>JADMNL010000025.1:357000946-357600946 GCA_016271365.2 Neoceratodus forsteri
AAGAAACACATGCTGTATGGATTAATGCTCACTTATTGAAATATTCCAATAAATTATTTTACATAAAGACCAACAGTTGCAGAACTCGGAAACCTGAAATTCAAAAGTTGTTAGCATAATGGTATTAGTTTTTGCTTTTCTTTAGTGGATAACCTGTTTTTTTAGATACTTGATGCAGGTGATTTTTTTAATCTGTGTGTTAATTTCTTTCTTGCAATAATGATTGCTCTGTGAAATAAATTTTTTTTCCTCAACTTTGCACATGGGATGAGCCGTTGTCAAATTTTCAGCCAGCAGAGCTGCTCCATCTCATACGATCATTAAGTGTGAGAGCCTTTTACATCCATAATGGCTTCCATCTACTTTGATCTTCTCATCAGAGACCAAATTGCCAGGACATAGTACACTAGATCAGAATTTGGGATGTGACTGAGGGCTTGTCTTCAGCATTGGGCCTTTTTTATCCACCCATTTTTTTTTTTTTTTTAATATTTTCTTTTTTCCTGGCAGGACCCCGTATTTTCTTCTGCCCTGGTCACGGCCCCCAGAGACCTCCACCACCGCCTATGGCTGCCGGGGACCCTCAGTCACCCCTGACTCCCAGGCGGGGCCATGGCCACCTTCGTGACCACGGAACTGATATCTGGTCGGGGTCCCGCAGCGACGGTGATGAGCTGAGGTCCCTGGGGAGGGCTTCATTCGCACAGTGGTCCTGCCTTTTTTCCTGTAGTTTTCCTCCCGGGGAGGCGGGGATGTGCAATGACGCCAGCCTCCGCCCCGCCTCCCAGATGCCGAGTGTTGGGAGCGAGAGTTCTCCCGGCCTCCGCCAGGAGTCCTCAGCGCTCTGAGTGCTTCCCACACCCTCTCCCCCGGGGAAGGAGAGCAGTCCGTAGGATGCTCTATCCTTCTCCCCCTGGTCGGCCCTCCGACTCGGGTCCGTTCCTGAACCCAGGTCGCCGGCGTCGCAAGCGGAAAGCCCACTGCTGTGCCAACAGGCCGGCTTTATCCACCCATTTTATAGTTGCTGCCATTGGGTTGTTGTGCTCCTCTTTGTTGGTTGTATTATACACAAACATATACTAGTGGAATTTAAAATTTTGTAGCATTTTGGCCAGTCCCCATCAAAATATTGACTCTAAATAGAGAAATGCTTACTAGGCAAAAGGGGGTTGTCGAGTGTCTGTTTTCAACACACTACCAAGTGACATACCCCTAAAGGAATGTCTCTACACCTGTCCTACAAAAATAGGAAAAAGGAAAAAGACCCTTAGACCATAAAGCAGCCCCATACACACACACACACACACACACACACACACACACACACACACACACACACACACTCTCTCTCACTCACTGTGGGCATAAACATCTATTCCCTTTCCCTCCTGGGACTTCTATGGCTAACTTGTAAACATGGATGTTTTTAGTTAATAAGTGCCTTAGGTTTATGTTTATTCCATATATAACCTTTTTCTGTGAAATATTTCCAAGTATACTTTGTAGTCTCCCTTCCCTAATCTTCCTCCTTGATCTCTCATCTTTTTGTTTCTGTATCCCTGATTTGTGTTCCCCAATTTCTCCCTTTCCTCCACTGCACTCCATTGGAACTGCCAAATTTGCATTCTTCCCCTGGGAGACCAGCAGGAAGCTGCTTCCACGTCTGATGCTGTTCACTGGTTGGCAGTCAAGGGAGTATGAGAATGCTAGACAGCCTGCACTTCACCTTTGTGATCTTCTCCGCCCCCATTGTGAGATTCTGGGGCCTATGCGAGCTCCAGTCTCCCAGCTTAACAGCAGGACTGTTATATCTCCTCATTATATTGGTTGCGGTGTTTCTGTATTGCTCCATGTTGTCAATGGGGAGTTAATACATATGGGTAATGAACACCTCCCCTGGTGTAGTGGCACAGCCTAAAGCCACCAATCAGTATAGAACCTTGGGCACATGAACATTTCTGATAGCAAAGGTTCTCCAGACTTTGAAGGCAAAAGTCATGGCACACCTTACACACCACAAGAGTCTTGGAGACTTAAGGTACTATACCATAGTCAATGTCCTTTATTTGACAGTGACAGCCACAATGCTAAACAATGTCTAAACCCTCTCCAAGGACAGGAAAGTTGCAAACATCGCACTTCTTACATTTCGCTTAATCTTAGGCTTTTACGCAAGAAGTTTGATGTTTGCAACTTTCCTGTCCCTGGGGAGGGTTTAGAAGTTTTTTCAGCATTGTGGCTGTCGCTGTCGAATAAAGGACACTGACTATGATATAGTACCTTAAGTCTCCAAGACTCTCTTGTGGTGTGCAAGGTGTGCCGTAACTTTTGCCTCCACTGTTTGTACATCGTCACTGAGCACCCTCTTACCTGGTGCAGCTCTTCTATTCCAAAGTTCTCCAGTCTTTGCTGTGCTACTCCAGGGGTAGACAGCATAGAAGATCCTCTCTGAAGAAGACTTTATTTTTTTTCTATTGTTAAAATTGTGCAACTGTTGAGCAGGTTGAGGCTGTCTGGTGACAGGGAGCACCCCCAAAATTTACAAATCTTGTCTGTTAGGCTACAGCTTTCAAATGGAATAACCTATTTTTCCCCCATTTTCTAGTGCCTTCTGTGCATGGATTGGGGATCTTGTGCCACTGCCTCAATATAGGGTGTTTCAGGTCTCCAACTCCACTAACCTGGTGCCTCAAGTAAGTGATTTTTTTTTTTTTTTGGGGGGGGTGTCACAGGTCAGGTAAGGGATCCTGCTGCCTTTCTCTCTCCCCATAGCATTTTCCAGAGTGATGGACCCTCCCTCCTTCCTTCCCTTAGCTGGGGACTTTTTACTATATTTGATTTATTTTGAACTGTGGGGATTTTTTGTGTAGGACTTGGGCTACCTGCTGAATTTGTTAGAGACTGTAGTATGGGTCTACCTTGTTGTAACTTACTTTCTGGGCTTAGGGTACTGATAACTTCTCCTTTTGTCCTTAGCCAGCTTTCCGACCCTGTTTATCGTGCTCCAGGGCAGTCTGCTTTCAGATTGCAGTTTGTAGCATGTTCCTTGGCTCTGCAGAGCCGTGCAGTCAGTCTGCCATTGTTGGCAGTTGCCAGCAGGGCTCAGTGCCTTTTTCATTTTTTTTTTTTATACTTTGTTTGTGCCCCTTTCTCCAGCCACCCCCACACTTCTTGAGACCGCCAATCACCTCCTGATCCCTCCTACCTCCCATCTGTTGCATCCTGCCTCCATATAGCCATGACTCTACACTCCCCTCCCCCGTGGGGTTGGGGGAGATGGGACTTAAACCTTGTGCTGTAATGTCTGCATCAGGAGGGGCATGCGCCGTCAAGGTGGGAGCCTGGATGTACCGGGGCTGTCTGAAGTGCTGGGGTTGCACTGTTTTGCGCCGTTTTGCCCCCTGGGATGTCGCAGGCATTGATGTCAGTGTGCACAGGGACATGCTATACGTGCATCCCTGTGCTGACATTCACAACATCCCCCACCGTTGTCTGTCTCTAGCTGCACTGCCACCTGGGGTGTCACAGGTGGCAGTATTGCAGCAGAGCACGTAGTTCTTCTCCCCCCAGATGGCCCACAGTGACCTGAGCTCATTCCCAAACTCGGGTCGCTGATGTAAGCACTAGTGCTACTGCTGTGCCCATGAGCCGGCTTGCCTTTTCAGTTTCTTAGGTGCTTTCTCTTCTTGCTGATTTATAGACTCGCACTCCAGGTGTCCAGGCGCTCTCATGCCGATGTGGTAACGTCACGCACATCGGCATAACATCACCCTGTTCACACGCATCAGTATACGATCCTGCCAGCTCACCTAGCATTTTCTCTATGGCGAAATTCCACTAGGAGCAAAACATTTCTATTACAGCAGCTTTTAGTTTTTTTAATATAGATGACTCTTGGCTGATACAGACAGCACTCCTGGTCAGTGAGTCGGAACCCTGTTGCACGCTCCCAGCTAGGGAGGAGCATTACTTCAGGCAGCTACAGACAACCAAGTAAATTTGACTTTTTTTTCTGACTGTTAGCTCAAGAGTTGGGGAATAAGGAGGCAAAGGGGCAGTAATCCCCCTAATTAAGGGGAAAGGCATATAGAAATCTTACATATACTTCTGTACAGTTTTTATTTTTCATTTTGTGTTCTGGAACTCTGGCTGTAAGGCAGGGCAAGTGGCATCATGGCCTATTGAAGACCTGTAGTAGTCAATCATTGTAACACCTGCAGGAGGGTGTCGAGACCTACCCCTTTACGGTCTTATTGCCCTAGTTGTGTAACGCAGTCAAACATGTTTATTTTGATTCCCCCAACCGAACCTCCCTGTCACGGCACAGGTCAGGAAGCATAAGAAAACCAGGAGCAGTTATAAAATTCACAAGTAGCATTTTATTATCAATAACAGTAGAATAAAAAATAAAAATTCAGTATAACTATTTACAAAGGCAGTGCAAAGTCCTTAGTCTAAGGGTATCTCTTATTCCAAGTTTTAGTCTCTCCCCAGCAAAGATTGCTGCTCTTTTTATAACAAGTCTTTGGCTGGTAATGAACTTCTTCATCCTGAGCTCGTTAAGGAGGCCTCCTGTTTCTCACAAAAGGCATCAGAGTTCTTGTCAGTTTCTTTGCATTTGTTTGCGTAACCAGACAAACAAAAAACAGAAAAGGAGAGGATAGAACAGAGCTTGCATTTAACTCTTTTCTGCATAACAAATGTGACAGGGCCTTATTCAACCCTGTGACACCCACGAGCTAGGAGGGGGTGTGCCTGGGGTACCAGCTGGCAGTGGCAAAGCTGAGTTGCGAAAATCTTCTCTGTTGCTCTTAAATGAGCTGCCAAGCTCAAATGTTCCACAGGGCATCCACTCCAACACACCTGAACCCAAGGCGAGCCCCTCGGGTGGGGCACCATACAGGCATGTCCAGATGCACCACTGCAGTACAATACTGCGCACCCAGATCTGCAGGCAGCCCCCGACCTTGACTATATGGAGGGTTGAGGAGTATGCAGGGGGCCGAGGGGAAAATTGTGACCTGACCGTATTATTTGAGAAGTAGGGAAGAACACCCCTCTGAAGAGGAGGAGGAGGAGAATGAGTGAACGGAACCTAAGAAAAAGGTTCAGATTCCTCCTGTTTGATACAAAATCTCTGTTCTCCCTCATCACCTTATCAGGGAGGATTGGAGAACATTGCAGCTGCAAGTCATGGAATCTCTGGATGTGAATCTGATTCTGTCCGTGTCCTCCCCTGCACCAAAGTGTGTTCCAAACTTTGTGCACTACGACCAGATTATTGAACATGAATTGGTCGGCACAGATGAGTGCAAACATCTGCCTAGACCGTGAGTGAGATATTATTCATTTCTGGAGGAGAGCTTCTAGGAGTGGGAAGCACCTCCTTTGGCAGATAAGACTGCATAATTCAGTTAAGCACACAACTACGGTCCACACCTGTTGAATGGTCATTGGCCCTAACCGACATCCACAGTGAACAAGTGGACGCCGCCTACAGAAGAGCCTTTGCTTTGAGTGGAGTAAATATTTGCACCTCCTATGTGCCTTTTATTGCTTCCAGAGCTTTGAATTCCTGGATTAAAGCCCTGGGAAGTTTTGTACCCCTGGACTCTGAGGGGGTGAACATTTTACAGCTGGTCTCCATGGCATCTGCTTTTTAAGGGGATATCACAGTGGATAATTTATGGATGTTGGCACACTCTGCTTATTGCATTGTGGCAGTGATGCAGTGTGTCTGGCTCAGGCATTGGGTCATAGACCAGGCGTCTAAGGCCAAGCTGTTTAACTTGTCCTTTGAGGGGAAGACTGTTAATTCAGATCTGGCTTGGACAATATTTTGAAAGATGTCCAGGATAAAAAGGGACAACTTCCAGTAAAGCAGCAACAGAATGCAAACTCGGCATCTTGCGCAATTTTGGAAATCAGTGGAATAGGGAAGCCTATTCCGGCTTAAGGGTAACCGTAACAGATGATCTCACTTTGAGGGAGCTCTTGCAGCAGGTTACACCATAAGGACTGAAACCAGTAGGCGCCAGGATCCCACGGAAGACTTCTAGCTAGCAGTATACAGCGGAGGCTGCCCCCAACGTCGGCCAGTGGTATGTAAGGGGCGGTCCCCCAGCCCTACCTCAGTTCTTTTCCCGCCATCGACCCACGTACATCGGTTCCACAGATGCTTTCTGCTCTGATCGACTTTCATTTTTTCACAATTACCGTGCTTTATTTTCTTAACTTCTATTTTTCTCCAATTTCTCTGCATGTCTTCATCTCCGACCTCATCAGTAGAACTGCAACGGTCCAAGTATCCTTGTGACAAGCAGATTCCATTGAAGGACGGCTGTTCTCTCTGCCTCTTCTTCCTAGGCCCAGAGCACGACTCTGAGGCCTGTGAACACTGCCTGAAGTTCAACCAAAGGACCAGGATCTGCCACCAGAAAGCCCTAAAAAGCTTCTTGCTTGAAAAGAAAGTTGTAGTGATGGAGAAACAAATCCAGTCTAAAGTTCCTCCTCCTCTGATTTCTGGGACTTCCACCACTTCGTCCTCCCACCGGGAGAAAAAGTTGGATGGAAAACATAAACATAGAAAGAAGCATAAGGACAAGTCTTTCTCTCATCCCTGGTCTCCTCATTCGAAGTCTGCTGACTCTGGGTTGTCCTCCCGTGGGAGGTCGGACTCTGTATCCGTGGCAGCCATCTCTCCTCCTGGGATCCCCATGGTGAACCCTCCCATCCTCATCCAGACGTTGGGTGGTGGGTCGTTTGGGTCGGGGACTTCTTCGTCTTCCCAGACCCTGTTGCTTTGGCTCTTCCACAAGCCTTCGGCCAACAATCAGGTGACTTGGCCAGGTCTCCTTGGTTGGCGGATCTTTGCCCACCGTTCGCCCAGCCTCTGTGTCTGCCACCTCTGGCAGAGTGACACCTCTACCCCTTTCAGGAGTTGGCTCCCTTAGACAGGCTCCCTCTAGACTAACGCCAGCAGCGTCCCCCGACTGCTGCCAGTCCACACCTGCCACCCCTGCATCGCTCGTTAGCCTTAACATCTCAGTTCAACCGACACAAGGGGGCCTGCCATCCGGCCTGACTACATCTATCAGGCTGAAGTAGATAACCCAACGCCCGCTGGGCTGACACCTGCTAACCTGAACCCCCAGGGTCCAATACCTAGGTTGCCAACACCAGGACCGTCTTGATGTCCCCCACAGATGTCAGTTAACCCTTCTAACCCGCAGAATCCTCTGCCAGGCCTGACAGCTTTCTTTACTTCCTGGTGGAATACTGTAAAGGGAGACCTCCTACTAAAACCTGCACCCCCTCCTGAGGATAATCCTCCTTTGGTGGTCCAGCCTCGGGCTCTCGTAGGAAGCCCTCTCCACAGCCAAAGGAGCCTGCCCAGTAACCGGGCGATACGGGCAGGGGTCGCTCCAAACATCATGGGTGAAAACACTGCCACTCATCCTCTAGGTCTTCAGACAGGCACAGACAGCGGTCTCACAGTCGTAGGCACTGGTATTTGACCTCTAGGTCTTAAGGGGAGTCTGGCTGCAGCTCCTCCTCCTGTGTTGTCCGAATCTAGGGTAGTCTCCTGCGGACCCCAAGGATACCCCTAGGTCACCCCCTGATGACCTGACTTTTATGGAGGTCATGCAGCACATCCAGTCCAACATGGGATGGGACACAGCAGATTTGGACCTGGAGAGGCACCATTTGGCTGTTTTTCTCCACCAAAAGATCCAAAGCCTATGCTGGTTCATCCTTTGGGGGACACCTTCCTGGACATCACCAAATCAGCATGGAAACACCCATCCTCCACCCCTGCTGTTTCCAAAAAGGCTGACCAGCTATATAATGCCCCCAGGAGAACCCTGTTTTGGCGAGCAACCATTTGCAGACTCTATGGTCATCATGGCAGATCATGACCGGTCCAAGAGGCCGTGTCATCTTAGCACCCAGCCTCTGGGCAAGAACTCTTAAGCAGGTGGACCAGCTTGGTAGAAAGGTGTATGCCTCTGCCACCTGTGCCATCTGCACTTTGAATGTTTTGGCCCACATGGTTCAGTACCAGAACGCCTGTGGGAAAAGGCCATGGAACTGGTCCATACTCGGCAGAATGGTCCTCAGAAGGATGAGCTGCTCCATATTTTAAAGTCTGGATCGAACATAGGTACCCACATATTACATTCTTCCTACGACACAGTAGATGCTGCAGCCAGGGCAACAGCCTCCGGTGTTTGCCTCTGCTGCTGTTCTTGGCTCCGCATCTCGGGTTTTACCCCGGGTGTCCAGGTGAAGATAATGGATGCCCCTTTCAAGGGCTCAGTCCTTTTTGGTGAGGACTCCGAGAAGGTAATAGCTAACCTCCAGTAATCGGACAAAGCTGTCAGATATGTTCGTACCATGTACAGATCTAAGAACCATCACCAGCCATTTTGTCAGTCGTCCGGGCAACAGCCCAGAGGGCAGCAAAACAGAGGAGCCTTTAAACGTAAGGCCACCTCTCAGGCCTCAGGAGGTTTGGGACCAAGAGCCTGCAAAACCTCCCAGGCCCTTTTGCCTGTCCCTGGTCCCACAGCCTGAGTCTCTGCCTGCCCCCCCTTGGCAGTATCCCTGGGGGAGGCAGTAGGAGGTCACTTTTCTCTCCATCTAGAGGGATAGCACAGAATCACGACGGACCAATGGGTTTTTCATCTGATAAAGGACATGTCTTGGAGTTTACGGAGATGACCCCAGATAACCCCAAATAAACTCCCATTACCCTCAGCACCTCCCTTATCCAGGAAGAGATCCAAGCGCTCTTGCTGAAACAGGCCATAGAGCCAGTTCTGCCAGCTCAAAGGGGAAAGGGATTTTATTACCGCTTTTTTCTGGTCCCGAAGAAAACTGGGGTCTTGCGGCCCGTCCTGGATCTCAGCCACCTGAACAAGTACATAGAGTACAGACGGTTCAGCATGGTCATCCTTCCAGGCCTGCTCCCCCTCCTTCATCAAGGGTACGGACTGTGCTCCCTGGACATACAGGAGGTTCCTTTGCTTTCGCTTTCAGGGCATCCATTATCAGTTCCACGCCCTGCCATTTGGTCTGTCCTCAACACCCTGTGTCTTTACGAAGTGCCTAGCAGTTGTGGTAGCGGCCCTCAGATGAAACGGCCATTACGTCTTTCCCTACCTGGACGACTGGTTCCAACCAGGGATCGGCTGCTCAGCACCATGGCAGATGCTTTACTTTGTTTCGGGACTTTGGTATAATCCTCAGTCTCCCCAAATCCTCTCCTTGGCCCAGCCAGAGACTGCAGTACATTTGGGCAATTCTGGTCATGGTCTTCAGTCCAGTGCACCAGACACTGGCTGGATGTTTGAACCCCTCCAGTCTTTCCACAGGGATCCACTTGTGGCAGAAGTCTCCTTGTCGGATCCGGACTATGGACGTGTCTGGCCTGGGCGTGGTGCACATTTTAGCAGACCATCAGACCTAGGGCACTTAGTCTCCCCAGGATCACCATCTTCATATCAGTATTTTGGTGATGCGAGTGATTCTTTACACCCTTCAGGTATTCCAGACGAATCTGCTTTCGGGCCCTTTTCTTATTCAGACGGACAACATGTCAGTGGTCTACTACATAAACAAATGGGGGGGGACTCACTCCTATCCCCTCTGCAGGGAGGCCATGAGAGTATGGTTTTGGGCCATTGAGCATCATCTGGAACTCACTGCCATGCATGTCCAAGGCGTATAAAACACCTTGGCCGACAGTTAGTCTTGGTCCAAGGCACACAAATGGTAACTCCACCACTCTGTGGCTGAAGAGCAATTAAACAAAAATGGGGCTGGGCTGAGACTAACTTCTTCTTGTCCCTACTCAACACTAAATTGCCCAGTTTTTGCTCGCTAGATCCAAGGTCTAGTGTTTTCTGGTAAGATGCATTGTCCTTCTCTTGGACAGGGAGGTTTCTCTATACCTTCCCTCCTTTTCCATTACTGCAGAGTTCTTCTCAAACTGCAGTCAGAAGAAGCAGGGATGATCCTGATAGCTACTTACTGGCCATGTCAGATTTGGTTCCCACTACTTCAGCTGGCAGCGGAACCCCTGATCCCCCTGAGCTCAGGCTTGCTGTCCCAGGAACAGGGTGCCCTGGTCCATCTGGACCTCAAGTCATTGCACCTGCACGCATGGCTCCTGCAGACTTGGCAGTGGCTCGTTTTGGGGTTTCCCCCAGAGTGGCAGAAGTCTTGGCGGCTGCTAGAAAGCCTTTCTCCAGGGCTACTTACTCTATGATGTGGAAGCGGTTTTGCATTTGGTCTTCCGCTCGCCATCTTGATCCGTTCACATGTCCGGTGAACTCTGTTGTGGAGTACCTTCTTTCTCCATCAGACTCTGGACTGAGCTACTCCTCCATTAAGGTGAACTTACCAGCCATCTCTCCATATTATGCACCTGTAAAGGGCAAAACGATTGCCCAGCTGGATCTTTCCCACACTTTTTTTGCGGGGCATTCTACACCTCAAACCTCCCATCAAGTGACCCTGTCCCACCTTGGGACCTTTTATTTCTTTTGGAAAAACTTATTGCCTCCCTTCGAACTGGCCACAAGTTGCGAGGTACACTTTCTGTCTTGGAAACCGTTACTTTTAGTTGGCATTACCTGTGCTCGAAGATTTATGAGCTTCAGGTTCTGATGTGCAAAGAGCCTTACCTAGTCTTCCACAAGGACTGGGTGTCCTTGCAGACCAGTCCTAAGTTTTTTGCCTAAAGTGGTGTCCAAGTTTACACTGAATCAGGACATCCATCTACTGGTTTACTATCCAGAGTATTCTAATCGAGGGGAAGGCTGTTCTTCATACTCTGGATGTTCATCGGGTGCTTTGGTACTACTTAGTTCGCACCCTTGCTGTCCGAAAGTCTGAACAGTTCATTTCTTTCGCCCCAAGGACTGAAGGGCCTCCAGTTTCTAAGCAGACTTTGTCCAAATGGCTAGTTAACTGCATTCTTTATTGTTACAGAAAGTATGACAAGTCTTTGCCAGGACCGGTCAAAGGCCATTCTACCAGGGTTATGACTGCTTCCTTTGTGTCTATTAAAAATGTATCTGCAGCAGATATCTGCACAGCTGCCACATGGAGTACCGTACACTTTCATTCGGCATTACAGTTTGGATGTTGCCTCTCGTTATAGGGCAGGCTTTGGCCTTGCTGCCCTACAGGGCCTGCTCTCATGAGCTTTCCAGATTACTTTTTCCTTCTCCCATCCTTAGTGGGTTGGTCCTTTTACTGCTTGGGACTCTGTCCTTATGGTGTAACCTGCTGCAAGAGCCCCCCCTTGAAGTGAGATAGTACAGTTACGCAACAACTTACTGTAACAGTAGGTCTTCGAGATGAGCTCTTGCAGCAGGTGCAGCTTTCCTTCCCCCTGGTAACTCTTTCTCCGTTGTCTGTTTATTCCTTTCCTTGTTTCGGAGGAACCGCCTTGATTCTCCATTTCTGTATTTGCTGGGGGTTCCAGCGGGAGAACTGAGGTAGGGCTGGGGGGCCGCTCCTTATATACCATTGGCCGATGTCAGGGGGCGGTCCCCCGCTGTATACTGCTAGCTAGAAGTTTTCCATGGGTCCTGGCTCCTAACGGCTTCAGTCCTTAGTGTGTAATCTACTACTAGAGCTCCTCTCAAAGATCCACTGTTACAGTAAGTTCTTGCGTAACTGTACTGTCCTTTGTTCACAGGCATAATGGGGGTACAGGATGAAGAGGAGATAACTCCTGATGAAGGTACATGGGCCCATCCCCCCCCCTTCCCTTAGTGAAAGACTGCAGAACATTTATACGAGATATGCCCATATGGCATCAGATGTGTGGGTACTAGACATACTAGCGCTAGGTTATGCAGTAGAGTTTGCAGTAGTACCCACAAGGGGTAGCGAAAAGGCAAACGGTGTCTCAGACCTTGGATCATCTAGGGAAGATTGGGGCAGTTGTCTTGGTGCCCCCCAGCAAGGAAGGTCTGTTTATATTGTGGTTCCTAAGAAGTCCGGGGGGGGGGGGGTCCAACCAATTCTGAACCTGAAACACCCAAACAAGTTTGTATACCGCACGACCTTCAAGATGGAGTCCCTACTGTCAGTCATAAGGGCTGTCCAGCTAGGGGACTATCTAGCAGCCATAGACCTGATGGATGCATATCTCCACATCCCCATTCACCAGTTGCAGCAGAAGTGAGGTTTGTGATTCAGGGACAGCGGCGCCCAGGGTGTTCTCAAATGTCATCCTACTACTAGTGGCACAGCTGAGACAGGAGGGACATCACATATATCCCTACCTGTACAAGTTACTCATCCGAGCATTATCTGTTCAGATGGTGAAGAGATCAATGTCTGGGACCTTGGAGGTGCTGGAGAGACACGGCTGGGTCGTCTGTTAGGAGAAGAGCTCCTTCATCCCATCGTAGAGGTTGGAACACTTGAGCACGGTGTTCAGGATGACAAGGGGGAAGGCTTCCTCTCTTCAGCCAGGAAGGGGACCCCAAGGCAAGAGGCTCAGTGGTTGAGAAGCCAGTCGTCTGCCTTTGCTCACAGGTTTCTCTGGATTCTGGGGTTGCTGGCTGCAGCGATGGAGCTCGTGCCATCGGCCTGCTTGTATATGCGGCCTCTTTAGAACGTGGTGCTAACAGCCGGGAATCCAGCTTTGGAAGGCTACCAAGCCCTGATCGCACTTCCGTGATCAGTCTGGCAGTTACTGACTTGATGGGAAAGTCCCAAGAACCTTAGCAAGGAGTCCTCCTTAGAAGTACCACCAGAGCTGATCTTGACCATTGCCAGCCTGTTGGGCTGGGGCGCAATCCTGGACCAAGTTCCGGTCCAGGGTGATTGTACTCCTCAGGAGCAGCGACTACAAATAAATGTATTGGAAATAACAGCAGTACAACTTGCTCTTCGTCATTTTCACAATCTAGTGCAGTTCAAGGCCATGAAAGTAATGTCAGTGGTGTACATAGCCAGGGAGGCACACGAAGCAAGGAGATGTTGGCAGAAGCAACTAAAGTGCTGCTGTGGGCAGAGAAGAGCCTTTTGTCTCTCTTGGCAGTTCATCTGGCAGGAGAACTGAACATCTGGGCCAATTGGCTGTGCTGAGAGATAGTTCAGCCAGGGTAATGTGTGTTGAACCTGGAGATGTTCGAACTCTTGTGCAGAAGGTTCAGCCATCCTCAGATGGATCTCTCTGCATCAAGGGAAAATGCTCCGGTACCGAGGTTCTTCAGTCGGTACCGATATCCTCGGTTGGAAATGGTGGATGCTCTGTCCAAGATGTGGGATTTTTTTCAGAGCATATTTGTTGCCTCCATTGCCACTCCTCCCCTGGGTTCTTCACAAGATAAGGCACTCGTAATGAAATTTTCTTCTGATCATGCCATAGTGACTAAAAAGATAGTGGTTCTTAGGCCTGGTGAATCTAGCTTGACACATGCCGTTCTGACATCCACTCGGGGGGGGCCTTCTCTTCCAGGGGCCCATTCTGCATCCAGACCCAGAGGTGATGCAGCTGGCGGCCTGTTTCCTGAGAGGAGATTGCTATAACAGGTTTTCCAGAAAAGTGGTGGTTACCCTAATGGCTGCCAGGAAGGTGAATATGTCTGCAACTTATGACCAAGTATTTGAATACTTTTCCAGCTTGGGCCAGAGAGAGCGGAATCAGACCTTCTAAAGCTATGGTTTGCAGATTTGGGATTTTTTTGTGCAGGATGGTGTGGACAAAGGGATTGCATTGAGTATCCTGAGAGGTCAGGTATCGGTGGAAGGAACAGCCCTGGGAACTTCCATGGGCTCATCCCTGGGGGACAAATTGGGAGGTCATCCATTTTCTGAGCGTGGTTAGCAGAAGCAGACTGTTTTGATCTCCATTTCCTCCCTGGGACCTGAATCTGGTGTTGCATGCTCTTTGTAAAACACCTTTTGAGCCCCTTTTGTTAGTGCCCTGGACATCCTGTCATACAAGGTGTATTTCTTAATTGCTGTCTGCTCAACCAAAATGGTGAACTTCGGGTGTTGTCAAAGAACCTAACCTTATTATTCATAACGAAAAGGTGGTATTGAGGATGGTTCTGTCCTTTGTCCCTAAAATACCTAGAGCGTTCTATGTGAATCGAGAAATCTGCCAGCTATTTGTTCTAAGCTGGAACATGCTAAGGAGCGTGAGCTGCGCAAGCTGGATTTGAGGGCAATCGGGGCGTAACCAAAAAAGGACATCAGAGTTCAGGAAGTCCAAAAGTCTGTTTTTGGAGCAGCGAAAAAGGGTCAGAATGCCTCCAAGGGCCACCTTGGCTAGGTGGGTGCGGACTTGCATCACCAAGGCCTATGCAGCGGAGAAGAAAAATGCTCTGGTCCTCATCCAGGCCCACTCCACCAGGGCACTGCTACTTCCCATTTGGAGAGGAATCTGTGTTAGTTGTGTAAGGTGGCGCTATGTTCCTCCATTCATACATTCAATAAGCACTACAGATTGGATGTTCAAAGTTCTGCCGATGCAGCCTTTGGTCACAGAATTTTACAGGTGGTGGTTAGCAGATAATTATATAACCCATACAGGTGATAAATATGGGACAGTATTCTGCCCCAACCAGTTGGTAAATGGGTACTGCTGCTTTGAACCCATAACACAGAAAGCAGAAATTATTTCATACTTGCTATAGTTTCCTCTTCTGTTAGCTCCAGTGTTGCCACTGGGGCCTCTCCTGGGAGCCGAAGATTGTCTAATATGTATCTAAGGATTTTGCATTTCAAAAAGAATGGTTTGTAAGTATTTTTGGCATTTTATCCAGACTTATCTGCCAACATGAGGTAGGACATCAACTTGTTTTTATGTCACATCCTTATATGTACATTTATTGGTGTTAATCTAAGAAGGAATTTCGTTACTTGGGGCGTTTTGCAGATTTCTTGGTTACATAGATTACCTGGTTAACAAAGAATAAAAAAGGGGATTATATAGGTACTGCATGGACAAAGGTAGCCGGAGAATCTTTGCTACTGGAATGTTCACATGCCCAGGGTTCTATGCTAATTGACAGCTTTGGGCTGTGCCACTACCACAGTGGGGGTGTTCATTACCCATATGCATTAACTCCTCATTGACGACATTGAAACCAACTGAAAAGGAAATTAAGGTATGAATGAAGGAATTTCTCCTTTTGACATTGTACATGTCACACCAGCCTCAGCTAAGGTCTAAAATGGCCGAGATATAAAGCTAGTAAATTCAGAAATGCACTTCATCTGAGATGCTGAGCACATACCCCAGGTTCTGCTTTGTAGTGAGGGATTTAATGCCTACAATTGTCTCTAAAAGAAAGAAGAGTCTTCAGCTGTCTGGCAAGACCCTAACCAATCCAGCATCAGCCACTGGTATTGGTGTGTGACCCCTTTCTTCTCAAGTTCTGTGTGGCTTTGTCTTAAAGGGAAACGTCCATCTAGGATTAAATTAATCCGTATTGTTTACCAGTGGAAATCTGCTTTACATAAGCTATTGACCAAACCTGTAGCACTTTTAGGGCCAGATTATAACCCATTCAGTTGCCCCTCCCTTTATAGCTGCAGGCATCCATTTTCTAAATCACAGGCACAGGAAATGACATCACATCAGGGGGAAACACATATAGTCGATACATATTTTAACCAGGAGAGGCACACTAAGCTGAAGCTTGAGTCCAGGTGTGACCTGAGAGCACAAGAGAAAGCTAAGTGACTTGCTCAAGATCATACAGTAATGCAAGTGGGGATTGTGGGATTCAAATCCGTGTCGCCAAGTTTGCAGTTCAGTGCCTTAAACCACTGCACTATACTGCCTCTTTCAAGGTAAGAGGAAAAGAAGTTAGGCCTCTTGATGAGCTGTCACAACCAGCCACTTAATAGTGTAGTGATTGCACCTGGGAGCATCAGGGAAGTGAAAAGATTTTCTCTCAGAAAGAAGGGGCTGCTGGAAATATAGTGAAACAGTTGGAATCATGAAATGAAAAAACAAATCTGTGTTTTGTTTTTTTATTCTTTTACTCTGGTGGTAGGAAACCTATTTCTGGATGGTGTTCAAATAGATTTTTTTTTATGTTGCAACCTTCAGAAGTAGTAGTGCTGGGATGTGGAAAAGTGAGCGTATGTATGCGGGGGGGGGGCACAGTAGTAATGAGACCATGATTGTGCTTCCCTTCTGACATTGCATGCATTTAGGGGCACTTTGGATGCTCATGGGCAAATATGGGGGGTGTCCACCCCCACCCGCAGGTTCTGGCACCTATGTTCAGAAGGGTTCTGTATTGACAGCCATCTATCCTATCACACACCAACACAAAACAATTATTTTGTTACAACTTATTTACCCAGGATAGTCCAGCTGAGATGTGCCACCTCATTTCCAGTGGGGTCCTGCTGCTATTCGTTTCTGCTGCTAGGTGGACAGGAGCACTGTGGGGTTATGTGACTTACGCAAGGTCACACAGCATTTGACTTTACTGAGGTTTGAAACTCTCATCTCCTGGGCCCCAGGCTTGTGTGCTAGCCACTAAATCACACTCCTACAAATGACAGAACATGATGCCAACAAAAAAAAAATTTAAACACAACTACTTCAGTGCTAACAAATACTAGAACTAAATAGGTACAGGAATAAAAATTAGTGTTACCACAGAAGCAGAATATTCTGCAACTCGCACTGGCACTAAACATTTTACTAAACTGAAATGTGTCAAAACATTGTACAAAGCAATATAAACACCAGAGGAGCTTGGAAACTGTTGGCACTGGCAGTACACAGCTTTGTTTATAGCAACCCCTTCAAGATTAGAGACAAGTTCACATCTCCATGGACTGGGTAAATGCATGTTTTGTTTCAATTCCTCTGACCTTCAAGGAGGCAGTATAGTGCAGTGGTTTAAGGCTGTGGGCTGGAGACCCGGGTTTGAATCCCACAGTCCCCACTTGCATCACTGTATGATCTTGAGCAAGTCACTTAACTTTCTTGTGCTGGCAGGTCACACCTGTACTCGGGCTTCAGCTTAGTGTGCCTCCCCTGGTTAAAATATGTATCGACTATATGTGTTTCCCCTGATGTAATGTAATTTCCTGTGCCTGTGATTTAGAAAATGGATGTCTGCAGCTATAAAGGGAGGGGAAACTGAATGAGTTTAATTCTTGCCCTGAAAGTGTTACAGGTTCAGTCAATATCTTATGTAAAGCAGATTTCTATTGATAACAATATTTATTAATTTAATGCTAGATGGACGTTTCCCTTTGACTCCATTTTTAAAAAATATCCTAATCTTTATAGGAATTTTGCCAAAAAAAAAAAAAACTGCCATTTGGCAGGAAATTGGCTTCCTTCTGGGCGAAGAGCTCAAGCAGATATAGCAGCTGTAGTAGAAACAGAGAATTTTTCTGCAAATAAGGACCGCCAGGCCCATCCAATCTGCCTGTAAGCCCTGTACTTGATTTTGGCCTCTGGCCCTATCGGGTCAGTGGCTTTCCCTATCCTTTGCCCCACCTCTAGGGTTCCTTCAGACCTGTCCCAGGCACGTTTAAATCCCTCCACAGTGCTCACCCCCACCACCTCCTGTGGCAGACTGTTCCAGGTGTTCTCCACCCTCTCCATGAAGAAAAACGGTCTCACATTCCCCCTTAACCTGCCACCCTCCATCATGCCCCCTCGTTCTTGCACTCCTCCTGTACTGGAGGATGTCTCCTCCCTGCACCTTGTTAATGCTACTTGAAAGTTTCCATCATGTCCCCCTCCTCTCCTCTAGCGAGTACATACTGTGGGCCTTTAATCTCTCTTCATAAGTTTTGTGGTGCAAGCTCTCTACCATCGTCGCCCTTCTCTGGACCAGAAGATGTGGCCTACAGAACCCCACACACACTACTCTAGGTGAGGCCTGACTAGCATTTTATACAAAAGCATCACCACCTTCTGCTAGTGATATCTCTGCCTATGCACCCCAGCATGCCGCCAGCCCTCCCTACAGCCTTGGTACTCTGCTTTGACATTTTCATGTCATCTGAAATAACCCCTAGGTCTGTTTCTTCCTTCCTTGGTTAATTGTCAGCACCCCCCACCCCCCAAAATCCTGTAGCTCTCTCCAGGGTTTCTCTGTCCCAGGTGCATAATCTTGCACTTCTTTGAGTTAAACCTCTGTTGCCACACTTAGACTATTTTTCAAGCTTCCCCAGGTTCCTTCTCATTGTCTCCACCCTGTCTGGAGTTATCCACCCTGTTGCAGATCTTGGTGTCATCTGCAGCCAGGCAGACTTTTCCCTCCAGCCCTTCTGCAGTGTCACTAATGAAGACATTGAACAGGGCTGACCCAAGGACTGATCCCTGAGGTACCCTGCTGGTCACCCCCCTCTCCTCAGATTGTATCCCATTTACCACCACCCTCTGCCTCCTGTCCGTTAGCCAGTTCCTAACCCAGTTTACCACCTTGTACCCCATGCCCAGACTACCCATCTTGTTAACCAGCCTCTTATGTGGGATGGTGTTGAAGGCCTTGCTGAAATAAAGGTAGGTGACGTCCACCACTTCCCCACCCTGGTTTACTTCCTTTGTCACCCAGTCAAAGAAATCAATCATATTCCTCTGACACGATCTACCGTCTGTGAATTCGTGTTGCCTTGGGTCCTGGGCACCATTGTATTGCAGATATCCCACTATTCTTTCTTTTAGCAATGCCTCCATGATCTTTCCCACTATTGAGGTGAGGCTGACTGGCCTGTAGTTCCCCACTTCCTCTCTACTGCCAGATTCATGTAGAGGGACCGCATGTACCCTCTTCCAGTCCTCTGGAACCACTCCTGTGTTGAGTGACTCCATGAACATGGTTGCCAGAGGCACTGCTAGCTCTCTTCGCAGTTCCCTCAAAATCCTCTGGTGTATGCCATCTGACCCCATCACTTTGTCCACTTTCAGTTTTGTGAGCTCCTCCAGGACTCTCCTGCGTGCATGGACTGGTGTCCACCTCTTCTCTCCCACCCCCCACCCCTTTGCATCTGTTGCTCAGTTGTGGTCCCTGACCCTCCCCCTCTTAAGTGAATACTGAACAGAAGTATTTATTCAGTATTTCAGACTTTTCCAGACCCTCTTCCCTACACTCCCTTTCCTCCCCTTTGAGCCTTAGAATCCCCCCACCCCTGTTTTTTCTTCTTTCACTGATGTACCTATAGAATGTCAAGTTCATATGTGTGTGTTTGGGGAGGGGGATACGAAGGATTATTCTCAGTTAAGTGGGTGGATAGCTTTAAAATGTCAGTCTGGCAAGGGTCTAGGAAAAGAATGGTTAGAAAGCAATGTCTGGGATAGGCACACTGATTATTTAATATTTTTGTTTTGGAAAGGAGAAACTGGGACAAAAAGACGTGCATTATAGTTTGCATCAGAATGTGTAATATGATCAATTTCTGGTTAAGGCCCCTCATCTGTTATAAAACCAAAGCTCTAAATCTTGTGGTACTGTGTAATGGGTATTATTTTTTACTATTAAACCTGATCAAGATGGGCCAGCACTCAGCAGCTTAGAAATGGCACTGTATTTTATTACCAGAGCTGTCGAATATGGGTAATAGCTATGAGAATAGCTACGGTTCTTTTGGTGTCATTTTTAAGTGTGCTGCCAAAGAATGTGCGCGTGCAGTTGTGTTGGTCTAAATCTGCCTACCTAATCAACTTCAAAACTATAATGCAGAAATTGTACTTGGTACTATTAAAAATTTCAGTTGCATGCTGCTTTTATATGATCATCCATGTCTTTTAAGTATCTACAATAAAGTCTATTTTTTATACTCTGGTCATTTTTTTACTGCATTTGATGTGCACAGAAATATTGTACAGCAGTTTGTTGGTACCAAGATCATGCAGTTTAATTTCTCTTGTTCTGATAAGATTTGATTTGCAAGGAGTAGATTCTGGCAGGAGGCAGTCTGGCGTATTTATTGTTAATTAGAATAAAACATTTAACATATTTGGTAATGGGCTGAAATTTCTTGGAAGAACCTTCTGTTGTACCTACAATCTGGGGACATTCGGTGTTATTGATTAAAACGGCAATGTGCAACAGAGATCCTGTCCATTATCTCTGAACTTTATAATGGCTAACTTTCTAGAAGCAGTGGTCTGGTTGCCAAGTACTTTGACTTTATTAAGTTACGCTGATGTAGGTAGTTCTACTTCATACATTTTTTCTTTTATCTTGAAAGTCTAGACAAGGCTGTTGTCCCAGGCTGCTTCATTCTGTAGGAATTTCAGATGGGTGCATCTTCAAAGGGCAGCTGACATCCTCTAGGTAGGCAGCTCATGACGAGAAGCTTCCTGGTCGAGGACCTAATGGAGCCTATATTGAAATCGGGGATTTACATTTCTAGGCAACTTTACATGTTAAGGGGTAGTACTCTGTAATACAGTACCTGTCTAATATGTAAAATGACATGTACAAAGCTGTTGCTGCCCCAAATCCCATTGGCTACTTACTGGTGATAGTAACAGTACAGCCCCTTCCTCTCAGTTTGCATCATTGTGAAGCAGGTTGTAGGGGTGGAGCTATAGCTTGCGGTCGACAGCTCAGCTGAAGTATTGCAGATGAGTTAGTAAAAGACCTCTGTTCCCGAATAAAAAAGGCAACTTCTTGTCATGAACTGCCTGCCCCGAGGAAATAGTGGTGTCAGCAACTCTTAAACAGTAGTGTGGTGTTTGCAGACACCAGTTTCTCAGTCAGTTCCTGCCCCATTTGCTATCATCCAGTTGCTTTTACCATGTTTAGAGTGTAAACCATTCAGGTTTCAAAATTCTGGTGGAGCCTGCAATGTGTACACATTAGGTGACTGGAGGCCATGTACCCTCAAAAGCAAGGACAGCAGAATTTGTGTCCCCACCCCACCCCCCAATCCTGATAATTGGGCCTGCTGTGGCTGCACCCTTCTTTTGGTTGAAGCAGGCAAACAGTTGCCATAATGCCCAGTGCCTATGTCACTCCTTAGTTGGTTGATCGGATGTGCAAATGCCATGTGACCCATGCCATCCCCTGAGCAGAGTGCGTCACCTTCGTGACATGTGACACCCCCCCCCCGCCACAAGCTGGCCTCAGCATGGCATTCCAGGGAACACTTGACCCACAGTCAACTAAAACAAAATTATCTCATAGCTGTTAAGATTTAGGATCGTGTCACCTTCCCTTTGGGTGGCCTGGGCCAAACTACCTGCATAATGAAGTAACTTTTCTGAATATAGTTTTGAAAACCACATATGCTGGGCATAAGTGAAACTTAATACAGGATGTACTCTATTCTTCATATGTGTTGATTCACAGTTTTGTTCAGTTGTATGAAAGAAAAGTACATTTGTTAGCATGCTTTTGTAATGTGTGATTAAGTGTATGTGTGCCATTTACATTGCTGCAAATAGACTGAACTGCTGATGGACAGCACTGTAAATGAGACTTGTCTCATTGATTATTCCTAATGACTTGAAAACAGTGTTTGAATATAGATGTTAGCAGCACAGTGCTGTCTGGCATTTAACTACAATACTGGAGAGTCATTTAATTGCTTGTTCAGCAAGTCTTCCACGTGTCTGTCCTTTTTGATGCATCATATAATAAATACCAGTTCTCCCCACTGCCATTTTTAATACATTCAGCTTGAAAACATGAACATTCTCACCCACCTGCAAACATTTTTATTTATTTTATTTAAACATTGGTAACCAGGAAAAGCACACTGAGCTGAGACTCATTTTCAAATGCAACCCGGGGACAAGGGTAACAGGATTTTATACACATGAGATAGGTACACTTAAATACATATAGAGTGCGTATATACAGTGGATACATATGAAAGCCATGTAAGTTTGGTTAGATAGGCTAACATTACATTTAGAATACATATATGCAAATGGATAAATATAATGGCCACAATAAGTTTAGCTAGAAAGGCTAACATTTATATAGAGTTGATTCAGTGGCAAAATATTACATATCGTACACTGGTAGGAAATATATAGAAAGTAAGAGATTAACTGCTTCTGAGATGAGGACCCAGGAATCCTGCATTGTTTAACATTTTGTGGGGAGGATTGGATGACCAGGAGGTGAGAAGCAGGTTTGGGATGGGGGAGTGGTAGCAAGCAAAGTTGTTGTCTGATAGTTGTGCGAGGGAGAATGTCTTAGGAGAGGATATGGTTGGTATCATAGGAAGGGGAGCCTGTAAGAGAAGGTGGATTTGCCAGTGGACGAGGAAGGTTTGGGAAGCGAGAGAGCATGAGACTTGAGTTCATTAAACCGGTGTCGGAACATTTGGGGGAGAGGGCTGTGAAATTGGACTATAAGGGGTTCAAAAGCCACATTCCATGTGAGTTTTGAAGTGGGTTCCTGCCCCTCATTCCACCCACCTCTCTAGCTCCTACATTTATGTATTAAAAAGCACCAAATAGGCCAGCCCACCAGTACAGCAGTAGCACTTCAGCTTGTGTCACCGATGGCCTGAGTTCAGGAGTGAACTTGGGGTAATGGAGGGTTGGCCAGGGGGAGGAGGATTTGAGCTTTTGGCAGACTGCTGTCCTCGGGGAAGGGGTGGTATGGAGCCTGACGTTAGTCTGTCCCCTAGATGTGGTGTGTGGTGTGGCGCAAGGACTGCTATGTAGGAATGGAGTGACCAGGAGTCCAAGCCACACATAGGGGAGTGTGTGGTGGCATTATTGACGCCATTGCATGCTGCTTCAGTGGGAAGGGAAAATCCCCAGTCGGCATGATGACTTCAGACTTAATTGCAGGCCCCACACCCGACAACCAGGCACTGCTGTGGAACTAGTTCAGTTTTACAGTGAGGGTTGGGGAAACCCCACAAAGGGGAGAGGGGGTAAGCCCTGCAAGTGACAAGGTTGGGTGATCGGCACAAAAGAAGCCATCTAGTGCATGGGGGGACAACTAACTGCAAAGAAAAATGCACCAAATCGTGCTCCTGTATGAAAAAGCCCTTAAAAAAAAAAAAAAAATAAATAAAAAACATGAAGGAGCCTTACCTCCCAGTAAGGCTGCTAGGTGCACTGGGATTGTATTTTTGCCTTTATAGAGCCAGTAGCCCAATCCTTTGTCACCTCCATTTGTTGTATTGCCTCTGTGCTATGCACTGTGGCATGTTGCATTCAGGGAACACTATAGAATGGAATGGGGTTGTCACTTAGCTTTTTAAGCCACAGCTCATCTAACAGGAGCCTTGATTTTTATTTATTTTTTTCTGGTATAGATTTTTCTTTACTGGCCGGTGTCACAAACGCACTCCGCAGGTTACACCCTCTGCTCCCACAGTGCCAACCTCAAGAGTGCAATAGTGTGAACAGGTAACAGACAGGGTAACCCTCCTGTCTGCTTTGGGTTTGAGTCACCTGTTAGCCTCAAGTTCTGGAGGGATTCAAACTGAACCTCATGCTAGCATACCCAGTTTACAGGCTCAGATATGTACCCTCCTCGGGACTGCAGTACAGTCTTTCGCCAGGAGCACCCAACCAGGTCTCCAAAATGAACCCTTAAAACTCTACACGAGACCTTGGGTATATTCTTACCTTTTCCAAGCTTAGTAACACCATCAAGCCTTTCAAACCGCTATTAGACTTAACCACATATACATCACATGCAAAAAGAAACTGAGAAGACACCCAGGCAGTATTTCAAAGAAATGGTTGTTTTCTAAAAATGATAAAAAGGTAAAATTAAACACAGAACAATATATCATACAGCTTACAATCTTATAAAACAAAAAGGAAGTTTCATAACACTCCTACCCAGTGAAGACTTAATTGCTTTCTTTTACCTTTCTAAGTGCTCTCCCAGTCAGAGCCTATTTCATATGTCTTTTTCCCCAGGTGGATGTTCATTTGAAACTCCATCTCTCCACCTTTCTTGTGAGATCACTGTTAGACCCTCCCTTAGTTTTAATTATTCATATTTTTTTACGAGGAGGTATCTTAATAAATGTGAACATCAATAAAAAGCCATTTCCCAAATTGAGTCTTTGATCAGCACATCCCCTTTCATGTTTTACAATCTCATACTCTGTCACTTAACTCTTAGCTAGGTGATAGAAAACATACAGGATCAGCCTAAATGACCGCCCTTCCTAATATCATAAAATGCTATATTTAGTTTCCAACTTCAAAAGCATAGGCAGGTCATAAAAAGGTAATAAAATGCCCTTCTGTAAGGAAGCCAGTTAATTAGCCTGTTCCCTGGTCCATTTAATTAGATCTTGTAGTTCCAGCTACTGACCTTTAAAGTTACAGGCCAAATCTGATAACTTGTGTGAGACCACTTCATACACAGACGAGTTATTTATTTTACAGATATCATACAATAATTATAAGCAAGGGGGCAGAGCGTCTCAGCCGGTAGCATGTCTTACAGGGATATACCCTGATCAGGCTATACTATAGATTACTACCAGTTTTTGGTTTTTTTTTCTTCCCACCCTCCTCCCCTGTGGTAAACACTGCTTTAGTCACCTTGTGCCTGCATCATTTCCCTTTGCGGTGGGAGTAAGCTCTGTGGCCCAGATGCAGGAGTTGCTACAGTGGAGGAGTGCACCGTTAACTTTCCTCAGTTCTCTTTCCGCTAACCCTCCCTAGCCGTGGTGCACTACCAGGGGGAAGCTGTCTCCCGACACTTCCAGATTTGCTTCTAAACCTGTGTCGTCTGCATGGCATCGGAGGCGGCCTGGTGACTTTGATGCTTAAACAAAAGGTACACTAAGGCAGTGATTAAAAATAAGTGTGTTTTACATGACTATACTGGATTGTCATGTGGGAGGTCAGTTTGGAGTTTCTGACTGCTTTAATATTCTCCCCCCCCCCCAAAAAAAAAATGAACCGTTTTCAAGTTTAGAAGGAAATGCAAAATTGTAATAACACAGCCTAAAATATACCAATAGAATAATAGATAAGTATCTATTACAAGGCAGGAAAACCATCAAGAGGTTTTGGGGACATGGAACCTCGAGCGAAGCTCAAGAGGTTCCCAAAGTCCCCAAAACCTCGAGATGGTCTTACTGCCTTGTAATAGATACTTGCCTGTTTGTTATTTTTGGTAATATATGGATCCAGTTTGAAATTCTGCTTTTTTTTTTTTTCTGTGAATTGGCAAGCCGATTGCAACACTGAAGACACGCTTGCGCTCCGCCGACTGTCCCATCGGAGACTGGCTAGGTTGCCCTCATCCCCCACCACTCCCTCCGTATCTATTAATATTTTACTTTTGTAGATTTGTGGTTATCCCTTTTAGTTTCCCATTCTTCGGGTAATGCAGGATTAACCAGATAATCCAAAGACACGAGAAAAAAAGCTGAAGAAACAACGCGCACACATTTGACTCGCTAAGCAAGACTAACCAGCCGTCATGTTTTCAGAATTGCTCTGCCCATTCACAGTGGAAAAGTGGCCAATCACAATGCATGCTGTGCAGGAAAGGACTTGGGACCATGGCAGCTGGGTTAATATGTGCGTCAGACTTGCGCAGCCGCTGTGTCATTTCAGTGATAATACTATCGTTCAGAGCTCTGAACGATAGTATTATCGGTCAGCAATGATGGTATTATCACTGGGGCTCCGTTGTATTACCAGGACTTTTTTTATATGCTTTTCGATTATATAATTTTCATTATCCATATATTATATATTTAAAAAAAAAAAAATACCTAGTATAGATGAGACTGTTGGTTCTGTGGCGAGTGCTATAGCATTCTCCAAACTTGTAATGCGGTGGCGGGATTCCAGATCGGGAAGTGGAAGGGTTTGGACTGCTAACTCCTAGTCCCTTCTCTTCCTTTTCTGATTGATAATTATGCCGGCACATCTAGCTACCATACTGGGAGATGAGGGTTTATTCATTGTTTAATGTAGACACAAATGGTGCTCTTTAAACTGGCATTTTAACTGGCAGAATCAGAGTTCTTGGGGTTTATTCCGTCAACCTGTCACCCCCTCAAGCAACCGTTCAGTGTTCACTTTTTTCTTTTTAAGGTAAAACTGATACCCAAATAGTTCTAAGTAGAACTTGCCTTTGCTGAAAGGTTTAGTTACATTTTAGTAAAAAAGCTTAATTCCTGAGACACTGTTCTAAATGGTTTTGTTTCATGTGATGCAACTCGTTTACAAAAGAAATGATTAGTTCACTAAAGTGGCCTTTCCCTCTACTCCTGCACAGTGTGTGGCTCTGTTGTAATAGGAGACCACTGCCTAGTCTGTTACAAACCAATGACTGCATTAGACTAGTAATACTAATCGCTAGAACTTTGATAGCATTTGGGGTAGTCGCTAGATACAGGTACGTATAGGTATCCATTGGTACGTATGTTTACTGTTGGAATGAGCTCACTAGCCTAACACTTTACATTTGGGCACCACAAACGCTGACCATCATTTCCAGTTGGAACAAAGTCTTGTTTTTTCTTTTGTCCCTTTTTTAAATAAAGGTTGTGATTGGGGGGGGGGGGTAAAGTAGGACCCAAACTGTTAAAAGAATACAATTTTGTGTGCCAGCCAGCACAATCTACTAACTTCTTCAACTTGAAAAATGCATACAGCTGTTAAAAAGAATATATTTTCTCAGCAATAACAAGGCTGTTTCAGTTTTCCACTGCAGTGTGAATGGAGGCGTGTCTCAAGGAATTTGTATGCTTTTACTTTTCAATAAACATATTTTGTTTAACCTTTCTGCCACAGCTGTCTTTTATTGGTCAGCATAGCATACGTAACACGTCATTCACAGAGTAGAAATTGAATAATTGGTGGAGTAAATGAATGTTACTTGCTATGAGTAGCGTGGAGAGCTGGGGCGCTTGCATCTCACTTGCTGGCTCGCCAGTCAGTGTGTGGGGGGGGGGGATCGATCATCCCAGGGACTGCTCTCCTAGGGAGGAATGGCCAGCTGTCTAGGCCTTTGACTGCCACTAGGTGGAGGTGCAGTTGTAGTGCAGGACACAAGCAACTCGGTGGGAGGAAAGGCCATGTTTCAGTAGTACATGTGCACACGCGCTTAAGGGATTGGGCAGAACAAGGGACTTGGGTTGGCTTCATGATGCCATGCCTGCTCTCCTGCCCACACTGTCACCCAATCGCTGGCATTGTTATATAAGGGGGATGGCACTCTTCCTCCTGGCCCCACTGTAGGGGGCTCACGGGTGGCTGGGGGAGCAGAAAAACTCCTGATAGCTGCCTGCTTTTGGGGTTACTAGCTTGTAACTGTAATTCTAATACTCCCTTCACATTTGAGCAGTCTTCCACTGAGTATGTTCGGTCACCAAAAAACATCTTCAGGCCTGATTCCTACCACTCAGTCGTGTCGTCCTGTGGCTCCACTTCCCTGGTTCACCGATCTGCATGTATTGAAAGCGAGCCTTGCCAGGGGAGGTCAGGTTGGTTGTGTGGATGTGAACTGAATGCTCGTAAATCTATGGTTACAAACAAGTAACCTGTTTTTCTGCCTAGATTCAGCTCACCGTCCTCACTTGAGTCTTCTAGCAGTCCTTGAGGGGGGCAAGGAGCACATTGGAGATTTTTAGGCAGGTATAGACTGGATGATATAGTACCAAAAAGCAGCACGCTGTTGCTCAAGTACATCAGTGCTGTGGTGGGATATGAATGTGTGCATTAGACCTGGCAGCAGCACGTCTGGTGGAGTGAGCCCTTTAACTGTCATGTGGCTCATTCCCAACCCAGCGAGTAATACGGAGCAATGCAGAATGTGATGCACCTGCCAACGGTCTGTTTCACTGCCTAGGGTGGCTTCAGTGACTGTAACAATACAGCATCTGCTCAATAACAAAAGTACGGGGGCATAGGACAGTCTTGTCCATGTGGAAAACTAGGTAAGTGTTTTCGCATTCAGATACCTCAAGGGCATCAGTAAGGTGCAGGAGAGAGGAATATTGCACAGAGATGTTCAAGAGTAAGGGGGCACGATATGAAGCTGGAAAGGGGGAGACTTTGAGGGGATGTGAGGAAATATTTCTTTACAGAAAGCATGGTGAATGCCTGGAATGCCCTTCCAGTGGAAGTGGTGAGTGCAGAAATGGTAACAGGTTTCAGACATGCATGGGACAGATGCAGGGGGACCATAGTAGTGCGGGGGGGAGGTAAGGCTGGAGATCATTTGGGGTCTATGATAGGACAGTAGGTTGGCACTTGAGGGTAGACTAGGTGGGCCAGGAGGTCCTTTTCTGCCAACAGATGACACTTGTCCATAGGCTGAAATAGCTTGCCTAGAAGCTGGGTTAGCACCAGCAGCCCTACAGTGGAGGAAGTTTGTGCACCAGAGGGGACAGATGGTGCGGCCCTCTGAAAAAGGGGGATGACCACTTTCTCCTATGCCACTAACTCCTTTCTGAGACACCTCCAGAACCTTGAGAATATTCTTGAAAAACTCGAGGGCTAGAAACTAGGGGCTGGGTATTCAAACTGCGCCCAAAAAGTGCGCAATAGCAGGAGCAAGCACAAGTCCATTGCGCCCATGCACAATAGACGCGATATTCAAAAAAGGAGCAAGCCAAATTGCGCCAACAGCTAACGTCTGAATATCGCACAACCTGCGCCATAGCGCAACTAGGAAGGGGAAGCTGAGCAGATACAATGCGCTATGGCGCAACAAGGGCTGAGCAGCCCAGAGGCGCCATAGCGCAAGCAGGGAGCCCCCCAGCAGCAGAGCAGTGTAACTGCACAACCAGGGAGGTAGGTAGGGGCCCACCACCCATGCCACAGATGGGCACAGGAACACACAGCAGAACTGACAATGCTCCCCCACACCCTAAGCACAGCACAACTGGGGGAGGGCTGGAATATCCACCAGCCCATGGGGACAAGCAAACAAAGCACAGCTGGGCCATGGTGCCCCAGCACACCCACCGGCAAGCTGAGACTGACACACGAGGGTGGACCACCCTGTGCCACACCAGCCCCCCCAGTGCACAGCACACCCTGCACTGTGACCCCCAGACACCCCCCATGAGCAGTGACCACCGCTGCAGGAAACCCCATGCATACTACCACCACCCCCACTGTTGCACTGCAACCTCGTGTACCACAGAACCATACAAGCCAGCCCCACCATGAGCACACTGCAATGCAACAACGGCAGACACAGTGCCAACATGCACAATCCCCCTGAGGCACAACTGAGACCGACCATGTGTCTGCACAAGAGGTACCCCACACAGGAAAGGGCGTGCCCCTGACACCACCACCATTGAGACAGCACCCTGCACAGTAGACAAGTGTCACATCCCAACCCACCACTAGCCACAGCAGCCAGCACAGACACCCACAGTGGTGCGTGGAAGCATGCATATCACCGGATGCAACACAGTGCAGGGGCACACACACCCACGGGGACAATAACACAGACGCAGTAGTGTGGCAACCAAGCCCCCAGTGTGGGCCCATGAAAACTGAGCACACAGCCTGCAGTCCTCCATGGCACAGGGGTGACACCCACCCTGTGCATGCACTGTGGTCCCGTATGTCACCATCATATGCCTGGAGCACAAGTCACAGACAGTGGTGTACAGACCCTGCAACACACACAAGCCACAGCATGGAGGTGGGACAGCAATTGCGGAGGCCACAGTGTCACCCGAGGCAAACATGCACCACACCAGTGACAGGAGGCAACCCAGCATTGTGACGGTCACAGTGGATGACCTGCATGGCAGCCACCACTGACAAGGCAGCAGACCTTGCAGGCCACAGACATACAAGGGTGTCAGCTGCACAGGCCAAGGACGGGTTGACGGGCACAATGGACACAGAGCATGCACCATAGACCACTGCACACAGTAATGCAATGCACAGGGAACAACACACACACCACAGACACCGACTGATAGCCACTCCCACACCATAGACACTTCCCCACTCACACACACATCCTCCATGACTGAACCACCCAGATGCCATGCACACCACTGCAGCTGAGCACCCTATAGCCAGCTGCAAATCAGAGACCACCACAGTATTCATATCAAAATATGTTTCTTGTAAAATATAAAGCACAACTATATACAGTAAACAATGTACAAATGGAGACAGAAACAAGGTGGGGGTGGGTAAGGGGCAGGGGTGAACATATGGGAGAGGGAAGGTGGGGTGTGAGGGTTGGTCAAAGGGGGGAAGTTGCAGGCAGGTCTTGCAGACATTAGCGGCCAGCCTGGTCCTCCTCCACCTGGGCCGTCTCCTCCTCCTGACCCCATGCTGCTGTATGTCCCTCAGTATGGTCAGGGACTCCTGTGCCACCTGCAGCAGCTCCTGCACAGCCTGCTGGATCCGCAGGAGTATCCGTTCACCTAGGACGAGGGATCAGAGTCAATAGGTGTGACTGTCCATCCCCCTGCAGCCCACCCATTATGCATGGCATACAGCCATGTGCCACGCTCCTGTGATGGTGTGCGCCCACCCACAGTGACCATGTCCACAAGACATGCCCAACCAGCAGCAACAGCCATGTGTACCACTGCACACCCGCCCATGTCCAGCACAGCACAACCAAGGCCGTACAGTAACGTGGCTGTGCGGTGTGCAGGCAGTGCCACAGCCATGTGCCCAGTGCACACATGGACCAGCATTGACGCACTCCCAGACATACAGACTGTCACAAGTCGCATGCATGGCAGTGGTGTCCATGGATGGTGGCCATGCCCTGCTTCCCACCCTGTTGCACAGCATGCAATAGTAATCATGGTGTCATGGCACTCACCCTCATCGGGACGTTGTCGGTGGTGTTGGTCCTGGACACGCCTGTGTGCTGCGACCTCCTCCCTCTGCTGCCACTCCACCTTTCACTGCCGCTTGTCCACGCCTGTGGGAGAAAAAAGGATAGAAAAGCATCAGTACAAACCCAAAGCAAAGTCCCCCTGCCCCAATGTGTGTACCCACCCACCCAGCCAGACCCACCAACCCCATACCCTGTAAACACTGCCACAGCCAACCCTAGACTATCCCTCCCCTATGTGCTGGACACACAAGACAGTGCTACCCATATGGACAATACAAGTGTGTAGACTTGTCACCCACGTGGACGAGGCACCATGCCCCTCTTGGCACGTGACCGCAGACGGGCAAGTAGCTCCGGCTCCCTCCTCCTCCTAAGGTCCCCTTAACGGTGCCTGCACTGCTCCGCTGTCCTCCTGCGTCCAGTGGCCACCTCCTGCCAAACCTGGGTCCTGGCCCTGTCCAGTGCCTCTTCTGCAAAGAGTGGGCCATAGTGTGGCTCCACAATGGCCACAAGGTTGGCCAGCTCAAGGGCACCCCATTGAGGGGCCATCTCAACCGCTATAGTAGGCAATATGGCGCTCTGCAGCGCGGCACCCGACGTGGAACTGCTGCGCGGTACAGCGCCGCCATTCCCTATTGTGCTGTTACCGAACAGCGCGATAGAGGTGCAGCCATGCCGGACGTATGGCGCCAAGGGGGCAAAGGTCGGGCACAGGGTCGTGGGTCTCTGGCGCAAGGCCACGCACCGCGCCATCGGACGTCTATGCGTCTAGCGTGATTGATTGCTTCTGTGCCAGCGCCACAGCGAACTATCGCGCAGTTGTGCCACAGCGCCATGTAGTGACCCTCGCGATAGTGCCACTGGCACAATGGTGGCTGTGCCCTGCATTGCCTACCATGCATTGCACGTCATCAGTGTGGCAGACGCCTGCATAAGCTACCTGGGCATGCGCAGTGAGGTGTACTACGCATGACACAGAACTGCGCCATTGGCTCAGCACGTTCAGCACAATTGCGCAAAAGCGCGATATTCAGCAGTTGTATGCTAATCGTCCGATCAGCCATGCAATGGCGCAGCAGCGTGATTTGCATCTAATTAAAGTTGCTCCTCACCTAATTTGCTTGGATTGCGGTATAAAACTGCGACTCTATTCTGCAGTGGCCATATTCGGTTACTGCAGTTTATTGGTGAGTTGCATGCTGTGTGGGGTTCTGGACTGTGGTTTCAGGGACTTGCTTTGTACTGCACAGTCACAGGTAACCACTGTCATCCTTACAGGCTGAATAATGACCGAGCGAGGTCTGGGTGAGGAGGACTACGATGATGGGCAGAAGAGGAGGCCCAATTTCACCAAGACCAAGACGGAGGCACTCTTCGAGGCATACCTCGGTCAGAAGCCACTGCTCAGTGGACGGCCGGGCACCCTCAGGCCCATGCTGCTGCATGGGAGGGGTGGCTGCGTGCCAGCCTGCACGGCAGCCACCAGCGCGCTCCGTGCAGGAGTGTAAGAAGATGATGGGTACCGATAGGAGGAGGGTGAAGGAGAAAGCGGCTGCCATCAGGGCGGCATGTGCTGCAACAGGCGGGGGGCCAGCCGGAGGTGGTGCAGCTGACACCGGCAGAGGACAGGCTCGCTGCAAGCATGCAGCGCAGTGCCATAGAGGGCGTTCCAGGAGCTGGCTTCCAGACAGGTGGTAGCCCATCACTGCATGGTAAGTTATGGTCTGTCGGGGAGGGGGGAGAGGGTAGAGAACATGCACTAATGTGACCTTACTTTCTGTTACAGATCCTGCGCATCTGCAGGGGTCAGCGGTGGAGGGCCTGTCCACTGCGGACAGTCATCTGGAGTTGGAGGAGGGGCCATCCACCTCCACAGGTATCCGAGCATTGCAACAGTGGGTCTGCCTGGCTGTCCACACTGATGTCGTTGAGACAGGTGTGGGGGAGGCCCTTCCTGTGTCTCAGCGTTCTGGCATCCAAGGATGCCAGCACGCTGTGACTGTGGCAGAGACCTGCACCAATGATGAAGACACGACCGTCATGGGCAGTGACGTGTGTGCCACAGAATGGACACAGCAGGCCAGCTCACGCCCATGGACCTGGCTGGTTCCGACATGTGTGCCAGCGTGTCAGCACAGTCCCAGACTGTGCCTGTCGGCACCAGTGGGGCAGCACCGGTGGCTGGTCAAGGCAATGGGACTGTTGTGGCCACAGCGGCGGAACAACTGGTCCCTTGGGCACAGCAGGCGGAGGGGCAGCAGCAGTCGCCCACCGGGACTGGGGGTTCAGGGTTCAGCGGTGGCACCTGTGCACCGCCTGTGGAGTTGCCCATACGTGGTCCTAGTGAGCAGCGCCCACCCTCAAGGGGTGCTGAACACCAGGCCCTTCCATACCCTGATGGACGGGATGCCGAGGTGGCAGACGACCTCTTTGATGAGCACACCCGCCTACTGCAGGCATCAGTACAGCAACAGATGCGGCTTGCAACGTCCGTGGAGGCACTGTGTGTGGCTCTGGAGCGGGTCGAGGAGCGACACAGCAGGGACACCGATAGGATCCTGTCACAGATTGACCATTTGCGGGAGGATGTGACCGCTGTCATTGACAGGCACACAGGCGTTCATCACTGTCATGGTCACAATGGGCACACAGTCAGGTGCCCATGCATTGCTCACACCGCGCAGTTCGCTATCCACTCCCCATTCCTGGCATTGTGAGACACCCACCCTGTCGACACCGGGTTCAGCTGTGGGCATTCCGAGCACTCTTGGTGCAGGTATGTTCGGTGTGCTGCAGAGCCCTGTGCGGGCATGGTTGTGTTCGCACAGTGGAACCCCTGGTGGACCATCGGTGCCACCCCATGAGGCCCGTGGTCAGCCTGCCAGTGCTGCTGGGTCTCGGCGGGGCCACCCACGCATCCGAGGCGGATGTGGCACTGTGCCGCAAGACTGACCTGTCTCCCAGCGCGGGCATTGTCTGGTGCTGCCCTGTGTGCATTGTGTTTCAGTGGGCAGTGCACGGGTGGGTGCCCAACCCTGCACACGCAGACACACGGTCCACCTGCACACCCTCCTGACTGCTGTCCACAGATACGTGTGCATGATGATGCCTGCATTGCGCTGTACACCAAAGTGCGATGGTGCCCAGCATCTGACACACGCACATAGACAGTCAGTGGACGTGGTGGCCTGTGGACATGTGTGTTGCTAGGGTTTGTGTTCCGGCTCTGTTTTGCACCTGACCCCTGTGCACTTTGTACCTATTGTGTGTGTGTGTGTGTGTGTGTGTGTGTGTCCGTCCATGTGGCATGTTACTGTTCACCCCTTCCTGGTTGTATGTGTGTGCTTCTGTGCCCTGCCACATCCCTTGCCAGCTTGCACCCCTGGTGTGTTTCCATGCGTGTATGTGGGTTGTGCCCTAGCCACTGGTGGTTGCACATGGCACCATGACTTACTTTTGTTGGCTGAAGTGCTCCTCTCTGGTGTCCCGGTGCAGCTGTGCCAGCCGGATCAGTCGGGGGTCCCATTGGCCAAGGGGGCACTGCCCATCCCCATCGCTGTCCCCTTTTTGACCTGTACGGCTATCCCACAGTCTTTGGCCATGTTGTGCAGGATGCAACAGGCCAGGAATATCCCACAGGCCTTTGAGGGACTATACTGTAGGGCACCGCCAGAGGTGTCCAGGCAGTGGACACGCGCCTTCAGCATCCCAAACACCCGCTCAATGACGTTGCGTGTGGTGGCATGTGCCTCATTGAAGCGTTGCTGCGATGGAGTCGTGGGCCTCCGATAGGGTGTAAGCAGCCAGGGACGGAGTGGGTATCCACTGTCACCTGTGTGGAGATAGTGGAGGTTAGTGTCTTGTTCAGGCTCGGACTGCCCCAAGCCCTGTGGGCCACACCCATGGCACCTCTGGCATACCCCCCCCCGCCCACGATATGTCAGTTCTACATACATACTCACCCACTAGATGACCTGTGGGGATATCCCCACTCTCGAATCGGTGGCACAGTGCCGACTGGTGCCAGATGATGGAATCATGTGCTCCCCCAGGGTGTGTGGCACAGACATTGATGATGCACCCACTGGCATCACACACCACCTGGCTGTTGACACTGGCATATCCCTTACGATTCATGTAGGCGACCCCATTGGGGCCAGGTGGTGTGCGTATGGCCACTTGGGTGCAGTCTATTGCCCCTAGCACGCCAGGCATACGTGCTACCCTGTGGAACTCCTGTATGTTTGCTGTGCGCTCCGCCGCAGTGCTGGGGAAATGGATGTACTCCGCAGCATGTGGCAGCAGTGCGCTAAGGAATTGGGTGAGGATGCGTGACGTGGCCAACTGTGTCATGCCTGTGGTATCCCCTGTTGGTCTCTGGAAGGTACCCGTGTGAGCAAGCACATGCAGGCTGTTACCTTTGTCTCCACTGACAGAGCGTGACTCCGTCGTGTGGGTGCCTGCATCACATCACTGCACAGCTCACAGAGCCACCTCAGTATTGCCCTGTTCAGGCAGTACCGGCCCACAATCTCAACATCTGTGTACAGCTCAAAGCTGTTGCAGGCTCAGTACTGCCTGTTGGGGGCATACCGCCGACGGGCCCTTCCACGGCCACGTCCCCCTGCAGCATGCCTTTTCACCCCCTCATTACGGCATCCATGTGGAAGGTGGCACTGTCCATGTCTCTGGCTTGCGTCCCCCCCCAGCTGATGTTGCTTTGTTCCCCCCGCTGTCCTGACTGCTACCTCCCCTGCACCGGGTACACCTACTGGCCTCTGCTCTCTGTGGCCCCGCACACCTTCCGTTGCCCCTCTTGTGTGGTGTGGTTTCCTTGGCCTGCCCTCTTTCTCCCTGTGCCTGTCTCTGCCTCTGCCTCATGTGGCTTCCCTGTAGCGTTCTTGCGCCTCTTCCTTGCTCTTTTTTATTTTGGCTTATTTCCGCTATGGGGCAACTTCCACCTGCTCCACTGTTGCGCATTGCGCAAGTCTTTGAACATCGCACTGCGCCCTTTATGCATGGTTCCACCTCCCCTTCGGTTGTGCATGCCTTCATTATCATTGTGTTGTTGCTCAGCATGTTTTCAGTGGCACAACTGCCTCCTGCTGAATATCGCAGAATGGCGCATTTTCTGACTTGCGCTGGCGCAACCCTTTTGAATATCCAGCCCTAGATCTTCTTTGGGGATATCTCTATCATCTGGTCACAGTTATGGAACTTGGCCATCCAGCACTAGGATCCCAACAAAGCTTTTCTGTAGCAGTCTAGCAGGGGCCACCCGCTCCAACGTCACAGCCCTATATAAGCATGTGTGGCCCTGCCCCCTCAAATTCTTCCCATTGTTGACCATTCGTGTATGGGCTCAGTGGAAGCTTCATCGCTCAGTTTGACTGCCAAAATCTCTACCTTTGAATCACTAAGTAATTTATTTTTGTATGTTGAGAACTACTCCTTTGGCAGCTGTTTTCCGTTGCTGCCACTACAGAAAGAGTTCGTCAACTGATGACCACGAACTCTGTGTCTGCTGTCTCTGGCCTCGTCACAACTCTCTTGCCTGAAGTTCAACCACATCACCCAGTGACATCGTAAGAAAGCCCTGCAGAACTTCCTCATGGAGCAACAGGCAGTCATCAGAGAACAGGGGTCTGCTGGCCCCCCATCACCTGCATTCACTTCAGGCTCTCAAGTCGCCAATGCCCAGGGGAAACCCTCTTGGGGTAATGGATCAGCCTGAGGACCCCCGTCAGCGATCACAATACCCATTGGATTCCTCCTCGTCTGGGATCATGCCATCGAATACCTCAGGAAGAGAATGCCACCAGGAGGAACTTGGTGGATTTCTTGGAGATCCCAGACTCTCCACCCAAAGTTATTCCTCCTCTGCTTCCAGCATTGAATGATGCTGCAAGTGCTGCCTGGCAAAGGCCCAACCGGGTACCTGCTATGCCCAGAAAGGCTGATTAGCTTTATCAGGCACCTTTTTGGCTGCCTTTTTATGCAGCCCAGCTGGAAACAGACTCGGTGGTAATCAAGGCCGCTTATGACAGGTCCAGCCCCCCCCCGACTGGGAATCTCAGAGGATTGACTTATGGGGAAAGTGGATCTTTGTCTCTGCCACTCTGGGCCTTAGAATTGCCAGCTATTTATCTCATTTGGTTAAGTACCAGAATATCCTCTGAAACAAGGGCAAGGCTGCTGCTCGGGCCCTTCTTGAGGGTTCCCAGAGACAAGAGCTTCTCAGAATTCTACGGGCCTCTCAAGATGTCAGTAAGCATCTCCGACAAGACACCTGTGATATGGCAGATACTACAGCCAGGATAGCTGCCACTAGCATTTGCCTTAGAAGGCACTCCTGGCTTACAGTCTCTGGCTTCGCAGCTGATGTTCTGCAAAAAGTGTTGAATGCCCCTTTGGTGGGTCACAAACTTTTTGGTTCTGATGTGCAGGATATTAATAATGACCTGCAGGCATCTGGTAGGGCTATTAGGTCTGTCCACTCCCTTTATCATACCCATCCCAGGAGTAGACCAAGGCCCTGCTTTCGTGAGGTCTCACACATCTGGTTCAGGGACCAAGCTCCAGGGCAAATGCAGGGTCAGGTCTGCCTTACCTGCCTCCTCCGCTACCACTGGTCCCTCTGCTAAGCACTCCTGGGAAGGAGGAACAGCCCGGCCACTGTCTCCACCTCAGCCTGACTCCTTGCCAGACACCCCCTCCTCTCATTCAAGCCTGGAGGTGGTGGTCTGAGGTCTGTTCTCCCTCAGTCTGCCCCAGTGGAGAACATTTACCACAGATGCTTGGATCTTGCAGATAATCTAACAAGGTTATGCTGTAGAACTTCTGGAACAACCTCCAGATATCTCCCCGGTTTCTACCTCTTATTCTCTGGACCACACAGCGGTCTTCCAGGAGGTGTTCACCTTGCTGCACAAAAGGGCTATAGAACCAGTGCCCAGGTGGCAAAGGAACAAAAGGATCTTACTTCGAGTATGAGCTCCTGCAGCAGGCTACACCTTAAAGACTATGCCACCAGGCACTAGGACTCCACGGAAAACTTCTAGCCAGAAGTACCCAGCTGGGGTCCGCCCTCCGACGTCACCCTGTGTATAAAGGGGTTGGTTCCCAGCCCCACCTCAGTTCTTTTTCCCATCGACCCGTGCACATCCATTCCTCAGATGCCTTGTTGCATCTGTCGACTGCCATTTTCAGCTTCTCAATATTATAGAGTTGGTTTATGTATTCTCCATCTTCTTCATTCTCCACCAAGTGATGGAAGTCCAAGTGTCCGTGTGGGCGGCAGATTCCGGCGAAAGACGACCACTCAGTGCTTCGTCTGCCTGGGGCCTGACCACAACATCATGCCTGCCTGGACAGTGGTAAATTCAACCAGTGGACCAGGATCCGTCACTGCAAGACACTCCAGACCTACTTAATGGAGCAGCAGCTCGCTGCCCTTCCAGTGCCTGTTGAAGGCCAGCTGCTCAGCCTCCGGGTCGCCATCTTCACATAAGGAGAAACACGCTGGAGGGAAGCACTAACACCGAGAAAAGGAGCACAGTACGTCTGAGTCCTGCTCCAGATCTCCTCATCAAAAGGAGAAATGCTCCGGTTCACACTCTGGCAAGAGAGCGGACTCTGCCCCCCTCAATCCCCACCCTGCTGCCAGATCTTGTTTCCTTCAGCCTGCCATTGATGAAGGCTCCTGCCCTTAGCCTGATGGTGGGTGGGAGTTCTTTGGGGCAAGGACCTTCGCGACCCCTCGCTGAGCCTTGGGCCCTTCCAGCATACAACGGGGTCTAAGGCCAGGACTTCAGCTGAAAAGACAGATGTCTTCTGCCTCTAGCTCGTCATCCGCCTCTGACGATTGGCACAGATGCCTGAGGGAAGTTGTCAGGTGTTAGGGCAAAAAACCCTGACGCACACCTCAGACGACAGGCCTTCTGATAAACAGAAGGACCGGGGCAGATGCCATTAGGCAAAGTGTCCGGTGACCAGACGTCCGGGTCAGCCACCCTACCTTAGATGCCTGTACGTCTACCATCTCAGAAGCCAACATCAGAGCTGTCTGACGGATCAGCAGCCTGACGCCCGGTCACCTGTCTATTAGATGCCTGCAGCTCCGGTACCCGACAAGCAGATGTTAGGTGACCAGACGACAGGTGATCAGATGACTGGTCTTGAAATTCCACCTATCCCTGATGAACACCCAGATGTGACACCAGAACCAAGTAATCTTCCAGATGCTCCCACAGGCCCCACCGACATACTGCCACCTCAGGCACCAGTGGTTCCCCTGGAGGACATCGGTCAACTTTTTTGCATCGTGGTGGAACACAGTGAAAGGGGACTTAAGAGGGATGAACCCCAGTGACTCCTCGCCACAGACTCTCACCCCGGTCCCGGACACGACTCCAATCCCAGACACTTGGCCAGCATCTCTGCCCACCCCCTGGAGTCCCACTCCTAGGGGTTCAGATTCTGAATGCCCCAAACATAGTGTCAGGTGTCGCCACTCCTCCTCCAGGTCGTCTTCCTCAGACAGCAGGAGCAGACGCCGGCACAGGCGCAAATGTTCATGGTCCAACTCTTCTTCCTGAGGATGCCCTTCTTCTTCAGACTCTTCAACCAGGGGCTACTCCCCGGAACCAGACTATCATCGCAATTCACCCAGATCCCCACCAGATGATCCGACATTCATGGACGTAATGCACCATATCCAATTCCTAAACCAATGGGATACAGAGGAATTGGACCCAGAGAGAAGAAGGCTCCATACCTTCTTGGGCATGAGTGACCCTAAGCCTTTGGTCATCCCACTGCTGGTCCATCCCTTCCAGAACTTAACCAGATTGGCATGGGAACACCATTCTTTTTCAGCCGTCCCCAAAAAGGCGGATAGGTTATAAAAGTCCCCCAAGACTGAGCCCTTCCTCGGGGGAATCCAAGGGCAGATTCCTTGGTCCTAACCACAGCCCACAGCAAGACCAAGCACATGAGCTCACAGCCTCCCAACAAGGAATCTAAGAAATTGAACCAGCTCGGGAGAAGAGTTTATTCCTCTTCCACTTGTTCCATTCGATCCTTAAATTTTTTGGCACATATGGTGCTGTATCAGAAATCTCTGGAAGAAAGCTCTTGAAATGGCCCAAAGCCTACCAAACAATCCAGCTCGTATGGAGCTTCTGGACATAGGAAACCATGTTGAGAGCATCCTATGATTCAGCGAACACAGCCACTAGAGCTGCGGCCACTGGGATTTGACTCCGTTGCCACTCTTGGTTGCAGGTATCCAGGTTTAGACAGGACCTCCAGGATTCCATTCTGGATACACCTTTTCATGGGTCTGTCCTTTTCGGGGAGGAGGTAAATCATAACGGATCTGCAACACTCTGGGAAGGTGGTGCAGTCCATTCATCATATGTACCGGTTGGACCCCCAGCAGCCCAAGTGCAAGCCCTTTCAGCACCCGGGTACCAACAAATAGGCCAACAGCCCTGAGGTCCTTTCAAAAGGAAGGCTCCCTCTCAGCTGGGAACAGCATGCCCAAGAGCGCCTAATCATCCCAGTCCTCACTGCCCACCCCAGCTACCCATGCATGACTCCCTGCCTGCCCCCCCTTCCTCCTCCAGCAGAGCCGATAGGGGAGGCAGTAGGATGTCTGTTCTCCCTCTACCTAGAAGGGTGGACAAACATTACGACAGGTGTATGAGTTTTGGACATTATCAAAAAGGGTTATACACTGGAGTTTGTCAAGCTTCCCCCAGACAATTCTCCAGCCCCCCTCAATACTCTCCGGTTCATGCAGCCCTCATCAGGGACGAGATCCAGGCCTTGCTCTTGAAATGAACCATAGAGCCTGTTCCTCTTCCTCAACAGGGAACTGGATATTATTCCCACTTCTTCTTGGTTTCCAAGAAGACGGGGGACCTAAGACCCATACTGGACCTGAGTCAGCTGAACCAAATCATCGAATACAAAAGGTTCGGAATGGTGACCTTACCCAGACTGATCCCCATGCTAAGTCAGGGGGATTGGCTATGCTTCCTGGACATGCAAGACTCCTACTTGCACATCCCGGTGTTTCCAGCTCACCAATACTTTTGGTTCACCTTCCAGGGCAAACACTACCAATTCTGGGCTTTGCCTTTCGGCCTGTCTTCAGCACTGAGGGTGTTTACGAAATGTCTTGCAGTAGTTTGCAGCAGCTCAAGAGAGAGAGGGCCGCTTCGTCTATCCCTATCTAGACAATTGGCTCCTAACTGCTCCCTCCAGATTGCAGTTAATACACACCCTCTCGGTCACTTTCCAGATGTTCCAGTGGCTGGGGATAACAGTCAACCTCCCAAAGTCCTGTCCGTGGCCCTGCCAACATCTGCAGTACATAGGGGCCATTCTGGACACAAAGTAGGGAAGGGTCTTCCTCCCACCAACAAGACCACTCAGCTGAGATCTGGTGTCCAGAATAGCTTCAATCGACCTAGTCACAGCCCGGACTATGTTGCAACTTCTGGGACATATGGCAGCTGCCATACCTATGGTCCCACTGGCATGCTTGCATATGAGAGTTCCCCAGTAGACCCTAAGAGCTCAGTGGGACCAGAGGTCGGATGACCTCGAACATCCCATACGTATATCGAGGGCTTTTCAGCAAATGCTGTCATGGTGGCTAACTTCTCCAATTTTGGAAGCAGGAGTACTGTTCCAGTCAGATTTACCGAGCCAGATCCTGACCATGGATGCATTGAGTCTAGGATGGGGTGCTCGCTTTCAGAATCACGGTACTCTGGGCACATGGTCAAACCTAGAAGTGTCCCTGCACGTTAACATTTTAGAGATGAGGGCAATTCTGTATACCATGCAGACCTTTCAGGTGCACCTTTCCCAGGGTCCCCTGCTTGTTCAGACCGACAACATGTCTGTAGTCTTTTGTATCAACAAGCAGGGCGGGACGCACTCCTACCCTCTATGCAGAGAAGCCATGAGAGTGTGGTACTGGGCCCTAGAACACAGACTAACGCTGACAGTGGTTCATGTTCCAGGTGTCCAAAACATCCTGACAGACTAACTCTACTGTTCTCGATCCGGGAACCACGAGTGGGAGCTGCTTCAAGAAGTGGTGGACGGCCTCTTCGAAAGATGTGGCTGTCCAGAGCTGGATCTCTTTGCATCCCCGTGCAATGCCAAACTGCCCAATTTCTGCTTGCTAGATCCCGGGCCTGTTGTTTTCTGGTGAGACGCGTTGTCCCTCTGCTGGACAGGGAGATTTCTTTATCCATTCCCTCCTTTCCCCCTTCTGTAATGGGTGCTGCTCAAGCTGCAGGCCAAAAGGGCGGCAATGATTTTGATAGCCCCATTCTGGCCGCATCAGATAAGATTCCCCCTTTTGCAGCGATTGACAGTGGAACCACACTTCCCACTACCTCTATCATCCAGCTTGCTGTCCCAAGACCAGGGCACACTAGTCCACCTGGGTCTTCGGTCTCTACACCTTCATGCATGGCTCCTGCAGACCTACCTGTCTCCTGCCATGGAGTTTCGCAGAGGGTGGCTGAAGTCCTTGTAGAGGGAAGAAGGCCATCTGCATAGGCTACATATGCCATGAAGTGGAAATGTTTTTGCATCTGGGCAACTGCACGTTCCCTGGACCCTTTTTCTTGCTCAGTGAACTGTCTTGGAGTATCTTCTCTGCTCATGGACACAGGGCTGCGCTACTCATCCATTGAGGTGCACCTGTGTGCCATCTCGGCTTATCATGCACCTGTGGAGGGTAGAAACATTGCTCAGCTGGATCTCCCCCATACCTTTTTACAGGGTATGCTTCATTTAAAACCTCCTATTAGGGATCCTGTTCCCCTGTGGGACCATTTATTTGTTATAGAGAAATTAACCTTGCCTCCCTTTGAACCAACTGCAGATTGCGACCTTCGCTTTTCTCTTAGGGAAAGTGTTATTTTCAGTTGCCATTACTTCAGCTCGAAGAATTTCAGAGCTTCAAGCACTCGTGCAAAGAAGCTTATTTAGTTTTTCACAGAGACCGGGTTTCTCTTCGTACTAATCCTAAGTTTCTACCGATGGTAGTATCTGAGTTCACACTAAACCAGGATATGTGCCTTCCGGTTTATTATCCCGAGTATTCAAATCGGGGGGAGGCCCTCCTTCACACTCTAGATGTCCATAGGATCCCTCGTTACTACTTGAACCGAACTAAGTCTGTCCGCAAGTCCGATCAGTTTCTTTTGCCTCCAGGGCTCCAGGGAAGCCTGTTGCAAAACAAACCCTGTCAAACTGGTTGGCCAGTTGCATTCTGTTCATCTACAAGTATGACAAACCCTTACAGGGACCAGTCAAGGGACATTCTACAAAGGGGATGACTGCATCCTTCGCAGCTATGAAAAATGTTTCGATGGCAGACATCTGCGGTGCTGCAGCCTGTAATTCAGTGCATACTTTCATCAAGCACTACACTCTGGACGTTGCCTCCAGAAAAAGAGCAGGATTCAGCCTAGCTGTGCTCCAAGGCCTCCTATCATAAGAATCCAGTGGGATTTTTCCTATCACCCGGTTTCCTTTCTTTCCTTCTGGGACACTGCTTGGGACTCTGTCCTTAAGGTGTAGCCTGCTGCAGGAGCTCATACTCAAAGTAAGATAGTACCATTATGTAAGAACTTACCGTAACAGTAGATCTTCGAGAAGAGCTTCTGCAGCAGGCATCATTTTCCCTCCCTCCATCCATCCCCCTATTGTACGTTCTCCTGGGAATTTTCAGCACCTGCCGCCGCTTCCTCCTGCTGAACTAGCTCCAGGTCTCCGGCAGGTGAACTGAGGTGGGGCTGGGGACTGCCCCTTTATACAGAGCGTGATGTTCATGGGTGGACCCCAGCTGGGTCCTGCTGGCTAGAAGTTTGCCGTGGAGTCCAAGTGCCTGGCTGCATTAAGGTGTAGCCTGCTGCAGGAGCTCTTTCGAAGATCTACTGTTACGGTAAGTTCTTATGTAACTACTTTCTACTCCCGGTTCTTCCTGGTTCCCAAAAGAACTGGGGACTTGAGGCCCATTCTAGACCTCATCCAGTACCGAAGGTTCTGGATGGTAACCCTGCATGGCTTCCTCCCTCTGCTCAAGCATGGCAACTGGCTATGCTTCCTCAATATACAGGATGCCTATCTGCATATCGTGGTTCCCCACAGGGTGATACCTGTGGATCTTATTTTGAGGAGAACTCCTGCAGCAGGCAACACCAGTAGGACTAAGCCCCAGGTGCTAAGACCCCAAAGAAAACTTCTAGCTAGCAGTATTCAATGGGGGACTGAAACATGGAAACAGAGAATTTGACGGCAAATAAGGACCGCTTGGCCCACCCAGTCTGCTCATTTCCCTACTTAATGGATAAGCTGCAGATCCTAATTAACCAGCAGCCTACTTCTTTCTACCCCCACCACCTAGAATTGCCTTATGACTGTCCCATGCATGCTTGAATTCAACTGCTGTTTTTGACTCCACAACCTCCTCCGGAAGGTCGTTCCATGCCATCCACAACCCTCTCTGTGAAAAATACTTCCTTACATTACCTCAGGCCTTCAATCTTCAAATTGTGCCCCTTGTTCTTGCACACCTATTTTTTGAAAGATGCTACGCTCTTGGACTTTGTTGATTCCCTTGAGGTACTTGAGTGAAAGTTTTTATCATGTCCCCCCTCTCCCTCCTTCCTCGAGGCTATACATATTAAGCTCCTTTAGTCTCTCTTCATATGTCTTCTGGTGCAGACTCTGCACCATTTTATTTGCCCTCCTCTGGACAGCTTCCATCTTGTCTGTCCTTGCAGAGATTGGGTCTCCAGAACTGCACACACTACTCCAGATGGGGTCTCACCAGCTGTCTGTAAAGAGGGATAACAACTTCCTGTTTTCTACTGGTGATGCCTCTCCCTATGCATCCCAGTATCCCCCTAGCCCTCCTTACTGCCCTCTCACATTGCTTGCCCACCTTTAAGTCATCTGATATGACTACCCCTAGGTCTCTTTCCATTTTTGTTGTTAGTATCTCACCCCCACATTGTGTACTCTTCCCTTGGGTGTTTGTTTCCCAGGTGCATTACCTTGCACTTCTTAGCATTGAATCTAAGCTGCCATACATTTGACCATTCCTCTAACCTTGCCAAGTCCCTTCTTATCTTTTCCACCCCACCTTGTGCATCAACTCTGTTGCAGATCTTTGTTGTCTGCAGAGAGACATACTTTTCCTTCCAGCCTGTCTGCAATGTCACTTAAAGACATTGAAGAGAACCGGTCCTAATACTGAACCCTGCGGTACCCCACTAGTAACCCCCCTTTCTTCAGAGTGGACTCCATTTACTGTTACCCTCTGTGTCCTATTCTTCAGCCAATTCTTTACCCAGACTATCATCTTTGGACCCACTTCCAGGCTGGCTAACTTGTATATTAATCTTTTGTGTGGGACTGAGTCAGTCTAGGTAGGCCATGTCCACAGCCCCTCTCTGATCTACTACTTTGGTCACCCAGTCAAAGAAATCTATTAGATTCATCTGGCATGACCTTCCCGCTGTGAATCCATGCTGCCTTGGGTCCTGTGCCCCCTCTGGCCTCTAGGTACTTGATAATTCTTTCCTTCAGAAATGATTTCATCATTTTCCCTATCACTGAGGTTAAACTAACAGGTCTGTAGTTTCCTGCTTCTGCCCTGCTCCCACTTTTGTGAAGTGGAATCACATCTGCCCTCCTCCAGTCCTCGGGTACCACCCCATCCTCCCATGATTTGTTAGAGGGTAGTCAGTGGTGTCACTAGTTCTACCCTTAGTTCTTTTAGAATTCTGGGATGAATCCCATCAGGCCCCATTGCTTTGTCCACCTTCAATTTTAGGAGTTCTTTCAGAACCCTTTCTTCTGTAAATGGGCTGGTATCAACTTCTGTATCCAGTGTTTCTATTGTTTGTTTTATGTACCTCCTCCTCTTCATTTGTAAATACTGAGCAAAAATATTTGTTTAGTATCTCTGCCCCCTAATGTCAGCCTGTGGTATATAAGGGGCAGTCCCCCAGCCCTACTTCAGTTTTTTTTTTTCCCCTGCTGTCGACCCACATACATCGGCTCCATGGACGACTTCTGCTGACAGTGGACCTCAATTTCTTTGCATGTTGCCCGTGTTTTTTTGTTTAGCCATTCTAAAGTGTTTGCCTTGTTTCTGTATGACTTCTTCATCGAAAGGGATCTGGGTGTAGTCATATCAGATGACCTAAAGGTGGATAAGCAATGTGAGAAGTGAGTAAGGAGAGCCAGAGGGATACTGGGATGCATAGGGAGGGGCATCACAAGTAGAAAAAGGGAAGTAGTTATCCCTCTATGCAGACAGTTGGTGAGACCCCATCTGGAGTACTGCGTGCAGTTTTGGAGACCTCATCTACGCAAGGACATAGGATGGAAGCAGTCCAGAGGAAGGCAACTAAAATTGTAGGGTCTACATCAGAAACCATATGAACAGAGACTGAGAGCGCTTAATATGTATACCCTTGATGAAAGGGCCGGACGGGGGACTTGATAGAAACTTTTAAGTACCTCAAGGAATCAACAAAGTCCAGGAGGTAGCATCTTTCAGAAAAGATGTGTAAGAACAAGGGGCACAATTTAAAGTTGGGGGAGGCTCAGGGTAATGTGAGGAAATTTTTCATGGAGAGAGTGGTGGACGATGGAATAGCCTTTCTGGAGAGGTTGTGGGGTCTAAAACAGCGGGGGAATTCAAACATGCATGGGACAGACATAAGGCAATTGTAGTGATGGGTTGCAGGAAGTAGGCTGTTGGTTAACTAGAGTCTGCAGCCTATCCAATAGGTAGGGAAATGGGCAGACTGAGTGGGCCAAGTGGTCCTTATCTGCCGTCAAAGTCTGTTTCTATGTGTCTGTCTCCAGGGAGGCAGATGAATGTGTGTGCCTGCGGCAAGCAGATTCCTCACTCCAGCCATTTGGCCTGCCTGGGGCCCAAACACAACACCAAGGCCTGCCAGCACTGCCGCAGCTTCAATCTGAGGACTATAATCCGCTACCTGAAGGCCCTCGAGCTTTTTTCTGGAGCAACAGTTAGCCATCATGGAATTTTCTAGACCCATCTGGACATCGTCTTCCTTGAGCACTCACTGAGAGAAGAAGCCCCATGGGAAGCACGCTCACCAGGATAAGGACAGAGAGAGGTCCCAGTCAAGCCGCTGTCCTCTGTCCCCAGGCTATGCAGTGATGGACTCAAGTCCTTCTTCCCGCGAGAGGTTGGATGACCCCCAAGCAGCCCTCACTCCTACCAGATTGACACTGGTTAGGCCGCCCACCCTTGTGCTGATGTCAGGCGGGGGACTTTTGGGGCCGGGGTCTTTCTCAACCTGGTCCTTTCAAGTGTTCCACAGGGGTCAATCCTAGCCCCCTCCTTTTCAGCCTTTTCCTAAACTCTCTCCCCAAATCCTGCCCAGAACAAATAATCCTTTATGCTGACGATGCCGTGATTCTCTCCTCTCATAAGGACCCGAAACCCTTACTCCAGAGCTTGCAACTTGCTTTCTCCAATGTTGAAAAGTGGTTCCTAGATCACGAGCTGGTCCTAAAATCACAAAAAAAATCCGTGCTTTTCTCCAGTCCACAAAACAGGAAAAAGACAAATTCCACTTACTATCAAAACATACCCAGGAAATACCCTTGAACGAGTGTCAACATTTAAATACCTTGGTATCACCTTTGATCAAGGTCTTACCTTTGTGACCTACATTGATAACACAGCGAGAACGGTGAACCAGTGCATTGGTATCCTGTTCCGAAACTGGCAATTCCTTACCCAAGCTGCGCTGAGGATTGCTATCCAAAGCTCTGTCATCTCAATCATAGACTATGGCTTAATTGTCTATGGCTCTGCTGCTACCACCGCACTAAGGCACATCACAACCACCCTAAACAAGGCCTATCGGCTGCTCACTGGAGCGCAAAGACGTACTTGTACATGTGAGCTCTACACTGAAACAGGATGGTTGCAACTCTCAAATTGCATAAGGTACCTCACATGCTTGATGGCAAAAAAATCCATCTTGGGCCACACTCCGCCGTGTATCCAAGAACTACTTTGCCCGAATACCAGCATCCGTACCACCAGAAGATCGGAACACCAGCCTCTCCAGGTCCCCAGATGCCGGACCACACAGGACCAAAGATCTTTTGCCTATCGTGCCCCCATCTGGTACAATGCCTTGAGCTCGTTCATTACATCCTCCATGTCACTAGGAGCTTTCAAATCTATGCTTTACTCTCACCTCTCAGCCTCTAGCTCCTGTGACTGCCTTGACTAATGATTCTTCCCTCATGGCTGTTTTTACAGTTTTTCATCCTCCTCCTCCTCTGCTCCTTTCTTGACAAAGGCATCCGAGTACCTCTCACTACTCTAAGTCTGCTCCCCTTCCCATATCTCCTCCTACCCTTCCCACCTTGACCATTCCTCCAATGTTTTGTTTTTTTCTTGTGATGTACTGTATTATACTGGCTTTTTGAAACCTTTATAATTTGCTGGCCATTCTATGTAACATGTCTTGTTTGTTTGTACATTGATGACGTGGAACCTTTGTAAAAGGGCCATTGGCTCAAAGGTAATAATTCCTAGAACAATAAACTAAACTAAACAACCTTAACACCTCTGTGCCTTAGGTCCTATGTCCATCCTTCCGGACCTAAGCCAGGCAGCCCAGGTGGTGCCACTTTGGGTGCAGGGGTACCTACCCACCACCCACCTGGCTGGAACACAGACCCAGTCTGACCAGACGTCTGGGTCCGATGGCACTCCCTGGCACCAGGAGCAGGATCACCAGTTGGACGTGTCCCCCCCCCCCCAAAGCAAACACCGCCTCAGCTGCTGCCGGCCAGTACTCTGGCTCGAGCACAGCAGCCTCCCACCACTTCAATTCCGGTTTCAACAGACCCGAACCCAGCAACCCCTGGGTCACCTAATCCTCAGTCTCTGACGGCCAGTCCTTCGACCCCCGCAGGGCTGACATCCGAAGAACAGCCACCTCCAGACCTGACTACACCTGGCACCCTGCCGTGCAGCAGCCAGCCATCAGGCACTCCAACGCCTGATCTGTCACAGTCCACTGGCCCAGTGCTGCCTTCTAACCTGATGCCGGGGGGGCCCAGGGACCCCCCGGATCCCCTTGGCAGAAGTGGGGGGCCCTCTTTGCCTCATGATGGAACACCATCAAAGGGGACTTGCTAGCTCAGGGTCCTGTCATGCCTACCAAGGAGCCTCCACCAAGAGCTCCTACTCCTCCGCTTAAGCAACCAGTCCCTCCACGGGGACCCTCACCTCCACCAGAACCAAACTAGCCTAGGTCCCCCAGAGGTAAGAAGTGGAACTCCTCCTCTAGGTCTGTCTCCAGACACCGCCATAGCTCCTGCGACCGTAGATGATGGGTCCTCTTCACTGAGCCTGGAAGCTATAATGGAAGCTTTCATTATAATATGGATTCCTCAGAGGATGAGTTTTCTCCCACCCCAGTTCATCCCGTGGACATGCCTCAGTCCCCTCCTGATGATCCCAGTTTCATGGATGTCATGAGGCACACATACAAGCGTTCCAGTGGCTGGGACCCTGAGGATCTCGATCCAGAAAGGCACTGGCTGGCTGAACATTTGGAGTTACAGGACCTCAAATCAGTGGTTCTGCCTCCTTTAGTTCCTTTCTACCAGGACATGACCATGTTGGCATGGAAACACCCTTCTTCGGCTTCTGCCATCCCACGAGAGGCTGACCGGCTCTATAAAGCCCTTAAGAATGAGCCCTTCTTGGCAGAGCAGCCCAGGGTCAATTCTATGATCCTCACGGCAGCCCATGGGAGGTCCCAGCAGCCTAAACATCTTAGTGCCCAACCCCCAGACAAGGAGTCCAAGAGGCTGGACCAGCTGGGACTCGGTCTTCTCCTCGGCCACATGCAGCATCCACTCTCTCAATTTCTTGGCTTACATGGTGAAATACCAGAACACCCTGTGGAAGAAAGCCTTAGAACTGGCCAAGGGTCAACAGACTCCCAGACTACGGGGTTACTCCCGTCGGAGGCAGATGTAGGTAAGCACATCCTGCATTGTACTTACGATACCACAGACACTTCAGCTCGGGTTGCAGCTACAGGTATCTGTTTACATCATTATTCATGGCTCAGGGTCTCTGACTTCCGGCAGGATCTCCAGGAGGGAATTTTGGATGCTGCCTTCCAAGGCCCGGTGCTGTTTGGAGAGCCCACCAAGAAGATTATCCTGGCGCTCCAGGATTCTGGGAAAGCGATCCGATCAGTATATAGCATGTACTGCTTGGAGCCGGGGCCCAACAAGTGCCGGTCCTTTCATTGCTCTAAGGGCCAGCAGTTTCAGAGTCAGCAGTCTAAAGGTACCTTCAGGAGAAAGGTTACCTCAAAACCGAGAGGGGCTCCGGTCCAAGAGCCGCTAAGCCTCCCCCTACCTTCTTCTCCACTCCCAGTGCCTCCACAAAACTCCTTGCCCGACCCCCAAGCATAGTATCTGAGGGAGTCGGTATAGGGGGTCGCTTCTCCCTCTACCTCGACAGGTGAAGAAGTATTACATCAGATCAGTGGGTCATACATCTTATCCAGCAGGGCCATATTTTGGAGTTTACCGAGGTCCTTCCGGACAGTCCCCCGGTACCCTCTCATTACCCTCCCTCACATCTTTCCGTGCTTTGAGAGGAGATTCAGTCTCTGTTGTCCAAGCAGGCCATAGAGTCCATCCTTCCCAATCAGAGGGGAAAGGGCTACTACTACTCATTTTTTTCCTCATCCTCAAGAAGACAGGGGACCTTCGGACCATCCTCGGCCTGAGTCAGCTGAGCCAATTTGTGGAATACAAATGGTTCAGAATGGTCACCCTGCCAGGCCTGCTCCCCCTCCTCCATCGTGGGGGGGGGGGGTGCTGTCTTTGTTCCCTGGACATGCAGGACACATATCTGCACATTCAAATCTTTCAGCCCCCACAGGCAGTTCCTGCAGTTCCACTTCCAGGACTCCCATTATCAGTTCTGCAATCCCCATTTAGGTTGTCCTTGGCTCCTCATGTGTTCACCAAATGCCTAGCTGTCATGGTGGTAGCCCTGAGAAGGAAGGGACACTATGTCTTTCCTTACTTCGATGACTGGCTCCTGGCAGCCTCCACCAAGGAGCAGTTTCTGAGGACTCTGGAGGAGATACTCGCCCTCTTCTGGTCTCTGGGTAGCAACCTGAATCTCCCCAAGTCCTCTCTGTGGCCCAGCTCACTGGCTTCAATACATTGGCACCATTCTGGACACCTAACAGGGGACAGCCTTTCTGCTGTGGGACAGGGCAGAAAAGCTCCAATCCTTAACCTTCCCGGTATCTTCGTCTCGCCGGACTCCAGCCTGGACATACCTCAGACTTCTGGGCCACATGGCGGCTGCTATACCCACAGTCTCTCTGGCATGCCTTCATATGAGGTACCCCTGTGAACCCTTCGGGTTCAGTGGGATCAACGATCGGATGACCTGGATCAGCTTGTGTTGGTCTTGCAGGCAGTCCAAAGACGCTTGGATGGTGACTCGACTTGCCCAATTTGATGAAGGGGGTCCCTTTCCCCAAGGATCCACCTGCTCAAATCCTGACCGTGGATGCCTCCAACCAGGGCTGGGGAGCTCATCTGACTGGCAAACAGACCCAGGGGGCTTGGTCTCCACTGGAGCGAGATCTCCACATCAGTGTCCTAGAGATGAGGGCAATCCTTTATGCCATGTAGGCTTTCCAATTTGATCTCCTTCTGGACTCCCTCTTGATTCAGTCTGACAACATGTCCATGGTGTTTTACATCAACAAACAAGGGGGCACCAACTCGTATCCTCTTTGCTGAGAGTCCGTGAGGGTTTGGCATTGGGCCATTGCTCATGGGCTGGAACTGACAGCTGTCCATGTTCTGGGCATCCAAAACACCTTGGCTGACAGCCTAAGCAGGTCCACGGCCCACAAGTGGGAGCTCCTGCAGACCATCGCAGACAACTTCGTCAGATGGGGCCATCCAGAGTTGGACCTCTTCGCGTCCCCATACAATGCCAAACTGCCCAATTTCTACTCGCTCAATCCAGGGCCTGGTGTTTTCTGGTGAGACACATTGTCCCTCTGCTGGACAGGGAGGTTCCTTTACACCCTTCCCACCTGTTGCAGAGGGTACATCTCAAGCTTCAGGCAGAGGGAGCGGACATGATCCTCATTGCAACCTTACTGGCCATGGCAGATTTGGTTCCCCCACTCCAACAACTAGAAGTGGAGCCTCCAGTTCCTCTGCCCCTGAGCTTGTGCTTGTTGCCCCAGGACAAGGGCACCATGATCCATCCAGACCTCAAGTCTCTGCATCTACACGTGTGACTCCTGCAGACCTAGCTGTTTCCTGTTTCGGGGTTTCCCCCGAGGGTGGCGGAGGTCCTGGTAGCTGCTAGGAAGCCTTCCACATGAGCCACCTATGCTATGAAGTGGAAAATGTTCTGCCTGTGGGCTTCCACCCATTCCCTCGAGCCCTTCTCTTATCCAGCGACCTCAGTGTTGGAGAACCTCCTTGCCCTGTTGGATTCTGGCCTGGGTTATTCCTCCATTAAGGTACATTTGTCAGCCATTTCTGCATACCATGCACCTATCAAGGGCAGGACCCTTGCCCAGCTGGACCCATCCTGTACCTTTTTTAGAGGCATCCTGCACCTCAAACCTCCCATTCTGGACCCTGTCCCTCCTTGGTACCTATTGTTTATGTTAGAGAAACTTCCTTTGTCTCTCTTTGAACTGGCTGCAGATTGTGAGCTACGATTTTCTGTTGTGGAAAGTGTTATTTTTAGTTGCCGTTACTTCTACTTGAAGGATTTCAGAGATCTTACTTCGAGAGGGCTCTTGAAGTAGGTATTCGCAAGTATGACTAAGCCACCAGGTGTCTGGACCCCACAGAAAAATCTTTAGCTAGCAGTCTCTGGTGGGGACCGTCCCCACGTCAGGTGACTGGCGCCATCTGACGACGGTATAAAGGTGCGATCCTGATGCCGGCCCTCCAGTTCTTTCCCATCGGCTTGCGAAAGTACCTTGCAGAAGAAAAGCGCTCACTTATCTCACCATTTGGATAAGTATAAACCCTTTACAACAATTTTCTTCCTTATTCTGATAGTGTGTTACTACATCTCTGTGCATGTCATCCCCGACGCCATCAGAATCGCATAAAAACAAGTGCAACTCATGTGGATCCCAGCTCCCTCACAAGGACAGCCATTCCCTCTGCCTCTTCTGTGTGGGCCTAGACCACTGCGTGGAGGAGTGTGAACACTGCCGAAAATTAAATGTTGCTACTCTGAAACGAAGGCAGCAGTCCCTGAAAGCCCATTTGCTCAAAAAGAAAACGGCATCCATGGAAAAAGAACTGAAGAAATTGAGGCAAGCGTCAACTTCTCCTGGGGGCCATCACAAGAAAAGGAGGGACAAGGGGAAACACAGGGATCGGGACTCGCAATCCACAGCAGCTGCGACTTTGGCTGGAGTCATGGCTCTCCAGGTAACTTCCCCTCCAGGGGATCGTCCTTCAGCAGCCACCTTAGTGGTATCTAAGCTGGCATCGACCCCCCCCCCCAGTCTGGCTCGGGCCTGACGGGAGCCTCTGGGGCAAAGGAGGCCCGTACTCCCACTACGACCTCTAAACCGAGGCCTACTGGTTAGAGTGCATCCGATAAGCCAGGTGTCTGTCCCACTGATGCTTGCCCGGACTCAGCTGGTAAGTCGGTCATTGGTATACCCAACGTCCGCCCAGTCGGCAACCCATAGTCAGGCTCTCCTTCCACTCCTGATGCCGGAGAGTCACCACAGCGCACACGTCGGGTTGCCTACTGAGGTCCCCATGTCTCCTCCAGCTCCTCCTGAGGAGTTCACTCCTCCCTCCCCAGCTGGGATCGAGGAGCCTGAAATGCTGCCATTGGGGGTGCCCTCCCCCTCGACACTGGATCATCAGATGCCGGTCCCAACACCAGACAACCTGACGTCACCCTCCAGCATACTGCTTCTTGACAATAGACCGTCAGAGCCTTTTGAGTTCCCGGACCCACGATGGATCCCCCCCTCGGGCCCTATGCCTTCCAGGCTGATGTCTGGTCCACCTGCAGGGCTGACACCGGGACCTTCATCCCCATCGGAGCCCCGGGCACCAGGATACCTGACGCCACAGTATCTGGCTCCTCAGTACCCGACACTGGGCTTCCCGCCGTCAGGTTATGGGTACCCTTATTATGGGTTTCCAGGTTAACCATATCCAAGCCCCCTCCGCCTCCTCCTCCACAACCTCCTCCTTCACCTACCCTGCAGCCTCAGGTGGACTTGAGGGAGGTCTTAGCCTCCTGGTGGGCTGAGGCTAAAACACAGATCACCCAAGAAGTCAAAAGACGTATGCCGGTCCTGACACCGGACACCTTACGTCTGCACGAAGCGACTCCCCTACCTCTGCCTGACACCAGAGCTGAACCTTCTGGCTCTCAAGCCAGGGAGGACATGCTCCCCAAGGGAACCCCCAGAGAGGGCGATCGAGGACTCTGCCTCTGCATCATCAGAATCTTTGGAGTCAGATTTCGACTCACTCCAGATAGACCCCGGCCAGAAGGTTCTCTGAAGTGCCCTCCAGAAGACCCTTCTTTCTGGAGCTGCTGAAGAAAATCCATGCTGCCTGTGAGTGGCAATCAGTGGAGCCAGACCCCCAGCATAAGAAGCTTGCGGCCCACCTGGATCTCCTGGAGACTTCTACCCTGATTCAACCCTGGATAAAGCCTCACGTGGATCTTGTTTCCACTGTTTGGAAGCAATCTTCCTCGTTAGCCCCCCTTCCTCGGAAGGCAGACAGGCTATACCAGGCTCCTGAGGGGAAGAATCTCCTCAGCCTTCACCCCAAGGCTGATTTGGTAGTGATTAGCGCCGCACACGACCAATCAGCCAACCCTAAGCACCTTAGCTCATCCCCTCCTGACAAAGAATCATGACTTCTGGACCAGTAACAGGAAGAAGGTCTATGCCTCTTCCATTCTGGACATGATGGCCCTCAGTTATTTCAGCCACATGGGGGATTACAAGAAGGCTATCCTTAGTCAGATGGAATCAAAACTGGACTCCCTTCCAGACTCTGACTAAGCAGGAGCGGGAAGATCTTGTCCGCTCTGCGCGTTCGGCCTGTAGACACATGCTTCATGCTACATATGACACGGTGGACACAGCAGCGGCGTCACGCCTGGCTCAGAGTGTTGGGTCTGGCCCCCTTGAAGTACAATCGGCTACCCACAATGCTCCCTTCAGAGGGTCTGTGCTGTTTGGCAGTGATGTCAAGGACATCACCACCGAATTACAGGAGAAGGGTTTGGCATTAAAGTCTGTTCAGACAATGTACACAAACTCTCTCAAGGGCAGAAACGGTCTTTTCGGCATCGCAACTGCCAAAGGGCTAAACAGACGTAATCCAGATGTCCCAATAAATGCAGGCTCGCCAGCTGCCAAGGCGCCCAAAAGCAAGAAGCTCCCGGGGCCTCAACCGAGCGCTGCCTCCGCCTCCTGACTCCCTGCCTCTGTCCAGTTCAGAGGAACCGGTAGAGGGGGGAGATTCTCCTCCCATCTGCCAGGCTGGGAGAGGATAACGACACATGCCTGGGTGCTCCAGCTGATTGCAGCAGGACACTCGATAGAATTAATTGAAAAACCACCTCACAGACCACCCCCTCCCTCATCGTACTCCCCTACTCATCTGCAATTGGTACTGGAAGAGATACGCTCTCTTCTGTTGAAAGAGGCAATAGAAACTGTTTCCCCCCCATCTTCAGGCTACAGGTTACTATTCTCACTTCTTCCTAGTACCAAAGAAAACCCAATATCTGAGGCCCATTCTCGACCTCGGCTCCCTCAATCAGTTTGTGGAGTACAAACGGTTCCGATTGCTCTCCTTCCAGAGCCTTCTCCCCATGCTTCGGTTGGGACTGTGGCTATGTGCCCTGGATATGCAGGATGCCTACCTCCATATCGCTGTTTGCCACTCCCACCGCAAGTACCTCCATTTTTGTTTTCAGGGATCCCACTACCAGTTCAGGGCCCTCCCATTTGGTCTGTCCTCGGCCCCTCGAGTATTTACCAAATGCCTGACAGTAGTGACGGCCTTCCTGCGTACCTAGAGGGTCCAAGTCTTCCCCTACTTGGACGATTGGCTTCTGGCAGCCTTGTCCAGGGAGGAACTCTTGGGCTCCCTTTGCCTCACCCTTCAAGTTTTCTCCAACCTGGGGATTATAATCAATCTTGTCAAGTCCCATCTGATCCCTTACCAACAGCTGCAGTTCATAGGGGCAGTGTTGGACACGACCCTGGGCAAGGCCTTTTTGCCCCCGGACAGAACCGAGACACTGTCAGTCCAGGCTCAGTTTGTATCGGGTCTCAGAAGGGTCAGAGCCTGGAAAGTCCTCCACCTTCTCAGACTGATGGTGGCAGCCATCCCGACCGTCCCACTAGCTCGTCTCCACATAAGGATCTCTCATTGGACCCTATGGACTCAATGGGATCAGTCCCAAGACGACCTGGATCACAAGATCCTGGTGTCGGATCCTATGATCAGGGACTTACAGTGGTGGACGGTTGCAGATCACCTCAATCTGGGGACCCCATTCTGTACTGTCTCACCCACCCAGACCCTGATGACGGATGCATCAGGGGCAGGCTGGGGTGCCCATCTCTGGTCTCATCGGAGTCAGGGCAGCTGGTCTCGGTTTGAACAGACACCATATAAACGACCTCGAGCTGAAGGCAGTTATTTATGCTGTCCTTCCAGTTGTTTGTCCCGGTCATCTTTTCGTACAATCAGACAACATGCGTGTTGTCTGGTACCTCAACAAACGGGAGGGGAACTCGTTCTTATCCCCTCTGCCGAGAAGCTATGAGAATCTGGCACTGGGCGTCCCAGCACAGCCTTCATCTAATGGCTGTCCACATGCGGGGGATGGAGAACACTCTCGCGGACGCTTTAAATCACTCGTCAGCCAAGTCTCATGAGTGGGAACTAGACCAGGTTGTGCTAAACGACGTCTTCCAGCATTGGGGGACCCCTCAAATGGACCTTTTCTCCTCCCCTGACAACGTCAAACTTCCCATCCTATGCTCGCTCGCTCCAGGGTGAGACGTTTTTTGTTGGGACGCACTGTCTCTGTGCTGGAAGAACAAGTTCGTTTACACCTTCCCTCCAGTTCCTCTGATCCCGAGAGTGCTCAATAAGCTAAGGTTGTAAGGGGCGAGAATGATCCTCATTGCTCCTTTCGGGCCGAGGCTAGCCTGGTTCTCTCTTCTGCAGCAGTTTTCCGAGGAACCTCCTCTTTCTCTACCACTGTCGCAACATTTGCTTACCCAGAAGCAGGGGACCCTGGTTCATCCAGACCTCAAGTCTCTTCACCTTCATGCGTGGCTCCTTCAGACATAGCTAAAGCACATTTTGGAGTTTCCCCTGCAGTAGCAGATATCCTGGTAGAGTCCAGAAAGCCTTCCACCAGGTCCACTTACGCCATGAAGTGGAAACGCTTCACTATCTGGGCAGGTTTTAATAACCTAGAACCTTTTTCTTGTCCAGCCAGTAAGGTTCTGGACTACCTCAGGCACCTGTACAACTTGGGCCTTAGTTATTCGTCAGTGAAAGTGCATACAGCAGCCATTTCAGCCTATCACATCCCTTTTGGGAGCAGGACATTTGCACAACTAGAAGTCTCCCAAGACTTTTCTGAGAGGAGGTCTTGCACATAAGACCCCTGATTCACAACCCTGCGCCCCGTTGGGACCTGAATTTCATTCTGGAGAAGATTACTCTGCCTTCCTTTCTAACCCCCAGCAGAGGCAGAGCTAAAGTTTCTTTCTTGGAAGACTTTATTTCTGGTGACCATTACCTCAGCTTGGAGGATTTCTGAGTTGCAAGCCCCCCTGATGTGTAAAATCCCCTATTTGATTTTCCACAGGGATAGTGGCCATGCGTACTTATCCTAAATTTCTTCCGAAAGTGGTGGCTGAATCTACTCTGAATCAGTCCATCGAGCTTCCAGCCTTCTTCACAAAGCACACCATTCAAGGAGAGTACCTCCTCCATACCCTGGATGTACATAGAATTCTGAGATACTACACTCTCAGGACTAAAGATCTCAGAAAAACAGACTTAACTCTTTGTGTCTTTCGCTCACAAGAGAGAGGGCAACCCTGTTTCCAAGCAGTGCCTTTCTAGATGGTTGGCCAATTGTATCACTTTCTGTTACAAGTATCATGAGACCCTTTCAGGTCAGGTCAAAGGCCACTCCACTAGAGGGGTCGCAGGCTTTGTCGTTTGCTTCAAGAATGTGTCAGCGGCTGAGATTTGTGCAGCCACAACTTGGACGTCCGTCCATACATTCACAAAACATTACAGTCTGGACATTGCCTCTCACCACAGAGCAGGCTTCGGGCTAGCTGTTCTGCAGGGAATCCTCTCATGATCCCTGTCTAGATGTTCAGCCTTTGTGGATGGTGTTTCTTCCTCCCACTTTCTTTTTTGTTCCAGATTGCTTGGGACTCAGTCCTACTTGTGAATACCTACCGCAAGAGCCCTCTCTAAGTAAGATTGTACAGTTATGTAAGAACTTACCATAACGGTAGCTCTTCGAGAGAGGTTCTTGCAGTAGGTATTACCTTCCCTCCCTTCAACCCCTCAATTTCTTCTTTCAGATATGGGGGCCATATCCTCTTCTCTCCTGTCAGATCTTTGGCTCTTGGTGGGAAAGAACTGGAGGGTGGGTGTCGGGACCGCCCCCTTTTTACTGACGTTGGATGACGCCTGTCACCTGATGTGGGGGCGGTCCCCGCCAGAGACCGCTAGCTAGAGATTTTTCCATGGGGACTTGAGGCCTGGCGGCTTTGTCCTACTTGTGAATACCTACTGCAAGAGCACCTCTCGAAGATCTACCATTATGGTAAGTTCTTACGTAACTGTACTTTCCAGACTCTGATGTGTAAAGAGCCTAATTTAATTTTCCACAAGGACAGGGTGTTCTTGCGGACTAATGCTAAGTTTCTGCCCAAAGTGGTGTTGAATTTACACTGAACCAAGACATCCACCTACCTGTTTGTTATCCGGAGTACTCTAATTGAGGGGAGGCCTTGCTACATTATCAGAATCGCACCCATTCCCTTGAGAAGTCTGATCATTTGTTTGTCTTCTTTGCCCCGAAACCCTTAGGAACTCCGGTTTCAAAGCAGCCGTTATCCAGCTAGTTGGTGAACTGCATTATGTTCTGCTACCAGGAGTGTGGCAAGCCTTTACTGGGCCCAGTTAAAGGCCATTCCACAAGGGGAGTGTCTGCCTCCTTCGCTTCACTGCGGAGGATCTCCGTGGCTGATATTTGTGTAGCTGCCACTTGGAGTTCTGTCCACACTTTCATCAAGAGCACTACAGTTCTGTATTACTGTGCCTACATATAGCTCTGGTTTGGAGCCTATGTGTATCCCCGCTATACCGAAACTAGGTACAGACTGGCAGGGTGCCTGTCAGTTTGTACATAGTCTTAGTATACCATGGACACACTTAGGCTCCAAACTGGAGCTAATTGTAGGTCTAGCAGTATAGTAATCCTATGGACATGCCCCGGCTGCTCCCTGCAGGACACGTTGTAATGGGGACAGCCACGGGTGGTTGTGGGCATGCCTGGAAGGGCTCTAAGTAGTAAAATGCCAGTGGGGAGGTCACAGGATCAATTGGATACAATTTAAAAAAAATATATATATAGCACAGTAAGTTAAAAAAAATTGCACTGTTTATGAAACTGCTAATAGGGCCCTGCTTCACACGGAGGTGGGGCCCGATCTGACATGAACGTCTCCCTTTAATACAGAGTATTACTGAAACTGAAGACTGAAGGTGTAGCCCTCATCTTCATTGTGCCTCTAGGGCCTTGGCAGATATGGTATCCGCTGCAGTGCTAAAACAACTAGTAGTGAAGCATCCAGTATCTCTGCCTCTGTACAATGGCCTGTTGTCACATCACAGGACAGGGGATTTCTGGTCCATACGGACATAAAGTTCCTGCATCTGCATGCATGGCTCCTGAAGACATAGCCACTGCATGGTTTGGTGTGTCACCTGAAGTTGCTGATGTGCTGGTTGCGGCAAGAAAGCCTTCCAACAGACATACATATTCTTTGAAATGGAAGCATTTCACTTTGTGGGCAGCTTCCTGACACGTGGACCTATTTACTTGTCCAGTAAATGCAGTGTTGGAATGCTTGCTGTCACTGTCAGACTCTAGTCTGCAGTATTCCTCACTGAATGTGCATTTGGCCACTACATCAGCTTTCCATGCCCCTTTTGATGGGCATACGGTTGCCCAACTGGAGGTCTCCTGTACGTTTTTGAGATGTATTCTGCACATAAAACCTCCTATTCGTAATCCGGTCCAACTTTGGGACCCAAACTGTGTCCTCTCAAAACCTACTTTAGCTCTTTTGAGCCAGCCACGAGTTGTGGTTTCTGCTTTCTGTCATGGAAAGCATTATTTTTAGTTGCAATCAGTTCTGCTCGAAGGATTTCAGAGCTACAAGGTCTTATGTGTGAGCCTCCTTATAATGATTTTCCACAAAGTCAGTGTGTCTTTGTGTACAAATCCTAAATTTTTGTCAAAGGAAGTGTCTTGAGTTTATATTAAATCAAACCGAACCATCCACCGTCCTGTTTATTATCCTGAGCATACCAGAGTGAGACATTGTGCCATGCTTTGGACATATATAGAACACTACAGTATTTTGTGAATCACGCCAAGGACTGCAGAAAGTACTCTGCTTTTTTTGTTTGCCTCTGCGAAAGAGGGCACCCCTGTGTTGAAACATTACTTGTCCAAATAGCACATTGTATTGTATCCTGTTATAGGAAGTACAGCAAGGAACTTCCTGGTGTGTTTCATGGTCACTCCACCAGAGGAATGGTCACTTGTATTGCTCATTTCATAAATATTTCTGCAGCTGACATTTGTGCTGCAGCCACATGGAGCACTGTCCACACATTTATTAAGCATTTCAGTGTGGCCATTGTGCCTTGCAGGTTTCAGCCTTGCTGTCCTGAACCAGACTGTACCAATCTCTCAGCTTTTGGGACTGCTTGAAACTCGTTCCAATGGTGTGGCCTAATGGAAGAGAGATCCTTGAAGAAGATAGGTATGTACTTGTAACAGTAGATCTTTGAGAGAATTTCTTCCATTAGTCCATGACTGCCCTTTCTCCTGCCCTCTTTTCTAATCTGAAGGGGAATATAGCATCAGATTTCTGCCTTGTGAATTTCCATGGCTGTTATATCTAGTGCCTTCGCTTGTCTACTGTGATAGACTCTGGTGTGATCTCTTGGTTCCCCAAGAAGGGAGGTCCTTTGAGCACAGTTTCAGTGGGGAACAGAGGAGAGATGATGTCACCCACGTTTATGTAGATGCTGACATGCAATGTTGTTGGTAGCCCCAGCTAGCAAAAGTTTCTGTGTGGTCTTGGCACTGACATGGGTATAGTTCCACAGTTGTGGCCTAATGGAAGAGATTTTCTCAGAAGATATACTGTTATGGTAAGTACGTAACTGTTCTGTATACATATATAAGTTTATGCACCATCTGTGAGGGTATTTTATGTCACTTACCATTGTGTTTTTGCTCCTTCCAGACCTAGAGTGAGAATATCACAATATACCCACTCTAGGTCCCCATGGGCAAAAATATCCTCAGAGTAGATCCTGATTGGTCGCAGCCAGCAGCACGAGCAACACTGTGCTAAATTTAGAATCCTACAGTTCACTCACGCTCCGGCTGCAGCTCCCCACGTTTGAAATCCAAATCCCCATCCCATTTCACATCCTGTGTAAAAACAAAACAAAAAAAAAAACCTCCCACATGTAAGATTTTTACAAACTGCTTCCCCCACACAATTTCCAGGTGGACTGTAAAGTCCTCCCTCGCCCTTAACAATCAAGCTCTGTCTGGACCCCAACCCCTGCAGACATTTTCTTTAAATCATGCCAGCAGCCGTGCTCCATGGCTGGGACATTTTTTCCCTCTACCCAGGTTCTGATGGCACACTGATCTGCAGAATGACAAGGCTGTACCCTCAGCCCCTGACTTGCAGATACGTTGACATGTATCAACTCCTAGGTCATCCGAACTCTGGGCTTACAAACTTAAGGCTCAGATATTAAAAAAAAAAAAAAAAAAGGTAAGTTTTTACAAAATGAGACAGAACAACAATGTCTAAACAAAGCAAAACAGCAAAAGGTGCTGCGTAAATAAAATATCAAATGGCCCCGGTGGAAGCCTCGTGCAGTTTGACCTTTGACGTCACTCATGGCTTTGGCACTTGTGATGCCATAAGGTCAAATTGCACTTGTGGGGAGAGATACCAGATATATTTCCACTGGGGGCCATTCTTTTGGTAACCAGGCAAGGCCCATGACCTGTTTTTTCAGGGGTGACCAAGGAGCACTGGGGAGGTTAAGTGACTTGGTGAGCATTACACAGTATTCGAATGGAGATTGTGGAAATCATATTTGGGTCTGCTGGATGTACCAAGCTCATTACTCTAACCTGTATGCTATACTGCCAGAATGATGATAGTACTGTAATATAAAGAATTTTACACATGGCAATAGGAGCTCTATCTAGACTAGGTAACACAACAGTAGTTGATGTTTTACGAGCAGTTGGATTGGGAGACAAGAGTAAAATTAAGTGAAGATAGTGAACATAGGAAAATTATTTCAAGTATTTGGTTTAACTGCTTAAAAAAAATAAAATGGAGGAAATGTGTTTCTAACTTGAGGAGAATATGTAAGTAAAAGAAAATGTAGATCTTACTTGCAGGGGGCTCTTGCAGCAGCCAACACTGGTAGGACTGAAGCAGCCAGGTACCAGGACCACACGGCCTGGCCCTAGCCAGCAGTGCACCACAGTGGACTGCCCCCGCCGACATCAGCACACTGATGTCTGCCTATTTTATAAAGGGGATGTTCCCCCACACCTACCCCAGTTCTTTCCCACCATCAACCTGTACACATCAGACCTTCACGGATGCCAGCTTCAGTCAACCACCATTTTTTTGCGTTTAACCTGCTCTTTTATTTTTTCTTTTTAGTGCTTAAAACAGTGAATTTTCTGTATTTTTTCACCTAAGTGTATCTTCTTCTCCAGCCGCATCTTCTGACCAGCCGACAAAGTGTGCCTGTGGCAAGCAGTTTCCTCCCAAGTACAGTCATTCATCCTGCCTGCATTGCTTAGGTCCAAACTACAACACCGAGGCCTGCCAGCACTGCAGGGACTCCAACCAGGCCACACGGAGACTCCATTTGAAGACCTTGGAAAGCTACCTGCTCAAGCAGAAGTTGGCCATGATGGAGAAGGCGCTTCAGGCCAAATGTTCTTCCATTTTCCCAGCTCAGTCTTCTGGGGCTGCTGCCTCTTCCCAGAAGAAGAAATCTAGTGGGAAACACATGCACTGGGAACATAATCGATCAGCCTCTCACTTGCAGTCACTGCCTCTGGGTCTTCCTCCCACCGGGGGGTCAGCCCCTCCTGCCCCATTAGCCCTTACTCAGGGCTGCCAGCGGTACCACCACCCACCCTCATCTCTATTTTGGCTGGCGGTTGTTCTGGGCAGTGGACTTTGTCCCCTGCCCCACAACCCCTAACGTTCAGACCCTTAGGACCCATGGGCTCGGAGCCAGGTGCCTCCTGCAGAGGGTCTTTGCCCATTGCATCCCTGAGTCGCAGCATTGCCTTTGTTGGTCACTGACCTCAGGGCCAGCACTAGTCCTTCCAGGCATTGCCCGGAGCAAGTACTCCCCTCATTTTCCACACAGGTGATGTGTCTGCCCTTGCCTCAGGACCCTTCCTTCCCGCAGGTGCCGCTCTCTCCGTTAGGCCGGACCTTCGCCACTTAGGCGGCATCAGCCCCACTGACACCTCTGCCGATGACTCCTCAACCATCATTGCCTCAGTCTCAGCTGGTGCCTGCTGGTCTTACTTGGGATCCACAGCCAGTGCCGGGTGGACCTACGCCAAGGTACCCTATGCTTGCTCCCCCACCTTCGTACCCAAACCCCCCTTAGCACCCATATCCCCTGGTCTATAATCCACCCCCACCAGTGGATTATAACACCTTGTTCACTACGTGGTGGTCCTTCATGAAGTATAAGGACACACCCAGAAGGAGGACTTCTTCCCCCTCATCCTCCCTGAGATCCACCATATCAGGACCCAGATCGGGCAGGACCGAACGACCCCCGCACCAGAGGGTCTTCCAGTGGGCACACTGGTGGGGGCTCTGGCCAACGTGTGAATGACCATCACCCCCAGACACTGGTCCCTGACAGTGATCCGTTGGGGGAAGACTCTTTCTCCTCCTCTTCAGAGTTCTTTGGGGGCTCCTCTGAGGGACAGGATCAGGCTCGGGAGGCTCCCATATCCCCTCCTGAATACCCGACCTTTCTTTTTGTCAACTTTATTTTAATCATCAGTATGTCAACATTTTACAGCTTTGCAGATGTGGTTACAAAGTCATCATCTTAGGAAGAGGGAGATTTTCTCTTCAATACATCATTTTAGCACTTTGGTGGCTAGTATACCAGACATGGTACAATATATAGTGTTACATAGGCTTATCACTTAAAGCCCTTCTTGTGTGCTTTTATGTAGGATCTGCTGGTTCTAGGTGTACTATATACTTCACACATGACCATAGTACATTAACTACATGCATGTGGTATCTGTATGGGGTATTTATAGTATAATCATATTAGGACTGTGATATATTTATGGAATACCTAGGGTACATATATGGTGTACTTGTGGTCTGCTACAGCAGGTCTGTCTATGGAACATCAGTGGACTGACCCATCAAGAGTCAGAGCCCCCCAACCACCGCCAGACCCTTCACTGGTCTCAAAAAGTGGGAACCCACGTGGACTCCAAGGGGCCCCATGTCTTTTGCGGTATCTTTCCTGCTTGATTCAGACACTGAACTCTATATGTTCTATTTTCATGCAATGTAGTAACATCTTTACCCATAAGGCCACAGTTGGGGCCAACTCTGACCACCAGTGCTGGGCCAAAACCTGCTTCCCCACCACTATTCTCAGACGCCAGAGAGGATTATCCAAGACTGAGCGATCCTGCCTGTCCCCAGATAGTTCCAAAAGCGCCTCTGTCACACTAATCACATAGGAAGCATCAAGCACCTTAAGCAATAGGTCAGTGATAGCTTGCCAATATATAGCAATCTTCAAACAAGCGCACACCATGTAGGAGAAAGTTCCCTACATTACTTTACATTTAGGGCATTTGTCAGATTTGAGTGGGTCTGTCTTATTAGCTAGCACTGGGATGAAGTAAGTCCTATGCAGCACGTTACAGTGGATTGCTCGTAGCCTATTACTGGCCGAGCGTGGCATCCCTTTTCTTAAAGCTCCCTTCCAGTCTCCCCTAGTCAGGGTCTCCAGTCTCCCCTAGTCAGGGTCTCCGGTCTCTCTCCCAGCTGGGCCGAAGACTAATAAGTGGATTGGGAAATGCCCCTAAAAGAATCTTATAACTCTAAGTCAGTGGGCTAGATTTCAATACCTGAGAGTGATTAGTAAACATTTCCTCAAGCGGGGAGTGTCTGGGGGAGGACCCCCACTTCTCACTATTCCACCCATTCTGGACTTTATCTGAAAGTATGTGAAAAAAATTTGAGGGATGTAAATTGAACATTTTAGTTAGCTGCTGGTATGACATCATGGTACCATCTAGAAAGAGTTGGGATATCAGACTTAACCCCTTTCACTCCCAGCTATCTAGTACTTTATGTATAGGGCCTGGTATTGAGGTTTCCTCCTAGAGGGCGCGTTTTATATTTGCTTTGGGGGACGATGAACAAGGATATTTAATTAGTGTGTGGGCAGTAAGCCATGCCCGAACTGATGCTCTCGTGAAGGGGTTACTAATTTGCTCAACCACTTTTTTGCCAAGGCCACCACAAAAAGGGAGTTGTAAAGTGGAGCACCAAAGGCAGATTCCTCCAGGGTCACCCACGCCTTTCTGGATAACTCCACTGGGACTAAATCCTCAAAAAAAGCCAGTTGGGATACCAGGTAATACAGACGAAAGTTTGTAAGGCCCAGGCCTCCCCTGTCCACCAGTTGCCACAACACCTCCTGTTTTGTGCCTCTAGTATAGTGTTGTTCCATTCTTTGTAGGTGGGTGTGGTGTCATCCAGCCAGTGTCTTAGGATAGTCTGTTTCATTGTGGCTGGTATTAAGGAGATGTGGAATTTCCGGATCCCGAAAATGTGGCCTAGACCGATCCCTGTGAGGCAGATTTCCAGTGTGAAGGCAGCCTTGAGCCCTAATAGTGGGTCTAAGTGTGTTTGAATGGCGGTCCAGAGTGGGATCTGCTTTTGGACAGTCCCAGAGGATGTGTTTGAGTGTGCCCATGACTAGTTTGCATCTAGTGCAGTTATCTGATTGCAGGTGTCCCATTTTGTGCAGTTTCTGTGGTGTGAGGTACATGATGTGTGAGATTTTTATTTGCATTAGTTTGAGGCCATCAACTTTGATGTATTTATGAAGGTTTTCCCACATTGTCTTCCTGGTGGCGGGGTCCTTGAGGCCAGGGAACTCCCTAGCCTAATAGCGGCAATTGTTCAGGTTCTCTGACAAAGTAAGTTCTAGGAGCTTATGGTATAGGCGTGAGGTGGAGTGTTGCTGTTCAGCTAACAAGGCTAGCTCCTTCCAGGTCGACGGGTCATAGAGGTGCCAAGGCGAGGAAGGGAGGGCTGCTGCAATGGAATGCCGTATTTGGAAGAAAGTAAAGGACGAAATTCGTGTTTCTGAAATGAGCTCAGCAAAGGATGCGAATGATACAAAATCCCCATTCTGCATGAGGTGGCCCATTGTACCACGTGAGGTGCTTTTATTAAGCTAGAGGGGATTGGTTTGTACTGGATTTTGAAATTAGGGTTGCCACAGATCAGCTGAGTTGGGTTCAAGATGGGCTTGGTTTTGAGGGTTCTGTGCAGCTGTCTACTCACCAGGTGGGAGGTGCCTATGGGAGTGCCCTTGAGTGCAACTGGAAGATGTGAATGCAGGATACTAATGAGGGACTGTATATTGATACAGGCTTCGTGACACAGATCTATTTCAATTTGCTGCCATTTTGGGGCATAGCCCCTGTGTTTACTGTGCCAGCCTTCTTTCTGCACCAGAGGAAGTTCCTTGCGTGCACTGCTAAGTATAATAGGTGGAAATCTGGAAGCCTTAGTCCCCCCAGCACTTTGGGGAGAGTCGGGTTTCTGTATGCTCTATGGGGCATTTTGTTGGCCCACTGGAAGGAGCTCAGGAGGGATTTCAGTTTGTTGAACCAGAGTGTAGGGACAAATAAGTTTGTCATCTCTAGGGGGTATAGGATTCTTGGCAGCACATTCATTTTGATGGTGTTGACTCTGGCCCAGAGGGAGAGTGGGAGCGCTGACCATCTGCCCAGGTCTTGTTTGATGGATGTGAGAAGAGCCTCAATGTTCTGCATATACGTCTGCCTCTTGTTAAGAGAGATCTGGATGCCCAGGTATTTAATTGATTTTGTGCACCATTCTCTTCCCCTTCCCCCCTTGAGTTGATCTTTGGTGATCCAGTGATCCAGGGGCATCAAGCAGGATTTATCCCGGTTTAGTTTGTAACCCAAGAGTGTGCTGAACTCCTCCAGCAAGGTTTAAGGTGCCAGAATGGAGACTAAGGGGTTCTCTAGATGTAGCAGGATGTTGTACGCATAGGTGGATAGTTTGTATCTGTTGTCCTGCTTTTATACCCCAAATGTCATTTTTTAAAAAGATTCTTTAGGTGAGGGGTTCTAGGTAAAGATTGAAAAGGTATAGAGAAAGCAGGCAACCCTGCCTGGTGCTTCTGTGTAGAGTGAACGAGTGTGAGTTTGTACCACTGCATCTGATGCGGGCTGAGGGGGTGTGAGTAAATGAGTTGCACCCATGTGATAAATTGGTCTGGGAACCCAAAGCATTGCAGGGTTTGGAACAGGAAGGTCCAGGAGACCCTGTCGAAGGCTTTCTCTGCGTCTAGTGAAAGAAGTATGGCTGGTTGATCTGAGACCTTTGCCACGGCGATCAGATGGGCCAGTTTGCACAGATGATCAGCGGATCTTCTGCCCTTCATAAAGCCCACCTGCTCCGGGCTTATGAGGTGATCCCATACATTCCCTATTCTAGTCGCCAGTATTTTTTACAAGGATCTGGATGTCAGTGTTGAGCAACAAGATAGGTCTATAGCTAGATACGCATTCCAGATCCTTCCCAGGTTTAGGGAGGCGGGTTATGAGGGCCTGTTATAGGGATGGGTCGAGAAAGTGCAAGTCCTATGTGTTTAGGGGCTCAGTCAAGATGTGGGCAAAGGTCTTGTAGAAGTTGTTTGAGAACCAGTCTGGTCCTGGGGCTTTGTTTAGGGGTAGTTCATTGATTGCCCTCCAGATTTTCTCCGGGGATAGGTCCGTGTTAAGTGCTGTTGCTTCCCCATGTGTTAGTTGTGGGAGTTGGACTATGTCGAGGAACTTATCAATTAACTGTTCTGGAACCATTGCCTCCTCTACACAGAGCAATTTGTAGTAATCTGCGAAGGCTGAAGCAATGTCTCTGGGTTTGGTGATGAGGGGAGTGGCTGGGCCCTGACGGATGCCTTTAACTGTTCTAGCTGCCTCTTGCTGCTTCAGTCTAATGGCTTGCAGCTTGCCCGCTTTCTCTCACTGGTCTATGTATTTTGTTCGCGATTTTAGTATGGCATGTTCTGCCTGCTGTCTGATGGTATCCCCATAATGAGCCCTCAAAGAGTTGAGGCGGAGCCAATCCTCAGGCAGCGTGGTGGCTGACAGAGTCCTCTCCAGAGTCCTGATTTCTAGCAGGAGCTGGTGGGACATCGCTTCTTTTTTTTTTGCAGCCATTGCCCAGCCTGATTAGCTCGCCTCATGCCGTGCACTTAAAGATGCCCCAAACATCGTGGTAGTGGGGTACCATGCCAGTGTTTTCCTTGAAGAAGTTTGCAATGGACTGTTCTAGTTTATCCCTCGTGTCAGGTTGTTGAAGCAGAGTATTACTGACTCTTCCCAGCTTGTCCATCTCTTGTTGGTTGGCGGAAGGTGTAAAGGTTAGGCAGACTGGGGAGTGGTCCGAGATGACTGTGGCCAGTATTTCGTAGTGATGAGTGCCTCCCAAGAGAGAGGGTGATAGGAGGAAGTACTCTAGTCTGGACAAGGTGCCATGCACCAGGGACCGGAATGTATACCCTCTCTCACCTGGGTGTAAGGCTCGCCACGCCTCCATGAGGCCCAGCAAGTCCTGCATCTCAGACAGTGCTCTCTGATTCGGTGTTAAGCCAGATGCCGGTGCACCCAACCTGTCCATGATGGGGTTGGGAACAGAGTTCCAGTCTCCTGCCACAACCATGGGCAAGTGTGTGAACTCTGCCATGATTGCCAGAAGTGCTGTGAAGAATGTAGGGTCATCTCTGTTGGGCCCATATACTACAGCTAGGATCATGTCACACGTGTCAAGTGTGAAATCTAGAATTAGGAAGCAACCATTTGGATCTTCCCTTGTCTGATTTACTTGGAAGGGGGTGTTTCTGTAAATTAGGATTGCTATGCCTGCATTCTTGTTATCCACCCCTGCAGCAAATGTGTGTCCGACCAACTCTCTGTGCCACAAGTGTGCCTGCGAGGAGATTGTGTGGGTTTCCTGTAGGAATGCCACATTGGTTTTCTCCTGTTTGAGGTGCCTAAGGATTTGGTATTGTTTTTCCTTAGTTTGTGCCCCCAGATGTTCCACGAAAGGAAGTTAAGCCGGGTGTAGTTAACATGGGTGTGGGGTCATTTTGTGTCATTGGCTGGGGTCCATAGTTTTTCTTCAATGGCCCGCTCACTTTATTTCGAGCCCCATATTGGGAATATCGAGGCCAATGTTACTGGAGCGTGTGCTTAATGGAAGATTGGTCCCCGGGGGGCTTCGGACTGGCTGGGCTGCCCAGCAGGTCACACACTCCGCGTACATAGGTCCTGGTAACATTAAGTAAACAATGTACAGTAAGGATAACAAATGACAAGTGAACATTTAAACTAACATTTCTAAAGAACTAGGTAATGCTTGTATACATCGTTTAGTCAGTGGTGGTTGAGGATGGATCCCGCTGGAGCCTAGTCCATCGCCCTCTGTTGAGGAAGGTGTTACCTGGCGGGGGCAGGACCCTTGACCAGTTGGTCCAACATGAGCCATTGTGAGGGTTTTTCTGCTCCATGAGATCTGTTTAGAGGTTGAGGTCATCCACAAAGGGGACTAGGAGAATAGAGCCACAGGGAGACAAGGCAATACAGAGCAACCCCGAGACTAGTGAGGGCTATCAGGATCCCCGGTCCAAGGTGGAGCATGTGATCTACATCGGCATGTCTCGTGATGATGGTATGCTCCCCCTACCCCCAGCCTCTGGCGCCCCGGTCACTGGGCCATTTGGCCCCCCATGGGTCGGGACACCTCCTTCTTTGTGTTTGGATGCACGTAGCCAGACGGAGCTAGTTGGTGGCTAATAGTGCCCTCCTTTGTCCGCTGCATCTCTTCCCAGTGGACTCTAGTGTGTGTTAAGGCACCAGCAATTACAGCGAGGTGTCTAACCCTTCAATTTTTAAGTCTCACGTTATGGAACTCTTTGCTGCGTGCATCAGGGGATTGCCGGAGTCCAGGTAAAGGTGTGCGTTCGTGGTTTAGTGAGAGGGCGAGAAAGGTGCAGGTTGACTAGGATAGGTGTGCCCTCCAGGGGGAGAATTGCACACATAGGCATCACATTCCCCCCCGTGAGACAGTCCATGCACATTCGTGAGTTAAATTCCCCACTTGATGCCACCCCCCGGCCCCAGTGACCTCCAGGTAAGCAGCTTCTGGAAGTTGTTGAGTTGTTGACTGCCTCTCCATGGGTGGCTAGGGTGACCCTGTCCGGGGTGTAGCCTCCAACTGCTATGATCCAGGGACTTGAATGAATTTGCTGGCTACCCAAATGTGAGCAAGCAGGTCCCTTTTAGAGGCACTCTGCCCCCTTCCGTGGGCACCCTTGTGCAGGTAGTCTGCGGTAGCTAGCTGTAGGGCTAGAGAAGGCAGTCTGTGAACCTCTTCCCTGGGTGGGGGGAGGGTGCACAGAAGCCCTGCCCACAATGTATACTCATTGCCTCAAGGGAGAGGCCTGGTATGGGCAGGGTCCTGCACCTCCCCCAACCCCCCACAATTGCCACCAATTTCTAGGTTTTAGGCTAACTTACAGGTTTATCCTTGGGAGAATAAAAGCATGCACTGTAATGAGGGAATAAGTAATAACCTTAAGCAGTATTGAGAGAGGAATGAGTCCTTTTTCAGCAATTGTCCTGTTGCCTTAATGGTTCTCCTCGGCAGAATGAGAGCTGCACTGTTGTGTATTAGAGAAGTCCCGCTGAGATGAGCCAGGAGCCACTGGTTTCCATGCGGAGGATGCCCTCCACCTCAGGTCCGGGCTAGCGTCCCACCACCGCCTCGCTTACAGTTTACAGTGCTGCTGGGTAGGGAAGGGTAGCACCTCCTGGCTTTTGATTAATGTGGTTCACCTGCTGAGATAGCTCATGGTGTCAGGCTTCATGGCTCAGGGAGAGGAGAGTTCTGCTGTGCTGGGCTTCCTGGCCGAGGTCTGTTTTAGCCTTGGGGTTGGGATCCGCTCACAGTCTATGGGCCACCACCAGCCTAGGAGATTGGCAAACCCCGCAGCCTTTTCGGTCCACATAAGCCAATGAGGAGGGTGGAGGGCTTGGTGTTGGATGATGTCCTGCTGCTGCAAGATGAGTCTGTGAAGCCAGAAGGGGTGAGTGATCCACTGGGATTCGTGGACGATTTATGGTATGGGCTATGGTAGGAGATTCCACAGCTGGGAGAAGTGGTGCAATTAAGGATGAGGACAGGACAAGGGGAGAACAAAGGGAATTAGGTGGCCATGTTGCAACACAGTGTAAGCCCCATGCCCATTTAACTGACATACTTCTGTCTTTGTCCACTCCCCCCGCCTAAAGCCCGGTGGGGCAATGGAACAGAGCAACAGTCACTGAAGTGTCCGATTAACGTTGAGCACAGTTTGATCCATACATGTAGACTGGGGAGAGATAGTGAAATCAGGGAAAAACACCCGGATGGAGCCCCAGCCATTAGGGAGAGTCCCAGGCCATGAAGAGGACAAGGAGGTTGTTCTCTCAGCCCCAGGAGGTGGGATAAAGTCATATTGCAAAGGGGAAGCTCCAGAGCATCACATACTGTCAAAAGTTTGCTTGTCTTGTTCTGGACCCTCAGGGTTTGCCGTTGGTTGTCTTTGGCAGTGAAGTCTGTGAAGTTTGTTTTTTTTTTTGTCCCCTGTTTCTGCCACAGTGTAACTTCCTCAGGGAGCCCTAGACTGTGGTCCCCTAGTCCTTCCCAGGGTACCTCCCATGGTGATGCTCGGACCTACTTCTATGCTGCCTCGGCCTTCCCCTCCCCCGGGTGGGGAGATGGGGGGGGGAGCCCCTTTACCCCCTCCAGTCTGTTAGAGTGTGTGTCAGGAGGTCCATCTGCAGTATCCATCGGCATCCCAGTTATGGGTTGTCTGGGGCAGTCGGGTCCCGTTTCCGTCCTCTGTGGCAGAGTCCTTTTCCCCGGTTTTCTTGGCTCCTCAGGAGAGCCTAGGGGTGGAGCACGCAGTGGCATGCATATGCTCCAGCTCTCGGCTGGCGTCCTACCTCCCTCCCTTCTTCATGCTAGCCTGCTGCACCTCCACCTGTGGTCACCCAGGTGGCGGTAGAGTAGCGGGACGAGCAACTCACCCCGGAGAAGGTGAGCAACTGGGCACTCAATCCTCCTCCCGGCCGACCCACCAACCACCCGAGTCCATTCCCGAACCCGGTCGCTGGTGCCTCAAGCGGTATCTCTACCGCTGCCCCGGCAGGTCAAGTGAAGTTTGAGAAGGCTGAAATAGTTTTGGAAGTGAGGAGGTTGAAAGAGTTTTGGAAGAAGTTTTGGTAGCTCTTGCTTGGCCGCCTCAGCATTCGGGAAATTCCGTGCTTTCTTTTTTAGTGGTGACTACTAGTCATGCAGGGTGCAGTATTTAAAACAGGACATGGGCTTGGTGCAAAGCTGCTTTGCTTAATTGGTATGCCCGCTGTCTGTCCCTGACCGCCAGGGTAACCTCATTGAATATGTGGAAATTCTGACCTTTCCAGAGGAGCGTTCCCATCAGTCTGGCTTGGGTCAGGATTTTTTTTTTTTGTCAATATCCTTTTTATTGTTTTTTTTTTATATATAGATATATATATATACATAGACACACACACACACACACACACACCACAGAAACAAAATTACAATTAATGTGAATATCTTCATGTAACATACATTTCTCAGGTAAGGATTACATAAAAAGATTTAATCACCATTGAATATGTCATTTGTCACTGAGGTTCTGGCATCTGAGAATTATAGCCCAAGGCTTGGCACTGTCGTTGAGGAAGCGCTGAGCTCTGGATGAACAATGTGCCCACTCAAAATTGAAGGTAGAGCTGTGATTCGGTGTCCCAGCTACTTCCAGTATTAGGTTTTGGACAAAAGCCAGTAAGTCATGCCCCTCTGCTTATTCTGGGATGCCCACTAGCACAAGGTTGTGCCATCTTTATCTGCTCTCCTGTTCCTCTATTCGGCCCTCCAGCTTATGAAGTTTTTGTTGCAGACTGACAGTGTTCCGTTCACCCCTGCATTGCCTATCCTCCACTTAGCTGGCCCTAGTCTCTACATCCGTGACTTGTGTGGAGTGGGTTTCCAGCATTGGCTTCATAGTTTTGATATCAGAAGCCAGGTCGCAGATAGTTATTTTAACTCTTTCCAAGTCAGAGAAAAAGTGATCTAGTTTATTTGCCAAGGAGTCACTTATCTCAGCATCCCGCCCCTCGTTTGTAGACTTGTCCAGTTTATCTCTTAGCAGCCTGCATTGGCACAGAAGTGGCGACTGGGCTTGTATCCATTTGTTGCGGGTTTTGTGAGTCCATTAACCGATTTTCTCAATTTGTTCCAGTCGTTCGTCAGCAAACAAAATATTTAGTATGGAGTTTGATTTGCTAGTTTTTGGATGATTTGCCACGGCTTAATTTAGCTCTTCTCATGGAGCTCCAGGAAACTCAGCCACTCACTCAGAGCGCATCATGTGACTCCCCACCTGGTGCCCTTTAACAAAACCCCCTTGGTCCAGGTGCACCAATCCAGGGAAAGCAGTCTCTAGCCTAGCTGCTATTATTTTTGCAATAACTTTATAATCTGCATTTAGGAGGGAGATGGGGCATACATACATATGAACATATGAAGAAGCCAGCAGAAGAAGGCCATTTGGTCTATCAAGTTTGCTCGTAGTGCAGGGTCTACAGCTTGAGCTATGTCCCTGCCCTCCCTTCCCACTCCTCCCATCCTCCCGACCCATGATCCTTACTTTCCCCTATGCCTATCCCAGCCTCTCTTTAAGCTGCCCACTGTCTTCAATGAGATGACCTCTTCTAGCAGTGCATTCCAAGTGTCCACCACCCTCTCTGTGAAGAAGTGCTTCCTGACCTCCCTCCTAAACCTCCCACTCTCATTTATCTGCATTTAGTGGTGTCCTTCCCCATCTTTAGGAGTACTGTAATGGTGGCCTGGGTCTGCAGTGGAGGGTAGGTGCCCCCCCAGCCTCTTCCACCATCAGGCACATAAGTTGGTAGAGTTCCTCCCAAAAGGACTGATAAACTCCATCGGTATCCCATTGGGACCTAGGGCCTTATCTGGCTTGAAGCTCCAGATGGTCTGTTTGACCTCCTGGTGCATCACTGGTGGATCTAGGTCCTGCCTTAGGAACTAGTCCAGGGTGAGAAGTGGGATGTCTTTTATAAATGTTTGGGGTGAGGTGCCCGGGGGAACTTCAGTGATGTAGGGAGTTTCACAGAAGTTTTTGAAGGCTTTGTTAATGCTACTCTGATCAGTAGAAGTGTCTCCCCCCATGTCTCTTTGGCAAAAATCACCCTACTTGCCCATCGTTTCTTAACTTGCAAGGCAAGCCATTTGCCAGGAGGTGTCTCTCAATACATTTAGAGGATAGTTGGTTAAGCTTGCCTTTAAGCCTTTTTAATTCTTCCTGTTCCCCCAGCATTCCCCCTCGATCCGTCACCTGTTTTTCTAGGTCTGTCTCCTCCTGTGCCTCTTTTTTCCACTGATGGGCTGCATATGAAATAGTCGTCCCCTGCACATATGCCTTTAAGGCTTCACATGTGGTTATAACAGAGGTGTCCCATACTTTGTTATATATAATATATTTTTATAGCCTGGGACATCTGATCTTGAAATATGCTATCCTTTAACAGTGTAGGATCCAGGCGCCACTGGTTAGCTGGCAATGTTTCCCTATGTAACTCCAAATCCACTTGGGGGGGGGGGTTGGCATGGTCTGAAATGCAAATAGGACCATATTCAGCTGTGAGCTCCCCCCGAAGTAGCCCCAGAGACATTGGGGCATAATCTATTCTTGTGTAAACTTTATGGGTATGTGAGAAAAAGGAATATTCGTATGTCTGTGGGTGTAAATATTGCCACACCTTTAACAAACCTCTTTCCTGAGTGAGGGTCTGCAGTCCTGCAAGACTTATCAGTGGCGGGTGAGCAAGTGTCCCTCCCTCTCTCCCCCGACTGCAACACTTATCAGTGGCGGGTGGGCAGGTGTCCTCCCCCCCAATGATTATATTATCCAGGAAGGGAGCTAGAACCAGGGCCAAATGGCGAAAGAAATCTGGGTTATCAAAATTCGGTCCATATAAGGACATCAGAGTTGACCTCTGCTCCCCCACTGTTGCATCCACTGCCACACTGACCTTGCGGATCTGAAATCGCAGTGTGGATAGTGACCCTCCAGTTTGGGCAGAACCAAATGGCAACGCCTCTAGCTCTCGAAGTAAACTGTGCCACCAGAAGTGTGCCTCCCCAGGAATTTGCCAGCTTATCCGATTCTACTTTTGTTAGCTGGGTCTCTTGAAGAAAGACCACATTCCCTTTTTTTCTTTTGATATAGGTCCAAACCCATTTTCACCACTGTTTTAAGGCCATTGACATTCCATGAAATAAGTTTCAGTGATCCCATCGTTCCAATATTTGTAACATTTCTGCACCAAAGTAGTGTATACATAATTCTTCTTGCTCTGTAAACCCGCATTTGTTGCCTGCTGAAGTTTTTAATGATGAAAACTTAAAGAAAACTTAAGGAAACAGACAGCTGGTGAGACCCCATCTGGAGTACTGTGTGCAGTTCTGGAGACCCAGTCTCCGCAAAGACATAGACAGGATGGAAGCTGTCCAGAGGAGGGCAACTAAAATGGTGCAGGGTCTGCACCGGAAGTCATATGAAGAGAGACTTAAGGAGCTTAATATGTATAGCCTCGAGGAAAGGAGGGAGAGGGGAGACATGATAGAAACTTTCAAGCCTCAAGGGAATCAACAAAGTCCAAGAGGGTAGCATCTTTCAAAAAGAGGTGTGCAAGAACAAGAGGGCACAATTTGAAGATAGAGGGGCGGCTCAGAGGAAATTTAAGGAAGTATTTCTTCACAGAGGGTTGTGGATGCATGGAGCGGCCTTCGGAGGAGGCTGTGGAGTCAAAATCAGTGGGGAATTCAAGCATGCATGGGATAGTCATAAGGCAATTCTGGGGGTGTGGGGGTAGAAAGACGTAGGCTGCTGGTTAACTAGGATCTGCAGCTTATCCAGTAGGTAGGGAAATGGGCAGACTGGGTGGGCCAAGCGGTCCTTATCTGCCGTCAAATTCTATGTTTCTATGTAACGAAAACTCCCCTCGCCTCCCAAAAATCTACACAATTACCCTTCCCTCTCCCTAACCCCGCCAAGCTCTATGAGGAAAGCCCTTCCCATTCCTACCCCTTCCTGATTATCCCTCATATCCCACCATTCCCCAGCTTTTCCCTCCCAAACATGTTAAGCCCGAAACTGACCAAAAGTGTGCACATTAGTAACCTCCTTTCCCGTAATTCCCCCCCACGTACCTCCCAAACTTGAGAAGTACCAAACAACTCCCACTACTTTTCATGGAAAGAGCCTTACAGCACCCTCCACCCCTGTATATGTAATGTTGTAAAGTAATAAAAAGCCATGCAAGTTTATCCCTTGAGGAAGAAGAGGCATATGCACCCTCCCCGAGAACGAAGTCCCACTCACCAACCAACATGGGTGTGAGAAAGGGCAGACTGGAAGCCTGCATTAAGACTTACATTTAGAGGAGTGGCCCCTGGTAAGTTAAATCATAGGAAACCAGTGTTTGGAGTGGTGGAAGTCGCCTTGATGGGGCACCCGGACTGACGCTCCAAGACTAACCCTTCCCCCATGCTAAGTTCTAATTATCTCTTACTGCTCCTTTGTCCTTCATGTTTAACTCCTGCTCCCTACTATTAACCGGGAAAAGTACTGGAAGCGAGCAGCTCTCATTTCTTAATTCATAATGTTGGTAGATTAGCCCCAAATCGCCCACTGCCCAATCCCCCCCTTCCACAAAATGCTCCAAGGGGCAAAGCCCCCCCCCCCAACCTTAAACAAACTGTCTCAACAATGGTAAACACATTAGAACTACCAGAAGCATCCTATTTGATAGAGGTGTAACAATCAAAACTGCTAGTAAAGTCAAATCCAACCATCGAAACAATCGGCCATGGGCCAGTGAGCTTCCTGTCTTTCATATAAAGAGGGCCCGGTCCTTCACGGCATCATTTATTTATTTATTTAGTTTTTGTTTACCGGGTAAGTACACTAGACAAATATTGTGCCTATTTTCAGGAACGACCCGGGAGAGTACAAAAGGGTACAACAGGTACAACAATACAGCAATTGATTCAGACGAATACATTAGATACAGAAACAGGAGAAAAGACAATTTTTACAGTTTTTACAATTACATAGAAAGTACACCCAGATACAATGCTGGGGCAAGGTATAGATTGGAGATAAATACAAATGACCAATAGGGCTAGTGGGGATTTATGAGCATAGGAACAATATAGAGTAAGTCAACAAGGGAGGGGGGATTTGGACAAGGTCATAGCGCAAGAGTGGTGACGCCAGAGCAGGAGAGAAGAAGCCGGCACCAGGTGACTAAGGGGGCTTAGGGCATTCACAGCGAGAGGCCAACTTAAGATGATCCCACAGGGAGGTCCGGAAAAGCTTGTGAGAGAGGGCAGTACGGACGCTTTCAGGAAAGGAGTTCCAGAGCCTGGGACCATGGAGAGCAAAACTCCGGTCCCCCATGATGGTGCGGGTGGTAGGCACATTTAGTAGTCCGGGACCTTGGGATCGCATCAGGTAGGGGGAGAGGTCAGCAGGGGCAAGAAACCGGGCCAGTTCTGGAGGGGTGCTGGAGCTAAGTACTTTACTCGCGAGGCACCCAGTGCTAAAGTTAAGGTGATTGAGCGGGGATAGCCAGCCAAGCTTCTCGTAGAGCTCACAGTGATGGGTGAGGCGGGGGGCGGCCAGGGCAAACCGACAGATGTTGTTGTACGTTGTGCTCCACTTGCTGAGGAGGGTCTTAGAAGTATGAGCATCAGAATCATGATTGCTGGCACCTTCAAGAGGTCGACAGTATGTAGTTTTTAGAGTAGCTACACACTCAGATCTGCTGTGCCCTGAAAAAGCATCCTCAGCTGCTGCAAGGGGACACAACAGGAATTATAGTCCAGTGTTGCTGAGGAGATATTTACAGTCTCCTTCTCAATTTGTGGGAAGCAGATCATAATAGTTCCATTGATCGCTTTCTGTTCCTCTCCTTGCCTGGTCAGTAAATTGAAAATCAGAATTAGTAGATTACGCAGTCCAGAACAATAGTCAGGCTGAGGTGGGGCATACTTTTGGAGGGGATCCTGTTTTAAACAAACAGGTAAGCTGTATATCCTGAATAAAGAGATATCCCCTGTACAGGTTTCTGGAACAGGTTGTAAAAGTCTTGTGAAGGTCTTCCATGCTAGAGTTCATAGATCCGAATGGGCTATCCCAGCTCTGGGGAGGGGGAAGGGGGGGACATGGCCCTGTCCCTTAGGGCTGTTGTTATGCATCAGGCCGCACTGCCATCCTCCCCATGCCCTGTCTAGACCCCCGAAAAGCCTATATCACGTAGTAGAAAAGTACCTTTATAATGTCCAACCACATCAGGTCGCAGAACTAATAGTTCCAGAGGCTGAGCGGCCCTCTGCGGCCGTCAATTTGGAGTTATGTGCCATAGCCGTGTCTGGGTCTATGAAGGTCTTAGATCCTTGGCCTTGATGACGAATGATCAGTCTAGCTGGGTAAACAAGAAAGCATGGCCAGTTCAGTTCATTGAGATTTTTCTTCACTGCCGTAAACGCCTGCTTTTCAATCTGGAGTCTCTGTGAGTAGTCCTAAAAGATGCTGACCTGGCTGTGCTATCCATTGATAGGGTCCCATTTACTGAGCGCTTCCAGTGCTCTTGGCAGTCTTAGTAGCGCAAACATTTTATCAGCAAGTGTCTCGGCCTCTCCTCCGGATCTGGCCTGCGTCCCAGTGACCTGTGAGCCCATTGTATTTCCAGTGAGGAGACATCGGTAAGCTGAAGTGTTTTTTGTAGCCACAGGCCCATGAAGCCACCACAGTCCTTGCCCTCCATCCCCTCTGGCAGGACGATTATGCGGACATTACACCTCTCCCGATTCTCATGGTCATCCAAAATATATTTTAGTTCTTTGATCTCCTTTAAAGCCTGCTCAAGAGAGGGGTTTACGTGGGACATGGTATCTTCTTGTTCACTAACTCGGGACTCAAGTTCATCCAGACGTCCACCATGCTTCTCCAGAGTGTCTTCCATGGTGTTTATAGTTTGTTGCAGGTGGGTTTATTGCACATTAATGTTTTCAAAGCCCACTTTCATTTGTGTGGTGAGTTCAAATTTTAAGTCTTTTATCAGACCCTTTATGCAGTTTTGCACTGAAGTCTGCGGTGGCTCCATAACTCATGTCCGGCTTTGCAAGTCCTCCGTGCCCAAACAAGAAGCCACATGAGTATGTGGTGTGTCTGGGCCTGATGACTTAGCTGAATCTCCTGCTGGACTGAAGTTTATCTGGACTTGTTTTTTGGACAATTTCATTGCGAATGCCATTCCAAATGTCGGTGAAGCTGTCTGCAGGTTGATAAATGTCAGTTAACCACAGGATGGCTAAAATGTAGGGTGGATGGGAGTGGAGATCCAGATTAAGCATCCATCTTGGTGCTCAGCTAGGCCACGCCCCCTGACACTTCCTTTCTTGTTGTCATGCATCATAGCCAATCCCTCATGAGCTGGGAAACAGAGGAGCTGGACCTGGAGTGCCGTCGCCTAGCTATTTACCTACGGAAAAAGGAGACCCTTCTCTTGGTGGTACCTCCTTTGATCGATTCTTATGAGTGGTAATGTGGAACCACCCTGGCCTTGCCCGAGAAGGCTGTGTGCCAGTGGGTAAACCCTTCTTGGGGAAGCACCCCGTGGCAGACTCTGTGGTCATGAACGCAGGTTATGACCGCACTAAGAGGCCCAAACACCTTAGTACCCACCCTCCTGACAAGGAGTCTAGGCAGCTGGACCAGTGGGGTAAGCGAATGTATGCCTCTGCCACCCTGGCCATTCATGCGTAAACTATCTGGTTCTTATGGTGCAGTACCAGAATGCCCTCTGGAATCAGTCAAGGGATCTGATTCAAACTTTTCTGAGGATTCTACCAAAACACATCTGGCCCAACTCCTGAAGTCTGGGTCAGATGTGGGCACCCATGTCCTGCGGGCGGCATATGACACTGTTGATGCCTCCAGGCGTGGGGCAGAGATGGGGATCTGTCTTCACCACCATTCGTGGCTTAGGGTGTCTGACTTTGCACTTGATTTTTAAGCCAGCATCTTGGATGCCCCTCTCAGGGGTTCTGTCCTATTTGGGGAGATGCCCAAGACATCATCTCTCACCTCCAGGGGTCTGGCAGGGCACTTACATTGGTTCATTCCCTCTACTGATCTCAGCCTCAGACTGCCCAGCATCTGTCCTTTCATCAGTCCTCTTGCCAGCCCACCAAGGGCCAGCAGGTGAAGAAACATAGAATTGACGGCAGATAAGCACTGCAAGGCCCATCTAGTCTGACCATTTTTTCTACCTTATAAATGTGCCATAGGCCTTTACTCTGTCAATGGCCTATCTATTCATACTCGTCTGTATTGCTCCCTTATGCCTATCCCGTGCCTCTTTGAAGCCCTGCACTGTATTCATATCCACCACTCCCTGAGGTAGGCTGTTCCATGCATCCACCACCCTTTCTGTGAAAAAGAACTTCTTCACATTACCTCTTAATCAGCCTCCCTCTAATCTCATGCTGTGTCCTCTTGTCCTGCTACTTTTGTTATATTGAAACATGTTAGACTCTTTCACCTTGTTAATGCCCTTAAGAAGGAAAAGTATGTCTCTTTGCAGATGACACAAAGATCTGCAACAGAGTTGATGCACAGGGTGTGGTGGAAAGGATGAGAAGGGACTTGGCAAGGTTAGAGGAATGGTCAAATGTATGGCAGCTCAGATTCAATGCTAAGAAGTGCAAGGTAATGCACCTGGGAAACAAAAATCCAGGGGAAGAGTACACAATGGGGGGTGAGATACTAACAACAACAAAAATGGAAAGGGACCTGGGGGTAGTCATATCAGATGACCTAAAGGTGGGCAAGCAATGTGAGAGGGCAGCAAGGAGGCTGGGGATACTGGGATGCATAGGGAGAGGCATCACCAGTAGAAAACAGAAAGTTATTATCCCTCTGTACAGACAGCTAGTGAGACCCCATCTGAGTACTGTGTGCAGTTCTGGAGACCCAATCTCCAAAAGACATAGACAGGATGGAAGCTGTCCAGAGGAGGGCAACTAAAATGGTGCAGGGTCTGCACTGGAAGACATATGAAGAGAGACGAAAGGAGCTTAATATGTATAGCCTTGAGGAAAGGAGGAGAGGGGGACATGATAGAAACGTTCAAGTACCTCAAGGAATCAACAAAGTCCAAGAGGGTAGCATCTTTCAAAAAAGTGTGCGCAAGAACAAGGGCACAATTTGAAGATAGAGGTGATGGCTCAGAGGTAATGGAAGTACTTTTCACAGAGGTGTTGTGGATGCATGGAGCGGCCTTCCGAGGAGGTTGTGAGTCAAAATCAGTGGTGGAATTCAAGCATGCATGGGACAGTCATAAGGCCATTCTAGGGGTGGGGTAGGAAGAAGTAGGCTGCTGGTTAACTAGGATCTGCAGCTTATCCAGTAGGTAGGGAAATGGGCAGACTGGGTGGGCCAAGCGGTCCTTATCTGCTGTCAAATTCTATGTTCTATATGTTCCTATGTTCCTAAGTCTCTTTCTTCCCTTGTGATTGCCAGCAACTCCCCTCCCAACCTGTAGGTGGCTTCAGGGTTTCTCTTTCCTATGTGCATGATCTTGCACTTCTTTTTGTTAAACTCCAGTTGCCACTCTTCTGACCATTTTGCCAGTTTATCTAGATCTCTTCTCATTCTTCCCACCCCATCTGGATCATCTACTCTGTTGCAGATCTTGGTGTCATCTGCAAACAGACAAACCTTACCCTCTGGTCCATCTGCAATGTCACTGATGAAGATATTGAAGAGGACTGGCCCCAGGACTGATCCCTGAGGTACCCCACTTGTGACTTGAATTCCTTCTGACTATACCATTTACCACCACTCTGTGTCCTTCCCACCAACTAGTTTGCCACACAGTCGACCAACTTCTGACCCACCCCGAGCCTACCCAGCTCATTAATCAATCTTCTGTGTTGAACAGTATCGAAAGCTTTGCTGAAGTCAAGGTAGGCGACATCAACTGCACCCCCTTGGTCCACCACTCTGGTTACCCAGTCAAAGAAATTTGAGATTAGTTTGACAGGACCTTCCCGTTGTAAACCCATGCTGTCTTGGATCCTGTGCTCCTAAGGATTCCAGGTATTGCACTATCCTTTCCTTAAGGAGTGTCTCCATAATCTTGCCCACTACTGAGATAAGACTGACTGGTCTGTAGTTCCCTGCCTCCTCCCTGCTACCACCCTTGTGGAGTGGGATCACATGAGCCCTTCTCCAGTCTTCTGGGACCTCTCCTGTGCTCAGAGATGCACTAAACAGTTCTGATAATGGCTCTGCTAGTTCCACCCTTAGCTCCTTTAGTACCCTGGGATGTATGCCATCTGGTCCCATTGCCCTGTCCACCCTGAGCTTAGCGAGCTCCTGTAGGACCCTTTCTTTTGTGAAGGGACTTGGGCACACCTTCCTCTCCTTTGTCCATAGTGCTGAACTGTGGGCCCTGCCCTACCTTCTCCTCAGTAAATATTGAGCAGAAGTATCTATTTAGGATAGATGCTTTTCCTTGGTCCTCCTCCACACACTCCCCCTTATCCCCTTTGATCTTAGAAATACTCCCGCTGGACTTTCTCCTTTCACTAATGTATCTGTAACCCCCTTGCAAATGGGGGTTCCTAAAAATGTCAGCTTGGGCTTACCCTAGCCCTATCCTTCTGTTCTCCTCCTGCTGTCTCCCGGGCTTCTCCCGATGCGTTCACTAATTTTTTTCTGGTTTCCCAGGTCTTATTGCTTCTCCAATGCCCTGCTCTGTTGCCCGAGTTTAAAATCCAGCCCCTCAGGGCTTAAAATGCTAACCACGATCTCCCACTGCAAAAGGAAAGACTCCAGGGCAGTGGGAGTCGTGTTGGCGTGCAAAGCACCTTTGATGTAGAGCCACTTGTTTTGCGGTTGCCTCAGAGACTGTGCCATGGGTCCCGGGATCCCTCTCACCTAATTGGTACCTGATGATCATGGACAGCCTGCTGAGGGACCACTCCTGTAAAAATTGAGAGTTTGACCGGGGCTTATTTAACCATGTCTGAGCAGGGCCCCGATCATCTGAATAAATAAATAACTGTGTGCCTGGCTGCCTCCAGGGTAGCTATGTTCGGCTTCGGCTGAAAAGTGAAGAAATTAAATGTTTTAAATAATGGAACCTGTTGCTGCATAAGGGGGAATAACTGTACATGCAGGGGGAAAGTGTTTTAATTAAAATAAGTGTTTTTTCCTGCCTTCCAGTATTTTGGGGACTCTTGTGTGACAGCCTGTCAGCTGCTGCAGGGGGAGTATTACTAAGTGCAGTAGCGACAGGAAAACTAAAGGAGCCACATTCTTCAACTGTGCAGCAACTGCAAGTACACCAACTGAGCTAAAGAACTGTGGGGCATTTGGGGCAAACAATTATTTACTTCTGGCTGCATCAGGACAGTTTTCAGGACTGTATCTAATCTGCTATAAGGGACAGTGGGTTAAGCAGCCATTGCCAGCAGTCACAGCCAATTGCAATGCCAGGAATAGAAAGCCAGGACTTGTGGGACATTCACTACACCTCTTGGGTAACCACCCAAGTGCTCATGGGGACTTACAGAGACATCATTTTAGGCACCAAGTCTACAACCCAGTTGTGCCTCGAGTGTTCTGATTGACAAGTCCCTCAGCCACTTGGAGACCTGTCACCCCATCTTTGCTGCCAATCAGGAGTTGAGCTAGGAGCCCTATAAGAGACAGTGTTGCCAGTTTTTTCTTGAGATCAGCCAGAGTGAGAAGGAGAGCAGGCTCCAGCTTGCTGGGAGCCCCCCACAGGGGTGGGGGCTTAGGCCCCTGCCATGCCACCAGGCCTGGGCCACTTAATCCAAGCCCCTCCAGTCATCAAGGCGTGTTTGTTATTTGTTAAAGTTACCAGTTAAAGTAATTTTAGTTTTTGCAACAGCTAGTCTGGAGGTTGCCAGATATGTCCTCCAGAGGCTGGCCCTCCCTCCCACGTCAGGGAAAGATGTGGAACAAGAACATCAGCCATGCCTCAACGGTGAGAGAACTGAAGAGACTTCAGGATGCCTTTGATTGTGGAAGAGACCCCTGGAGGACCTGAGTTGAGTATCCTCATAACCCCAGTGCGAGAGAGAAGATCTAAGAGTAATCTTGGGGGCCTCAAGCCCCACTTCTAGATATTCCTACTGTGCGGAAAGAGCTCTGAGTTATCAGTCTGAGATGAAAAGCCCCTACAGAGACTGTCTAGTGAAAGTTAGGATGGATACATCTTGTTTGTGGCCCAAGTGGCTAAATTGCAGATGCAGCAAGATGCCTGGCTAGTGAATCATGTAAATGTGTTGCAAGCTGTTGTGGATATGGGTTAGAGTCCTGCCTTCATGGAGCTGACTGCCAAGCTGCGTTTGCCACTTCATGAGACAGGAGGCCCTGGAGCAAATTATGTCTGTTATTCTGAAGATAATTTACCTGTGTCTTACCACAATTGTTTGTGAGTGCTTGCTGTAAGTGTAGAAAGGTCTAGACATGATGGATGAGACTTTGCCTTTGAATGATGGTCTTTGGTATATAAAGTGTAACCCCCCTCCCTACAAATGAGGGTTCCCAAAAGTCTTCCTTGGGTGTGCCTAAATGCTCACTGCCAGGCTGATATCCTGTGTCTTAGTGTTTTAAAAGTGTTTATGAGAGTGCCTTAATGCCTCCATGCTCTGTCTCTTTAAGAGCTGCCTATAATGTGGTGTCTATTTAATCTGGGAAGGGTCTGAGTGTTTTTATGCTTGAGTCCCACCTGGGCTGTCAGATAATCACTCCATTCTGGCATCGCTATTTGTGCTGAGGGAGCTCTGTTAGAAGCTGTACTTATGTGCTGATTGTCTATTAGAATAGTAATGATATTGTAGTTTGTCTAACCTGCCTTCTTTGCAGCATGGACAGTTCTGTTTATCACCACCATTTTGATCCTGGACTGCTAGAATGGGCCAATCAGTACATTTGGGGACCCTAAAATGGATTCTGTCTCCAGGGGTCTTGGAGTGAATTTCTGTAGGAATTGTAGTTGTGAGACTTTGGTGCCTAAATGCACCTGGAGGGGAGCCCTTGCTTTGACAGACTGATGGATCAACCAACCAGAACCTTTTGGACCAAAGGGAAATTCCCAAGCTGCCTGCTGCAGTCAGTCAGTCTGGAGTTAGAGTTTGAAGAGTAAACAGCATGAGTGATTCAAGCAGCAGCCCCTGCGTAGTTTGCACGGGAGATTTGTGGAAAGGCTGAATTTGGCCTATCTGCCTGCAGTCCCTTGAGAGGGAATCCTTTGAAAGGCTTAGCAATCGGACTGTATCTGAATTGGAGTGTGACAAAGCCACTGAAGAGTGACCAGATTTGAACCTGAAGAAGACCAAAGATTTGCTGTACACGATTGGTCTGTCAGGACATCCGTTTACCACAGAATTCCCGGTTTTGCTCAGAGACACTGATATTGCGGCCGAACTGCCTTCCGCATTGTGGTACGGTGATTGCTTTACTATAAATGTGCTGTGTGCTGTTAGTGGGTCACAATTTGGTTCCCCACTGTGTAAATGTGCCACGCTTGCTGGAAGCTACATCCAGCACTACCGGACTCGAAATCTGAACTGTTCCACCCGGCCTGGGCCTTGCCACCTAGCCCAGTCAGCTACTTCAGGCACAGAAACCATCATCGATGAGAGACTCGCCTGAGAATCGGCCCCCTGCTCAACCATCTCAAACAGGAACGACACCTCGGTGATTTGTGTGGGCCCTGCTTCTCCTGGCAAACCAGTCATCAACCTGCAGTCTCCATTTTGTCTAGCCTGTGTCTCGTATTGGGTAGCGTGAGTAACAATCAGGGTAGCTCCCTGCAACAACAGTTAAATCTCAAGTGTTGTCATCTGATTGCATTGTTGTTTTTCCTTTCACGAACTGAGCCTTCAGGCTCTGGATTACAAATTGTGTGTGGTTGTACATGCCTTTTCTTTTCATCACAGGGCCCCAACCAGCTGCAATTCCAGCCTACCCCGGGCAATGTTCCAGGCTAGCCCACCTTACTTCTAACTGGGTACCCAGAGCATGTGACTGTGCAGGGACTAAAGGTGCATGCATAATTGCCTGACAAGATCGGTTTTAGAATCAGTCAACCTGATTACGCCCCTCCCTTGTTCAATTCCCCCGAACAAATCGGATCTAACTCTTTTTGCGTTTAATCTGACTGTGGTTCCAGTTTGTACCAAAAGCACTGTACTGTTGTTATTTACTGTGCCTAACCTTGTTTTACGGGGGTCTCCAGGGTCGAACCAGCCTTGGTGGTATTATTGTTGCCTGCAGGTCTGGGATCTTGTTTCCCAGACTGTGGGCATTTGTGTACATGTTTTTGTTCCAATTGTTTAACCAGGTGAGACACACTAAGCTGAAAGTTTGTTTACAGGTGCAACCTAGGAGCACAGGGAAGTTAAGTGACTTGCTCAGTGTCACACAGTATGCAAGTGGGGGCTGTGGGATTCAAACCTAGGTCTCCAGATTTGCAGCTCAGAGCCTTAAACCACTGCGCTGTACTGCCTATACATGATTTTCCATTGGCCAGATTTTGGTGTGTTAGTTGTTGGACGAGGTCCAGCATTTCCCCTGTGTGTCGTATGGGGAGCCGGACCTTTTTCCTTACCTGGTGATGCAAATGAACTACAAAGATGCTGAACTCCTATTTAATCACTAGCTGAGGGGGGTGGGGAGTTCTTCCCGTTCGATGTATCAGGTGCTGCACCCCTCTCCCCATTGGCTAATTTAAATATTCTGCAAAGACATCAAACTTCTGCCCCGATGCACTGACTCTCTCCTTAGTCAGATGCAGTCCATGAAATTTAAAGAATTTTCGCTCCCAAAACTGTTGCCAGTTCCCTACAAATTTGTGTCCTTTTTCCTGGCACCAGTCCTTGAGCCACATGTTAAGCTCCCCTATCTCCCCTTCTCTGACCTTCTGTCCATCTGCCCCCCTTCTCCCAGACTGGCAGGATCTCAGAGAAGGAGATGCCGGATGAAATGGATGACAGTTTGTCTCCCAGTCTGGTCTGGTCAGATGCACCTTGGTCTCCACAACTGACTGGCTGGTGAGATCATTAGTCCCTATGTGTACCAGGACATTGATGTTTTCTCCTGCTTCCTACACGATTCTAGCAATGGGGTCAGTGACTCTCCACACTGATGTACCTGGGAGACATCTGACCATTACCCCTGGCTGAAGGTAGGTATCAACTTCCCAAACCATGGAGTCTGCTATGATCAGAAGTGTTTTGGACTTCCTTTTTGCTTTTTCTTTTGGTTTTAGTCCCTGTTTTGGGCAGTTTTGTAGCACTAGCTCCTGCTCTGCAGCGTCTTCTACCCCTTTGTTTGATTTTGGAGACAGCAGCAGATACCTGTTTGTAGTTTTTATATGGTTTGTGGAGGTAATACGTTGGAGAGCATTGAGTGAATGGAGCACCCGATTTGCCCCTCCTAACCACCTGCTAACCTCCTGGACAAAATATCCTCTGCGGCCGAGGTGCTTCAGTTGGATGTTGGGGAAATGGCAGGTGGTTCTTATATTTCCTCTTGAATATGCGATTTGAGGTGCACAATCTCTTCCTATGCTGCCTGGAGCTGAGCCCTTAGATCTCCAATGGTCCAGCATGTAGGACAGCATCCTAAATCCTGTATAACTGCCCTTTTGTAAAGTGTCCCACAGTGCCTGCAGTTAATAATATCCATTCCAGCTGAGTTGTCAAGTTTATAACCTGGTCAGAGTAATTAGAAGGAGGAAAATGAAAGCAAAAGTTTGATTTTTTTTTTTTTTTTGTATAACTTGTTATAACAAGTTAAATTACTTGTGCCCCTTTAAGTAAGGTCACTGTGGATACCTCTCTGATCCGCCCTTCCTGCTTTGCTACAGGAAATGTCACAACTGTGCTACTCTATAAAAGGAGTGTAGTATGGGGCTGGATGTGGATGGGGTGGGTGGGTGGGCCCTTCCTGCCAAAAATGAAGAACCATAGATGAAAGAAACGAGGAGGTAAGAGCAGAAACAATCAACTACCAACGAATGCAGTAGCCCTGAAAGCTTAGCCTAATGATAGATACAACTAAACCATGTAAGTACCACCTGTAACAGTTTCACAGAAGATATACCCTGCAAAAACCACTTTGCTACAGAGAAAAATAAAGCAGTAACAGAAGATATGTCTTGCAAAAAACTATTTGAATCATAGAAGATTACAGCAGTAATCTGTAAGCACAAAAGAGTAACATATCTGTAGGCACACCCTGTAATAATGCAGCAGAAAGTATGCCCTGCAACAGCAATTTGAATCAGAGAAGATTACAGCCGTAAAATGTAAGCAAAAAACAGTATTAAACCATGTGAGCACAAAAGAAAATAGTAACACACAATAAATCTGCCTAGCAAACAGAAGCCTTAATCGTTTTCCTTACTCTGATAATGTTAACCTGACTTCAAGATGGAGCTCCTGTAGAAGGTATTACCATTAGGACTAATGCTGCCAAGTGTTAGGACCCCACAGAAAAATCTTGTAGCTAACAGTCTGAGGTGGGTGATTGCCCCCAACGTCAGCTCTGCCCGATGTCAGACGTGGTATAAAGGGGGCGGTCCCCCGGTGCCATCTTAGTTCTTTACATGCTGTTGACCCACTTAGTTCGGCTCCACAGACGCCTTTCATCACAGTCGACCGCACTTTTTGCCATTTTTTTCCAGTTTTTTGAATATTATCAGAGTCAAGTATTCTTGCATGTCTTCGCCCTCTCCACCACGGCGCAAGTCAAAGCATGTGGGCGGGAAACAGATACCGGCCAAGGACGGCCACGCGGCCTACCTTATCTGCCTAGGCCACAACCATCGGCCTGCCAACTGCCCATATTGCAAGAAATTCAATCAAAAGACCAGAACTCGGAGAGCCAGTGCCCTTAAGGCCAACCTCCTCGAGCAAAAGGTGGCAGCTATGCAGAGGACCTCAGAGCACAGCTCTTCTTCTTCTCCTGCCAAGAACTCTGCACCCAGAGAGAAGGCTTAGGGAGGGAAACACCACCATTGGGAGAAAGATAGGGCCAGGTCTGAGTCCCGCCAAAAGTCACCTTCCAAGATGCCATCGTCTTCAGCCTCTGGTGGGAGATCGGGTTCTGTCCCTCCGATGGTAGCAGGGACATCTTCGAAACCAGCTCCCTCCTCTTCCCAAGGTAAGCACAGGGAGCCGTCTTCCTCCAGGTGTTCACCTGCACAACCTTCTCTGGCCCACCAACCCCACAAATCTTCCACTGGGTTGACCCAGGAAGGCCATTCACCTGCTGACAGGCCTAAGGACTCCAACCATAAGCCCTGCAGGTCGTCCGACAAATGCAAGCAACTGGACGACTTGGATAGATGAGAGGTGACCGTCCGCCATTGGACATCCCTCCTTTTCTGGCCGAGGTGCACCTATCCCCAGCTGACAGGCACTGCCAGAGCTGGTCGCCCTCTCTGGTGACTCATGTTCCAACGCCTGATTGGAGGCAGTCACCGGATGAATTTTGGATGCTTGCCCCACCTTCTCTCGAGCGGTCGTCCGATGGGCCCCCTCCTACTCCGGAGGCCGGGTCCCCCAAGGACACAGACATCAAGCAGCAGTCTGACAAGGGCAAAGAGGTATCCCCTGATTGGACATCAGATCCTGAAGATCCGCAGATGCCCGGTCCTGCGAACCCGACACCTGCCCCACCTATAGTTCCTCTGGCTGACATCGGCTGGCTTTTTTCCACCTGGTGGAATATGGTCAAAGGGAACCTGCTATATAGAACCTCTGACCTACCTTCTAGGGAGCCTCCTATGGGGCTCCCTCCAACTCCTGATAAACCGGATGGAGGTGACCAACCCCACCCAGATCCAAAGGGCAAATGTAGGAGAAGGTACTCATCCCCAGTCCCCTCCTCCAGCTGACGCCTGACCTCTTCAGGTGACAGTGCTGCAGGCCCCTCTTATACTCCTCATATGAGGAAGGGTTTTCTCCCTCTTCTCCAAGTCCCAGGAACTCACCCAGGTCCCCCCGAGATGACTCTTCATTCCTGGACATCATGTGCTACATTCAGTCCATTTATGAATGGGACACATAGGAAATGGACCCAGAGTGAAAGCAGCTGGCCAAGTTTTTGGGATCCAAAGAGTCAGAACCTCTGGTTATCCTGCCACTGGTGGAGCCTTTCCAAGACATCACCAGACTTATGTGGCAGAAGCCGTCGTCCACTTCAGCCATTCCCAGGAAGGCAGACAGGCTCTATAAACCCCCCAAGGCAGAACGTTTCTTGGGAGAACATCACAAGGCAGATTCTCTAGTGCTTACAGCCACTCATGGTCATGTCAGCCAGCCCAAGCATCTGAGTGCCCAGCTCCCTGATTCAGAGTCCAAGAAATTGGATCACTAGGACAGAAAAGTTTTTTCTTCAACTACAATTTCCATCCATTCGCTGAATTTTCTTGCCCACATGGTTACCTACCAGCAGTCCCTGTGGGGAAAACTATGGAGTTGGTTAAGACCTTGCCAGACTCGGACAATAAAAATGAAATTCTAGCTTATGTCCAGTCTTGAATGGACGTGGACAAGCACGTCCTCTGTTGCTCGTATGACTCTGTGGTCATGGCTTCCCATGTGGCTGCAACGGGAATTTGTCTGAGGAGGTACTCCTGGCTCAGGGTGTCTGGTTTTCACCCTGACCCTCAAGATTCCATATTGGATGTCCCCTTCCAAGGTCCAGTGTTGTTTGGCCAGGAGGTAGAGTCACTCGTCAAGAGCCTGCAGGACTCTGGCAAGGTTGTTGCCAACATCCACAAAATGTACAAGTTGGAGCCTCAAGGTCCCCGACGTCATCCCTTTTGGAAAGGTCAGGGACAAAGGGCCAAAAAAAACAAGGAAAAGGGTTCAAGAGTCACGGCCACCCTGTCCCTCAGCAGCCCAAAACTCCTAGGGCCCCAGGCCCAAACCCTTCCTCTACAGCCTGACTCACTGCAAACCCCTCCTCATTCTCTGGTCATGCAGAATGAGACAATAGGAGAGATTTTTCCTTTACCTCACAGATTGGCCCAGTATCAGCTCAGACCAATGGGTGCTGGAAACCATTTGAGAGGTTATCGCTCGGAGTTTCTCAGCATACCGACAGTCCACCCCCTTTCATTGTCAGCCCACCCATGCCCAACTTCTGGTGGATGAAATTCAATCCCTTCTCCAGAAGAAGGCCATTCAGCCGGTTCCCCCGGCCCAGTGGGGCAAAAGCTTCTACTGCCGTTTCTTCTTGGTTCCAAAGAAAATGGAGGATCTTCATCCCATTCTGGATCTCAGCTAACTAAATCTGTCAGTCAACTACCAGAGATTCCAGATGGTGACATTGGCAAAGCCTGTTACCCCTCCTCCATCAGGGAGACTGGTTATGCTCCTTCGATGTGCAGGACGCATACATGCATATCAAAGTCCTGTGTTCCCACAGGAGGTTTCTACACTTCCGGTTTCAGGACCAGCACTACCAGTTCAGGGTTTTGCCCTTCAGACTTTCATCAGCACCCAGGGTTTTCACCAAGTGCCTGGCAGTGGTAGCGGTGATCTTGAGGAGGAAAGGTCACTTAGTTTACCCTTATCTGGACAACTGGGTTATTTTGGCTCAATCAGCAAGCCAGTTGAATGTGGCCCTGGAGGAAACAAAAGATCTTTTTTGCTCCCTGGGCATCACTGTAAATTGGCCGAAGTTGCAACCCTGGCCCTCCCAGCAGTTGCAGTACATTAGGGCCATTCTGGACACTATCCAGGGCAAAGCCTTCTTGCCATCAGACAGAGCAGGCCGTCTGCTGGACCTGGCGCACAGGGTTCAGGCAGCAATCTCTCTCCCAGCGAGGGTGATTCTGCAGCTTCTAGGCCACATGGCTGCAGCCATAGCTACAGTCCCTCTTGCCAAGATAAACATGAGGGTTCTGCAGTGGCACCTCAAGGTTCAGTGGGATCAGGCGATGGACAACTTGGATCACCCGATTCGAGTCTCAGTGGCGATCTGTTGTTCTCTTCAGTGGTGACTTTGCCCTTCACATCTCAAGAGAGGAGTTTCTTTCCAGAGTCCATGCCCATCTCAGACTTTAACGACTGACTCCTCAAAATTAGGTTGGGGGGCCCATCTAGGAGACCACAGGACCAGGGGGACTTGGTCCCCCTCAGAGCGGTCTCTTCATATCAACATTCTCAAAATGAGAGCCGTTCTGTATGCCCTACGGGCGTTTTCAAGACCAAGTTTCCCAGGGTCCTCTGTCAGACAACACTCTGGTTGTCTTCTACATCAACAAGCAAGGAGGCACTTAGTCATATTCCCTTTGCAGGGAGGCCATGAGAGTTTGGGACTGGGCAGTGGAACACCTTCTGGATCTCATGGCTGTACACGTGCCTGGAAGCCAGAACATTCTCGCTGACAGTCTAAGTCGCTCTCGTTCTCTGAGTCGCAAATGGGAGTTGCTCCAGGAAGTTGTAGATGACCTCTTTGGTCATTGGGACTGACCAGAGTTGGACCTATTTGCATGTCCGTGCAACGCCAAACTGCCAAATTTTTGCTCGCTAGATCCAGGGCCTGGTGTTTTCTGGTGAGACACATTGTCCCTCTCCTGGACAGGGAGGTTTCTGTATGCCTTCCCTCTTATTTAGAGTGTTCTGCTCAAATTGTAGGCAGAGGAGGCCAGAATGATTCTGATGGCTCCTCTTATTTGGTATCCGCTGCTGCAGCAACTGGCCACGGAGCCTCCCATGCAGTTGCCCCTTTCCACTCACTTGCTCTCTCAAGAATGGGAGACACTAGTCCATCCTGCTCTGTGGTCTCTTTACTTGCACACCTGGCTCCTGTAGTCTTAGCAGAGGAGAGATTAGGAGTGTCAAGTAGAGTGGCAGAGATTTTGGTGGCAACGAGGAAACCCTCCACTAGGGCAACTTATGACATGAAGTGGAAGTGTTTCTGCCTTTGGGCAACAGCACGTGCCCTAGATCCCCTGGATTGTCTGGTCAAGCATGTGCTTAGACTACCTTCTCCATTTCTAGGACCTGGACTTAAAGCACACATGTGCACTTTGATGGACAAATAGCTTATCAGCATATCATGCACCATATGGGAAGAAGACTCGGGCACAGCTTAATGTGTGCAAGACCTTTCTGTGAGGTGTCCTGCATATCAGACCCCCCAGGAGGGACCCTGTCCCTCCCTGGGATCTACTTGTTGTTCTCGAGACGCTCACCATGCCTCCCTTCAAACCAGCCGTGACTTGCAAGCTGTGCTTTCTTTCGTGGAAAGCAGTATTTTTGGTTGCTGTTACTTCCGCTTGAAGGGTTTCCAAGCTTCAGGCCCTTATGTGCAAGGAGCCTTATCTTGTGTTTCATAGGGACAGGGTGGCCCTGCATACGATTCCCAGATTTTTGCTGAAAGTGGTGTCTGAATTGATGCTGAACCAGGACATCCAACTTCTGGTTTATTTTCCAGAGTTCTCCAATAAAGGAGAAGCTTTGTTGCATACTCTAGATGTTCATAGAGTTTTATGTTATCTTCACAGAACCAGTTCATTAAGGAAGACGGACAAGTAGTTTGTCTCCTTTGCTCACAGAAAGACAGGGGCTCCTGTCACCAAGCAGACATTAACCCATTGGTTAGTACACTGTATTTCTTTTTGTTACCAGCATCATGGTAAGGTCTTGTCGGGATTGGTCAAGGGTCACTCCACCAGGGCTGTGGCTACCTCCTTCGCCTCTGAGGAATGTTGAATGTTTCCCTGGCAGATCTCTGTGCTGCCGCAACTTGGAGCACAGTACACACCTTCATTAGTCAGCCTAGACATTGCATCTAGGATGAGAGCAGGATTCGGACTAGCCGTCCTTCAGGGCCTACTCTCTTGAGGCTTTTCAGCTGTTTGTTCTTCTCCCACTCCCGTCAGACCTGGGCCTATTTTTGGGTACTGCTTGGGACTCCGTCCTAATGGTAATACCTGCTGCAAGAGCTCCATCTCAAAGTCAGATAGTACAGTTACGTAAGAACTTACCGTAACAGTAGATCTCGGAGAGGAACTCTTACAGCAGGTGGCTTTCCCACCCACCATCCCCCAGGAATTACTGTTATTACCCTTCTTTAGGGTAGGGGAGATCCTGCTCAGTTCTCCATTTACTTCAGCTGGAGAACTGAGATGGCTCTGGGAGACCACCCCCTTTATACCATGTTTGATGTCATGCGGAGCCGATGTCAGAGGTGGTCCCCCACCTCAGACTGCTAGCTACAAGATTTTTCCGTAGGGTCCTAACACCTGGTGGCATTAGTCCTAATAGTAATATCTGCTGCAAGAGCTTCTCTCGAAAATCTACTGTTACAGTAAGTTCTTACGTAACTGTACTTTCCTTGCTCTGTCCTTACACGCAGACCTAGAAGAAAAGAGCTTAGGTGAAGCTAGGTACCTTTGCCAGCAAACCTATTCTTCCACCTAGCTTCCACCTTTCAAGCACAAGGCTCAAACCCCATCAGCTGCAGCGGCTGCTCCTAGGGCCCCACAAGCACCCACAGCCACTCTGCCCATCCCCAGGTCCACCCTCTGACTCCTTGCCTGACCGCTCCAACAGAGATTTCAGGGGAGGCGTTCAGGGGTCGGTTCTCCCTTTACCTCGACTGATGGCGAGAAGTGACCTCAGACCAATGGGTGTTACAGCTTATCGAGCACAGTCACACCATGGAATTTCTAGAACCCCCTCCGGAAAACCCTCCCTTGATCTCTCATTATCCCCCGGCCCATCTCTCCCTCATCCAGGAAGAGATTTAGGCTGTCCTGCACAAAAGAGCCATAGAGCTCGTCTCTCTGGCTCAAAGAGGAAGGAGGTTCTACTCCCACTTCTTCCTTATCCCCAAGAAGACAGAGGATCTGAGGCCGATCCTGAACCTCAGCCACCTGAACCTGTACAAAGAGTACAAACGCTTCAGGATGGTCACCCTCCAGGGATTGCTGCCCCTCCTCTACCAGGGGGACTGGTTTTGCTCCCAGGACATGCAGGATGCCTATCTTTATATCTGGGTCTTCCCAGCCCACCACTTCTTCCTCCATTTCTGTTTCCAAGAGGACCATTTTCAATTCCGGACCCTCCCTTTTGGCCTTTCTTCGGCACCTTAGGTTTTTACCAAGTGCCTGGTGGTGGTGGCCACAGCTTTGAGGAGACAGGGCTTTTACGTGTTCCCCTACCTGGATGACTGGCTGATGACAGACACTTCCAGGAATCTCTTACTGCAAACCTTGGAATGCACCTTTTGGCTTTTCCAGGCCTTGGGGATCTTGATTAATGTACCAAAGTCTTGTCTCTCTCTGTGCCATGCCTCCCATATATTGAGGTGGTCCTGGACTCTTCCCAGGGTACAGCTTTCCTGCCGGTGGACAGGATGGAACATTTGATAGAGTTGGCCTGTATAGTCTCCTCCAATCAACAGATACCAGCCAGGGTGTTCCTATGCTTGTTAGGGCACATGGCGGCGGCCATGACCACGTTCCCCCTGGCCCACTTGAATATGAGGGTTTCCCAATGGATCTTTTGGGTTCAATGGGACCAGTGTACTGACGTCCTGGATCAGACAGTAACAGTCTCCGATCTGGTGAGGACGGCCTTGGAGTGATGGCAGAACCCTGCCAATCTCCTGTGGGGGGGGGCCCTTTCGGGCTGTGTCCCCTCAGCAGATCCTCCTGACAAATGCCTCATGTCTGGGCTGGGGTGCCCACTTGGCCAAATGTCAGACCCAGTGGACCTGGTCAGAGGCGGAGCAGCATTTCCACATCAATGTGTTGGAAATGCAGGCAGTTCTTTATGCCCTGCATCCCTTCCAGGCCCACATTCTTCCCGGCCCACTGCTGGTTCAGACAGACAACATGTCCATATGGTACTACATTAATGAGCAGGGGGGCACTCATTCCTACCCCCTTTGTCGGGGAGCAGTGAGAGTCTGGTACTGGGCCATTGTGCATGGCCTGGAGCTCTCTGCTGTTCATGTTCCAGGTGCCCAAAATGTCCTGGTCAACAGTCTCAGCTGGTCAAGGGCTCACAAGTGGGAACTGTTGCTCTCGGTGGTCGAAGATCTCTTCAACAGTTGGGGCCATCCAGAGTTGGACCTTTTTGCATCCCCACTCAGCACAGAACTGCCACTTTTCTGCTTGCTCAATCCAGGGCCTGGAGTTTTCTGGTGTGGTGAGCTGTCCCTCTCCTGGAAAGGGAGGTTCCTGTATGCCTTCCCGCTCCCACAGAGGGTACTTCTTAAGCTTCAGTAAGAGGGGCAGAGATGATTCTCATAGCCCCCTATTGGCCATGTCAGATTTGGTTTCCCCTGCTACAGCAGCTGGCACTGGAACCTCTAGTACCCTTACCCCATGCACCAGCTTGTTCTCCCAGGAACAGGGCACCCTGGTCCAGCCAGACCTCAAGTCCCTGCATCTACATGTGTGGCTCCTGCAGACTTAACTATCACCCACTTTGGGGTTTCCTCCAGGGTTGTTGATGTCCTGGTGGCTGCTAGAAAACCTTCCACTAGAGCCCACTTATGCCTTAAAGTGTGAGCGCGTCTCCCTCTGGGCTGCTGCTTGCCACCTGGATCCCTTCACCTGTCCGGTGAATTTGGTTTTGGAGTACCTGCTCTCCCTTTCTGACTCAGGCCTAGGGTACTCCTCTCTAAAGGTACACTTTCCTCCATCTCTGCATACCATGCACCTGTTGAGGGCAAATCTGTTGCCCAGCTGGAGGTATCCCACACATTTTTGTGAGGTATCCTACATTTGAAGCCCCCCATTTGGGATCCCGTCCCTCCATGGGACCTTCTTTTCATGCTGAAAAAGCTCACTCTGCCTCCCTTTGAGCTGGCCGTGAGTTGTGAGGTGCACTTTCTGTCATGGAAGACGCTCTTTCAAACAACATGAAGTCTTGCTATATTATGACTATTGCAGTTTGTCCCACCATTAGAATTGCTCCGGAGGTGAAAGAGTTAACTTCCATGCAGGGCATGGAACTTAGAGCGCGAGCTTGGTTAGAGAAGCTCTGTCTGGGATATTTCAAACCGAAACTGTCAGATTCTTTACTCCGCCTCACTGAACAGTCGCTCCGGAGATTCCTCCTACTGCTCAGTTCATTTTCTCGGTTTAAAGAGTTTTTTTCTCGGTTAAATTCAACCGTGATTATCATTATTTTAACCACAAACTGATCGGTTCAAGCTCTGTCTATGGTATTGTAAGTAATAGGTTTATTCTGTGTGGAACTTGTAAATGTTTATCGGTTCGGTTTGAAACGATCAGGTTGTGTGGAAACTTTATTCTGAAGCATTTAGAGTGCAGTTCCCGGTTCTTATCGGTTCTAAAAAAAAAACAGATTTCATTACGGTTTTTTCCATGACCCGTGACACGGTTGGGAACCAATAAGGGTGTCTTGCCTGGCACTGCGGAAAAAAAGGGCAGGTTTTTGGTTAGGCTGGTATTATGTCTGAGAAACCCAAAAGAAAAACCGGGCCCACTGGGTTTCAACACTGTAGTATCTGTGGGGAAGCCTTTGCCAAGGCTGACCCACACACCACATGTGTTTATTGTCTGAGGTTTGACCACCTCAATGCAGTCTGCCAGATTTGCAAGAATTTCCCTGCAGCTACCCTAGATAAGAGAGTTGGTAGGCTCAGGGAACAAGAGGGCAAAAAGTCCGCTGACCCGGATGGCCAGCCCGGTTCGGTGCCAACCGAACCGGAGGGAGTGCCCTCTGACCAGGGCCAGATTTCCTCGGGCAAATGTAAAGCTGACTCTGAGGAGCCAGTTCCAGCAAAGAGAACTAGAAAATCAGCAGGTGTGGAGTCAAAATTCCCTTCTCCAACTGCTGCAGAGATAGCCAGGGCAATTCAAATTGTCCAGTCACTTTCCACGGTTCTGTCCGAACCGCCACTATCTGGCAAGAGGTCGGTTCGGTCGGTTCCACCGGTTTAAGAATATGATATAGAGGAGTTTTATGATCCAGAGGAGGGGGAGGATGATTATGAACAGTGTGAATGTGACTTTGAAAGTCTGGATGTGCCCATTGAACCGGACATCTCCCCAGACAGACCTTTAGGAGAATCTCCCCTAGGCTTGCTGAGTCCCTTCTCATTTTCTGTTTTATAAAAGTTGCTGAAACCCTCCAGCTTCCTTTGGAGGAAGCTGTGGATGAGCAAGAGGAGCCTGACTTTGTAGAGATGATGGATATCCCAGAATCCAGGAGATTGTCTATTCCTTTACATAAATCCTTTAGGAAACAAAGAATAACAATTTTAAAAGCTCCTAATTCTGTGCCTCCTGTAGATAAAAAGATGGACAGGAGGTACACTTTGTCAGGTCCTGATACAGAATTTCTTTCACAGCAATGCCGCCATGTTGGGGTAGTTCAGGCTGCAGCCTGTGATAAAACTAATATTCCCTGGCTTCACATCCTCCTGACAAGGACTCCAGGAAGATTGATGCCATGGCTAAAAACAATACATGGCAGCGTCCTTGGGACTCAGACAAAGCAAATTATATGGCTTATGTTGCAAGATACCAAAAATCTAGATGGGATACTGTCATGGCTTTAGCCAAACAGGCCCCTGGCCAGCTTGCCAAGGAGCTGGAGCAGGTGGCTGCTGATGGTATTGAGGCATCTAAGGTGCAATTCCATGCTGCAGTGGATTCTAATGATGTATCCTCTAGAGTCATGGCTACTTCTGTGGCTTTTCGTAGATTGGCTTGGCTCAGGTGTACTAGTTTGTCACAGGACACCAAGGCTAAGGCTATGGATTTTCCTGTGGTGGGAAATTCTCTGTTTGGGGAGCAGACAGAGAATTATATGAAGAAAATGGATGAATATAGAACCAGTTATAGGAGTGCACAAGCCAAGGAATGGCAAGCCACTCCTCAGAGGCAGCGCCCCCCAGGGGTAGAGGCTGGCCTTTTTACCAAGCCCAGGCCTCCTCTTCAGCTTATGTTCAGAGGGGGTTCTTCAGAGGGAGAGGCAGATGGGGTACAAGCAGGCCTGCTACTACCCCTCAGCCTAAAGCCCCTGCCAAACAGACACCCTGATGGGATGCCCAGGGCCGGTTCTCCATTACCTGTAGGGGGCAGGCTGGCTTACTTCGTCCAGGACTGGGAGTCTTTAACATCAGACAAGTGGGTCCTGGAAGTAGTAGCCAGGGTCTGATTCTCAGCTTCAAAAATTTCCAAAGATGAGAATCGGATCTTTTCCACCTGCAAACCCTCTAGAGACTCTTGCTTTGGAAACAGAAGTCTCAACCCTCCTGGCTCTCAGAGCTGTAGAAAGGGTTTCTCCCCTACACCAGGGCAAGGGTCTGTACTCCAGGTACTTCCTTACCCCAAAAAAGACAGGAGAGTGGCGGCCCATCCTGGACCTAAGATATCTGAACAAGCACCTTTTAAAACCAAAATTCAAAATGGTGACTCTGGGAATGATTTTACCCTCCCTAAGGCCAGGGGACTGGCTAGCTTCCTTGGACCTCAAGGATGCCTACTTCCATGTTCTTATCAGAAGCTCCCACCGAAAGTACCTCAGATTCAAACTGCCCTCAGGCCATTATCAGTTCAGAGCAATGCCCTTCGGCCTTACCTCTGCCCCAAGGGTATTCACAAAATGCCTGGCAGTAGCAGTTGCTCATTTAAGAAGGCAAAAGATTGCCATCTTTCACTACCTGGACGACTGGCTCATTGTGGGTCAGTCTCCAGACCAGGTCAAATCACACCTGCAAGTTACCCAGCAGCTGTTTACCTCTCTGGGCTTTCTTCTCAATCTTCGAAGTCAGTTCTGGAACCTGTCCAGGTACTCACCTTTATAGGTGCAGAACTGGACACAAAGCAGGCCAGAGCCTTCCTTCCCCTAGAAAGGGTAAGGACACTGGTGGCCTTGGCCTCGTCCTTCACTCTGCAGGTTTCTCGACCAGCAAGGCATTTCCTACAGCTCCTAGGACACATGGCTGCTTCCACAGCAGTAGTGCAAGGAGCAAGATTTCAGATGAGGGACATTCAGTTCCATTTGAGAGCCTTTTGGTCTCTAAGAAGAGATTCCCTATCCAAGTTGATCCCAGTGACTCGAACCCTGATCCAGGCCCTTCAGTGGTGGCAGGATCAGAGCAATTTGAGACAAGGGGTGCTTTTCATCCCTCTATCTCACTCCTTGACCCTTACTACAGATGTGTCCCTCTTGGGATGGGGTGCTCACATGGGCGACCTCTCCACCCAGGGATTGTGGTCCCCTCAGGAATCTCTGCTCCACATCAGTCTGTTGGAACTCAGAGCTGTTTTTCTAGCACTTCAGGTTTTTTCTGCATCTGTTCAGAACAAAGTGGTACAGGTCAGAACAGACAACACCACTACAATGTGGTACATCAACAAACAAGGGGGCACTCGGTATTCGGCCTTGTGCACCGAGGCAATGAAGTTGTGGTCTCTGGCTTATTCCCTGAACACTTCCCTCATAGCAGTTCACCTCCCAGGCAAGGACAATGTCTTAGCAGATGCTCTCAGCAGGATTTCCCAGGGCCATCACGCATGGTCACTGGATCCCCAAGCACTGGGGATAGTTTTTGCCAGATGGAGCACCCCTCTGATAGATCTTTTTGCAGCCCCAGACAATCAACTTCCACTTTTTTGTTGCAGGCCCCCAGTGTTGGGCTCAGTCCCCCTGGATGCCTTTCTCCTCGATTGGGAAGGGAAGCTTCTCTATGCCTTCCCCCCCTTCCCTTTCCTGTTCAAGGTGCTAGTCAAAATCAGATCTCAGCCCTGCAAGATGATCCTGATTGCTCCAGACTGGGCCAGGCAGCCCTGGTACCCACTCCTTCTGTCCTTAGCAGTCCATCTTCCCCTGTGTCTCCCCAGAAACCACAATCTGTTAACCTGTGCCCAGGGGAGAGTCTGGTATCCGAATCTCAAATCCCTCAACCTCAAGGCCTGGTTCTTGAGGAGTTAGAGTTTGCTGATCTACAACTTTCTCAAGGTGTTCTCGAAATCTTGAAAGCTTCTAGAAAGCCTTCCACTAGGGCTACTTATAATTCCAAATGGAAAAGATTTTCCATATGGTGTTCTGGGAAGCATATTTCCCCAGAATCTGCTGATTTGCTCACTGTTTTGGACTATATGGTCCATCTTAATTCTTTGGGGCTGAGACCAGCTACCCTGAAAGTGCATTTGGCAGCTGTCTCTGCTTTCATTTCAGCAGGGAAGCCCTCTTCTCTTTCTGCTCACCCTGTATTTTCCAAGTTTTTTAGGGGATTGCTTCATACCAATCCACCATTCAGTGACCCTGCCCTGCCTGGGATCTTAATGTTGCATTGCTCAGCTGATGCAACCGCCCTTTGAACCTCTGTCTTGAGCAGAGCTTAAGTACTTGACTTGGAAAACTGTATTTCTAGTAGCCATCACTTCTGCCGCGGTATAAGTGAGTTACAAGCTTTATCAGTGGAGACTGACTTTATTTCCTTTCACAGGGATAAGGTAGTCCTCAGGACTAACAGGAAGTTTTGCCTAAGGTGGTTTCAGATTTCCACCTTAATCTATTTCACTTCAGTGTTCTTCACTGACCATTCCTCCTCTGGTGAGAGGAGGTTGCACAACAGATGTTAAGAGGGCCCTAAGTTACTACTTAGGCGTACCAAGGGTCACAGGTTTGACTCCCTCCAACTGTTTCTCACTTATGGTGAGGTTGGGAAAGGGAAACCTGCCACTAAGAGATCCATTGCCAGGTGGATTGTCTCTTGTATCCAATTCTATCAAAAACTGGGTAAGGTTCCCCCTTCAGGCCTGAGGGCTCACTCTACCAGAGGTACAGCTGTGTCTCTAGCTGCTGCCAGAGACATCCCTATCTTAGAGATATGTCAAGCAGCTACTTGAAAAACAGTACACACTTTCACCAAGCATTACTCCCTGGATATCCAGGCCAGAAGGGATGCTCGGTTTGACACAGCCGTGCTTCAGAGCCTATTCCCTAAGTAGGTTCTGTCCCTCCTCCATGGAGGTACTGCTGTGTAGTCTGCAATAGTCATAATATAGCAAAACTTCGTGTTGTTTGAAGAAAAAATTACTCACCTTAGTAATGTTGTTTCTTCTAATGGAGTCTTGCTATATTATGACCTCCCCCCCAGCCTGCCCCTCTCAGAACTTCTACTTGGGGTATGGGGTGGACAGTTCACTGTTGGCACTTATTGATGCCCTTTTTTATGTTTTCCACCCCTTCTTTTTGGGGTGTTTGGGTGTTGTGTTTTTATTTTATTTTATCTTATCTTTTTCTGGTCCTCTGACTTGAGTCTTGGTGTTGGGACCAGGAAAATGTGTTGATATTTTAGTAGCCAGTTGGCTGGTGTAGGTTACAGCTTCCACACAGAACCTTAGTGAGTTTTGCTCATAAAGATCTGATGGTTTTGGTTTGAAATATCCCAGACAGAGCTTCTCTAACCGAGCTCGCGCTCTAAGTTCCATGCCCTGCATGGAAGTTAACTCTTTCACCTCTGGAGCAGTTCTAATGGTGGGACAAACTGCAATAGTCATAATATAGCAAGACTCCATTAGAAGAAACAACATTACTAAGGTGAGTAGTTTTTTCTTTTGGTTGCTGTTACCTCTACTCGGAGGATTTCTGAGCTTCAGGCTCTGACGTGTAAAGAGCCTTATTTAGTTTTTCATAAAGACAGGGTGTCTTTGTGTACTAATCCTAAGTTTTTGCCTAAGGTGGTGTCTGAGTTTACTTTAAATTAATCCATCCACCTACCAGTTTTATTTCCTTGAGTATTCTAATCGAGGGAGGCCTTGCTCCATACTTTGAACGTTCATAGGTTGCTTCAGTATTATACAGATTGCACCCAGACTGAGGAAAACTGATCAGTTGTTTTTGTTTTTCCCCCCCAAGAGAGAAGGGCACCTGTTTCGAAACTGTGTTTGTCAAAATGGTTGGCTAATTGCATTGTTGACAGCTACCGTAACCACAACAAGCCCTTGCCTGGGGCAGTAAAAGGACACTCTACCAGAGGTATGGCCGTCTCTACCACTTGTTTCAGGAATGTGTCTGCTGTGGACATCTGTGCAGCTGCCACCTGGAATTGTGTCCATACATTCATTCGGCACTACAGTCTGGACATTGCTTCTAGGTGCAGGGCCAGTTTCAAAGTTGCTGTCCTTCAGGGCCTTCTTTCCTGAACCTTCAGCCTCCTCCTGGGTGCCTTTTTGGTTAGTTCTGGTACTGCTTGGGACTCCATCCTACCAGTTTTGTGTGCTGTAAGGGCCCCTTCTAAGTAAGATAGTACAGTTACGTAAGAACTTACCATAATAGTAGATCTTTGAGAGGAGCTCTTGCAGTAGGCGCTGCTTTCCCTCCCTCCTTTTTCTTGATGATTTCTTCTCCTTTGCTCCTCTTCTGATTTCTCCTCGGCTCTGAGGATCTGCCTTGGCTCTCTGTTTCACCACCTGTTTAGGGTCTCCTGCGGGAGAACTGAGGGAGGTGTGGGGGACCACCCCCTTTATAGGATAGGCGGATGTCATCATGCTGACGTTGGTGGGGGTCATCCCCTGTGGTACACTGCTAGCTAGAAGTTTTCCATGTGGTTCTGGCATTTGGCAGCCTCAGTCCTACCGGTATTGCCTGCTGCAAGAGCTCCTCTTGAAGATCTACCGTTGCGGTAAGTTCTTGCATAACTGCTTTCAGGATGCCTGATAAACTCAGTTGAGTATGTGTATTTTTTGAATGTCAAGAACTAGAACCTTTAAGGCAGAAATGGCGCATACCCCATTTTAAGGATTTATATACCCTCCCTTGAATTGATACTTTATGCACTTCATTAAAAGACGGTAATGCCAGGGTACTGTTTCTAATTGTGTAATTTGCACGCTATGTACATTTTTGTATTAGAAATTGCAAACAAGTTTTTGTTTAAAATTCTAATTACATTATGGTGCAGATGTCATTTTATTCTGTATTTTTTTGTTAGCACTGTTTGTATGTCCAGAACTTAGTTGCTATACATGCTTCATACCAATTTAAAAAACATTGAATTTAAAGTAACATCAAAAATACAGAAAAAAGAAAAAATTGATCAAACTAACAAAGTTGGGTCACAAACGATTAGCCTGAGTGGTGTTATGCAACACGATCATGGCTAGGGAGAGGGGGTTCTGGACCCAAACTAATACAAGTTCTAAGGTGTCTGGAAAGACTGGACTTGAACACTTGCAAGCTAGAAACATTCCGCAGCTGGAGAGGAAAGCTTGTTTCAGGTTTCTGGTGCTGCAGAGACCTTTCTGCAAAGTTTGCTCATCAACCTGGGGATTGAGAAGATATGTTCTGCTGTTGAACAGAGTGAGTAGGCACTGCTTGCCTGTGTGATGTTGTTTAAGAGATTATTAGCTATTTTCCCCTCATACACGGTTGTATAACAAAGAAAGCCAGTGATCATTGTGCCTGATGAAGGTCTTGACCACTTAAGTTAGTCACACAACAAACAATGATGGGTAGACCATCCTCAGTATTGGATGAACCTACTCAACATACACAAACGAGCCAGAGTCAGCAGAGTGATATGATGTCTCCTTAGTCCATGGACGGGAGCAGAAAGTGGAAGCCAACTGATTCCTCACATCAGCATTGAGGAAGTAATTAGACCTGTAGAGAAATGTAAGCTTGGGTCCTATGATTAAGATGTGATCAGTGTGCCTACTGAATGTAAGTGATAAAGCAAGCAAGATTCCTAGATACTTGAATAGGTTGACTTACTCAGTAGTGTTGCCATCTAACATTATGATTGCACGTGAATCAGTTGAATGAGTTGGTGACTGGAGGGATCTAAACACCATAGACTTGGTTTTGGTTGCATTAAGAATCGTGGTTATTGACTAACCAGAAGGAGACTGTTAACATCAGATTGGAATACTGAATTAACATTGTCATTGCATATTAGTAGAGTGTGGCATCATCTGCATGCATGCATACATACATAGATGATACCTCCCACTGTTCTTCAAGGGGCTGTTAACAAAAATAGAGAACAGCAGACACCCAAGGAATGAGCCTTTAGGATACCAATATTTACAACAGTAAGATCTGAACTAATGCTTTGTATAAACAATAGCTGGGTTTTGGTTACTTAGTTTCTGAATCATTTGATGGCTGACTAGCTAAGGTCGTGAGAAAGAGTACTGCATGATCCACCAAGCTGAAAGCCTCGAAGAGGCCCATGAAGATGGCCCAGTGAGGAGACCATTGTCCATAACTATTTGGAGACCATGCCCCTTCCTGAAGCCAGATTACATGGGAGAGCGCAGACTGAGATGCTCAGCTGCGAGTGAATGCACTGTTTGAAAACTGAGAGGGCTAGAAGGATCACAATTGCTCTTTATTGATTCATATCCTATTTAGCCCTTCCTTTGTGGAATGGCACAGCTCTGGCACATTTCAAGACAGTAGGCATCTTAACCAGAGATGTGGGGGAGAACAGCATGGTATTGGAAACAGATATGATGCCCCAAAAGGCAGAGAAGCTTGGGGTCAAATGAGTTTGCACCAGCAGTTTCATTTGGGGTGAGGCCCTTTAGTGGTTTTAAGACATCTGTGGCCCGATATTGGAAAAGGGGCAGAAGCGGAGCTCCATTTGCCTTTGTCCACCACCCCAAGGAAGCAGTAATCAGTTGGATAGTGCACCGGCACTATGTGACTGACTATAGGGCCATGTCAGGGCAGTGCCCCAACCTGGATCTGGGCTGTATACAGCCCATGTGAAGTGCATGGAACTGGTATACCCCCAGACCTGTTACTGCCATGAGCCATGGCACAATATTCAGCCCATTCCCTGGTTTCTAGTGGCACCCCTCCTGTCCTCTGATCCCTGTTAATTTACCTCAGTCACTGGTGTCGGGTGCCCCACCCTACCCTTTGAGCACTGTCCCCATGTTATATTAAATATTCCCTGGTGTCTTGTGGTGATCCCCGGCCCTGTATGATATTAAACGTATCTGGTGTCCAGTGGTGCCCCATATTATAGTAAATATTCTCTGGTATCCAGTGGCATTCCTGGCCTCCAATGTTATTAAACTTCCCTGGCATCCAGTGGCATGCCCTGTCCTCTGATCTCCATCCCCATATTATGTTACATATTCCCTGCTGTCTAGTGGCACCTGCTAACCTCCAAGCACAGTCCCTGTAAAATTGTACTATTCCCTGGCATCTAGTGGCACCCCACCCACTCACTGATCCCATCCCCATACAAGCGTAAGCAGTCCCTGGCATCTAGTGCTCCACCTGCACTGCTGGCACCAAGCAATTCACCCTGCCCCCCACTTATCGATGTCAATGCTGTGGCTCCAGTATGGCAAACAGCACAGCCCTTCTCTCACTGCCTCCATTGGCCGCCATAAGAACTGACATGGAGTGTGCATGCTCTGTACTGTACAGGGAGTTTGCATACTGTTAGTATGTGCACTTCCTTTACAGTACAGAGAACCCATGCTTCCTGTCAGGCCATATGGCAGCCAACTGAGGTAGTGAGAGGAGGGCTGTGCCAGTCACCAATGGTGACTGGCTCACCATATCTGATCCATGGCACTGGCAACACCAGAAGGGGGGCAGGGTGTTGCTCGGTGTGAAGGGGGGCCGCTAGATGCTAGGGACCGCTTATGCTTGTTCAGGAATCTGCTGAGTGGGGGACCACTAGACACCAGGGAATAGTACAGTTTTACGGTGATGGTGCTTGGAGGTTGGGGGGTGCCACTAGACTCCGTGCAATATGTAATATAATATGGGCACAGTGATTGGAGGATGGGGGGTGCCACTGGCCAGCAGGGAATATTTAATATAATACTGGGCTGAGGATGGGGTGCCACTGGACACCAGAGCAGTTATTTATTTAGCTTTTGTTGACCGGGTAAGTGCACTAGACAAATCCTGCCTATTTTCAGGCATGACACGGGGAAGGGGGGATACAGATGAATGCCAACTGACCTTGAACCAGATTAAGCTGTTGGTGGTATTTTTAGTGAATGAGGGAAATTTGGCCAGGACACTGGGGAAATTCCCCTACTCTTTTCGATAAGTGCCATGGGATCTTTAACATCCACCTGAACTACCACCAATCCAGGCAGATGGGACCTCGGTTTAATGTCTCATCCGAAAGACAGCACCTCAGAAATGCAGCACCCCTCTCATACTGCATTACAATGTCAGTACTGGGATATTAACCCAAGTGCCAGATGTGGGAACTGAACCCACAGCCCTCTGATCTCCTGGCCTCAGAGGTGAGCGTGCTACCTACTGAGCCACTGACACTGCTATGTTATGTACTGTTATGACATGGGGCCAGGGACTGGAGAGTTGGGGATGCCACTGAACAGCAGGGAATGATCTTTACTTAACGAGGATGGGGATCAGAGAATGGGCGGAATCAATTGGACACCAGGGAATGCCTGTGCTGTTACAGGAATGGGGTTTGGAGGGTGAGGGTGCCACTAGACCAGGGTGCAGGTGTGCTCTCCCAACTTTTTTTTGTTGGCTGCAGTGCTTCCGATGGTTGTTAAGGTTGCTGGAGTAAGTCAGACTTTTTTCAGCAGTAATTGTACTGGGCAAAATGGCCAGTGCTGTTCCTTTTGCACAGAGCTTAGGGCTGAATATTACGCCGCTCATATTCCTATCCCTGCTCCTCCCTTTGCACACCAATTCTTGTGCGCGTGCTATCCTGTTAGTACGTGCTCCTGACCCCTTTGAATATTGTGCACGGGTGCAAATGGCAGGCAAACACTTTGCCCACCGGGCAAAGCTTTGAATATTGAACCCTCTGGTGAAGTGATTTGTCAGAAGTTAAAAATCGAGCAGAACACAAGACTCAGACTCTGGGCTACTTGATGAGAGACCATCCATAGATGGACACCAAGGAGTTTGGCAGTGATGCTGAGGTTAGTGAAGTGGGCATTGAAGGTATTTACAGTGGCTGCAAAAAGGAGTGATGAGATCGACAGAGGGATTCTGAAGTTGATCAATTTGTTCTTGAAGATTTTGTTGTTTAATATCTCTATTCATTTTCACATAAGCAGACAGTAGACAATGAAACCTGGGGTAATACAACTTGTAAATACTTCACAACTAAAATCCAAATCAAGACTAGACATTACACAGCATACAGGGTATTGGAATCAAATACCCAATAGTAAATACCAGTGTCAGTGGCTCAGCAGGTAGCACACTCGCCTCTGAGGCCGGGAGATCAGAAGGCTGTAGGTTCTATCCCAGGCACTTGGGTTAATATCCCAATACTGACACTGTAGTGCAGCATGAGGGGGGTGCTGCACTCCTGAGGTGCCGTCTTTCAGATGAGACATTAAACCGAGCTCCCTTCTGCCTGTTCTGGTGGTAGTTCCAGTGGATGTTAAAGATCCCATGGCACTTCTCGAAAAGAGTAGGGGAATTTTTTATTCGAATAACAAAACAAACCAATATAAAACAGTGTTACTTCACACAAAAGAAAAATACAAATCGTAACAAAAGCTAATAAGTATTACAATCATACATTTCGAAAGAGTTTATCTAATACAGAAGTGAAACTCAAAGCTTAATCCCCTGATAAAAGGACCCCCCACAAAAAGTGGGGGAAATTTTTATCCACACAATAAAGAAAATAAAATACATACTTAATAGTGTTACTGCTCAAAAAGCATAAGACAAACTGAAAAATAAGAAAAAAGACAGGAACAACATAAGTAATAACCAGAAATCATGACTCATGAAAAACTATAATACAGTCAGAAAGAAGATACATCACCTCATTCATACAAGCCAAACAATATGTTTCCAAAACTGAGAAGAACTTGGTTATCAAGAGGTGATGTTCAAAACTCTTTGTTTACCAGTGCTAATTCTATAACGGTTAAGAATAACATTATTAGGGAGAAGGGTGTGTTGCAAGGAGAACTGACATCTGGCTTGCCATAAATGATATTTAATGCATGCAAAATCACATTCAATGTACTTGGATGATATCTCTGTGAAAACCAGAATAATCTCCCAAAATCAAGCTCTGATAGGTAATGTGTCTTAAAACACTCCAGCCCACCGAATGGCAAACCGACCAAAAGGAAATAATATAAGGACAGAGTAAAAGGAAATGTTCCAATGTTTTGATCTGATCAACGCAACCCGGTCTGAGACACATCCTGTCCGTAATCTGTTTGTGTTTTAAATTACCCCTAACTCCCAGTCTCCCATGACAACAAAGCCATTGTACATCCCACATATTAGGAAGTATCCTATGGTCCATTAAAAGACGAAGGGCCTGCGACAGATTAGTAGGGGCACAAAAAGGGAAATCCACTTGGACATAGAAATAATTTCTCATAATTTCCAAATAAAATTCTTTTCTAGGAGCCTCATGTAATTGTGCCTTGCCCAATTTCCATTCCCGCAGTTTCCTTACTGCTGAGTCCGCATAAGAAGGTGCAGCAATTGCCCTATTCTTTTTAGGAACACCCCCACCTTCCCAATGGGACATAAAAGAAGAAAATAACAAATGAGTCCACGCCGACCACGGATGATCCTGAGGCTTGACCACATTTTGAAAAGAAGCAATCATAAAAGAGGAGTGATAAAAGACAATAGGGTTTATCATCCCCAATCCCCCTTGGTTCAGCTTCAAATATGTAAACGCATGTTTAATTGGGTTCAAACGACTACCCCATACCATTTGAAAGAAACAGCCATATAATCTTGTTTCTAAAGAGATTGGCACCGGAAAAACCGAACATACATGTAAAAAAATCGGTAATAAAAATTTCTTAATAATCAACACCTGCTTCTTTTTAGAGAAACCCCAGGATTTCCATTGTTGTACCTTCCTTTCTCCTGTAACCAGACACTTCTCCCAATTTAAAAAGGCTAAGTTCCCTTTTCCAAAAAGGAGACCTAAAATAGTAATGGAATCAGAGACTAAAATACCCCAACATCATGAGGACTTGGAGCCTCTCCAATTGCCAAACATTTACATTTCCCAAAATTTAGCTTAGTGCCATTTAAGGCTGAAAACAGTTAACCACCTGTAGAGCCTTGAACCCAGAATGGGCATCTGCCACCAATAAGCAGATATCATCCGAATATGCAGAAATCTTTTGGGCAGGTAAAGTAAGTGAAGGAGATAAACCCTGAATTGACCTTTTATTCTCAATCTCCCGTAAAAGGGGGGCCAATACAAACGCATACAATAAAGGGGTGATGGGACAACCCTGCCGCACCCCGCGTTTCAACAGAATTTCGGAACCTAAACAATTATTAATAAGTGGGCAAGAGCCTGCCTGGGAGTATAAAGTGTTAGAAACTGAATAAAAGTCTTGAGAACCTATACCTACCTAAAACCTGAAAAGAAAAGCATGAGACACTGAATCAGAAGCTTTAGCTTGATCCAGAGCCAAAATAAATCCTGATAGTTTTTGTGTTCCAAATTCACACACCCAGAAGTTTTAAATTCTGTTGAATCGAACGTGGGGATAGAACACGCCTGTGCCGGAGGAAGCACCTTGTGCTACCACTTGAAGCCGTTTACACAAAATGGTAGAAAGGATCTTATAATCAGTATTAAGGAGACTAATCAGCCTCCAATTACCAAAATCTGAGGCATCACCGGATTTAAAAATAAACGTCAAAATGGCCAAATTAAACTTCAAATCACCGATGCCATAATGAAGGATGTCATTATAGACAGCGGTCAATATAACACCCATATCCTCCAAAAAGACCTTATAAAATTCATTCGTTAGTCCATCTATACCTGGTGAAACCCCAGTACGGAGTGAGCCAATGACTGCCCGTACCTCCTGCGGGGTAATAGGCCCCTGTAATAGATCAACATCAGCTTGGGAAATAGCAGGGACTGAAAAATGCAAAACATCCTCCCAAGATGTAGATGGAATAAAATCCTCACCAAACTGAGAAGAAACCAGACTTTCAGCCACCGCCAACATTTCCGCTAAAGAAGTTTTCAACCGTCCAAAAGAATCCCGAAACCCTGTCATAAGCCTCCTCTCGATCTTATGTTTACATGCCCTATATGGATCCTGAAAAGGTTGCTGATGGGTACCAAACTTCAATCCAGCATGAAGCGAAGCAGCCCTCTGGTATTGATAGTGAAGCATATTTTGCTTAGCCAACTTCATCTGAGACTGCACCTCTAAATCCTGAGACCGGGGGTGTGACTATAATTTATAATATTGATTCCTAAAATCTAAATACTGTAAGTATTCCGAAGAACATTTCCATCTACCATAAACAATAAAAAAGTCCCTTAAAGCTATCTTGGTGTCTGTCCACCATGTGATCCAATCAGAAAAAAACACAGCCACTGATTTCTGAAGGATCATAAAGTCCTTCAGATGGGCCAAAAACACTGCCTCAGACAATAAGAGGGAATTCAACATCCATCTACTGGCAAAAGCTGGAAAAAAGGCCGGAATTTGATGCAAACTAAGTGTACCATATAATACCCTATGGTCTGAAAAATCACAAGGCAATACCGAACAAACCAATGGTACTAAATATTGAGAAAGAAAAAGATAATCAATTCTAGTTTGGAAAGCAGCCCTTTTATAAGTAAAGCCAGTAGAGGAATGTCATTCTCTGAAAACATCTTTCAGCTTAGCTACCTCTACCGTCTGCAAAAGAGCATGAGTATCACAATATGTCTTTTGCTGAATACCATTATTAATTCGAATATCCAAACTACAGTTCATATCCCCTCCCCAAATCACATGTTTAGAGGTAAATAAATAAGGTTTCAGAAGATTAAACAAGGCAATACGAGATGTCTTTACTTGAGGAGCATAAGTATTAATCAGTCTGAAACTAAATCTGTGTAATAAGCAATCCAAAAGTAACACTCGACCAGGCTGGACATCCACCAACCGTGTTACTCGAACCGAAGGGTGTGAAAACAGAATGCCCACCCCATCCGCAGCATCTTCCCCAAATGACCAAAAGGAGGGGCCGTCCCACCAGAGTTTCTTAACCTGAGTCACCTCAAGCAAGGAAGACAAATGCGTCTCTTGTAGAAAGATGACTTTGGCATTGAAATCCCTACATTGCTGCAGGCAAATTAAGCATGTCTTATAGCTCTTTATGCTACAGCAATTTAGAGATACAATATTTAAACAGGCCATAGAAAACACAGTTTGTCAATTCAGGGCTTATCTTGTTTTTGCTTTCTACCCTTTTCCTTTTTCCCTTCCAGTAACTCCGTACCCCCATCCTCCTCAATTTCCATACTAGAGGTCTCATTAGATCTAAGTAGCTCTGTACCCACCTCCCCCTCGAAGTCGGATAATACTGAAAAAGAATTCTGAGTAGGGCAAACCCCTCCCAAGCCCCCTGAGCGACTACTAGCTCGTGTAACCCTCCGTGGGGTTTGGAGAGGAATGTCTGCAACAGGCACCACCACAGAATCCTCTACAGGAGGAAACAAAACAGAGGGCTCTGAGCTTGATGGGGGGGGGGGACCGAAATCTGTTGTGGAACCAAAAGCACAGATTGATCCTCAACATTTCCCCCTTCACAGTGATTTGCAACCGGGGCTTCAGGGACCAATGCCTGACCTCTACCAGCCGTAGGAATATTCTCCCTACTCAGAGGATTGGCCAGAAAAGACTGACCCCTAACCTGAGCCTGGGAGATCAAACCTTCCTTATTCAAACCCCCCTGTCTATTCTGGCCTGCCCAAGGACATTGATGATATGCATGGCCAGACTCCTCACATAAATTACATCGAAACACATTTCTGCAAACCTCACTCTCATGATCAAATTCCCCACATAATGCACATTTAACTTTGTCACATGCACTACTTAAGTGCCTTCGGCTACCGAACCGGTAGCATGCTTTAGGTTGTCCTGGATAGAAACACACTCCCCGGTCTTTACCTAAAAAAAAGCTATTCGGAACATGCAGGACTTCATTATTTACCACATGTTATTTGACTTTAAAACGCCATGCCCCAGCCCAAATCCCTTCAGTAGCTAGAATCGGCTCGGGGGAGCCCAGAACCATACATTTGTGTTCTAACCAATACAGAATATCCCCCACATTTACCCCCTGATTCCTAAACATCACGTTAATAGTTTTAAATAAAGGTTTAGTAATAGGAATAGCCCAGAAAGGTAGCCACAGGGGCAAAGACTTACAACTGTCATATTTGTGCCAAAATTTATCCAAGCCAGCCACTTGTTTGCAGCTAATATTGAATGTATCCTCCCCCCAAATATTAATTAAAGCGTAAATATCCACAGGCAAAAAGTTCATTGAGTCCATTAACAGTTTTCTTGCCACATAAAGCCGATCCAGGTGTTCAGATAAGCCTCCCCTATAACAAAGACGGACTGCATTCCTTCTTGGGGCCTGTTCCAATTTATTTCATTTAAAAAGGTCTGCAAAACGAGGGCCCCTCCTAGCCTCCTGTTCATCATGTAATTGTTCAGAAGGACGTCGTAATGGAAAATCCGCCCCAGCCCCCAGAATACCTTCAGAGGGAGAATCCCCATGAATTTTTGAAGGCTGTCCCTTCTCTGCCTGAGTTTCCAAAAAAGGTGACTCGCCCTCCTTCACCATCTTTCGGGGAGGACCTGATTCCTTCGGTGAAAAAGACAGCCATGAAGGATCTGGAATCCATCTCCCATTCGGTTGCTGAATCCATCCAGCTTGCGATAACGCCGCCTCTTCGGACCATTCTGTAATAGGAACCTTCTCTACGCTTGCACCTCCTGTGCAACTCTCTTTCTCAATCGACTGCTCCACTTCCTCTGCCACTACCGCTATCCTCGCGATAGCTGGAGGCTCCGACTGCACAGCATTCCGTAGTGCTTCCGGAATCATACAGGGACCGCAATCCTCACCATGCACCGACTCCGTAGAAGCCAAAACGGTAAAGGCATCCTGCCGCACCATTCTTGCGACCAAAACTTCCTCCTCCACACAACTCCCGACTGCACGCTGAGAAGCCTGCAATTCACCCGAAGACTGCTCGCCGGTAAGCTCCACAGCAGGCCTCGCCTGCACCATAGGTTTAGTAATCTCCTTCTGCAGCACCATTTCTGCACATCCTCCTCCATCGCCAAGTCTCTGTCCTCCATGACATCTGCACTCTCCAGTGCTCCAGCCCGAGTGGCCATAGCAATGGTCAAAGGCTCCCTTACTGGCCACAATGCAGAACCATCAGCGCAGCAGCATCAGAGTAGGGGAATTTCCCTGGTGCCCTGGCAAAATTTCCCTCATTCACTAAAAATACCACCAACAGCTTACTTTGGTTCAAGGTCAGTTGGCATTTCATCTGTATCCCCTCCCTCCTGGGTTGTGCCTGAAAATAGGCAGAATCTGCCTAGTGCACTTACCTGGTCAACAAAAACTAAATAAATAAAATTAAAAAATACCAAAGGAAAAAAGAATTACAATACATACATACTTCATCATCCCATGTTGTCACTGGCAGTAATGTCATTTTCTACCATTCCCCTTAAGCTGTTGCGAATAGGGCTGTGACATTCTTCAGGCCCACCTCTCTGTAAGGCTCCATCCTGAAGATTCATTTTAAATAGCTTTTTAGTTCTCAATCAGAATTTGCTGGAATTATGTTTCTTGGGATGTGGATATGAAGTTCAACTCCACACTTCTGGCAGTGTTCCTTTCCCTTTAATTCCTGCCGTAACATCTTCAGGCTAGCTCCTCCCATCCAGGTGGCAACTGCCTCGGCATTGCCCCGTGATGTCAGATCTTCCTTTCCGCTGGAAGAAGATGGTTCCCTCTTACCGCTCTCGCACTGAGTATGCCATTTGCTTTCAAAACTAATCAACATTCAAGTCTTCAAGCAAATTTCGAACCCGTTCGAAACTATCACCATAACGAGTCGGTCAGTGCCCAGTTTAAAAAAAAATACGATTGCGGGCAGATGATGTCCTGGATGGACCTGCACGCCTTGTCTATCTACTGCCAAGGCCACGATCATGATCCCCAGGCATGAGGCTTATGTCACACCTTGCATCCCAGTATTCTGGAGGACTGATATGCTTGACTTCTTTTAGGGTGACTGAATGAATGGGACCCTCCTGTCTGATGAAAAGGTGCCTGTAGGGCAGTCTCTGTGGCTACAGGGTCCTCTGAACAACTAGTGGCTTTTACTTAGGCGACTGCTCAGGCCGGGGAGCATGCCTCTTTGGCTTCAGCCTTTGTGCTGCTTTCCTTTGGTACCACCTTCATGGGGCATTTACGGATTTCCACCAGTCCCTTCCCACCCTTGGGCAGGGCCCCTCTAAGGGCATGAAATAATCAAAATCCTTGAAAAAGGAGATTAAGAAAAAATCTTGTTGATAATTATGGGATTGCGAGCACTCTCGAGCCTCGGACTCCCGTGCTTCTCTGGAGGTGTCAGCTGTGGTCGATTCTTCACTCCAGACAACTGGCTCCAGAGTCTTCCTGTTGGAACAGTTGGTCAAGATGCCCATCAACCAACCTGTTGAGATATTTCTTGAGCCAGCTGATGCGGTGTCACAGGATGAGTTGGACACTTCACTTTCTAGGACTCCAGTCCTACCTGTTACATCTCAGGGTGGGTCAAACCAGCATGCTGATCTGGTTATTAACCCTAGTGATCCCATCACCTTGGAGGATCCTCAGCTTTCGCTGGTTCCCTTCGTTTCTCGCCATCAGGTTCCTTGATGGTTAAGGTCGAGGTCACAATCCTGTAGTCCGAAGTCGAGCAGCCCATGCCATTGGTGTTCCCACTTTTGTCACTCAGGCAAGCGGCACTGCTGCTGTTCCTCCTCTTCTTCCTGCTCGGATGAGGAGGAGAGGCTCCGACGCAAGTTGTGCTGGCGTTACAAAGAGCTAATGTGGCAGCAGCTCATGTTTTCTGGGTTAAATCAATTCTGTCCCCCACCCCAGCTCTTCCATGGCTCATGCCACCGAGGCCCCAGCCTACTCCAGCTTGTCCGGTTCCAGCTTGGCCTATTCCGGCCTCTCCGACCCTCCAGGTGGGATGGTCCCCCTCCTAAGGATGCCCGTACCACTCCTGGGCTTCCTTGTCGGTTGTTGGTCACCATGCCTCCTGACAAACCCCATAGTGTCAGCGGGGATTCGTGTGGTTGACCACTTTTTGGTGAATCATTGGAGTCTGAGGACTCCTCCTTTCATTCCCACCTTTGGACGCCAAATCAAGGGAGGATGTGTCTATGGAGCACGGTCCCACTTCCTTTGGGAGCTTGCTCCATTTGACTTTGGAGTCAACTGGGATCCAGATGAAACCCATCCAAAAGCAGCCCAAGAATCACTTGATTGAAATTCTCGACAGAGGGGATTCCCCTGGGGTTGCCTTCCTAGTCACTGAGGCCATTCCTGGCCCCGCTGTGGAGCTTTGGCAGCACCTGTGTCCTGCCCTGCACTGTCAGCCTGAAAGTATGTGGTCCCTATGGGTTCCTTGTCGGGTTTCACTGAGCACCCCTCGGCTGAGTGTCTGGTGGCTGATGTGGTCTTTTGGCGTACTGGCATTGTCAGGGATGTAGACAAGCCTCCCGAGATAGAATAGAAACATAGAATTTGACGGCAGATAAGAACCGCTTGGCCCACCCAGTCTGCCCATTTCCCTACCTGATGGATAAGCTGCAGATTCTAGTTAATCAACAGCTTACTTCCTCCTGCCCCCCACTAGAATTGCCTTATGCCTGTCCCATGCATTCTTGAATTCTCCCACTGTTCCTGACTCCACAACCTCCTCAGGAAGGCTGTTCCATGCATCCACAACTCTCTCTGTGAAAAAATACTTTCTAACATTACCTCTGAGCCGTCCCCCCTCTATCTTCAAATTGTGACCCCTTGTTCTCCTAGTGTGTAGCGAGTGTGCTACCTGCTGAGCCACTGACACTGGTATTTACTATCTGGTATTCTCCTAGGAATCCTAGTGTGACAGGGTGCAACAGGACCCTATCCCTGTTGTTATGGAAAGAGTTTGAATGCAGGTATATGTTTTATTCTCCCCTTTCCTGTCTCTTGTCTATCTGGTTGCGCAGCCAAATTTTCCTGTGACACATAGGATTTGATCACCCCAACAGTCTCACAATTTATTTGCCTCTCGCTGTCTCTCAGCCCTCCCTTGCTGTCTCTGTTTCCTCCCTTACATATCTGCTGGTATAAAAATGTATGCAAATCATTATGGGGAAATGTAACTGATATTGGGATCCCTTTTGTTTAGAAAATATATAGTGTTAATATTTGAAGTGTATATAATAGTGTTTTGAGATGATTGCAAAAGCTATTGGAAACTCGAGGTTACCCAAGTGCAAATCTTTAAGCCTTTGGCAGAAGAGCTGTGGAAAAGGGGGCCTCAGCTGAGGCACACTGTGTTCCTGCCTTGCACCTGCCTGATACTTACAAGAACAGGATGCTTGTTAAGAGTGGGGGTTGGACAGACTTATAAGAGAGCTGAGCTGCAATTACTTGAAAGAGAAAAAAAGGACACAGATTGAAGGAAAACTCTGATGGATGTTCTCTCTTTTATTTTGTCTTTGTAAATAGTTATACTGAACAAGTTTATTTTTTTATGTTACTGCTAGTGTAAATAAATATTTCTTGTGAATTCTACAACTGCTCCTGGTTTTCCTATGCTTCCTGACCTGTGCATCAATGACACATGGTGTTAAAAGTGGGATTTATGCCATCGATACTCTAAGCCAGGAGTTTTGTGCATGGGTACTGGACCTAGTACCAGGGAAGCACAGATAAAGGTATGGATTCTGCAGCAGCAAGTCCAGGAGTGGTTACCAGGACAATGGCAGCCAAACTAACAGAGACAGAAGTCCAGTCTGAGATCGTACAGCCAGCACAAGTTATGGAAAATGAACAGGCAGTGACAGAACCTGAAAGTCTGATGGACTTTTTCAAATGGTGGACTATACAACAAAAAGAGACTGAGGAGCAAAGAGAAAAAGAGATTCAACATTTTGAAGTGCAGAGGAGAGAAGAGATGCAGCGACAGGAGCAGCAAAGGAGAGAAGAGATGCAGCGACAGGAACAGCAGTGGCTAGATGCCTTGCAGGCTATCAAAGGCAGAGAATCTGGCACAGATCCAGACGAGCAACAAAACACAAGCAACTTAAAAGCCATTAAACTTACAAAGTTGTGTCCCTCGGATGTCATCGAGGCACACCTGACAACTTTTGAAAGAGATGTCACAGCCTGCCAAAGGCCAAAGCAGCAATGGACAATCAGACTGGTACCCTACCTGAAAGGAAAAGCCCAACTTGCCTACAGCAATATGGACACTTCACAGTCAGAAAACTATGACCTGGTGAAAAGCGAAATCCTGAAATGGTATGACGTCTCCGGAGAGACCTACAGGCAGAGATTTCGATCTCTGAAGGACAACTCAGTCGACAATCCTTGAGAAGCCTTCAGCTGACTCTGAGAACTCCTGACAAAATGGCTCCAACCAGAGAGCAAAACAGTCACAGATCATCGACACATTTGCCATGGAGCAATTCATCAACATCCTGCCTACAGATGTGCAGCTTTGGGTAAAGAAACACCGACCAGACAGTGGGAAAAAGGCAGTTTCCTTGGCCAAGGACTGCCAAATAGCCAGACAGATGCCACAGCAGCGAGGTAACAGCCAAGCACTGGTAAGACGCACTTTTTCCCATTTAAACTCCAAGCCTGATAAGAACTCTGATGGGGGTAACAAATCTGTGCCCAAAGACGCTATCTGCTATAACTGTAATAAGCCAGGCCATATTGCAAGAAACTGCCATAGTAAGGAGAGTGGCACGGGGCAGATTTGTCCTTGGCAAATTGGGGCAAGTACATAACAGATGGGAAGGTGGGGGATATGACTGTAAAGGGACTCATTGATTTGGAAAACAGACAGACCCTAGTGCTTGTTGAAGTGCTGGGAAAACACTGTGTAAGGGGACCAGGTACTGGTGTCATCTGCATCCATGGGGACACTCGATACTATCCCACCACCCAAGAGACTCTGACGATTAAGGGTGTGTCACACCAAATGAAAGTGGGGGTAGTACCTAAGTTACCTGTACCTGTGATTATTGGAAATAACTTTCCAGGATTTACTGAGTTAATCAAAGAAGGAGTAACTCCTGATGTTTCAGCAGCTGTAGTGACAAGAGCTCAGGCAAAGAAAATTTCAGATGGTGGGAACACTTTTCCTTTCAGTGATTTTGATTCAGACTTGTTTGAGCACAGCTCCAAGATCCGGAAATCCAGGAAAGAAGGACAGTGCCTGAAGAAAGTGGTGCAACAAATGACTGATGGACATAAGGGGTTAACATATGAAAATGCTGAAACTAAATTGATAACTGATTTTCTTTCAGAACCAGCTAATGTTTCTCTCCAGGGTTATTTTAAGCAGCTGGGGGTGAAACCTAAACAGGGTGGACCAATGTTTAAAAAATGTAATGGGTTACTGTGCAGAGTTTGGGTTAAACCTCGGACATGGGAACAGACAGAACAACTGGCTATACCAAAGAAGTATAGAACAGAGTTGTTATAGATGGTACATGATCAGAGATCGATCTTAACATTGTTTTACTAGCCCAAACACTAGTGCAAATTAACCAGGGCTAGTGCAGCTAACTCTCTACTTGCCCATCTTGACTAGTGCAGATTTTCATGGCTGTTAATGAAATTAAAAAAGTCTGTACTTTAGCATTCTCTAATCCTCATGCTAATCTCTCTCAATGTTCCAGGTGGCATGTGTGATTAACAGCTCATTAAGAGCTGCCATTATCTGGCAGTTCAAGAGAGGGATCCCACAAAAGACTCAATGTGAGTCATTATCACTCCACTGCTAAGACTTTCAGCTAGTGCCTAGGGTGTGATCAAGGGTAGAGTGCTGTTAAGTCACTAGGTTCCAGTTTTCTGAATGTGTCTATAGGCACTTTTACAATGGCAGTCTTGCAACAGAAATAAGCGTTACGGAAGGACCCTTACCATTCATCCAATGCTGTGTAAACACTATTTGTTCCATTGTAAAAATGAACAGTCGCCTGAAATGCACTCCGTGGTGTAGGTAGTTTGTCCCGAATGTGCCATTACAGCGCGCAGTGTAAAGCACCCATTCTGGAGCAAACAACTCTAGCTCTAGCAAGGAGTACTGCACCGGTATGGATGGCAGGGCACTTTGTGGCAAAAAATAGAACTCGTGTAATCAGAACATGGAGCGGGAACATGCTGTATTGGCACTACACAGGTAATGCTTGTTTCAGCACAGCAGCATGCGTGTAAAAGGGCCTTATGTCTAACAATTTGTCCAATATTATTAAGACCAGTGCCGCTCATTTCTCTACATTTTGAGTGTTTGTATCCAACATTTCAGTGACAAAATGCAAAGAGGTATTCAGGATTGGCCCTGCAGGTGGTGGGTTTTATTCCAGCCTCACCATAGCTTCCCTCTCCCCTCCAAATCTCTTAACTCTGTTCTTTCCCTGGACACCACTGCAGACCAGACTCTGAAGTGACTATCCATAGATCCATAGCTGCCATTACTGGCAAGTGTAGGGGATCACCAGCTCTTCTAAATGGACCATGCCAGCCATCATCATCCATACAATTCCACCCTTATCCCACTCAGCATGTCCTTTCAGCCTAAAAACAAAGCGTTGGATCACGTATGGTACAAAAATAAACCTTGATAAAATACATAATTTGAAACCTTGAAATAGGCGTTCCTGGCATGCATAGATCATCCTGTACAGAAATAGAGATAGTACAGCATTATGCCTATGTACTGTTTCCCCTGGGCTGATGAAAGGACAGTGCTAAAGAAAAATGTGTTATTGTTGGGGCAGAGCATATTAAAATCAATGCTTTTACAAATACAAATGTCATAGTTTTCTATTTCCCAAGCCCCTTAGGGTTGTCTAGCCCCCACCCCAAAGAAACCTTAGATGTGCTCCTGGCTCACTTGTGACTGTACAAAAACATTCAGAAGTGCAGGTCTCCAGCTGACTATAGGGTGGGGACTGAGAGTGTCTTTCTCTGCCTGACTCTGTTCATTGCCCTGTGGGTGGTGGTGGTGGTGACAATGTGGTGAGGTGCATGATGTCAGCTATTGTGTGCACAGAGCTAGGACTGCTTGATTGAACATATGCTGTTGTGATGTCCTCTCTCTGGGGGGGGGATGAGAGGAGGCCATGGTACAAAACAATGGGGGGGGCTCACTGTCTGTGATAACACTGCAGTCTTTTTTCTGCTGGGGAGCTGGAAGCAATGTGGGAGCAGGATAAATGTGCAATAATCAAAGTATTTCTTGGCTTTGCTTGCATTGTTTCCTGTATAAGTGATCAAAATTTACCATTGTAATTACGGGCTAGTGCAATTTTGAATCAACTTGCCCTGCTGGCTAGTGCAAAAAAGGTTAAGGTTGACCCCTGTACATGATAGTCCTATGGCTGGTCTTCCAGCGAGGGATCGCACCCTTGCCAGATTGCTGGTTAGATTTTACTGGCCTCGAATTCATGAAGATGTTGTTACCTATTGTAATTCCTGTGTTGAGTGTCAGAAAGTAGCCCCAGTCACTAGAAAAAACAAGGTGCCTCTACCCTTGATATATGTGCCTTTTGAGAGAATTGCAAAGGATGTGGTTGGTCCTTTAGACAAAAGTAAAAAGGGGATTTATCCTGGTAGTAAGAGACTATGCTACTCGATACCCAGAAGCAGTTGCAATGCATCCTGTCACAGCTTCAAAGTGGCAACAGAGCTTGCAAAGATTTTCAGCAGACTGGGTATAGCTAAAGAAATTATTACTGATCAGGGTAGTAATTTTGGTGCTGTATTATTTAAGGAGCTGTACAGACTACTAGGTATCACTGCCATAAGAACATCCCCTATCACCCTCAGACGGTCTTGTTGAGTGTTTTAACTGAACCCTAAAACGCATGTTAAAAAGGTTTGTAAAAGGGGAAGGAAAAGATTGGTATCAATACTTGCCTTACCTAATTTTTGCTTACAGAGAAGTGCCACAGGCATCAACAGGGTTTTCATCATTTGAAATGCTGTATGGTAGGCAGCCAAGAGGGCCACTGGATATGATTAAATAAACATGGGAAGATAACTCCACTCAGAAACAATCTATACTGTCTTATATGTGTGCCCTAAGAAAGAAGCTGGCAAAATATGTTGAAATTGCCCATAGTAATCAGGAAGAGGCTCAAAACCAGCAGAAGGTATATTATGACCATGGGGTAAAAGAAAAAGTTTTCGATCCAGGTGAAAAGGTTTTGCTACTGTTACCCACAACAGAAAATAAATAAACTGTTAATGAAGTGGTAAGGGCCTTATAGAGTGCTTAGACGTACTGGCACCGTTAACTAAGAGATTGAGACCCCTGACAGGAAAAATCCTATTAAGATATACCATGCTAACCTCCTTAAGAAATGAGTTGAAAAAATGCCAAAAGCTGCCTTGCTAGTTTTACCAGAAACCGATAAGGAAGCTATTGATGTAGCTTATAATAGACTGGAACACACTGTAAATGCTGATGCTTTAAAGGTGAATGTTTCCTTAACCTCAGAGCAAACTGCAGACATTCATAATGTGCTAAAGACATTTAACAGTACTTTTACCACAGTACCAGGCTGAGCAGAAGGGGTTGAGTATGTTATAGGGACAAGGAATGCTCATCCTATTAGACAAAGGACATACAGGTTACCAGAGAGGTTAAGAGCTGGCGTAGTTAAGGAAATACAAAAAATGAAAGAATTGGGTATCATAGAGGAGTCGAACAGTGCTTGGTCATCTCCAGTGGTAATTGTAAACAAAAAACGGAAGAATCTGCCTTGATTTCAGGAAACTTAAAGGAGAAGACTCCTGTATATTTATGATTTGGATATGTCGGATGTATTTATTATACATTACATCAATTACTGTACATATGTCATTAACAAATCAGTCATTTCTGCTGTTGCAACACATAGCTAGAGTCAGGCTCTGATACAAGGTAGTAAAATGTCAAGCAAGCCTCCATTTACATGCAAATGGATCACTTATAATACAGCCCCTCCCATTCCTTGATGTCACTGCAGCAACAGTGCAGAAGAACACATAAGGATATCAATGCTATCTATCCTGATTTTAGTTTGTTTGCAATGGCTTAAGACAGGTCTGTCATGCAACTCACACAGGGAGTAGTACTTGTATCCTTAAAGAGGAACTTCAGTGATGGTCCAAAAAATTACAGCTTGTAATCATTATATGTAGTACTAGACCTGAAAGGGTGTGTACATTTGTGATTTTTGGCCAAGGTTTACTGTCTTCCATAATTTGGATTTTTTTTTTAGCCTTCTGCACTTGCCATTGATGTTTAGCTGCTGGGCTGCTAACTCCTGGTGACATCATTGTAGGATAGGTGAGTGACTCACACTGCAGTACCATGGAGTTGCAACAATGTTGCAAGGGAAACCTGCCAGTACTCAGTATACATACTGTGTTACCCTTCCCCCAAGACACCCTGTTAGCAATGCATTATGCCAAAATCCAAATGCCTTGTCAGTATGTTTTTTTTTCTTTTTGTGAAATTGAGTCTGCCCTACAGTGATGTCAGCAGTACAACCCTAGGTCCAAAGAAACATCAGGCTTGCTACAGAAGCTCTGGTACACCCTGCAGTTTTTAGCAGCTCAGAATGCAAAAACTAACTGCAGCAGACAGTAATGAAATACAGTTCCAGAATCAATGCAAGAAAGGATAATTTATGCATGAAAGTCAAAAGGACTGGTGAAGATCCTCTTTAATACTGTATGTGTAGAGCAAATAATACATTGAATAGTATTTCATTCACAGGAAACAGGATCTGTTTCTTTGTACTGCTCATTTCTCTCTGTGAGACAGTTGCAACACGTGGAGAGCAGTAGAAAGAATAAGTCAATCAAGCAGTCAATCAGTATTGAACCAGGTAACCACCCTTGAGAAGATTCATTTACAAGGCAGGCCTGAGCAGTTTCCTAAAGGATCACACAATACTGAATTCTTCCTTTGCACAAATGATACACTCCCCCCCCCCTTCAGCAACCTGAATGTGGAGAGCTAGATCACTTAGTGTATTGTTTTGCATTTCAAATGCTCCTTAATTCTGAGTTTCTGACTGGAAATACCAAGACACAGAATGCACATAACATGAGAGGAATGAGCTAAGCAAATACAGAGCACTACAAACACCGAGACTGATTAGTTTCTTTACCTACAACAGCTGAAATGTAGCATCTGATTTGTGAGGGACATCCTACTTCAAATGCTGGCATTACGGGGGCTGCCACAGCTTGTCTTCAGTACCTTCAAAGTGGAGTGCTGTAGCTCTCACATTACTGCTAATGATTTGTAATGGGAATAGGGGCACTTTTAAAGTCATGGGCCTGAGGGGCCATCACAGTTGCCAAGGAGGTTAGGAAAACTTGTTAAGGGTTAGAGAGTAAGGGATTTTAGTAGGATTTGAACTAGAGTTTCCCCAGTTCTTGTGCCTGTGCTTTAACCACTAGATTATCCTTCTTCCATAATGCTGCAGCTGATGCTGTCCTAGTAACCTATTTCTTGTTATAGCTTAACTCTTTATTGCCTTACAGCAGCCATCCAGTCACTAACTGCCTAGTTACAAAGGGAAAGGGACATTTTTACAAGATTGTGTCTCATTGCTGGTGTCAATCAAAACAGAGAATGCTAACACACACAGAACATAATACAGCAGCTGTATAATACCACTTAAAACTCTTGTACCCAGAGTCATTTATTGGGTGAACTGTTTTTGCTAACAGAAACAGTAACACAACACATATAGGCACTTTCTTATACGAATACTATATATACATGTCAAATCAGTGCTGCATCACACTTTTATGGCGCTAGTTCCTATTAGACCTGCACTTCAGGATGTGCACAACATTTAAAGGGTTCCTCCATTACTCAAGTGGGGAACCAAACATTGTGGGTTTGGTTTAGTGGTGGAACTGCATTTAGTGCAGCACCATTATCTGTTGCTCTGATGACATCAGCCTCCAGCAGCATTGATGGTAAAATGGAGGACAAACACATTGATAACTTCTGGGGGCGGTATATTTTTATTTATAATTTAGATTTGGACAGCAATAGGACTGCTGGCAACTGGAGGAGACACATAACAGTTACACATAAGGAGTTGGGAAAATATTGGTGTGAAACTATGGGAGACTTCCCCTTTAATCAAGTATCAGAATTTGACAGTCATCCTATGCCCAGAATAGATGATTTGGTGGACAGATTGGGGAGTGCAAAGTATATCTGTACCCTTGATCTCACCAGTGGTTATTGTCAAATCCCTTTAGCTAAAGAATCCAGAGATAAAACTGCATTTGCCAATCCTGTTGGATTCTATCAGTTCACCACAATGCCATTTGATTTACATGGTGTGCCAGCTACATTCCAGTGGTACATGGATGTAATTTTATCACCTCACGCTGGTTATTGTGCTACATACCTGGATGATGTTGTGGTGTACAGTCCAGACTGGAAAAGCCACTTGGAACACCTATAAGCAGTTATTCAAGCTATCAAAAATGCGGGTCTGACTATTAATCCTACCAAATGTGCATTGGGCATGCAGGAAACCAGATATTTGGCCAATGTGCTGGGAAATGGAGAAGTTAAGCCAGAAATTTCTAAAATAGAAGCTGTAGCTAACAGCCCTGTTCCTAAAACAAAGAAACATGTCAGGTCATTTTTAGGGCTGGCTGGTTATTATCTGAGATTTGTTCCCAACTTTGCTCAGTTAGCTACTCCCTTCACTGAACTCATGAAAAAATGGTACCCAAATAATGTGAAATGGACCCCAGAGTGTGATGAAGCTTTTCAAGCCATTAAAGCTGCATTATGTTCAGCTCCTGTTTTAAGAAGCCCAGACTTTGAGAAACCATTTTTGTTACAAACAGATGCATCAGAGGTAGGCCTAAGTGCAGTCCTGAGTCAAAATATAGATGGGACAGAACATTCTATTCTGTACATAAGTAGGAAGTTGCATGCCAGAGAGAAAAGGTACTCCACCATTGAAAAGGAATGTTTAGCAGCAAAGTGGGCCATGGAGTCCCTTAAGTTTTATTTTCTAGGAACTGACTTTGTACTTATAACAGATCATAATCCTCTCTGTTGGCTTAACCAAATGAAAGATAAAAATTCCAGAATCACAAGGTGGTACCTGGCACTACAGCCAGTTAAATTCATGGTGATATACAAATCTGATAAAGAGAATTGCAATCCTGATTTTCTGTCAAGATATGGGTTAGGAATTGAGGGTTCTGAAGGTTGAAAACCAAATGTATGGGTTTGAACTTTGCTATTTGCTGTACTGTTATATAAAAAATGGATAATGCACATGTACTTAATTTCTGAAAATTAGCAAATGTTAGTAGAGAATTAACGGAAAGTTTTGGAAACCTGTTTGATAAAACAGGTTCCCTCTTAAGGAGGGGAGTGTATGTGACAGGGTGGAATAGGACTCTGTCCCAGTTGTTATGGAAAGAGTTTGAATGCAGGGATATGTTTTATTCTCCCCTTTCCTGTCTCTTGTCTATCTGGTTGCACAAACAAATTTTCCTGTGACAACTAGAATTTGATCACCTCGACAGCCTCGCAATTTCTTTGCCTCTCACTGTCTCTCAGCCCTCCCTTGCTGTCTGTTTCTCCTCCCTTACATATTTGCTGGTATAAAAATATATGCAAATCATTATGTGTAAATGTAACTGGTATTGGGATCCCTTTTGTGTAGAAAATATATAGTGTTAATTTTTGAAATTTATATAATGGTGGTTTGAGATGATTGCAAACAGCTGCTGGAAACTCGAGAGGTTGCCTGAGTGCAAATTTTAAGTCTTTTGCAGAAGAGCTGTGGAAAAGAGGGCCTTAGCTCATGCACACTGTGTTCCTGCCTGGCATCTGCCTGATACTTACAGGAACAGGATACTTGTTAAGAGTGGGGGTTGGAAGGTCTTAGCTGAGCTGCAATTGCTTGAAAGTGAAAAAAAGGGCACAGAGATTAAAGGAAAATTCTGATGGATGTTCTCTATTTTATTTTGCCTTTGTAAATAGTTATACTGAACAAGTTTATTTTTTTTTTATATTACTGCTAATGTAAATAAATATTTCTGGTGAATTTTACAACTGCTTATGGTTTTCCTATGCTTCTTGACCTGTGCCTCAACGACACCTAGAAATTGGATCGTATGGCCAAAAAGGCCTATGCAGTCTCTTCGGCAGGCGAGTTCAGCCTTAATTTATTTATTTGAAAGTTTGTGACCGGGAGAGGCACACTGAGCCTTAGCTCATTTCCAGGTGTGACCCGAGGAGGCAAGGGAAAGGGAATATTTGTACAGATGTAGACTGACTTTCAGAACCAGATTAAGTTGTTGGTGTTATTTGTTTTAGTGAATGGGTGAATTTGGCCAGGACACTGGGGAAATTCCTGTACTCTTTTTGAGAAGTGCCATGGGATCTTTAATGTCCACCTGAACAACCACCAGAACAAGAAGACGGGACCTCAGTTTAATGTCTCATCTGAAAGATGGCACCTCAGGAGTGCAGCACCCCCCTCTTGATGCACTACAGTGTCAATACTGGGATTTATCCCACATTCCCGGTGGGGGCTAGAACCCACCACCTTCTGATCTTCCAGCCTCAGAGGCAAGTGTGCTACCTGCTAAGTCACTGACACTGATGGCCCATTTCACGCATGTCCTTCTTAGCACGCTCGATGAGGTGCTTCCTCAGCTTCCAACTGACTTACAGACCATGTTCAAGCAAGTCTGGGACCAGGGCCGAGCAGTGGCAAAACAGCATCTCCAGAAAGCCATGGATATCGGTGATTCTGTGCCCAGTCTGTGGCTGTTGCAGTAGCCATGCACCGCAGGACTTGGCTGTGGATCTCTACCTTTATGGCAGATAACCCAGCACAAGTTGGTGGATGTCCCCTTCTTGGGCACCTACCAGTTCGGGCCAGGAGTGGAAGAACACCTCACTCATATTGAGAAGTCCAGTGCCACCCTGGACTCTGTCATTTCTGACCAGATGGATTCCAAAGGCTTGAAGCTTCAAAGAAAGAAGCCTTCTCTGCCCCCACGGCCAAACCATCACAGCCCCCAGCTGGGCAACAGGCACATGTTTGGCATCCTCAACTGAAGTCAGTTACTTCGGTCATCTGCAGACCAGGAGGTTGAGGTCTTGCTGCTTCCTCAGCCATTTCCTCCTCCTCCTCCTCCAAGCCTGCCTAGTGACAGGATTGGACGGTACCTTCCCCATTCCCATCCTGTCTCCCCTGGGTCCTCCTGCGGTGGGCCGGCTATGCCACTTCCTTTCCACCTGGTCTGTTGTCACCATGAACAGATGGGTCCTCGAGGTGGTCGGCCAGGGCCTGCCTCTAGAATTTGAGGCTTACCTGCTTTGCTGAGCCCACACCCCACAGGAGGACATGGTGTTCACAGACATGCTGGCAGCCCTTCGGGAAGACATTGCCCAGCTCCTTCAGATGGAGGTAGTGCCTCAAGTCCCGGACTCTCAAGCAAGCCCAGGGTTTGTCTTCCGGTATTTCCTGGTCCCAAAATGGATGAGGGGGCTGGCGCCGCATCTTAGACCTGCATGAGCTGAATAAATTCCTTCGATCACACATCTTCAGGATGGTCACTCTGTCTCAGATCATTCCATCGCTGGAGCAGAACATGTGGTTCTGCTGTCTGGATCTTTGGGACATATTCTTCCACATTTCCATCCATACGTTCCACCACCGGTTCTTACAGTTCCACGAAGAGGGGAATCTCTACAAGTTCTAGGCCATGCCCTTCGGCCTCTCCTCAGCTCCCAGGGTCTTCACCAAGTGCATTGCAGTGGTGGCAGCCTACATGAGATGACGAGAGGTCCGGGTGTATTCCTACCTGATAGCAGGTCCCTCTAGGGAGGAGGAGGTGGTGCGGTCCAGGGGTCTGGCACTCCAGACCTGCTTGTCCCTTGGCCTGGTCAATGAGGCCAAGTCAGAGCTTGTACCTTTGCATGTGATACAATTCATTGGGGCAGAGCTTGACTCTTGCAGAGCCAGGGTTAGTCTCCCAGTGGACCGGACAGAGGTTCTCTCTCCTCCTTTTCTCGATCATTTCGGGTTGAGCAGTTGTGCCCTGTTCGGGATTTCCTCCACCTCCTGGGATTCATGATGGCATGCACCAGCATGGTCCGTTGGGCCCAGTGGAGCATACGCTCTCTGTGGTGGGAGTTTGTCCATCAATGGTCACAGTGTGAGAGCCACTTCGACCAGCCGGTCACTGTGACCCAGTTGATGTGGGACTCCCTCCAGTGCTGGTTAGTACCAGAACATCTGCAGGAAGGAATCCTATTTGTCCGCCTGGAGCAGACGGTCACCATCATGACAGATATCTCCCTGATGGGCTGGGGTGCCACCTGGGGGAGCACAGAGTCCACGAACTTTGGACCCCCAAGGAGACCTGATATCATATCGACCCATTGGCTCTTCGGGCAGTTTGGCTGGCGCTGACAGCCTTTGCTCCACACTTATGGCCAGGTCATTCAGGTCCAGACAGACAACACTATGACCATGTACTATCTCAACAAACATGGCAGGATGTACTCCCTTCCTCTGTGCAGGGAGGTTCTCTACATTTGCAACCTTGTGCTCAACTAGAAATCTGATCTCCTGACCATCCATGTGGCCAGTGTATCTAACTAGCTGGTGGACACCCTCAGCCGAGTGGGTGAGGTGTCTCATGAGAGGTCTCTCCATCGAGAAGTAGTGCACAGTCTGTTCTCCTAATGGGGCACCCCTCTGGTGGACCTGTTCACCTCCAGGGAGAATGCAAAGCTGAGGCTGTATTGTGCCCACCTCCCTCAGCAGGGAACGCTGCAGGGGGGTGCCTTCTCGAGGCACTAGACCCCAGGCCTCATGTATGCCTTCCCTCCATTTCCACTGATCCACAAGGTGCTGCTCAAGGCCAGGAGGGATAAGGCACAGATGATCTTGGTGGCTCTGGACTGACCCACCAGTTCTGGTAGCTCAGTCTCCTCAGCCTCAGCTGCAGGCTCCTGTAGCGTCTTCCTCTATGCTTGGACCTGCTGTCTTGCAGTCAGGGGAAGGTACTCCATCCAGACCTTCAATCCCTACACCTAACAGGCCTGGTTCCTGAGTGGCTAGAATTCCAGGCTTTCTGTCTCTGTGAATATGCCCTCACTATGGTTGAGGCTTCTCAGAAGGACTCAACCCAAAAATGCTATGCCTTCAAATGGAATTGGTTCTCCATTTGGTGCCAAGACAAAGGGCTTAACCCCTTAACTTGCCCAATGGCTAGCATTCTCGACTACCTTTGGTCCCTCTCTGTCGGGCCTTCGGTCGACGACCCTTAAGGTGCACCTGGCACCCATCTCAGCATACTGAGAGAAAGCTGGCATGTCATCAGTGTCACAGGAGAAAGTGGTCTGGTGCCTTTTTAAAGGCCTTGACCACATTTCCCCTCTGGTGCATGAGCCACCACCACCTTGGGACTTGTTGCTGGTGTTGGCAAAGTTCATGGGCAAGCCATTTAAACCGATACACAGCTGTGAAATGTCTCACCTGTCATGGAAGACCACCTTCTTGGTGGCTGTCACATCTGCCAGAAGGATCAGTGAGCTCTAGGCGTTCTCAGTGGAGTCTCCTTACTTGGTCTTCCACAGGGACCAGGTTGTCCTTCGCCCCAACCCAAAGTTCCTCCCAAAGGTTGTTAGAGTTTCACCTTAACCAGGTGATGCATCTCCCTGTGTTCTTCACCAATCACACCTCTGAGGCCAAGCACAGGACCATACTTTGGTCCTGAGGTGAACTCTTGCCTGTTACAAGGAGCGCACAGCTGGAGTTTGGGGAGAGGGTCGTTAGCTCTGTCTCCTATGTTAAAGCCACGCCTGGCAGACCAGCAGCTAAGTGGACAATTGGCAGGTGGATTGTTTCTTGCATTGATCTCTGCTATAGGTTGGCAGGTAGGGAGCCTCCCGTAGGGCTAAGGGCTCATTCCACCCATCATACCACTGCCTCGGTGGCTGCTTCTAGGGATGTCCCTATCCAGGAAATCTGCAGAGCAGCACACACCTTCATCTCCCATTAACCACATCAACCTTGAGTCATGTTGGGATGCTGGTTTTGGGGCCTCAGTTCTCCAAGCTCTGTTCAGTAAGTAGAGGATGTGCGCCTTGCCTCCGCCTCCCTGGAGAACTGCTAAGAGTCTGCCAGAAGTGTGGAGTTGTACATCATCCACATCCCTAGAAAAACAGGTTCTAGGGACGTGGATATGATCTAGCCACACAGTGCCTTTCCCTTTAAGACTTTGTCGGAATGTCTTCAAGCTGGCTCCTCCCACCCACCTGAGTGGTAACTCCCTCGGCTCTGCCCCATAACGCCAGATCTTCCTTTCCACTGAAAGAAGCAGGTTCCCTTCTTACCACTCTTGCACTGAGTAGGTCCTTTGCTACTAAATCTCCAGATTTAATTCCAAAACTTTTTTTGAGAAAACTTTGTTGTAAACATAGGACAGAGTTACATAAAATCTCCTGGATGAAACAATAGACATGATTGAATGTAAAACATAATACAGAGATTATTGACATTTTATGTTTTTAATTCCAGGTTCCAGTTGTATTACTTCAATTAATATACCAGTCTATGGGCAGGATTCACAAAAAGGTTGTGCTGGGCACATCACAGATGCACAGGCGCAAAGCAGATGTGCTGAGCACAGACAGAGCAATTCACAGAGGCATGCGCAGTGGGATGCACTGCCCCCCCTCACCAGTCTGTGTCCATGCAGTAGACATTGGTAACCAGCTGTGAAGCCCCCAGCGGGCCTACATGCAGACACAGCCCTGCCCAGTGTCCCCCCAAGGCACACATGATATGGCAGCATTGAACAGGTGCAGCCACTGCTGTGTGTGCAGAACGCCTGAGACCCATGAGGGCCTCAACACACACACACCCAGCATGTGCCATATAAGGAGCCAGATGAACACCACCTACCTGGCCTTGGCAGTGCACCCCTGCATGCACGGTGACGCAGCTGCGCCAGCCTCTTCGGGTCCTGCCTCTGGAGGTCACCATAACGAAGCCTGCACTGCTCCTCAGTGGGTGGCATCCCTATGCGTTGCACAAGCCTACGGGCAATGGAGGCCCACACCTGGGCTCATGAAGGTCATACTGTCCAAACAGCTGCCCCCTCCACAGACATGACAAGAGCCACCAGATGTAGCAGCTCCACCTGGGACCAGTTATTGGCCCTAGGTGTCTGTCTCCCTGCCCTAGGCATACTACAATAGCAAAAAACAGTGGCAAGGTGCAACACAGCAATGCACAGCCGAGTGGTCAATATGCGTCACGTGAAACACCAAGGCACGTGCAGCACAGCGCGCACTGAGCATGAAGCGTGATAGGGCAAAGGCAACATGCCCACGCATGTGCAATGAAGTGGCAAGGCCTTGACCCAGTTGTGCATGCGTGATGCACATGCTACAAACACCTACCATGTGCCGTGTGTGATCCATGGGCACTACAAACACAGTACAGCATGGACCGCGCATATGGGATCACATTGCACGATAGGGTACACAGTGTCATGGTCAGCAGGCCTGCAACAGCGCATTGGGTTAGCAGTGTAACAGCACATCATGGAAGATGTGCCACCAGACACGGTGACCGCGCATGTGTGATAGAAGCGCCGTGTAGACTGCCCCAGATACAGGAACATGTGTCCAGTGATACGGGTGTGCATCGGAGATGCGCTGTTTGGCCATTGGTGCATCCGTGAGATGCTCCATGTAACATTAGATTAGGCTAGCACCAGCAATCTACAGAGAATGTGCCCAAAACAGCCTCATCTAACATGCATGGGCATCTCAACTGATTAGCATCTCATTACCAGGGGCCCAGGCCTCATTTGCATGCCCTGAGCCATAAATGCTCCCAGTTCGGCAGGCCGAGACCAGGTGACTGAGAGGAGTCAGTGCCTTGTGGGTGAGTACACAGCCCTGTTCACAGGGCAACAGAACATACTGGGGGGATTGAACATGAGCATGCACACCACCCAATGTGAAACAATGCCTCCCAATATGTGGAACACAGCAGCAGGGCAGTACAGAAGGTGCACAGAGCACCGATTGACTGTTCTCTGTCATGTCCATAATGGCTGTTTGTGAACTAGGATGTACGCATCTCAACATGTACGACACAGTCCTGCTGAACGATGATACGGTCATCATTGACCCTAGGCCTTGCAATGTGGAACAGGGAGATCATGCGACATAAACAGAGGAGCCGTCCCCTGTATACTGGGACACAGGGGAGGTAGGTGTGACTGGGTGGCACTGGCAATGTGTGGTAGATGCAGCAAAGTGCAACAGATCGGTCCGAGGCACACAGCAGCACCTGTGCAGGCACAATGGCAGTGTCACCATGCTGCACACTGCTGCCAGCTGCACCATGGCTGTAGCCCCATGTCCTGCGCCCCCACCCTGCGGGGGTAGCATGGGTGTCACCTGGGACAGAGGCGGTACCATGGTGGCAGCACACACTCTGCAGAGGTACCAGGACATGACCATGGCAGACTGCACAGTTTTCCCCCCTGGGGCGGCTACACTGTTGCCCCAGCCATGGACTGGGTGACATACGTGGCATGTGCAGTGTCCCCAGTGGACCATGTACCATGGTGCATGGCCACCTGTACCAGGATGGCCACCCGCAGACCACCACCCAGAACACCGGCATCATGGACCATGGGGGGAAATGGACAGAGGCAGATGGGTGTGGGACCATGTGTACCCACAGGTGTGACTGACACCTGGATGCTTCCCCCCCCCACAGTAGCCAGTATATCAGAGGAAGCAGTGCCGCCAGCAGGTGGTGCCCTAACTTCAGCAAGGATGAGGAGAGGGCACTCATTGAGGCATGCCACCTATGCCTGGATGTCCTTACTTGCAGGGGAGGCAGCCAGATGGTGCGGCAGGAAGGCTGGGAGGAGGTGGCCCAACAGGTGAATCCTGTGGCACCGTACAACTGCACGGTCCAAGAGTGCCGCAAGCACTGGAATGATGGGTGCAGGAGGGCCAAGGAGAAGGTGGCCAACATCCAGGCATCCCTGTGGCAGACAGGACACGGATCCAGCACGGTGGAACAGCTCAGCTTGAATGAGGCCCTCCTGGCCACCAGTGTGTCTAGGACAGCCATGCATGGTGTCCCAGGCAGTGGATTCCAAACAGGTGGCAGCCCGTCACAGCATGGTGAGTAGCTGTGTGTCCTAGACAGGCTCGCCCCACCCATGTGCCACTGTGGGCACACCTGTCAGTGCGTGTCATGCACTGTCACTGTACACCCAGGCACAGCATCCCAGGGATGGTCATCTCTGGCCTGACATGACATGCCCCGTGGTGCTGCAGATGCTATGCACGTGTCCACTGTGCATCTGTGTGGTATATGAGGCTGCTGCCACGCAGTGTACACAATGGAACGGTGGCAGGCTCGACCACACCATGGCCTGCATATCGCCGTCGTGCCCTGGCCCTGGTGTGGATAGGCCTGCGGATCTGGCACCATATGGACGGCCATGTACTGTTGTGAATCACCAATGTGACGTGTACTGTGCATTAACCATGGTCTCCCTTCCCTCTCTCCACAGCACAATCATGCCTCCAGGGTGCAGCCATGGCCTTGGCTGACTGTGATGCCCTCACGGGCAGTGATGTGGGCCCATCACACAGGGCCAATGACACCACCATGGATGACTCCACACCTGCACCATCCACATCCCGAGCAACACCAGTCATGGCTCCAGTGCCAGCGATGGCAGGACAGCCAGCTGGTATATCGCTTGGTTTAGGAGTCTGTCCAGGTTGTCTGATGCCAACCCAGATGATACGGTGAACATTGTGGATGCCGTCCTTGTGCTCACCAGTGGCATGCCGGGGGAGGGCATTGGCACCCCCACATACATAACCGACACCAGCGCCGCAGACATGGCTGACAGCGGTGCACACATCACGGAGTTGCCTGTGCATGTGTCCCTGGGTGCTACTGATGTTCCCACTGTGCTGGGTTCTGGTGCAGTTGCAGCACAGCTGCCTGCGGCTGTGGGTGCTGTGCTCTGTGCACCACTGCCCAGTGCAGTGCTGGCAACGTCAGTGTCATCCGGGCAGGGTGCCTGTGTGCACACAACCACTCCACTGGCCCTGGAGGACACCACCTATGGGCAGCCAGTGGTGGTGCCCAGCCAAGCCCTGCCCATGTTGCAGCCTGCCAAGGTGCATCCACCGCCTGTGTATGCTCCAGGACAGGCTGATGCATCCCCTGGTCATCAGCGGCGCCACCGTGCTGCATCACTCACTGACGACATGGGGGTCTACCTTGACCTTCTGTGGGCAACTGCGGAGGGGCAGGAAGCCCTCCATGTGGAGTTCCAGAGCCACAGGGCTGTGATGGTCCAGGAGCATACATCCATGGCTGCGTGGCATGCACAGATGCTGGCAGAGACATGCATCATGCGGGTGGGCATGACCACAGCCCTGGAGCGGATTGCAGTGGCTGTGGAGGTGGTGGCTACATCCACAACATGCCGTGGATATAGTGCATCCAGTCAGATGCCCAAGAGCACGTCCCGTACACCCCGGCAGTGGAGCCAGGTGAACCCCCTGCTGCTGACTCCGTTGCCACTGGCCTCCACACCCACCATCCATGGCTCGGCCGGTAGGCATCAAATGGCCACTCTACTGGGCACCCATTCACGGTCTCAGTGCAGCACCCCTGCAGGGTCACTGGGAACACCCCCTATGGCCGGGGGGGCCGCCCTGTGATGCCCATGTCCCTGGGCCTGTGGTGGCGGGAGGGCACACCCCCGTATGTACCGGACGCTCTGTGGGTGGTGCCAGTGGCAATGTGTGTGGTAGTCACCTGCCTCACAGCCTCCCTGGCACCACCCTGTGCTACCTGTGCAGGTTTTCCTGTGTGTCTGTGTGCACTGCTGTTGTGCCATGTATCATGGGAATGATGAGTGTGTTCCAGTGCCTGCAGTGCACACTGACCCGTGACATCTGCAACATGGCCTGGGTGGTGCTTGGTTGATGCATGCCTGGTGTGTGTGTGTCTCCCAAGGTGTGTGTCACTGTGCAGCGTCCAATGTCCATTGTTCCCACGTCATGCGGTCCCTACACTGTTGTGCTCACACCTGCAAGCATACATACCTGCATACTCACCTTTATGGCCCAAAGTGTTCCTCCACCACATGCATGTGGTATTCCTGTGCTCTCTCTGCCAGCCTCAGATCTCTGTGGCCCTGCCTGGCATCATCTCCCTGGCCCTCAGGGGGTGCCCTATCGGCCCCTCCCCAACCCCCCTCCTCCTCCTCCCTGGAACTGTCGCCCGCACCAGCCTCAACAGGTATCCCACGGTCAAGGGCCATGTTGTGTAGCATATAACAGGCCAGGAATATGCTACAGGCCTTCTCAGGGCTATACTGTAGGGCACCACCTGACAGACGCAGGCACTGGAATCACATCTTCAACATGCTGAAGACATGCTCTATGATGGCACGTGTCGCGATGTGTGCCTCATCATAGCATTCCTCTGCCACTGTTCCAGGTCTTTGGAAGGGGGTGAGGAGCCAAGGCCTCAGTGGATATGCGGCGTCTCCTGTGGGGGTAGATGTGTGTCCGTTAGTACATTGGGTTACACTGTGGCATGTGCCCTGTCCTCATCCCTGCCCTCTGTGGTGTGTACCCCTGCCCTGCTCTACTGCCCGTGCATCCCCATACCTGGCAGTCCTGCGTCCCTACGACGGCTGCTCCTGCATGCCCCCATCTGCTGTGTGGTGCATGGTGCTTGCGTGCCACCCTGTGTCCTCCTTTGTACCTTTTCACACCGCTGCTGTCCCAGGGCCCATGTGCCTGCTTCACACTGCCCATGGCCCACCCCATATGTCCAGGCCTTGGAGCCCCCCTTTGCTGTTGATGTCCTGTCACATGTACCTATCAGATGGCGTCTTGGTATGTCACCATCCTCGAACCTCATGCAGAGTGCTGACTGGTGTCATATGTAGGCATCATATGCGCTCCCAGGGTGTGTGGCGCAGACATTGGTGATGTGCCCTGTGACATCACACACCACCTGGCAATTCACAGAATGATACCCCTTCTGGTTGATGTATGTGATTGCATCATCACCAGGTGGTGCGCGGATCACCACATGGGTACAGTCAGTGGCCCCTATGACACCTGGCATGTGTGCCACCCTGTAGAACCCCTGCATGGCTTCTGTCCACTCTGCCTGTGTGCTGGGGAAATGGATGTATTCTGAAGCATGCGGTAGCAGTGCGGTGAGGAACTGTGTGAGGTGGCAGGATGTAGAGGCCTGTGATATGCCAGTGGTGTACCCAGTAGACCTCTGGAAGGTTCCTGTGGCGAGCAGGCACATGACTGTTGTCACCTTGGTCTCCACCGAGATGGCGTAATGTCATGCGGTGGGTGCCTGCATCTCATCATGGCACAGCTCACAGAGCTGCCTCAGCATAGCCCTATTGAGATGGTATCACCCTACTGTCTCCACCTCTGTGAGCTGCTCGGACAGCCGGGCTCAATACCGCCATGGGGCTGGCTGCCTACGGTGCCTTCCAGTGCCTTGCCTCCTCCTCATTTGTGCACCTGCTATGGCGTCTGCTGCTGGGTTCATTTGTGCTGTCTGTGTGGCCCTCTGGCTTGGTGTGCTGCCTGGCTTGCTTGCTGGCTGTGTCTCTCTCTCTCTCTCGCTGTCTCTGTCTTCCTCTTCCCCTCTGGCTCAGGCTGTGTGCTGCTGTGGCTGTTCCATTCACATCCTGCAGGTGTGCTGGACATAAGTATCCTTCTTTTGTACTTATCTTTCTATGGCACATCTTGGTTTTGCGTTGGAGTTGCCCCATTAATGCGCCATGGATATGCACTGTGAATCGAGTTGCGTGTGTATGCCCCCTGTATTCGCACTGCATGTCATGCGTCTGTGGCGCATGTTGTTCAGCACAGGGCATCTCATTTGGGCTGGCACATTCACCATGGTTTTTTTTTTTTTTTTGAAATTGCAATTTTATTTTATTTATTTATTTATTTATTTTCCAAAATGACAACAGGGTACAGAAAGGAAAAAGGAGACGACACAAGGAGGCATAATAAATTCTAGCTGACTTAAAAAGAGAACGGAATATACAGCCAAAACAATTAATCAGGCCTTTCCTCAACTAATACAGTTATTAGGCGGCTGTGCTAATTATGACCCGACAAAAACTCTAAGGCCATTACTCTAAAATCATAACACCTTCAAAGTCTAGCCCTAAGCCTCCAAAGTAATAATACATAGAAAAAGGACCCCGCCTCTAACCATTGGGGTGGGAAGGACAAAAGCGTACAAAAACAAAGACATTATTACACATACCCAAACCCCCAACTCCTACCTCCCACCCCCACCCCTCTCTGGACCTGTGGTGAGCAAAGCCCTTCCAGAATTGCCCTAGGGTCCACTGCTCCTATCTAGAATGCCCTGTCCCCTCAGGTAGTCCACAGAGCAGCCCTTGCAGGCCCCTTAGTCCAGAGCTTCTCTTGCTAAGATGTCTAAAACAGTAGTTCCCTCTTCAACACTCAAGTATTCGAAGAATGGAAGCCAGCAAGATTTATGTGTATCTGGCTTTAAATTTAAATTCACTGTGAGCCTTTCCATTACTTTAATTTGGTGATAACATGACAACCAGAGCTGTCCACTAGGAGGGGTTTTAGAAAGCCACAACTTGGTAATGGTCTTCTGAGCCGCAGCCAGTAGGATTGGGAACAGGTAGTTGGCTTTAGGTCCTACCAAACCTTGTGGGGGTTCCCCTAATAGCAAATGGCGAGGATGGTCAAAATTCACCACCTGAAAAATCTGTCTCAGCGCACGATTAATACCCTCCCAATAACTTTTAATTTTAGGGCATCCTGAAAAATGTTCGTGCATCCCCACCTGCCTAACCCTCCAGCAATCTTCTGGCGGTTGGCCGAAATGTTTGGTTAGCACTGGTGTCCTAAAAAATTTTGTAAGTACTTTCCACCTGAATTCCCTCCATGAGGGTGAAGCCGAAGTTCTGTGCGCCATCCTCCAGATTACCTCACACCTTACCTCCCCCTTTCTCAAACCCAGTTCCTTTCCCAGAGTTTCTGAATCCTCTATTTGGGTTTCGAATCTGATGGCTCACCTGCCACATAGATCTTAGAGATCAAGTAGGTCACCTGAGGTGAGTCCCTTAACAACTCTATGAGAAAGTCGATGAGAGGATCGCTGGCTCCAGACCTATGTTCCCCTATCCGCCCCTCTTCCATATGTAAATAGTGTCTGATTTGCAAATAGGCAAAAAAATCGGACGAGGGAATTTTAAACTCTTGTTGAATCTATGCAAAACTTTTCAGTGTCCCCACTAAACAATTGTGCAAAAGTGCACAGTCCCAGCTTTAGCCATTTCAGAAACACTGGGTTTTCCGACCCTAGTTTAAACTCTGGCCTTTCCAGAATTTTCCCCTGCCTTAACACCAGTACCTGAGCCTGAGCCCCGACTCTTTCACTGTTTGTAACCAAAGCATGACTAGTGTTTTAAGCCCAGGGTTAGGTAGGCCGTGGATTACCCTGGGGTTCCTTTTGTTGAAGAGAATTGATGAGAGGGTATACGGGTGCAAAAGCTTTAAATCCATTTTGGCCCAGCTCTGCACTGGCACAGGAGATGTATAAACCACCAAGTACTGTAATTGGGCCGCTCTGAAATACCTTTTAAAATCTGGGCCTCCCAGACCTCCCTTCCCTTTAGGTAACTTCAACAGGGCCCAGCTCAACTTGGGCTTCTTACCCGCCCAAATGAAATTACTTATCAATTTTTGTATATCTGCCCAAAATTTTTTCAGGGGACTCAAAGGGATAGTGTCGAACAAGAATAGCATCCTTGGAAGGACATTCATTCTTACCGACTCCACCCTACCGGAAATGCTAAGTGGTAAGGTGGCCCATCTGGCACAGTCCTCCCTCACGCATTCCAGCAATTTGAGATAATTAACCTGAAACAGTTTGCCCAGATCCCTCGGAATATATATTCCCAGGTATCGGAAACTAGTAGTGTTCCACCTTAAATCAGTCATATCCCTTACCAGGAGTGGAACTCCCGCTCCTAAAGAAACTAACTCCGATTTGGATTCATTAATCCTAAACCCCGATATAGAGCCAAACTCCCTCAGCGTGTTCATCACAATTGGTAGGGAGCATTGAGGGTCACTTAAATATAGAAGGGTGTCGTCCACATACAAAGATATGCGGTTGTCAACCCCACCCACTGAAATCCCCTTAATGCCCTCATGGGACCTAAAGGCTTCTGCCAGCGGCTCCATACTTAGGGCAAAAAGAAGGGATGAGAGAGGTCAACCCTGCCTCATTCCCCTTCTGATGGAAAAGGGTTGGGAGAATAATCCATTCAATCTGACCTTGGCTGAGGGATTAGAATATAGGGTGCCCACCCATGCTTGAAATTTAGGGCCAAATCCAAATTTCTTAAGGACTTCACCGAGATATCCCCACTCAAGGTGATCAAAAGCCTTTTCTGCATCGAACGTAATCACTACTGCTTGCTGTTTCCTCCCCCCGGACTGGACGTGGGCCATTACCATAAGTAACCACCTGATATTATCATGGAGGTGCCTACCTGGCATGAAGCCCGACTGGTCCGGGTGGATCGGCTGAGTCACCACTGCCTGGAGCCTGTTTGCTATCATCCTGGCAAAGATCTTGACATCCAGGTTCAGCAACGATATAGTGCGGTAGCTGCCACACAAGGACGTATCCTTGTCTGGCTTTGGGATAACAGATATTGGGGCTTCTGAGGAGATGTGGGCTCCATTACAAACTTCGAGGAGTAGCGGGGACATCTGGTCACTAAACTTTTGGTAAAACTCTGCTATGTAGCCATCTGGGCTGGGTGCTTTATAGTGCTTAAGTTCTTTAATTACTCCTCTCAGCTCCAGCAGAGAGAACGGTCTATCTAGTTCTTTTTCAAGGTCAGGCGAGAGCTTAGGCAGCCGGAGACCATTGAGGAACTGCCTGATCAGGTCAGGGTGGGTCACCCCGGACTCAGACTCGTACAGGTCCTCATAGAACTTTCTGAAGCATTCCGCTATTTGGGAGGCTCCTGATACTTGTTTCCTGGGAGCTTTGGGATCCTGCACTCCGGAGATAAACCTATCGGCCTCCTGTTTCCTTCATCTAAAGGCAAGCAGCCTGCCCGCTCTATTGCCTCCGCTATAGTATTTCTGTGCTGTAAACCTGAGGGCATTCTCCGTTTTTTAACATAAGGAGGCGCTGCATTTGTTGCCTTGCCAATTGAAGCTCCCTAAGTACACTACGGGTTCCTCCTTTCTTATGAATCCCTTCTAACTCCTAAATTTTTTGCTCTAAACCATCTTGTTGCCATTGCCTGGCCCTTTTTTGTTGTGTTGAATACGAGATTACTTCACCTCTCACCACCGCCTATAGCCTGTCCCAGAGGTGAGGTACTTCACCTTCGACACTGACCCGGTGTTTTCCCTGAGGTAGTTTTCTATCACCTCTTTTATCTTGGAGACAAAAACCTTGTCCCCAAGGAGCCCAGCATTTAATAGCCACAGGGATTGCTTATACTGCCCTCCAAGGGAGATGGACAGACTGATTTATGCATGGTCAGAGAGAGATATATGGGATATATCTGCTGGTCTACAATAGAGTCCATCCTGGATTTAGGCATGTAGAATCTGTCCAACCTTGAATATGAATCTTGTGGATGAGAGTAAAAGGTGAAGTCCCTACTGGAGGGGTAACTGTCTCTCCACGTGTCTACCAGTCCCAACTCCGTTCGGAGATGAGATAGTGTCCTGGGTCCTGCACCTTTCTCCCTGCTTCCCCGATCTATCTAACCTAGCATCTTCTACACAATTCTAGTCATCCCCATGACTAGATGACCCTCTAGGAGCGTAGCCATTACTCCAAATACATACCTAAAAAAACTCAGGGTTAATGGGCGTGGGGGCATATATATTAACAATATGGATAACCTTATCCGCAATCTTCCCCGAGAGGACCGCCAGTCTGCCCTCTTCGTCCAAAAAGAATTCCAACAGAACCAGCCCTAGGCCCTTTCACACTAAAATGGCCACCCCAGCCTTCTTTGAGTTCTTATGGGATGAAGCAAAGACTTCCCCCACCCACAGACGACGCAATTTTTTATGCTCTATTGCGGAAAGGTGGGTTTCCTGCAAGAGACCAATGTTGCAGTGCACTTTTGCTAAATCTTTCAATATACTGTGCCTCTTTGCAGGAGAGCCCAACCCCTTAACATTGTATGTAATCAGTTTTAGGGTCCCCATATTGGTCTTTTCATTAAACTCATCAGTCCCCACATTGTCCCATGCCTGATGTTCTTGCATTCGCCCCCCCTTACCCTGGAGGACAGCGAACAGAATGCCACCTGTAGCCCTAAGAACACCTTCACCACGGGTCCCCTTCCCCACACAGAGCCCCCCCCAATCCCCATCATTCCACCCCAACAGTTCCAAAAAACTATGTACAAACATAAAACCCCAACCAGAAACCTGCATTACCATAAATGAACTATATACAGTACAGTCCAATCGGACTATGCTCGGAGGGAAGCTCCCTCCGCCCAGGAGCATGGGCTGCTGCATGACCCTCAAACCCCCCCCCTTGGCTAAGGGTAACAGGGAAGGTGATCTTCCGGGGTGGACTTTCAGCAGGAAGGTTCAAGCCCTTAGCAAGAGTCGGCACGATCTACGGAAAAGACAAAAAAAAAAAAACGCGATCGGCCAACCTCCGTAGGGATACCTGTCCCCTGAACTGGCTTCCGGTGTTGGTGGTGCAATAACTGTATCAGTCAAGACTGGTAGGTTGACAGGAGTATGGAAGGTCGCACCCATCGTCCCCACCAGACTGCCACTTAAACCAGTGTTTAACAAGGCATTAAAACAAGGGAGAGGGAAAAAAAGGGGGATAAGGGTGGAGGGAAGAAAGAAAGATAGGGGCCTCCATGAACCCTTTGGGCCACTCTGCCATTGAGTTAACAAACCCTCCGAAATCTACACTCATGGCCGAGCAGAGAGCCTCCCCCCCTCCACCTGACATAACTTAACTTCTTTACGCCTGCGTTAACCTGTGCAATAGAAAAATGGGTTTCTAAATCCAGGACCAGTCGGCATAGATCACGGGAGTAAACACGGATCTTACCAGAACCAGGGCCACTACAAGACCTGGCTCTGCCTCCCCGTGAGAGAAGGCCCACCCATTAACTTACTTCTGAGGCCCTCCTGGATAACAAGGCCCAGACCCAGAACAAAACCAGTTTGTTTCTCCCTCTCGCCAACCGCCCTTTCCTAACCCACAATATTGGGTGAGATTTCCCAAAGGCGGCGAGCGAAAGGTCCTTCAATCAACATAATTAACTTGTTAATAACCAGGTACATTAATAGAACCAGTCTATTCAAAGCAAATAGGCAGAAGGATAAACTGAAGTGTCCGTCCCAATCGCCATCAGTTCACCTTCCTGCCATGCAGGCCTTTCCCCAGTTGGCACAAGTCCTTACACAGCTGATCGTCTGGGCCCTTGATCTTGAAGCTCTCTTTTCCCCCAGCACCCTTACTTGCCATTGACCAATTTAAATGCAACAGAGTCTGCTCCAAAATATCTGGCTGCAGGTCTGGCAGCACAATTCCAGCCTTTTGGAGCGTTTTTATCGCTTGCAGGAGGGAGTCATATAACTTGCTGCCTGTAGACCATTGCACTAGCAGTTTTGCCAGATATCTAAGGAAGGCTTTTATTTGCTTTTCCTCAGCTGCTTGATAACTGCAGGGACCCTCTTCCTCTTCCTGTTCTGCATAGTGACCGGGGGTCATGATCTAGGTATACCGTTTCCGTCTAAATTCAGATCTAGTTTACCCCATGCTTTACGTAGCACCATCTCCTTGACCGGGTAACGAGTGAATTTGGCCAAGGTTGAGTGAGGGGGGGGCATCATTCTTCGGCTTGGGGCCTAGGGCCCGGTGCACTCTTTCCAGCTCAAGAGGTTCATATTAGGGATATCCAACTCTTGGTGAAGCCAGGATTTGATAAATTTGACCGGGTTGTCCTGCTCAGCTCCCTCTGGAAACCCAAAAATTCTGATCGTCTTCCTCCTCCCCCTCGATTCTGCATCCTCGGCCCTGGCCATTAACTCTCTCTCCCCCTTCTGGCCAAATATATTACTGCCCTGCTAAGCCGCATGGAGTCCTCGTGGAGCTCATCAAGGCCCGACTTGAGCTCTTGCGTTCTTCTCTCTGAATGCTTCAAGTCTTGTTTAATGTCCTTAACATTACTGTCAATCCGTTGTAGCATCTTGATGATATGGGCCGTCTCCCGATCGTCCATAGAGCTCCCCCTAGAAATTGTCTCCTCATCCTCCTCTCTCTCGGTACCTGCAGCCGATTCTGAGGCCCTAGACAGTGGTATACTCAGGCTGCGATCTGATATGGATCAACGCTTAGTTGGGGCTTTCTTAGCACTTCTGCCCCGCAAATTCACTACCTGGCTCATTGTTTTAACTGCAGGCTTAACAAAGAATTAGTCTGGATGTCTAATAACACCAGATTAACAACGATTTTTGCACCACCACCATGGAGCTTAGAGCTAAGCCGTTATTCGGTTTGATGACGTCACCGGAAGTCTCACCATGGTTCTGAATCGGCTTATGGCTCATTTCCAACTTGTGCTAGCCCATCTCTTTTGTGAATCCTGCCCACAGTCTGCAGAATGTCCATGTAGAAGGCACTTCCCCAAAAATAAGTCCTTGTCCTGGAGAAATGAAGAAAGTTCAGCTAATGTCTTGAATTAATTGAATGATTCAAATTACTATGTCCTTCCATCTTTTTTCTGTCCTTTTATAATGATAGTGCTGGAAATAAATAAGATATTAAAACAAATAAGAAAAACAATAAATAACTACACAAACAATTAACTTGCTGCTTTCTAGAGTACATTCGGGGGTTGATCTAAATTCTCGGGAACAACCTCCCCCAATCGAGGAGCCAGACAGGTATTATACTAATTATCAGCCATAGAAGTGAGGCTAATGTGCAATTCAAAAATAATTAGCCCCTTAAGAGCTGCTCTAACATGGATACCCTCTTTTTCTTCCATATAATCAAAAAATGGTAGCCATCTAGCATTGAATTTTTCAACACGCAGCCTCAGTTGAGCAGTAGAGGCCTCCATTGATTTAATAGATTGTAAGTTAGTAAGCCAGTTTGAGGAGGTTGATATCTTTGGCATAAACCAATGCTGAGTAATAACTTTCAAGGCTGCTACTATCAGAATGTAAAGTAGATATTTTTCTGCTGAAGTGGAAACTCCCATTGGTGGTAATCCCAGGACCAGATTTTCAGATTGAAGAGGGTATTACAAATGCAATATAACTTGAATGGTGCCTGCCAACTCCTTCCAAAAATCCCTAATTTTGGGGCAATCCTAGAAGATATGGTAATCTGAGCCTGTTTAACCACAGCCTCTCCAATGCTGGTCTGATGGGTAGGCCGCAAAGTGTTTAGAGATTACCGGTGTCAGAAAATATCTAGTGGAAGTTTTCCACCAGCATTCTCGCCAGGATGGGGAGTTTGGGGTCTTATGTATCCCTCTCCATATTTTTGACCAGTCTGCCTCCTCAGTCTCCCTCCCTCCCTCCCCATCTCTGAGTGCCATCTTTCCTCTGTGTTTCAAATTGCCAGTGATCCCACTCCCTCCTGCAACGCCATATAAATTTGTGAGAGATAGTGTTTAGTGTCCATTGCTTGGCTTTTGCGGTAAGTCAGGATAATTGGGGCAAGTGGGTCCTGAGATATAGCTGAGGGACCCGGAGTCGACTGTATGTAATGGCGACATTGAAGAAATTGGAAAAAGACCCTCCTTGGCAATCTGAATTCCTCCTGAAGAGAAGTAAAACTTTTAACCATTTCTCCATCCAGAAACGAATGGAGATATTTTAAACCCAGTACTGCCCAGTGAGAAAAAACATAAAACGTGGACCCCCCCCTTGGTGCTAGAATGGCTGGTAGATAGCATAGGGGGATATATCTCCACACTGGAGAAGATATCTCCCACCACTGTTGGGCTGATAGCCATACCGAGAGTGTATGTTTTGTCCATCTATTAGTAATACCCTTTAAATCCTTTGGAAGAACTACCCATGGGAAAACATTCAGTAGAGCTGGGAACTAGCCAGATCCTCCAGGTTGAACCATCCTCCCGTGTCTTGGGCGCAAGCATTTTGAGTAGCGGCAACAGTTGGGCCACAGTGTAATAATGCTGAAAATTAGGTAGTCCCAAACGCCCCTTTTCCTTAACCTCTGTTAAAATTTTTCAGCGGATTCTAGGCTTTTTACCCGCCCAAATGAAGTTAGATAATTTTTTCTTTAGCTCCTTCCAATCCATCCTAGGAATTCCTAAGGGTAGTGTAGAGAAAAGGAAACGATAACAGGGCAACACATTCAAGTGCATCAATATGATTAAAGAAGGTGCAGGGCAGAGCTCTCTACCTGTTTAGATGTGCAAATATCTGTTGTTTAAGTGTTAAATAGTTATATTGGTAGAGTTTAGATAAATGGCATGGGATTTGTATCCCCAAGTATCTAATTTTATCTCTAACCCATTTAAAGGGAATTATCCGTTTAATAGCCAATGGTAGTGACCCTCCTATAAGCATGACTTCCGATTTTTCCATGTTTGTCTGAAACCCAGAAATGTGTCCATACTGCACTACCAAATTCAAAAAAGGTTGCAGAGAGTTAAACAGGGTCCTCCAGGAACACCAAGATATCATCTGCATACAAGGAAATTTTGTTGATAGTCTGCTGGACTCTTATTCCCCAAATATCCTGAGCCTCCCGAATGGCCTGTGCAAAAGGTTCCATGCTCAGAGCAAAAATTTATAGGGACAGAGGGCAGCCCTACTTGGTACCTCTCTGAACCTGGAAGAAATTCGAGAGCGTGCCGAACCCTGGCCTTAGGTGTTTGGTAACAAAAGGAAACCCATTCGAGGAAGTTTCCCCACGACACCACATGCTCCATTACTATAAGTATATAAGCCCAACTGAGGCAATCAAACGCCTTTTCTGTGTCCAGAAAAATGGCCAATTACAGAGGGTTGGTGGGGGATTTTTGGTGTAAAATATTTAGTAGTTTCCGTATATTGTGAGTTAAGTGACGGAGAGGGATAAAACCCGTTTGATCTGGATGGACAAGGAGTTCTATATAGTTTTGAAGGTGTGGGGATAACACTTTGATACAAATTTTAAAATCCTGATTAAGTAATGATATGGGTCTGAACATATCACAGGTCTTTTTAGCTTTACCCGGTTTTGGAATTACAGTAATCAAAGATTCAGTCCAAGACTCAGGTAATTTCCCTTCTTTTAAATGGGTATTAAACACTTTGACCAATATTGGTTCAAGGGTCTTAACTTTTTATAAAATTGGGCACTAAACCCATCAAGACCTGGGGTCTTACCCAAGGGTAAGTGCTTAATAACAAAGGCAATCTCTGGAACTGTGATGAGGCTAGTTGTACTAGGTGTTTACCCTTCAACACCCTGCTGCTATCTATCTGCTAGCTCCGATCTGTCTTATATAGGGTTTTGCACCCATGTGATGGCTAACTCTGCCCATTAGTACTTCTTTTTACTTTTTTTTTAATGGCCCCGCTCCCACAGTTTTCAGAGGAGGCCTTGTACCCCTTCCTACTCCGTCTGCCTGGGCATCCTACTAGGCAACTCCCTACCTCGGCTTCATCTTGCTTGGGGGGCCCGGAGTGTTTACATTTTTCCCTTTTTCTCCCTTGCCCCCAAGGATACTGGTGCAAAGGATGAACGTCCAGACAGATGGCATGCTGACACTCACCATCGTCAAGCACCCACAGCGTCCTTCCCTCCCCCAACTCCAAAAAGCTACTGTTGCCCCTGAAGGCCTGTGCTTCCACCAGCCCCAGGAGCGTCGGGTGCTCAAGGCACCCCTGGTAACCCACCCCAGGAGGAGGAGAGCATCTGTTGGGATGCTCAATCCTCCATCCCCCCATCGACCCCTGGCAGCCAGAGTCCATTCCCGAACCTGGGTTGCCGGCATAGCGTGAGGTGTGGTGTCCAGCGCCTCAACCCTCAGCGCCACCGGGACGGCCTTTCTTTTTACTTTAAATTCTTTATTTACAACATATTTTCTATCAAGCAACACATTATACACATTCTTTCATCATAATAAAGGGTCTAGGGCATTCAAACCATAATAATAATTTTGAGCACCAAACAATTTCTTTGTTCTGTGACCCTAAGCACCTCCCCAAGCCATTTCCTGCATAAATCTAGCAAAGGAGAGGCTGGCCTGCTCTATAGAAACAGAGCTGGGGAGGGGCTGCATCTGCAGGCCAGGCTACACTCTTGAGAAACAACATTTTACAGGTAAACCTTTTCTTTAAATTCCCTGTTTTAACATAATAGCTCAGAATATGTGCCCAAATGCTTTTGTAGGCTGTTTCCTGCCTATTTTGTTACTTGAGGGGAGCTGTGCTCCAGACACTGTTTAAAGGAGCGGTGCTTCAAACTGCCACTTTTATACAAAAGGGAAAGAGCTTTCGAAGCCACACTGCTGAGGAAAGGTTAAAAGCAAACCTGAAGCTCCAGACGGTTGCTTATCTTTAGTTTAGAGCCCAGGCTGCTTGTTTGTGCAGAATATTGGCTTTGTCTGACTGTTGCTTTATTTTATAGAGGTACCTACAGCCATTGTTTTACTGCTTACAGGCTTTCGGGTACCTGGGGGAACAAAAGCAGCATTTCCACATAACAGCCAGAAAGGAGCTGTGCGAACATGTGCACAGTCGTGGCTCTGCAGAGCAGAGACTGGGGAATTTTACAGTCTGCAAACAGCAGTACAGCCGAGGAGAAAAGTTAGAAAACAGCTTGTAGCTTTCTGTGGGCTGTAGTACCTTGCTTTTCCTGGACCAGGCTTCTTTTTAAACAGCAACAACATTAACAATATGGATACTGGTATTTCTTTTATTTACAAGTTTAAAGCCACAGCTTATATCAATGCATCTTGGGGCAAACCTTTCAAGAGCATTTTAAAGTGGAAGTTGGGACAGTAACTCCATGCTATACCTTGGCTTGCACAAAAAAGCTAGCTAACTATCAGTGGCAAAACTCATGACTGTGAACATAAAACATATAGGGACAAATGGACAAACAACAAAGTGGGTGGCCAGCCCAACAAACAAAACATATAACGCAGTACAACATATAACACAGGACACTCACAACCCAAATATGCCAGCATTACCTTCCTTAGCATACTGCAGTCAAAAAAATGGGGTAGGGGCACCCTTTCACAGTTGAGTTTATCTGGGATCTAGCCTCTTCTAGCCGGTAAAGTTCGTAGCTTTAATTTTTCTAAAAAAGCCTTTGTCCGAGATCGGACTACATCTGGGTCCTTATCCTCTGCATATAGGTCACCATAAAACATTTTAAATTGTGAGGCAATATCGCAAGGTCTCATCCATTTGGTTTTGGAGTTTGATTTATCTATAAGATAAGGAATATGTCTGTCTGCTTGCACCCATCTAAGGCAGAAAGCCAATAGTCTGGAGGCTCTGCCCTTCCCCCCACCTCATGGTACTTTTGGTTTGCAAATATAAAAAGTCCCTCTACTCTCTTATTATCCATTTCCTGAAGGGCATTTCGTGCTTGAGCTAAATCCTTAAGAATATGTACTTGTTTGGGATGAAGCTTATGCGGAAGTTCTAGTTTGGCTATTTCAGCCTTCGATTTATTATAAGTTATTTGAGAGAGTTTCTTTTTGGCTAAAGCAAAACTAATGATTTTGCCTCTTAATACTGCCTTTGCTGTATCCCATAATAATAGAGGGGATGTGCTCTCTGATGGGGTGGTAGAGGTAATTTCCTCAACTCTTTTGGACAAATGTTCGACAAAGGCTTTGTTATTCAGAAGCGATACATTTAACCGCCCAACTAACTGCCTGTCCTGAATGGGTAGGGATAGTTGAATGGAGACTGGAACATGGTCTGAGAGGGTAATGGTATGGATTTTAGATACAGGATTAGAAAACAATTCGGTCTGCTGCACACAAAATAAACCTATATGGGAATAGGCTTGTCTGGGGTGAGGGAAAAAAAAATCATCAGTGTCTCTCTCTCTCCCCATATGATGTGCCCTCCACACAGCCACAAGGCTCAGCTCCTCAACATAAGTATTAAGTAATTTGGTAGCTTTCCTCTTAGTGGATGTAAGACCTGAGGATCGGTCCCTTACTGGGTGTGGAGCCATGTTAAAATCCCCCCCTAATATTATTTGCCCTTGGGGCAGTTTCGTCCCCTTAGAGAAAATTGTTGAAAGAAAAGATTTGGGGTTTATATTAGGTGCATAAACATCAATTAAATATATCTGTTTCCTGTGTAGTGTTCCCAAAATCCGCACATAGCAACCTTCCTTAGGTGTCAGCATGGCGCAGTTGGAAGCACATCCGCCTCTGGACCACAAGGTCGTGGGTTCTCGTCCCACACCGGGATTGTACTTGCACCTAAAAAGCTCTGGCATCCGAGTGCAGTATTGGGGGATGCTGTACTGCTGGGGTGTGCCGTCCTTCAGATGAGACGTTAAACCGAGGTACCTTCTGCCCATCCTGGTGTTGTCCTGGTGGGTGTCCAGGTGGAAGTAAAAGAACCCAGGGCACTCTTTGCAAAAAGCAGGGAGCATTCCCGGTGTCCTGGCCAACATTCCCCTTCCCATAAACTGGTTCATGCAATTATCCAGGCTGTGTGTGGGTGATGATGTGCGACATGGCCACCACCATACATTCAGTCACTTCACTACCAGTGTAGCATTGCTTGTAAAAGCGCTTTGGGATACTGTGTATGAAAAGCGCTATATAAATGCTGATTCTTCTTCTTCTTCCTTATCCACCTCCGATGAGTCCAGTGAAAAAGGTTTGTTCCTCTTTAAGAGTATAGCTATTCCCACTTTTTTGACTCGTGGATGTGAAGCAGCCACTACATCACCCACCCACATATGTCTCAGCTTTGTATGTTCGAGGTCAGAGAGGTGGATCTCTTGAAGGTAGGCAGTATCACAGTTTAGACTCTTGAACTGTGCTATTACTCTAGTATGTTTAATTGGGGACTTCATCTCCTTAACATTATGAGATAATATTCAGGTGGGCCATAGTGCTCTCCAAATAAATACTATCCTTCTCTCAAATAACCTCACCTGTGAAATATCAACCTCCTGAAATTTAAACAGCCCCTAAGTGGCATATGTATGTATAGGACGAGAAAACAAAACAGAACTAACAGTATGAACTATAAAAACAAGTAACAAGAAAAAGTTTCCTAAATAAAACAAAACAGTTAAAACTATAACAATGGTCTTCCGGTTGAGCGAGCTACAGAATGGTCGCAGGGTGAGAGAGCTACCGGGGACCACTGAATTGCATGAACAAATACAACATAATCCATCTTGATTTTACCTGACAAGAATCTTTACTTAATGCAGATCTGCTTGTCTTTTTTTCTCCGACCTTTTTGCGTCTGACATGGCTGAACAAGATTTGATGAAAAAAGGAGCTTCTACCATGCCATTCCAGAGTCCGGAGCAACAAAAATCAAAGAGAAGTAACAGATTCAAAATCCTCAGCCTCTCTGACTCACAAAGAGCTTCTCAGAGAACAGAAAACATACATGGCTGAATCACTCACATCCTCCTCTAAACACCCGCCTCCCTTTCCACTTGGATCATAGCCTCCCCTCCCTACTGATGCCCACCTCCTTCCCTTTCCGCTGTTACTACCACTGGGTTTACTCAACAATACTTATGATGCTGTGTGTAAACCGATTCTTATGCCATTTAGTTCTGTTTTTGCCCAGCTGGCGTTGAGTCAGTGGTGACTCGTGTATATGTGCTGTATTACATGGCCCTCTGCTGACAACTATTATAGCACTTGCCTTAATTATTACGTCTGCCTATTGCTTTGCATTGCCATTTGTTTTTTAAATCCTGCTGCACTATTTTTGTGATGTCAAGTTTTGTCTATGACCAAATGTAATTATTAATTTGTATACCTTACCTTGCTATGCCATCGTATGTACTGTACTGTGTTGATGCTCCTAATCTGAAACTGTATTACTTTGATGGAACACTGTTTGTAACCTCCCAGGTTGTGCCTGAAAATAGTCACAGCTTGTGTCTAGCGCACCCACCCGTTATCAAAAACTAAATAAATAAATAATAAATTGATGTTGTCAGAATTAACTGCTGCCGTCAATTCGATCAAAATCACAGCTGACTCCTTGCTGCAACAAGTCTCCAATACCAAAGCCCGAATAAGCTCTGTTGAGGATTTTATTCAAAAAGAAGATCAGGAGTGGATTTTAGTAAAAAGGAAACTACAAAAATGAAGAAAAAGTTGATGATCTAGAAAATAGATCTCGACGGAATAACATTCTAATTATTGGCATGCCAGAAGGAGGGAAGCATCCTGACATTCTAAAGTTTTTAAATGGCTTTTTCACTCAGGTTGCTGGCCCCCTGGATTTGGGTCCAACTTATTTAAGGCCCTGGCTAGGTTCTACAGTGGTCTATACTTACGAACATACGAAAGTTGCCACCAGCAAAAGGCCATCCTGGTCTATCTAGGCTGCTCGAGACTGCAGCTAACTCCCTATTCAGCAGCTGCCCCCACCTCCTCCCTCTCGCTTTACCCTCCCTTTGCCCTGTCCACCCTTCTTGAAGCATTCCACTGTGTTACATGCCATCACCTCAGCGGTGAGTGCGCTCTACTTTGCCACCACCCTGTCTGTAAAGAAATGCCTCCTCACCTCCCTCCTGAATCTACCCCCCAATCTCATGTCATGGCCCCTAGTGTCTCTCCCCACCCTTCTCCTCCTGAATAGACCCTCTGTGTCTGTTTTGAATATCTCCTTCATGTATTTGAAGGTCTCAATCATGTCCCCCCGGTCCTTCCTCTCCTCCAGTGTGTACAGGTTTAACTCTCTTAGTCTGACCTCATATGGCAGTTCCCCCAGGCCCTGAATCATCTTCGATGCCCTACTCTGCACCCCCTCCAGCAGCCTAATGTCCTTTTGTAGGTATGGGCACCAGTACTGCACATAGTATTCCAGGTGGGGTCTAAACAATGATCTGTATAATGGTAGAATAACCTCCCTTCTTCTCGAGGTAATGCCTCTTGCAATGCACCCCAGCAGTTTGTTGGCGATTGCTACTGCCTTTCTGTATTACACAGAATTGTTCATTGCTCCCATGATGAGCACCTCCAGACCCTTCTCCTCTTCTGTTACCTCCAGCCACCCCCCCCCCCCAGATGGTAGCTTCTCCTTGGATTTTTTGTTCCGGAGTGCAGTACCTTGCGTGTTTTTGCATTGTATCCCAGATGTCATCTGTCAGACCATGCCTGTAGCCTTGCCAGATCCTCCTGTAGCCCCTGCCACCCAACCTGGTCATCCACCACTGCTCCCATCTTGGTGTCATCCGCAAATAGGCTGATTTTGCTGCTGATGCCCTCCGAGATATCTGCAGTAAATATGCCAGACAGCACTGGGCCCAACACTGACCCCCGTGGAACACCACTTAGAGAATGAGTATTCCCCACCTACCACCACTCTCTGCTGCCTATCATTTAGCCAGTTCTCCACCCACCCCACCAGTTTTGCTCCTGCCCCTGTGCCCCGTAGCTTGCTTCCAAGTCTCCCATGTGGTACTGAATCGAAGGCCTTACTGAAGTCTAGGTACAGGACATCCACCGTATGGCCCCTGTCAATTTGCCTAGTCACCCAGTCATAGTATTCCACCAGGTTGGTCTGGCATGACCCACCCTTGATGAAGCCATGCTGCCTACCATTCATCTCGATTAGTGCCACTAACCTCTCCTTTAGGATGGTCTCCATTAGCTTCCCCACTATGGATGTTAGACTTGCTGGCCTATAGTTCCCCGGTTCATCCTTGGGTTCACTCTTGTGAAGGGGAACCATGTGAGCCAGTCTCCAGTCATGGGGTACACTTTCAATCTCTAGGCTTTTTGGAGGTGTTGCCAGTACCCAGAGCTAGTTCAGAGAGAAAGCAAAGAGTAAAGGAGTTCAACTGTTGGCTAGTGAGATGGTGTAGGCAGATGGGTTATGGGATGGTAGGGGACTTGGGGGAAACCTGGGATGATGAGAGCCTCTTTGCCCTGAATAGGCTACATCTAAACAAGGAAGGTGCAGCCATACTGAAATGCAGCCTGGGGGAGTTCTTTGAAAGAGTATATAATTTAAACTAAATAGGGGGAGTGGGGCTGGAAATACAGCTACACCGTACCGTGGCTCAGATGGGGGGCTCTAGGTCCCTTCCCCAGGGAAGGGATGAAGAGTTAGGTTCTGCCATGCCCTTAGGGAGAGCAGAGGTGGGGGAATGATGGTGGAGGGGTTTGGTGGTTAATGCTAGGAGCCTGATAAACAAGATGGAAAAATTGATAGCCATCATTGTGCATGACAGATTGGACAGAATTGTGATCACAGAAACTTGGTGGACGGAATATCACACATGGGAGACAGCTATTCCTGACTTCAGATTGTTCAGAAAGGACAGGAGAGACTAGAAGGTGGGGGGGCGTGGACGACAGCTTTATACAGTACATCAGGGGATGGGGAAACTAAACACCTTTGGGTGATGTTGGGCAGAAGGATGAGGGAATCCTTGAGACTAGGAGTTGTTTACAGACCACCCATACAAGGGGAAGAACAGGACAGGGTGATGTCACAGGCCATCATGAGGATGACTCTCAAGGGTGAAACACTCTTGGTGGGAGACCTAAACCTCCCAGATGTGGCAGGACCATCCCAGATGCAGCTTCCAGCTGCAAGGGGATTCTGGAGGTGCTGCAGGAGTGTTCCCTACAGATGGTCATGGAGCCAGCTAGGGGGAACAACCTGCTGGACGTGATCTTGACAAATGGGGAGATTGTAGAGGAGGTAGTGGCTGGGGAGATGCTGAGAAACAGTGACCATAGAACCATCAAGTTCAAGGTGAGGGCAGGGAGAGTGGTGAGCCAAACCAATACAATGGTACTGGACTTCAGGAGAGCAGACTTCAACAAGATGAGAAGGTTAGTGAGGGAGGTGATGGAAGGTATAGGGGAACTCAACAAAGTGGAAGAGTTGTGGGGAGCTATTAGAGACTGGGTTAGGGAGGCCACACAAGCATGTATTAAGAGGGTTAGGAAGGGCGCAAGAAGCAGGAGGCTGCTCTGTCTCAATAGGGAGGTGGCGAGGGTGGTTGGGGGCAGGAGGAGGGCATTTAGGAAATACAAAAGAACACAGAAAAAAGAGGACAGAGAAGCTTATAGAGAAATGAGGAGGCTAGTGGGGAAGGTAGTTAGGAGGGCTAAGGCCAACACAGAGGAAAGGATAGTAAAACAAGCCGAGAGAGGTAATAAGACGTTTTTCAGATATGTGGGAGATAGGAGAAAGACTGGCAAAGGGATCGCAAGGCTGAGAGGGGAAGGAGGGGAGACATCAGAGGAGGTTTGGGACAAAGCAGAAGAGCTAAATACAGTAACGCTCGCTAGGATGAAGCTCAGTGTCACAGGTTTCCTGCATGACAAAAGGGATCAACTCCCACTGAAATTGCATTGTTTGCTGCAGTAACTGTACTGCAGAAATCTTCAGTTTGACTTCATCCTGATGGGCTTCACTGTAGGTACTTTTGCTCGGTATTTATGAAGGAGGATGAGGGCAGAGGACCAGAATTAAGGAGGAGGGTGGAAACTAGATCCTTTGGTGTGGAGAGAGTTAGGGAGGAACTAGGCAGGGTAGGAAGGTGGACAAGGCCATGGGGCTGGACAGGCTGCATCCAAGAGTGATCTGGAAACTGAGAGAGGAGTTGGCTGCCCCATTGGCGAGGCTGTTCAACCTGTCTCTGGATTCCTGAAGGGTGCTGGAGGACTGGAGGAGGGCGACTGTAGTGCCGATACACAAGGGAGGGGAAGCAGAGAGTTGAGGGAGAACTACTGCCCAGTCAGCCTCACTGCTGTGGTGGGGAAGGTCATGGAGGCACTCATCAGGGAAAGGGTGATGGAATACCTGGGAGTAAATGGACTGCTGGATGACAGACAGCATGGGTTCACCAAAGGGAAGTCATGCCAGTCCAATTTAATTGAGTTCTTTGACTGGGTGACATGTAGTTGACCCGGGGGGGCAGCGGATGTGGCCTTTCTGGATTTCAGCAAAGTGTTCAACACTGTTCCCCACAGAAGGCTGGTCAACAAGCTGGAAAGCATGGGGGTGGGGGACAAAATAACCAGATGGGTAAAAAAACTGGTTGGCAGATAGAAGCCAGAGCGTGGTCGTAAATGGGGTTCAGGATGTGGACCTTTTTGTGGGTGATGCAAAAATCTGCAATAGAGTTGACACTGCAGGGTGTGTTGAAGACATGAGACAGGACTTGAGGACACTGGAGGGGTGGGCGAAGAGCTGGCAACTAAAACTCAGTATCAAAAAGTGTGCAGTTATGCACCTGGGGCACAGGAACCCGAGGGCAGGATACACACTTGGGGGTGGGGAGTAGGGAATTCAGGGTTACAGAGCAGGAGAGGGATCTGGGGATAGTAGTCTCCAGTGGCCTCATGGTGGAGAAGCAGTGTACCAGGGCAGTAGAGAGGGTGTACAAGATGCTGGCAAGTATAGGCAGGGTAATGACTAGCAGAACGAGGGAGGTCCTGGTGCCCCTGTACCAAGCCATGGTGAGACCGCACCCCGAGTACAGAGTCCAGTTTTTCTGGCCTTACCTGTGCAAAGACACAGAGTTGATTGAAAGAGTTCAGAGAAGAGCAGCCAAGATGGTGCAAGGGATGAAGGGCAAACCATATGAACAGAGATGTAGAGAACTGGGGCTATACACACTGGAGACCAGAAGGGAGAGAGAGAGGACATGACAGAGACCTTTAAATACATCAAAGGGATAAACAAAGGGGACCCGGGGAGATTATTTCACAAGAAGGAAGGCACCATAACAAGCGGACATGACACGAGACTACAGGCCGGACACTACAGGGTCAACGTGAGAGGACAATTCTTCACTGAGAGGGTGGTGGAGGCCTGGAACTGGCTACTAGAGGAGGTGGTGAAGTCCGAGACAGTGCTGGGTTTCAAGAAAGCATGGAACAGGCACATGGTGTTACAGTTTAGTGGGTTGGGTGCTTTAGGAGAGGAAAGACGAGTGGGAAGGGGGAAGGGGCAGACTAGATGGGCCAAGAGGTCCTCCTTTTCTGTCATCAAGTTCTATGATTCTATGATAAATAAATAGCCACTAAACATTGAACAGAAAGTAAAAGAAAACAATAGCAAAATGCACACATATGGATGGTGAAACCAAGTGAAACACCAAAAGCCTGCATAAATAAAGAAGCTTTCAGACTCAGGTTGAATGTCTCCAGTGAGGGAGCCTCCCTCAAAGTCCTGGGCAAGGAATTCCAGAAGACCAGTTGTAACAGCACTGGATTAACTAAAGTATAAATACCTTTTAATATATGGATTGTTGAAATAATATGCCTGAACAGCATACAAAAAAATTCTTGTAATACCATCGCTCCTGGAGCGATAATACTACTGTTCCGAAGTGATAATACTATCGTTCGGGTGCCGTAATAGTATTGTTGGCACGAGCGATATATCAAGAAAAGTCACATGTCCAAGTCTATCCCAACGTGTTAAACTGCGGCCTTCTGATTGGCCGCTTCCTCTGTGGGCGGGCAGAAGGAGTCTGAAATATGGATTTGCTCGCTGAAGCGAGACAATCTTTCTTGAAGCAACCGTTTTGTTTTTTTTTTAGGTTGAAAACCATTTGACAATTGGACTCTCTCTGGGGCTCCTCTGCTCACCTGATATCGCCAGTTACCAAAAAAAAAAAACGGCTAAATGAAGCCCACAGCAGCCGCCCGTCCACACAGGACTGGGGAACCCTGCCAGCACGCACATCCACCCGCTAACTCCAGTGCTGAAACGGAGGTGAGTCAATTCACCTCCTATCCATATAGTGAAAAAATAACAAATAGGTTCTGGCATTACAAAGGTAGTAATTACATCTTGAGGTTCTGGGGGACACATGGAAACCTCTAAAGCTTACGCTCGAGGTTTTCTGTGTCCCCCAGCCTCTTGATGTATTATCTGGTAAACACCAGAATCTATCTATTATTCTATTTGTTAATCCCTCCTTCATCAGCCCAGTAGGTGTTAATCTGCTGGAATGTACTGGTGAGTTGCTGAGCAGCAGCTTTTTGTCTTGACCATGTAACATTTATCCATGGCTTCAGTTTCAGTTCCTGCTGGTACTTCAAACGTGGGTCTGAGATCTCAATATCTCAGAAGCAGTAGCTATGTTTATAGAAACATGTTAATTCTGCCTCCATTTACAAAGACATGGCAGGTTACGCTTTGAAAGGCTTCAGTTTAAAACTGGGTTTGTCAACCTGCAGTGACATTTGGCACGCAAAGGAGAAGTGGCTATCTGCTTGTACCGATTCAACTTCACCAACCCAGGAGTGTCTCGGCAAACACCAAGATGTTGAGGCTGCACTTGATTTGTGGGTCAGTGAAATAACGCAAGGAGGGTAGTGTTTCTGACTCTATGGTAATGGAGAAAGCTGCATTTTGGGGGGAACGGAGATGGGTGTTGCTGATGATTTGTATTTCTGCAGATGGATCTAAGGTTTTAAAAAACTGTACAGTTTGTCATCTGAAGTCTTATTACGACAGCTAATGCAGACCAGACTGCTGCCATATCTAGCACTTTACAGCTATGTGATGTGCTTAATAGTTTCTGTCGTAAAGACATCTAAAATTTCAATGAAACCAGCCTCTTTTACAGGCTCTAATCCACTGTCCTTCTATATTCAGCACTAGTCTCTGGAACAACAAAAACCAAAAAAACAAGCATTTGTCAATGCCGAATGTTGTCTTGCTGGCATTGGCATTGGTAGTGCAGGAGTTACAGAGATGCATAACAGGAATGGCACTGAAGTAGTGAACTGACGCCAACCCCACCCTGCAAAGACTGACAGGCATTGGGGTTTGCCTTTGGGTCATTGGCCAAAATGCTCACACCATTTCACCTCATCCTACCCTGCAGACACCGACAAGTGTCATGGTGTGCCTTGGGGTCTTTGGGCCTTACGCTCACCCCATTCCATAAGAAAATACGCTGAGATGGGTGCAGTATAGGAGAACAGGGTGAGCTTTCGGGCCGAAGACTCCAAGACACACCTCGATGCCTGTCACTGGTTGCAGGATGGGGGTGGAATGGCATAAGCATTACAGCAGACAATCCCAAGTCACACCCCTGACACCTGTCGGTCTCTACAGGGTGGGGCTTTAATGGTTGGAAACCCTAGTGCCCAGGTGTTTGTTGGTATTTTCACTCCAAATTTTCAACATGGGTGTTTTGTGACCCCACCTCACGAACAGGGGCACAGTTTGTTAGCTGAAAGGTGATTTTGTACAGTGACTGCGCCATTTGGTGCCACAGGTGCAAAAACATATTTCGAGCAGGATGTGAAAAATGAGAGCTGTACTCTTCATTAGGAGGTGTAAAAAAAAAAATGGCAATGTTGAAAATCTGGAGTGAAAATAAGAAAAAATGGTAGTCATGAGTATACATAGAAACTACGCAACGTACGCTCGTAATGCAATTATTTTTTAAATTTTTTTAACCAAATTTTCAACATAGGTACTTTGGGACCTCTGCTCATAAACAGTGTCACTGTGATTTTGTTACTCTATCCTGAACACTGATTTCCCACAGTGACCGCGCCATTGTGCGCCACATGTCCGAAAACACATTTTGGGCAGGATGTGAAAAATGACAACTATAATGTTCATAAGGAGGTGTAAAAAAAATGGCAATGTTGAAAATCTGGAGTGAAAATATCAAATATTGGTGAAGTCATGAGCGTGCATAGAAACTATGCAATGAACACCCATAACGCAATTATTTTGGGGATTATTTTAACCAAATTTTCAACATAGGCATTTTGGGACCTCTGCTCATGAACAGTGTCACTGTGATTTTGTTAATCTGTCCCAGACATTGATTTCCCACAGCGACCATGCCATTGTGCGCCACATGTGCGAAAATAGCAGTTACGTAAGAACTTATCATAACAGTAGATCTTTGAGAGAGGTTCCTGCAGTAGGTCTTCACATATAGGACTGCAACCCCTGGCATCAGGACCACATGACAAACTTCTAGCTAGCAATCTATAGTGGGGGACCGCCCCCAGCATCACTTGATGGACATTGGTATGACTGTATAAAGGGGGCGGTCCCCACGCCCACCCTCCAGTTCTCCCTCTGGAGACCTCAGAAGAGGAAACAGGAGAAAGAAGTAAAAACTCCTGAAGCCCTGAGCTGCTAATAACAAAGCCCTGGGAAAGGAAAAGAGGAAAAATACAGGAGCTGGGGGAAGGTGGGAGGGAAATCAAGACCTACTGCAAGAACCTCTCTCGAAGATCTACTGTTATGGTAAATTCTTACGTAACTGCTATATCTTACTTTGAGAAGGTTCCTGCAGTAGGTCTTCACATATAGGACTGAATACCAAGCAGTCAAAGAAAAGGAGAGTCGGAGACTAAGTTCCGGGAGGAGGAAGTGTCTGCCAACTAGAGGTCTGCTTAGGACAGGAGGCCTTGCAAAACTGCAAGGCTGAAACTGGCTCTGTGCCTAGAGGTGATGTCCAGACTAATGCTTGGTGAATGTATGGATGGAAGACCAAGCAGCCGCTGCACAGATATGTGCAGTGGACATGTTCCTCAGGAAGGCCATCGAAGCAACCATGCCCCGAAAATTGATGGCCTTTCACGTCCCTGGAAGGGCTTCTTGTACTTGTGGTAAATATACGAGATGCAGTTAGCCAACCATTTTGACAAACCCTGTTTGGAAATGGCCTTGCCCTGACATTTGGGTGTGAAGGCGACAAACAACTGGTTAGACTTACGAGCCTCTTTGGTCCTAGAAATGTAATATCTCAGAATCCTATGCACGTCTAAAGTGTGCAAGAAGTATTCCCCCCTGTTGTAATACTCTGGGTAATATACCAGCAGTTCAACATTCTGATTCAAAGTAAATTCCGAAACTACTAGGGTTAGTCCGCAGAGCCACCCTGTCTCTCTAGAAAATCAGAGATGGCTCCTTACAAACTAGGGCCTAAAGCTCTGAAATCCTTTGAGCAGAAGTAATAGTGACTAAAAAGAGCATTTTCCACGATAAGTAGAGCATGTTGCAACTTGATGCCGGCTCAAAAGGGGGCAAAGTATGTTTTTCTAAAATAAAATTAAAATCTTAGGGCGGAACTGGATTATGGACCGGAGGCTTAAGGTGGAGGATCCCCTTAAGAAAAGTTTTGGAAATCTCCAACTAAGTGATGGTTTTGCCCTCCACTGGAAGGTGGTAGGCAAAAACCAGAGAGGAATAACTGAGGCCTGAATCAGACAGGTGCAAGAGGCACTTGAGGACCTGGGGTGCTGAGCAAGAAAAAGGGTCCAGACCATTGGCTGTGGCCCAAATAGAAAATCTCTTCCATTTCATAGCATACGTGGATCTAGTGGAGGGTTTTCTGGCCTCCACTAGGACCTAAGCGACTCTGAAAGAGACACCAAATCGTGAGACAGCTATGTCCAAAGGTGCCATGCATGCAAGTGGAGAGACTTGAGGCTCTGATGCACCAGACTGCCCTGCTCCTGAGACAGGTTGTGTGAGAGAGGAAGAGGTACCAGGGGTACCATCGTCAGCTGCTGCAGCAGAGGTAACCAAATCTGCCAAGGCCAAAGAGGGGCTATGAGAATCATGTGGGCCTCCTTTGCCTTGAGCTTCAGCAGAACCTTCTGTAGAATAGGAAAGGGAGGGAAAGTGTACAGACGTCTCCTTGTCCAAGATAGAGACAGCGCATCTTGCTAAAAAACACCATGCCTGGGAAAGGGCGAGAAAAAATTGGGTAGTTTTGCTTTGATGAGGAGGCAAAGAGATCTATTTTTGGATGACCCCATTGAAGGAAGAGATCTTCCACTACTTCCTGCTTTAGCTCCCACTCATGAGCCTGTGCGACAGTGCAGCTGAGAATTCCTGGGACATAGACTGCTATCAGTGTCAGCCTGTGTTGGACTGCCCAGTACCACACCCGCACTGCCTCCCTGTAAAGGGGGTATGATCGGGTGGCCTCCCTGTTTGTTGATGTACCAGACTGTGGCCATGTTGTCGGGGTGGATCAGAAGTGTTCCCAGAAGCAAGAGGGACTTCAAAGCTTGGAGAGCATAGAGCACTGCCCTCATCTCCAGAATGTTGCTATGCAGATGCTCCTGTAAGGGAGACCATGCTCCCAGAGTCCGGTGGTCTCCCAGGTGGGCTCCCCAACCATGGCCCGAGGAGTCTGTCGTGAGGGTCATGGAGGGGGGCTGGGGATGGAAGGGAACCCCCAGAGAAAGGCTGAATATATCCTGCCACCATAGGAGATCTCTCTTCAAGCTGCTGGAGACTAGGATCCTGTGATCCATGCGTTGATCCCACTGGACCCAGAGGGACCATTGAGTCACCCTCTTATGTAGTCTGGCCAAGGGAACTGTGGATATGGCAGCCACCATAAGACCCAACAGGCAGAGAATAAAGCACGCTGTGGTCCGACAGGAGGAGGACACCAACTCAGCTTGTTGAATCAGGGTTTCCACTCTGTCCGTAGGTAAAAAGGCCCTGCCCTGGACCGTGTCCAGCACTGCTCCAATGAACTGAACGCACTGGGAGGGTGACAGCTGAGACTTGGGGTAGTTCACAGTGATGTCAATCTGGAGAAAAGGTCCAGGGTGGTGGAAAGAGAATCCAACAGACTGTCCTGATATGGTGCTGACAGCAGCCAGTCGTCCAGGTAAGGGAACACATAAATTCCCTTGTGGCACAGAGCCGCAGCCATCGCTGCCAGATACTTGGTAAAAACCCAAGGTATCAAAAAGAGGCCAAAATGAAGGGCCTTGAACTGATAATGGTTCTCCTGAAAGGAGAATCTCAGGAAATGGTGGTGGGTCGGGAGGATAGGGATGTGCAGGTAAGCATCTTGCATGTCCAGTGAGCACAGCCAATAATTTTGTTAGAGCAGGGAAAAGCATCCCTGGAGGGTCAGCATGTGAAACTGCTTGTACTCTATGAAGAGGTTGAGCAGACTGAGATTTAGAATGGGTCTCAGATCTCCCGTCTTTTTGGGCACTAGGAAGAAGCAGGAGTAATATCCCCTTCCTTTCTTCCCTGGCGAAACTGGCTCTATGGCTGACTTAGTCAGTACAGCTTAGATTTCCTGTTGAATAAGGCTTAGATGGCCTGACGGGTAGTGAGAACTTCCCGGCAGATTGCCTGGGGGTCTGTCCAGGAACTCCATGGAGTGTCCTCTTGTGATGAGCTGGAGTACCCAAGCATCTGCAGTTATTGAATTCCATCTTTCCAGGTGGAGGCTCCTCCAGGAATACAGGAGGAGGTGGAGGGGGCCCCCCTCAACTCAGGATGCAGAGGGGAGAGCTGCTTTACCACCACTAGCAGCCTTTTGGGATTTCGCTTGAGGAATCTGGGTACTGGAACCGGTGGCATGACGCATGCCCTAGTTCTGCCTATTCCACCTCTTTTGAGGGTGATGAAAAGCCTGCTTGGGTTTTTGGCCCAAGTGGTATATGGAGTGGACGTCTTTAAGAGACCTCCTGCTCTCTTGTAGCTCTGTTGTTATATCTTTGGCGTCGCCCCCAAAAAGGATGGAACCCCTGAAGGGGGTGTCAAGCAGGGTGCTCTTGACATCTTGCGCCAGCCCTGCAAGACAGAGCCAGGCCAGGCACCTCAGGCAAACTCCAGTAGCAGTGCAATGAGCCACAGAATTGACTGAGTCATAAGTGGCCCATAAGGCATGGTGGCAGGAAGACTTGTTAAGTCTTACTTTCTCTAGTAGCCTGTTCCTGAGGTCCTTTCCTGGGATGGCCTGGAGTTCTTTTTCTAAGTCGGATAGAGACGACTTCTGAATGGACACCATCTGGGCCACATAATTTAAAGATTGAATGGCGCAGGTAGAAGAGGCATAGAACTTGTGGCCATATTGGTCCATTTGTTTAGACTCCTTGTCCAGTGGGGGGGCACGCAGGAGTTTAGGCTGGGCTGATCTATCATGGGCTGCTGTAATGACAATAGAGTCAGCCTTAGGTTGGGTAGTCAAATGGAAAGCCCCTTCCATGGGGTGGTAGGTTCTGTCAGCTTTTTTGGAAACTGCAGGAATAGATGACGGCTATTGTCCTATGGTAGAGGTTAAGTCCTTGTGTGGTTCTGTCCATGGAGGAATGGGGAGGGGATCTGCATTCATGACGTCCAGATGCTCTGCCAGCCTCTTTCTCTTTCTCTTGGGGTCCATCTCCTGGGACGCCCAACCACAGGCCTGTTGAATGGACCAGAGGAGTTCTGCGAAGGATGGATCCTCCATTGGAGACTTTGGAGACTTCTTGGCTGAGATTCTATCGGGAATGAGGCTCTGAACGGCCCACAAAGTTGGAGTCCAAATCCAAGTCGGGAAGACTCCGGTCTGCTGGGCAAGGGAGTACCATCTGGGGCTGCCTCCATAACCCTTGCCCTTGAGGGAACCCCCATTGGATGCCTGTCCAAATCCCTATCGGACATTTGGTCCATAGAGGATGGCCTTCTTGTTCGTGTCCTGTGGGTTGGTGTGGCAGCCATGACCGGTTGGGGTTAATACTTCCGTGAATAGGACAGCAGAAGGTCAGGCCTATGAGTGCTGTCCCCCCACAACTCAGTGGCGATAATCATGGTCATCTTCCTTGAGATACTGGTCAAGCCTGCTTTTAAACAATTTAAAATTGTCTGCCTCAACGATCTTGTAGAAAAGTTTGTTCCAGAGTCTTGCAGCATGGTGTACATATGCATGCTTCCACAGTTCACTATTAGGTTTTGTTTCAATCAGCTGTTATGTTCCCTCAAATTGTATACATACTCCTTAAATACTAGTCCCAGTTCATCCATGAGGATGTGATCCCTTATCAGTCTATACAGAAAGATGTCTCCACTCTTCCTTCTTAGCGTTAGTTCCATAAACCTAGATCCCTTGGCCTCTCATGATATGATTTATTTTTACAGCAGGATATAAGCCTAGTGAACCTCCTCGGGCTTCCCTCAACAATATTAACATCCTTTTTCAAGTGGGGGCTGCTCCACTTTAGGGAGCAGTAATCCGGATGTGGTCTGATATATGATCTATAGAGTGGGATTAGGACAGCCTCGGATCTAGAATGGAATGATCTTCAAACACAGTTTGTCAAGTGCCCGGTTTTATTGGCCATCTGTTTACAGTATTGGGAGCTCTTGTGGTTATTGCTAATGCATGTGCCCAAGTCCCTTTCATTGGTAACTTTCCTGAGCTTAATCCCGTTAATATAATAATCCTGCTGGACATTATGCCTACCAAAATGCATCACTGCACATTTCTCCAAGTTGAATGTCATTTTGTTGTTTGCCCAATTTATAACACCTTCCAGTTCACTGGTGAGTTTCCTTCTATTATTATCAGTGTTAACTGAACCACCAGGTTTGATGTCATTGGCAAACTAGGCTACTTTAACACTATTTATGAATAAAACACCACTGACAAAGACACTTAACAGCAGGGGGCCCAACACTGAGCCCTGGGGCACGCCACTAGTGACTCCCACCTCCTGCGATACAAAGTCATTTATTGTGACTGACTGACTGTGTTCGATTAGTCAACCAGTTCTGAATCCATTTAATAAAAAATTTGTGTGTCAAGCTTTATTAATTTAGATATTAGAATGTTATATGACAGTGTTGAATGCCTTCCTGAAATCAAACATCAGTACATCGACTTCTCTGCCCATATCCAACTGTAACCCACATAGTTATAGAAGCTTAGATCAGTCTTACAGGATCTGTTGTTTACAAAACCATGCTGGGTGGTGTCACTACATTTGCTTGCTATGAGAGTACTGCTTACTTCTTCCTTAACTATGCTCTCAATTATCTTACCCACTATGGAGGTCAGATTTATCGGACAGTAGTTAGCAGGACTCCCCCCCCCTTCTTATAAATAGAGATTGCTATGGCTTTAAGCCAGTCTGAAGGTACAAGACCTTCTAAAAGAGATTTTTGACCTATGTCAGCTATAATGAGGCTAATTCAGTGGTGAGTTCCTTCAGGAGTATTGGGCTTAGTCCATCAGGGCCTCGGGATTTCTTAGTTTTGAGCTGTAGAAGGTTTTTATTTATGATCTCTACTGTAATAATGTTGTGTATGTCTAAAGGTGGTAGTATAATTACATTCTGCTCAGGGGGATTGAAAACTGATCCAAAGTATTTATTAAATTCTCCTGCCATCACTTCTGGTTTATTATATGTAGGGATGTAAGTTTGTCATGGCAGTCATACACGTCATTGATTCCATGACGTTTGATCTTTATTCAGGACTTCCATGACTTTCATTAGTGTCATCAGAATGTAGCAATGATGACAGTGCCACAACATTTACTACTGTTTACTAATGATTTCATGAACAAACAATGAGTCATTAAAACCTCATCCACGACAAACCTACAACCTTAATTATATGTTATGTTGTTTTTTTTTCTAGTGGTCCTATTGTCCTATCAACACCCCTTTTCTCATTTACGTAGGAATAGAAATTTTTAATGTTTCCTTTATTATTTGCTAGTCTGAACTCTGTGGAAGCTCTTGATTGTTTAATCTCTTGTTTAAGAACAAGTTTGTATTTAGTGGTGTTAATTGCCAAAGGATTTTTCTTCATTTTACCGTATCTATTCTTCTTTTTATTAATGAGCTTCCTAATGATAGTACTGAACTATAAGGGCTTCTTGCCTCATTTGTTGTAAGCTTTTTTAACTGCTACATACTGTATTTAGATTCTAATTTTGACATGGTGGTCCTTAGTAGTTCCCAGGATTGGTTAGCATTCAGATTTGATGTTGCTTTACTTCAATCTAGACTATTTCTCTTTTTATCTCCTTAAAATTTACCTTTGCATAATTTTTGTACTCTGTTATTCCTATCGTAAATTTTTGATCTTTCTTGATATTACAGCATATTGTATTGTGATCACTATTTCCTATAGGAGTTGAGCTGATTGTATCAGTTCCAATATTGGTTAAGAGAACGTCGAGTATATTATCACCACGAGTGGGTGTAAGCACACATTGTTCTATGCCTGCTGATACTAATGTTGTCTGTACTGTACTGCCTAGGGAGTTGTTTATTCCGCCCTCCTTCCAGTTGATCTCAGGCAAATTCAGGTCGCCTAGCACAATCACATCATCCCCTTCAGCCACTGTTGTTATCTGTTCAATAAGGGTATCAGTATCATTTCTTTGCTGTCAGGAGGTCTATAGAATATACCTAAGTTAAACTTTTTACCCTTCATTCCTATTACACTTATCCAACGTATTTCTATTATTCCTAGATTAGCTTCTACATCAGGGTTGGCCCAACTCTTGCAAAAGTTGGGACTTAGCATCCTTCCACCAAGCCGAGATAGTCTCTTGGTGTTCCAGCTGGGGAGGTGGAGGCGGCGGAGGATGGTAGCCTGGGTACCCTGTGGCATAGGGGGTAGCCAGGTGCCTGGTACAAGTAGTGTTATGGATGGGATCCATGGTATATGTGACCCTGGCCTGGCATCGGGTATCCTGGGTTTAGCCCTTGCAGCAGGTAACCCAGCGACAGCCCTCCCGGTGTTGGGTAGTAGGGGAACTGAGGTGGCAGGTAGCCAGAATAGTTGCCCGTGGGGCCCGATGGAGGAGGGGTGGAAGGCCCAGGGAGCAGCGGTGCTGAGAGACCACTGGGGGCAGTAGGGTTTGTCGGCAGGCCTGGGGTCGGTGCGTGGGCCCCTGAAGGGCCAGAAGGGTGCTCCAGCATCAAAGTGAAAAGTCCCTGGTCCATGTCCAAATCTGAGGGAGTATGAACCAAGGAGTGGCTCGGCATCAGGGGTCTGAAGGTACCCAATGTCAGATCAGATACAGACGAGGGGGATAGGGTGATAGGAACACCCGTCGACAGGTCTGCCGGGGTGGCAGGAGTCTCAGAAGGAATGCCTGATGCAGGAAAGGTCTCCTGGACAGCAATGCTTGATTCCGGCAGATTCAGGGGAAAAGAGAAGTCAGGCTGGGTCAGTGAGGCTCAGGAGGGAGAACCCTTGCGGGATCGAGGGGAGCCTGGAAGCTCACTCTGCGCGACGCCAGAAACCATGTGAGTATCCAACGGAAGAACAACTGGCAAGCAGATGTCAGGTGAACCGGCGACCGACTTATCGGCATCAACCTGGCGGGCGTCAGAGGAGCCGATGTATGACTTACAGGTAGAGGTTGAGCTGACAACAACCAGGAGGCTGGAGTCCGGCTGGTTGACCAAGGCTGAGCACTTGGCAGCAGAGCTGGAGGGAGACTTAGTGGCCAAGCTTGAAATAGGCCCCAAAGGAAGGTTCTCCAGAGAGGAGACCCCTGACTGCCCACTGACCAAGGCAGGGGAGAGGCATCCAATCCACTGGGGCAGATGGAGAACTATGAGGTGGAGTACTCACTGATGTGGAGGCCATACCTGATGTGGTGTCAGCTGTCTGACGACGTTGAGTGGAGAGAGAGAGAGAACGGTCCCACTCCCGGCGCTTCTCCTGCTTCTTTTTCTCTAGGGTGGGTGAAGAAGAATGTCCCCTCAGCTCCTGAAGCTCTTTTTCCATCGATGCAAGGCATTGTTTTAGAAAGTGAGCATTGAGGGCCTTCTGTTGATGGGAGTGCATGGCCTGGTTAAAGGAGTGGCATATTTGGCAATCCACTACCTTATGTTTGGGGCCCAGGCAAAGGACGCAGCAGGAGTGGTCGTCCCCGTGCAGGATCTGTGCGCCGCACTTCGAACACTTTTTCCTTCAGTCTACACAAAGACATACAACATGATTGTCAAGGAAAATTATGGAAAAGACTAATAGTATACTGATAAAGATGGCAGATGACTGAAGCTGTTCAACCGCGAGGTCTGACGATTTAGGTTGACGGCAGGAAAGAACTGGAGGGTGGACATGGGACCGCCCTCTTTATACAGTCATGCCGACATCCATCATGCGACGCCGGGGGTGGTCCCCCGCTATAGATTGCTAGCTAGAAGTTTGCTGTGCGGTCCTGACGCCAGGGGGCACAGTCCTATATGTGAAGACCTACTACAGGAGCCCTCTCAAAGTAAGATCTTCTGGTCCACAATCCATAGTACGGTCCATGGGGTTACAGGCAAGAATTTCCCCTGTACCTTCCAGTCCTTGGTCTTGGGGATTATCCCCAGCCCAATCTGAGACAAATTTCTGAGGCGCCTCTTCCAAATCTTGTTCTTACTGGCTCTGAAATGCATTACTGTGAGATGGCTTTCAGATAGCACTCCAGAGGTGTCTACATGGTTCAAGAAGATGGATGAAGTCAAATACATGGAACAACTCACCTTCAATTTACAGCTGCTGTGGGACATCTTTTTGGCAATCTGACAGCCATGGGATACACACATGGCAACCCGGTGAGAGGAAGAGGTAGACTCTCAGGAATGAATGGTCCCACTTTTACACTTCCTCAGTCTCAGTGCAGTCCTGGACTCTGACAGGGGTACTTGGCAACTATAACCAAGGACATTTTGTGGACTCTAGCTGACTTAATCCTTATAGCTCTTGGTCAATGCTTAACATATCTCCCCGATTTCCCTGCACATTTCTGTTTATCCTCCTCACAGTCACTTGCTGCAAAACTAATTGTCTACCTGTTTTGTTTTTTTGTTAGTGAGACAAGGGGCTTTCTTAGACCCTTGATGCAAGGATATCATTTTATAGGGAGCAGTGTCTCTGTATCAATACCATGACTCATAATTTTTGTATTATCTGGGAAACAAATTGCTCAATAAAGCTGAGTCCTAAAAAAATGGCTACTGGACTTTAGTAGAGCTAGATTACAGCACCGTCACGCCATCCTTCTGCTCGACAGTGCAACAAAACATGCCGCCCCACAAAACCTGTCTCGAGTCACAGTGCAATTTCTCCCACCTTATACCACTTTTACCATATCCAACCGATGGAAGCAGAATTATTAATGTAGTACAGAATTTCAAAGTTTCATTATTTTCTTTTGGTACTCCTTTTCATAATGGCATCTGATGACTCTCCTGGTCCTATAGCTCCTTATAGTTTTGAACCTATGTATGCAGATGCTGAGGTACCAGGAACACCACAGGTAACAGTACAATAAGGGTAAAGTGTCCCCATTCCTTTTCATTTCACTTCAAATATTCTTTTATCTTCTGTACCTCCCGGGTGTCACTCATTCAGACTAGCCCCAACCCCTGCTGTGGGTAATGTGTTATGGGCTAGCCTCCTCCCTGTATCTCTTAGAGGTCCACACCATTCCCATTGGTTCAGTACCTATCTCTGACAAGGGGTTCCCTCCCTCCATACACATGGGTGGAAGACAAAGGAAGGAGAATAGTGTTTGACTGACAAAGGGGGAGTTGCAGTTCAAGACAAAGACATCAGAGGTGGGCCATCTAGTACTCAGATCCCTTGGTGTAGGTGGGGACTTGACAGCTGCCATCTGACTCCACGTCTCTACCATTTGTTTCTGTATACTGTCTCCAGCTAGGAGATAGCAGAATGAGCTATCCTTCTGGAAAGAATATCTAAGCAGACCGTCAATCCTCCCCAACCAACTTTTGTTCCAAATGTCCCAGGGTTATGGTGCAATCATGTGGTGCTAGTGTGCAAAGTGGTCCCCTACCACAATATTGGGATTCCCATGCATTTAATTGGTAAATGACTGTTAAACAGCTTCAGACATAGATACCCTTTTTTATAAATATTTTACCATTAGAAGAGTCTCAGTTATGAAGTAGTTTTCTTGAGCAGCAAGGCATGCTGTTGCAACGCATAAAGGGGGCTGAGCGTTCCACGACTCTCTCTCTCTCTCTCTCTTGCTCTCCTTCAGGAGACAGGGTCCCTATCTCTGCTGCAATACTGATACATGGGAGACATACAAACAGCATTTGCCGGCAGACAAGGATCGTTTGGCCGATCTAGTTGGCCCATTTCCCCCTACCTACAGTAACACCACAGCTCCTACTTTATCTCCGGTCTCTTATCCTTCACCCCTCCCCCCCAAAGATTCCTTTGTGCATATCTCATGCATTCTTGAACCCCACCACTGTTTCTACCCCTACCACCTCCACTAGAAGGCTGTTCTAGGCATCCACCGCTCTTTCTGTGAAGAAATACTTCCTCACATCTCTCCTGAATTTACCCCACCTCCAGCTTCATATCTTGACCCCATTCTTGAGCACCTTTTGTTCTTAAAAATACTTCCCTTCTGTACCTTATTTACCCCCTTTAGGTATTTAAAGATCTCCATCATATCCCCCTCTCCCTCTTCTCTTTCAGTATGTACATATTCAGGTCATTTATCCTCTCCTCTTAGGGCTTCTGATGCAGACCCTGCACCATTTCAATCTCCTTCCTCCGGACCAACTCCACTATGTCTATATCCTTTCAGAGATGTCTCCAGAGCTGGATAGAGTGCTCTAGGAGGGGTCTTACCAACAACCTATACAGAAGTAACACCATCTTTCTCTTTCTGTTGGTGAAACCCCTCCCTATGCACCCCAGCATCCCACTAGCCCTCCCAACTGCCTTGTCGCACTGTCTGACCACCTTTAGGTCATTCATTATGATTACCCCCGGGTCTTGTTCCTGTTTGGTGGTCGTCAGTATCACCCCACCCATTTTGTACTCTGCCCCCTGGTTTCTGTGTTCTGAGTGCATTATTTTGCACTTTTTCTCACTGAAACCCAACTGCCACCCCCTGGAGAATCCACCGTATTGCATATTTTTGTGTCATCCGCAAAGAGGCAGACCTTCCCTTCCAGCTCCTCTGCAATGTCACCTATAAAGACATTAAAGAGGACCGGTCCCAGCACTGATCCTGAGGCACCCTGCTGGTCACCCTGCCTTCCTCAGAATAAACTCCATTTACCACTGCCCTCTGCCACCTATCCCTTAACCAATTTCTTACCCTGTTTATCACCTTTGGACCCACTCCTAAGCTGCCCAGCTTGCTCAAGTCTCCTATGTGGAACAGTGTAGAAAGCCTTGCTGAAATCTCGGTAGGCTATGTCCACCGCTCCTCCCTGGTCTAGGTCCTTGGTCACCAAGTCAAAGAAATCTATCAGATTTCTTTGACATGACCCCCTCCCACTGTGAATCCATGTTGCCTCAGGTCCTGTAACTCACTGGATTATAGATATTCTTTTCTTCAGCAGTGGTCCCATCAACTTTCCACTGATGTCAGGTCGACTGGCCTGTAATTGCCAGCCTCTTCCCTGCTACCACTTTTGTGTGGTGGGACTGCATCCACCCTCCTCCAGTCCTCTGGAATCACTCCTGTTTCCAATGAGCTGTTAACTAGGACCATCAGCGTTGTAGCCAGCACCTCCATGAGCTCTTTCAATACCCTTGGATGCACCCCCCTCTGGCCCCATTGCTTTGTCCACTTTCAGATTAGAATCCCTTCAGGAATCTCTCCTCTGAAAAAGGACTATTTTAATTTTTATTTATTGAAGATATCGGATAGCATACCTTTGAGTCCAAGACTCCTTTACAAAGGTTCCACGTCATTAAATACAAAGACAACAGGTACAATCTCTGAGGAAGGGGGCCGTATTAGCTTAATTTACTGAGCCAGGAGCAGAGGGTGAATCTAATTGGGGATGTGGCTTAGGAGTACAAAAGCAGGTGTCTCCAATTACAGCTTCCTGCTGTTTTTGACAGAGGATAATTTTGCTTTCAGAGCAAGTAACAGCAGTCTAGAACTACAGCTTGTTTACTGATAAATCACTTCGATCTCAGCAGGAGTCAGTGCCTGTTTAGATTAAGCAAACAGATACTTTATTAGAAGAAGGGGTCTCATTTAAATAAAAAAGAAAGAAAGTCACTGTGTGTTTCTCTGAGGAAGGGGGCTGTATCAGCTTAATTTACTGAGTCAGCAGCAGAGGGTGAATCTAATTGGGGTATGGCTTAGGAGCACAGAAGCAGGTGTCTCCAATTACAGCTTCCTGCTGTTTTTGACAGAGGAGAAGTTTGCTTTCAGTGCAAGTAACAGCAGTCTAGAACTACAGCTTTTTTTTACTAATTGTCCTCCTTCCAACCCCTCCACACTAAGCCAGTTCTACTTTTATAGCCACTGGATTTGACTGACAACAGGAACTTCCTGTTTGGCAGTATGAAGGGAAGGATCACTGAGGCACATTAGTTTCATCAACCTTGAAGGAACCTAAAAAATTTCTCTCTCTCCCCCCCACCTGGCTGCTGGAGGTCTGAATCCAAGCAGGAAGAGGAACTACTGAAGATTACAGGAGTTCCTGTCCCAGAACAGGAACAGTGAGGTGTAAGGGCACATAGGCAGTAGGAAAGTAGTGTAAAATACATAGAGGAGAGACAGTAAGCATACAAAGCAAAAGGAGAGGGGACACAAATTAAGTCAAGATGGGAGTGGTGTAGTGCAATGGCTGTGAGGCAGCAGTGTTCCAGGAGACATTCTGGAGGCTGCGATGCTGCTGTGTTTGCAGGCATCTCTCTGGTCTGAGGGAGGAGGTTGCCCGTCTCCAGGCTGACCTGGCTAGGATTTGTAAAACCTCTTCCCCCACCCAGGGACCACCAGGGCCACCACCGCTACCTCAGAGGGTGCCAAGAAAGAGGAGTGGTTGGACCAAGGTGGGCTCAGGCGAGAAGAGGGTGGTGGAACAGATGTGCATCCCTCCAGTTGTACTTCTCCACAATTCATATGCCATTCTGGTGAAGAGTGGTTCCTCTATGGAGCCACCTGCAGTGGAGACCAAGGAGGATGCTGGGAACCTCCACAAAGGAGACCCACAGAAGGGTGGCATGAGACCCCACAGGAGAAGGAAACAACTCCTGGTGGGGGACTTGATCACTGGTGGGGAGAAAGGGGATAGGGAGGTAAGGTGCCTGCCTGGCACCACGGCTCAGAGGGACAGGAAGCAAATCCTCAGGATCATGGAAGCAGCTGCACGAGGGAGCTGGATGTCACTGTCCACCTAGGGACAAATGACCTGGCTGTGAATGGGATCAGAGTGGTGCAAGAGGAGGTTTGTAGAGTTGGGGAGGGGCCTTAGATAAGTAACATGTATGGTAACCTTCACAGAGGTGCTGCCTGTCTATGGCAAGGATGATGCTAGGGTATGCCGCACCATGGGATTCAATGAATGGTTGAAAAACTGGTGTGGAGCTCAGGGTTTTGGCTTCATTGGGGACTGGGGAGCCACCTGGAGGGATGCAGGCCTATACTGGCACGATGGTCTGCATCTGTCCGGGGGGGTGACCAGGATCCTAGTTGATAGGTTTAAATGCTCCATTGGCAAGCATTTAAACTAGCCAAGGGGGAGGCAGTGACAAGGAGCAGGGAAATCCCAGCCTCCTCCCACAAAACACAGTAGTTAGAGAGGTAAACACCAAGGTAGAGAAGTCAGTAGAGAGAGCAGGACAGGGGTAAATGCAGAAAAAGGCACTAAGGACAGGGATGGGGCTAAAAGGGGTAAGGCCATAAAAAAAATGGAAGGTGATGAGTACCAATGCCCGCAGTCTGTGCAACAAGCTCCCTGAACTAGTGCCCTTGCTGGAAGAGGGATGCCTGGATATTGTGGCAGTCACTGAAACATGGTACACAGAGAACCATGACTGGGCTGTCAACATACCAGGATACACAAACTACAGGAGGGACAGGGTGGGTAAAACAGGAGGAGGAGTAGCTCTATATAAGGGAAGGGATTAAAGCAACAGAACTAAAGCATAAACAGGAAGTTGATGAGTCACTATGGGTCATCCTGGAGACAGGAAATGGCACCACAATCCGCATGGGGGTTGTGTACAGACCACCATCTCAGGGGGAGGAAATGGACATGGAAATGATAGAAGGCATCCTTAAAATGGCAGAAAAAGGGGAGATATTGTTGATGGGGGACCTGAATATGCCAGATGTTAACTGAAGTACCTTTGCTGTAGGCACATCCAAGAGCAGGGTCATTCTTGATGCCCTACAGGGGGCATGCCTCAGACAGCTAGTGCTGGAACTCACTCGTGAGGGAGCAATCTTAGACCTGATACTCTCAAATGGGGAAGGAGAAAGGATCTCAGATTTAGAAGTGGGTAGCCATCTGGGAACCAGTAACCACCAAACAGTGTGGTTGACAATAAACACAGACATAGAGTCAAGCCATACAAAAACAAGAGTATTGGACTTTAGGAAGGCTGACTTTGGGAAAATGAGAGAGTGCCTCAGAAAAGCACTAGCAAACAGGCAAGAAGGAGGGGTGGAGGAACAATGGGGAATAATCAAAACAGCCATTGCAGAGGCAACAAGCCTTTGTGTGAAGCAAATCAACAACAAAAGAAGGAAAAAACACTATGGTTTCTCAAAGAGGTGGAAGGAAGGATAAGGAGAAAAGGATAGCATTCAGGAAATATAGAAACACAGAAGGAGCAGGATAGAGAACTTTATCAGTTAAAAGCAGAAGAAGACAGGGAAGGCAGTCAGAATAGCAAAGGCACAAACTGAGGAAAAAATAGCCAACTCTGTTCAGAAGGGGGATAAAACATTTTATAGGTACATTAGGGAGCGAAGAAAGACAAAGGGAGGGATACAGAGACTTAATAAAGGGGAGGGAATATGGGCAGAGGGTGACAGTAAAAAAGCAGGGATACTGAATGAATATTTCTGCTCAGTATTCTCAACGGAAGAGGTACCCAAACAAGAGAAACACTCTGAATGGGGGAGTCGATACCAGTCCATTCACAGAAGAAAGGGTTTTGAAAGAACTCTTGAAACTGAGGGTGGACAAAGCAATGGGGCTTGATGGGATTCACCCAAGAATTTTAAAAGATCTAAGGGTAGAACTAGTAATGCCACTGACTACTCTCTTTAACAAATCATGGGAGGATGGGGTGGTACCTGAGGACTGGAGGAGGGCAAATGTGATTCCACTTCACAAAAGTGGGAGCAGGGCAGAGGCAGGAAACTACAAACCAGTTAGTTTGACCTCAGTGGTAGGGAAAATGATGGAATCACTTCTGAGGGAAAGAACTGTTGAGTACCTAGAGGCCAGTGGGGCACAGGACCCAAGGCAGCATGGTTTCACAGCAGGAAGGTCATGTCAGACTAACCTAATAGATTTCTTTGACTGGGTTACCAAAGTAGTAGACCAGGGAGGGGTTGTGGATATGGCCTACCTAGATTTTAGCAAGGCATTTGACACAGTCTCACACAAAATATTAATATACAAGTTAGCCAGCCTTGGAATGGGTCCCAGGGTGGTAGCCTGGATAAAAACTGACTGGGCAACAGGACACAAAGGGTAATGATAAGCAGAGTCCACAGTGAAGAAAGAGTAACTGCGGGGTACCCATGAGGTTGAGTACTGGGACGGTTCTCTTTAATGTCTTTATAAGTGACATTGGAGAGCACCTGGAAGGAAAAGTACGTCTCTTTGCACATGACACAAAGATCTGCAACAGGCTTGATACACAAGGTGGGGTGGAAAGGATGAAAAGGGACTTGGCAAGGTTGGAGGAATGGTCAAATATATGGCAGCTCAGATTCAATGCAAAGAAGTGCAATGTAATGCATCTGGGAAACAAAAACCCAGGGGAGGAGTACACAATGGGGGGTGAGTTAATAACAACAACAAAAGTTAAAAGAGACCGAGGAGTGATTATATCAGATGACCTAAAGGTGGGCAAGCAATGTGAGACGGCAATAATGAGGGCTGTGGGGATACTGGGATACATAGGGAGAGACATCACCAGCAGAAAACAGGAAGTTGTTACCCCTCTGTACAGACAGTTGGTGAGACCCCATCTGGAGTACTGCGTGCAATTCTGGAGACCCCATCTCTGCAAAGAGGCTGTTCAGAGGAGGGCAGATGGTGCAGGCCAGACCAAAATGGAGCAGGGTCTGCACCAGAAGACATACGAGGAGAGACTAAAGCAGCTCAATATGTATACCCTTGAGGAAAGGAGGGAGAGGGGGGACATGATAGAAACTTTCAAGTATCTCAGGGGAATTAAAATACAAGAGGGTAGCATCTTTCAGAAGAAGAGATGTGCAAGAACAAGGGGGCACAATTTGAAGATAGACGGGGGCCGGCTCAGAGGTAATGTTAGAAAGTATTTTTTCACAGAGAGGGTTGTGGATGCATGGAACAGCTTTCCTGAGGAGGTTGTAGAGTCAGGAACAGTGGGAGAATTCAAGAATACATGGGACAGACATAAGGCAATTCTAGTGCGGGGTAGGAGGAAGTAAGCTGTTGATTAACTAGAATCTGCAGCTTATCCATCAGGTAGAAAATGGGCAGACTAGGTGGGACAAGCTGTCCTTATCTGCCGTCAAATTCTGTGTTTCTATGTTTAATGGCAACAAGTAAGACACAATAGTTACAAAAGGAGCATGTACATTAGCAAGGTTGTTACAGAAAGTTGCAAGAACAGGTGCAAAATAAAGACGGTATTCAGTTAATAGGGTACATACACTGCAGGACAGTGGCACCAGCCATGCCCTGGTAGTTATTTATTAGTCTAGGCCGGACTGGGGTGTCCATTGTCCAAATATAAGCTTGCCTTGAGGTGGCAGGACCAGGGTCTGGTCCATAGATGAGGGGGGACAGGGTAGAGCTTGAAATCAAGGGCAGTCGTAGACTGAGTCTTGAGAGATTAGGTCTCGTAGTTGGGACTTGAACTGGCTGAGTCTGGGTTCTGAGAGGAGGGAGTTAAGCCAGCTAGGGGCTGGTACCTAAATGTTCTTTGACCCGTGGAGGTCTTGCAGAGGGGTACCCTGAAGTGGGTTGTAGTAGATTGCTGGGTGTGGCGGGATGATAAGGGTGCTTGGAGTGGGGGGTGAGGGCTGGTAGGAGGAGTCCTGCAGTTATTTTTTTAGCAAAGAGGCATGTCTGATATTTGAGTCTCCCATCAAAGTTAAGCCAGTTGGTGGAGGCGTACAGGGTGCAGGTGTGTGAGAGTCTGGCACAGCCAGAGGCTAGTCTACAGGCCTTATTGAAAGCCATCCTGATTTTGTTTAGGTGTGTGTTGTCGGCTGCCCCATAGATTATGATACTGTATTCTATGAGTGATAGTATTGAGGCCGAGACGGCTAGGTGGAGAGCTTCAGGAGGGAGGCAGTGCTTGTACAGTGCAGTAAGCCAATACGCACATGAACGATGATGCACAGTTTTCGGATGTAGTCATGGTAGGTGAGTTCAGAGTATAGGGTGATACCCAGGTATTTGAAAGAGGTAATCTGCTCAAGAGGGTCATTTAAGGAGTTCAGAATGCACAGGGGAAACCCACTGTTCCTGTTTTGGGAGTGGGCAAACACCATAGATTTCATTTTTTTGTAGTTTAGGACTAGCTTATGCCGAACAAACCAGGATTCTGCTTCCATGAATGATTTTGGAGGGCATTGCAGAGAATGGCGGGATCAGTGTGGGAGCTGTAGAGGACGGCATCATCTACATACAGGAGTAGTTTTCCAGAGCAGTCCTTGGGTAGGAAGTGGAGGAACAGGGAGAAAAGTAGGGGGCCAAGAATAGAGCCCTGCGGGACCCCCAAGTTGACTTGGAGGGGGAGGACTGGGTTTGGGCAAGTCTGACTGTCTGAGTTCTCTTTGACAGATAGCTGGTGAACCAGCCAGTGGTCTCAGGGGACAGGCCAATTTGTGTGAGGGATTCCAGGAGTAGTGTGTGGTGGACTATATCAAACACCTTGGAAAGGTCTATAAAAACGGCTCCAGCAATGTGGCCTGTGTCAAGAGATGTGTGGAGGGCATTAGTGAACTCCAAGAGAGCTGTGGTAGTACTGTGGTTGTGGCGGAAGCCATGCTGCTTAGGACACAGAAGGCTATATTTGGAAAGGTAGTCTGTAAGCTGGGTGGCCACGATTTTCTCCAATGCTATCTTCCTCCCTCCAGTGCTATTTCTTTTTTGTGGCCCCTCGCCTTCTCCTTCCTCTGTGAACATTGAACAATAGTACTTGTTCAGGATGTCTGCCTTTTCCAGGTCCCCCTCGGCACAGTTGCCCCCCCCTTTTTAAAAAGTACCAACATATAACCTTGACAAGACAGAATACAGATATACCCAAACGGAGAACAGAAAAAAACTCCAGACCTAACAGGACCTTCGATAGTCACTGCACAAACATAGTAAAGAAGGGAAATGGTATTCTGGCGTGTATCAGCCGAAACATAAGCAGCAGACAGGGAGGTGCTGTTGCCTCCGTACGTAACGCTGGTGAGGCTGCACCTGGAATATTGTGCCCCTCTATGGGCTCCCTATAAGAAAGGGGTTATACAGAAAACTGAGGGTGTTCAGCTGAGAGCAACTAAACTTGTAACAGACTTAAAAAAATCTCACCTATGAGGACAGATTAAGAGCTCTTGGACTATGCTCCCTAAACTATAGAAGAGTTAGAGGAGACATGTATATGGAATACAGGGCCTTCGAAAACAGAGATTTATGGGAATGTCTAGGTCTCAAAGCCAAGGATAACATAAGGGCTGTAAGGGGTCACGAAAGAACCTTAAGGGGTGAAAACTACAAAGAAACACCAAGAGGTGGCTGGATCAACCAAAGGGTTGCATCTCTATGGAATGGTCTGCCAAGTTCTGTAGTATATAGTACAGTACCAACATAAGTCATTTCAAAAAATCTTTTGATGAAGCCTTAATACATTTGACAACTGAGGTAGAAAACAAGAAAAGTTGGAAAATATAGATCACATGTGGTTAACGCTAACTGACCTAAGTACATCCTACGAAAACTAATACAGCAGTTATGAACTGGTACAATGGTGACATTGTTTTCTCTGCAGTTCATCACCATGAGACATAAGGCTAATGTAGAACATTTCCAACATTAGTACCCCCTCCTCCCAACAACAGATTCATATCACAAGTTAATCAGGGCAACTCAGACATTTGATTGAAAACAGTGCACCATGTGACGGTTTCTTGATAAGAAAAAAAGGGAGCCACTTGCTCTTCCATTTTTCCATGGAATCTCGAAGCTTGGCTGTCATCCACTCCATCAGCAAGGCACCCTTACAACTGTCCAACCAGATGCCTTTAGTGAGGGAAGAGGGAGGCTGTCAGCCATTTCTGTGTCATGGCGCTAGGGTCCGCCACTACCAGAACCGCAAGTTTGTTTGTTGTTTAACCAGGACTAGCACACTAAGCTGAAAGCTTTTTTACAGGTGCGACCTGAGAGCACAGGGAAGTTAAGTGACTTGCTCAGGGTCACACAGTCTGCAAGTGGAAGCTGTGGGATTCAAACCCAGGTCTGGTCTGCTGGATGTCACCAGATTTGCAGCTCAGAGCCTTAAACCACTGCACTGTACTGCCTCCAACTGCACTATACTGCAAGTAGATATTTAGAGCCACTACTGTTAATCCCCCTCGGAGGCAAACCCCATACTAGATATTGAATGCAATGTGGGGGCTTGATCTGGAAAATCTGCCCCAAACCAACTGCCATTTCCTTCCAATAAGTTGCCAATTTGGGGCATTGCCAAAACACATGGGAATGGTTCGTCTTCAAGAAGCATTCTCTCCAGCAGTTATCAGAGATAGTGGTACTAAAATGGGCTGTAACAGCCAGCGTTCTGAAAAAACAACTTAATACTTTCCATGTTCCAGCCAGCCACTGGGGGCAGTGATGCACTGTGCTTGCTGCCAACAGCACCCCACTCCTCCCTCAGAGTTGCTCCTGATTCTGCCTCCCATCTAGCTTGAATCTCCAATTTCAGTTGGTCCGACCTCCTCAGGCATGTTTTATGTAACAGCGATACCAAATGTTGTGGCTGTATCGTGGTCTGCTATTCTCCCACCATTTGCTGGCGTGAACCCAATTGTTCCTGGAGACCCATCTGTACCTCCCTATTTGACCTGTAGTTTCAAATTTGTAAATAGCAGTAGAAGTCCCTGTCTAGCAGGCCAAATTCAGTTTTGAGCATAGCAAAAGATTTTACTGTGTCCTTCAGCCTAAGCTGTCCCATATGTACACATCTCCTGTGTGTGTGATCTATTTATCCCAGGAAAAATCCCTCCATGTGTTGTATGTTAGTTAGGCTGCATGCTGCTGCAAGGGTCCCTGCCTGTTTCAACATTTGTTGCCAGGCTAACACTGTGGCCTGTATCCAAGGACTGGGAATAGTTTTAATCAAGGCTTTGTCCAGATTACTGAAAACCAGCTTCCTGACCATAGCTGTATTTTCTATTGTAGCCCAGCTCAGGGTGCCCACCTCCTTGAGAAGTGCATGAAGATGTTGCACTTGGCAAGCTCTGTAATAAAGGAAGACATCAGGAAACCCAAGCCCCCCTCCCGCCTATCTAATAGTAGCATCCTCCAAGGGGTTCTTGGATTCCTTGCTGTCCAGACAAAAGAGGACCACTGTCTGTCTGTCTCCAAATATTTGTTGGAATTGGAATGGGCAGAGAAGCAAACAAGTAAAGCAGTCGTGAAAAGACATTCATTTGCAGGACTTCTATATGTTCCGTAATGGAGGGGGGAAGGGCATCCCACAGTCTGAGGTCTTCATCCAAGGTTTTCAGGAGGAGAAGAATATAACTAACTGCAAATAACCTCTGCTGGTTGGTCAGAAACTGAATGCCTAAGTACCTAAACTGCGCATCAACCCAGTTAAAAGGACAAACCCTTTGCTTTTCCACTGGTCCCCTTGCCTGGTTCTCCAGCTACCTCTCTGCTAGATCCCAGCGTGTGAAGATAAACGGCTCCCTGTCCAATACCTGGCCCGTTCGTTCTGGGGTACCCCAGGGCTCCATTCTGGGCCCAGTACTTTTCAGCCTCTACCTCAACACTCTCTCCAGCTCCTGCACAGGAAAAATGCTCCTCTATGCCGATGATGTGGTTCTCTTTGCCTCCCACCCTGATCCCTCTTCTCTCCAGGTATCCTCCAGCACACCTACAACCAAGCTGAAAAATGGTTCCTTGACCACCGACTTGTCATTAACCTAAAGAAGACTAAATGAATGCTCTTCTCCCATCACTAAAACAAGGCCAAGAATGCCCCCCTCTTCATTCTCCCCAGCACTCTGCACCTGCTGGAGCAAGTGACCTCTTACAAATATCTAGGCATCACTTTCGACTCGGCTCTCACCTTTCACACCCACATCAATGCCCCATCCTCCGCCATAAATTCTTGGATAGGCCTACTATAACATCATAGAGATTGCTTCCCCCCAGTTGCCCTCTGGCTGGCCATCACCTCTTCCATCCTGTCGCTAGTGGACTATGGCTTGCCCATTTACGCTGCGGCAGACAATACCGCCTTGACTAAAATCCATCTCTCAATCAATAAGGCCTGCAGGCTCCTGACCGGAGCCCCTAGCCACACTCATACTTGCCTGCTCTACTCCACTGCCAACCTGCTCACCTTGGAGGAGTGTCTGCACTACCAGACCTGCCTACTTGCCAAAAAATCTCTTCTAGGACTCCCTCCCTGGGGTCTCTGCTTCCCTACGGCATGCATCCTCGTCTGTTGCCACCTGTAGCTCTGTCAAGGTGACCTTTCTGGTGCCCAGAACAAAGACCTCGCTAGCCCAGAGATCCTTCCATTATCGAGCCCCTGCTTGGTTCAACTCCCTCCCACCCTGCATCACAGACATTGCCAAAATTGGTCCCTTCAAAATCGCCCTCCAGAACCATCTCTTCGATGTTTGTTGCTGTAAATGCACCTAATTAATCCCACTGTGGGATCCTCCTATCAGGCCTCCCTGACTTGACAATGTCCTCCAGACAGCTTATCCTCTCCCCTCCCTCCGCCCCACTCCCCATCCCTACCTGCACCCTCTCCAGGTAATATCTAGGTATGTCCAGGGCTGTACCCCCAATGTAACCCTTGGGTACCTTGTGTATAACTGTAACCTATTATAAGTAACATTATTATGTAACCTATGTGTACTCTGTTTAATGTTCTGCACCTGCACTGTTCCCACTGTTGTAACCACACTATGTAACTCTGTCTACCCCCCCCCCCCGGATGAGGTGCCTTTGTAAAAGAGTCCATGACTCAAAAGTTGTAAATCTGACTTTTCTAATAAATAAATGATACTCAGGTTTTATCTAACCATTGTCTGATGTTTTGTGTTGCTGTATCACCTGTAATTGCTGTTCTTTTGTAACTTTCCTGGGTCGTGCCTAAACATAGGCAATGCTTTTTGTCTACTGCACTTACCAGGTAAACAAAAACTAAATAAACTTTGTGGGCTTCTGCCCACTGAGCAGCATCATTTCAGTTTTGTCTTGGTTAGCTTTAAAACTGGACCCCACCCCATATTCCTCCAAAATTGTTAATAAGTCAAGGCTCCGCCTTGCAAGATCTTTCATAAAAATTAGGGTATCATCTGCATATAGCAAAACTGTGACATCTTCCTCCTCCACTCTGATTTCCTCCATGGATATGAAGTTCTGGAATGTCCATGGCTAGGAGTTCTATGCCAAGGGCGAAGAAGAGGGGTGACAAAGGGCACCCCGCCTCATGCCCCTTTCTGTTTTAAACTGACTGGAAAATACTCCATTAACTCCTACTCTGGCTTTTGGAGAGTCTTAGAGGGTCTCCACTCAGCTCAGGAACTGGTCCCCCATGCCAAAGGCTAATACGGCTTGCTTAAGAAAACAGTCTAAGCAAACGCTTTTTCCACACTGATCATAATGACTGCTGCGATGTCTATACCTTTAGCCACCCAGCACCAGACATTCAGGAGTTTCCCAACATTGTCCTGGATAAGCCTGCTGGGAATGAACCCCCTCTGATCTGGGTGGATTATAGTGCCAATGACCCTTTGCAATCTATTAGCCAAGACTTTCATGAAAATCTTGGGAGTCCTGATTTAATAGGGAAATTAGTCTTTAGGAACTGCAGATGGTAGGATCTTTTCTGGGCTTTGGATGGAGATCAGTACAACTTGCCAAGAGGGTGGAGTATCCCCCTTTTGCTGCACTTTGTTAAACACCCATTGCATTAAGGGGACCACCTCTTGAGCAAAGGTTTTTTAGAATTCCCCAGTGTAACCATCTGTGTCTGGCAATTTAAGTGGGTAGTTCTGCGATACCTCAACTTCTAGCACTGAATAGGGGGCGTTCAAGGTTACTTTGTGTTCCTCCACTAATTCTGGTAAAGAAAATCTCTCTAGGTAGTACTAATCCTTTCCTCATGCCCAACCCCCCTCCTCTGACTATAAAGAGTACAATTGTTCAAATTGACAGCCAGTTTCCTTTGGGTCTAATACAAAACTGGACTGCCCATGCACGCTCCTAATTTTATCGATCTCCCTGGGTTTTTCTAAGGGTCAACAGCCAATCTGCTCTCTCTCCGTGAGCATATTTTTGTTTAATATAATGGATGCGCATCTCTGTCTCTCTTACAGTGATCTGGCTAATTGCCTCTCTTTTCATCTTACTCTTAGCAAGAATTTCTCTTCTACCCGATTGTTTATGCTGCAATTCAAGCCCCAGAAATTGTTGTTTAAGTTCATCTTGGAGTTCTCTCTGCAGCTTCTTCTTATAAGCACCATAGGCAATAATCTGCCCTCTTAGTACTACTTTTAGCTCGTCCCACAGCATGCGAGGGTGAGAATCCTGGTTTGTGTTAAACTGAAGATATTTTGCTATGCACTCTTTTTCTCTGTTCTAGAATATTTCATCATTTAGCCTACCCAGGTTTAATCGCCACAGCAGTCTTTTTTTGGTAGCCAGCCCTTACAGTCAAGTGTATGCGGGTGTGAGCTGAAACAGTGACTTGACCTATTCCATAGTTGGCCATGGTTGTGGTCAGAGTTTGAGAGACATAAAATCTGTCTAATCCGGAACAGTTGTTGTCTGGGATTGAAAAAAGTTTATAATTTCTATCACTAGGGTGAGCATGCTTCCATGGATCTGCAAGTCCAAGTTCTGTTCTCAAGGCTTTTAACATTTTAATGCGCTTTTACATGAGACACTTGTTCTGTGAGGGCACCTTGTTCCACTCGGTCTGTTGTGGAGTGGATTGCCTTTACACAATGAGCGGTACAGATCAACTGTAACGTCACCCGTTTTGTGCCATGCGATCTGCTCCAAAACAGCCAAAAAAAGCACAATTCCCGGTTGTCCTGGCACCAAAATGAGTGGAAGGGCGCTATTACATGGCCAGGTGGAATGGAAGAAAACACTGCGAACCCAGGAAAGTAGGAAACGCGGAATTGGCAAATGTTCAGTTCTCCTGTGAAACTGATCACTTGTACATGGCAGAAAGGTAATGTTGCAGCTGATCTGTATCGCTCATTGCAATACAGATCTCTGCATATAATTATGCCTTTAGCTGCCATGTGATGCAGATTGTGGACACCTGAGGCTCTGTCTGGGTGGGGTTGCTCCACAGAGTTCAGATTCCTCCCCCATTATAATATTCCCCACCAGCAGTGCTGTCAGTCAATCAAAAATAGTTTTAAAAATGCCAGTCTCTGCTGGTGCAGGACTATAAACATTAGGCGCTTTTACACGGGATGCTCATTCCATGAGGGTGCCTTATTCTGGTCGGTCTGTTGCGGAGCAGATTGCCTTTACATGCTGTGATCTGTATTGCAATGAGCAGTACAGATCAACTGTAACATTGCCCATTTTGTGCCATGTACAGGCGATCTGCTCCGAAACAGCCCAAAAAGCACGATTCCTTGTTGTCCTGGCACCGAAACAAGCGGAAAGGCGCCATTACATAGCCGGGTGGAACGGAAGAAAACTCCACGAACCCAGGAAAGCAGGGAACACAGAACTGGTGAATGTTCGTTTTTCTTGCAGAACCGATTGCCTGTACATGGCAGAAAGGTAACGTTACAGCTGATCTGTATCGCTCATTGTGATACAGATCTCGGCGTGTAAAAACGCCTATTGACAATATGCAAAAGTTTGGTCCCTTGAATCAAAGAAACTATGGCAATTCCACCTTCTTTATCCACTGCTGTGGAATTCACTTGCCATGGGATACCTCTACACATGAGAACTGCTACCCCAGCCTTTTTAGTCTTAGGATGCAAGGAAGCAATTACGTGTCCTAACCAGTTGTACTTGGGGGGACAGTCTGGTCTCCTGGAAGAGCCCCACATCGCAACCCTCCAGTTTCAATTTCCTCAGAACCCAGACCCTTCACATTATAAGTCATCACTGAGATCTACCATAAAAAGATGAGTTGAAATTCACAAGCCTCTTCAAATTTGCCCTTTTGAGGACTGCTGCCCTCCCAGTGGACATCTATAGGGAGTAAATATGGGGGGTAGGGTACAGTAAAAATGCAAACCATGAAATCCTCTGGGAATACAGCATTTGTGTATGCTGCTCCTACCCTTTGGAATTCTCTACCCTGCCGGTTCCATGAGTGCACGACCGTGGAGGGATTTAAGCAGGCATTAAAAACTTGTTTATGGCACCAAGCATTTGGTGACTATTTGCTATTAGTTTGGTATATTTCTTGCTGTTGAGATGTTTGTTTTGTGATTTTAATATTGTTAAGGTGCATTGGTATTTGAAAGGTGCCATATAAATAAAGTTTATTATTATTATCCACTAATCGGCCACCCTTCTCAGCAAGTAGCCCTGTTAATAGCCAACTGCCTGCTTGATAAATAAGTCTCAGTGCATGTTTGTTTGATTCTAACCTTCACCATTGTCAGAAAAACACCAACAAGAACAAAGAACCAGTAAACATTAACCATTATAACAACCAGTCTTGTAAGGTGGGCACTGGGGCCCCCCTCCCTGCTGTGAACTAAACAGAACAGCGAAAACCACAGCATTCGATCAAAAAAAGGTTCCAAAGAGCCATGGAGGGAATCTTTCCTCTCCAGAGTATGCCAAATAGGTGCTTTCCCTGGCCGACAATCAGCCAATCAACAATTGCCCTCTGGAGTAGATTATCAATGTGACCCCTGGAATGCCTTAGCAGATCAGCCCCAGGACAAAATGAACTGACCATGTGGTGCCCCATGTGGTTAACCAGATCAGCAGGAGTGAATTAAACTTTTTTATTTCATCATCCTTTTCAATATTAATATCCTCTACTCCTGCTAGACCTCTAGTCGCCCCACCCCCCGAGCTTTACTGCACCTCTTCCCCTTGGCTCCGGTTACTCTGTAACCCACTTGTGATACCTCTGTCTCCTTCTCCCTTCAAAATATGAATCCAAACAAAGTATACATGTCGCCTGATTTAACCTGGACAGTGTTAACAGATAAGTTTCCTGGGGGTGTTCCACCCCAATACCCATAACCCCCACCACTGTTGCTGACCACCTAAGCATGAGTTATAAACTAGTGCCAGATCCCAGGTTATCACCATCAGTCCTTCAGGGGGTCCAAAATGTCAGTATTAGTTGCACAGGGTCAGCATTAAGGAAAGCAGTCACAAACTGCTACCCCTGGCTTCTCGTCTTGTGTAGACTGACGCTGGAATCCCCTCCAACCCCCTCCCCCAGAGTGTTCTGGCCCCTGGAAATGCTCACTGTCCTGTCCATCGTATGTTTAGGACGTCTGAGGCTGGGGGATGTTCTTTGATCCAAAAAGCTCTCCAAATCCCCCTTCCCTTTTTAATCCTACAAACTCACCCCTGGTATACCTCTTTTTGCTTATGTACCTAAAAAATGTCTTGTTCCCTTTCATTAGTCTGGGATAATCTTTCTTCTGTTTGCACCTTTGCTCTCTTTAGCCCTGTTTACATTAATCGATTTGCAGTGCATTACCCATGCGAAGAGGCTAATGTGCTGCAAATGTCACCATGTGAACACTCACCGTACCGCATCAGGATGCTTTCGGTTTCATTTTTTGCTGTAATGCAGGAGAGGGTATCACTTTTAAATTGAGCGCATTTATTTCAAATGTACACGCACTGGTATGCATGAGTCATGGCACTGCCCATTTTCTAGTCGTGCTTGCCCACTCCCAGCAGCAGCCGTGCGGTTCTGCCACACTTTCGGCAGAGCACAGGGGACTGTGTAAACTTGGACCGGTGACAGACAGCATAGCGGATGAGGAGCTGCTGAGATTTCACATTGCCACCGTAGCGTAAACAGGGCTTTTACTGCTCTCCCTACTTCCGTGTCCCCCCCCCGATACATTTCCCTATCATCCTCCCTCTGCATCGCCTTATACCTTCTAAATGCTACCGTCGTAGCTTTTACCATTTTTGTCACTACTTTTGAGAACCACAGTGGTCTCTTTTTTTGGTTTTTTTATATAGTTTTATATCCTGGGCTAAACTGGGAGGCTTATTCAGCCCTGTCCCGGGCACCATCAGCCGACCCACTTACCTCTCTTCAGTTATCCTCGCCTCTGTTTCTCCGTAGTGGCAGGATGGACTGTGATGCCTTGGTCATGCTTCAGGGCCCAGCGCCCCCATCCATTTTCCTCCTAGTTTTCTCCCTAGAGCCACGTCAAACACAGAAGTGCGTGCACATGCTCTCCGGAGCTGCTGACTCCGCTCCACCCACGTGGCATATCGCCAACCTACAGAGCATCAGTGCTATCACCAGACCTCTATCTGGTGACAGCCAAGAGACAGGAAGATTTACTTCCCCAATCCAGGAGAGGAGAGCTGCCAGGCGGCTGCTCCATCCTCACCCAGCTCTCCCCCCAGCCAACCCCCGGCAACTCAAGCTCATCCCCAAACTTGGGTCACCAGGGTGGGGGAGGTAAGGCACAATACAGTGCCATAGCGCTCTACACCTTTTGCTCACTTGCTTGATGCAGAGGTTTGTTGCCCTCACTGTGGCCCCTTTTATCTTCATCCAGCCCTCTCAGGTCATTCCCCCTACCAGGTCATCACTGAGGCATTCACCCATCTTTGTAAAATCTGCCCTTCTGAAGTCCATGACCCTCGCCCTTGTGTGGTACAATTGTACTGTGTTCGCTGGTCACTAGATGGCCTCTAACCTTGACATTTGCAACACTGACCCTGTTAGTGAGTACCAGGTCTAGTATTACCCCATCACAAGTGAGTTCACCGACTAGTTGCCTGAGGAACTCCCCCTGCAGGAAGTCCACGATGTCCGTGCTCCTAGCTGAAGCTGCAGCTGGGAGGTTCCAATCTACATCTGGCCAGACTGAAGTCCCCCACCAGCAGCACCTCCCCCTTTTCTGCCATCTTACCAATGGCTTCTACCAGTACCTTATCTAACTCCTCCCCCTGTGCTGAGGTCTCATGTGTGGCAGTCCAGCAGAGGTACAGCTGGAGGGAGAAGTCTGGCTTAACTCTGCAATGACGCACTTGGCATGCATGCTTGGAGCTTCATGTGTGCCAGTGTCTGTGTGGGCTGGGAACAGAAAAGCAGAAGAACCCCAGCTCACAGCAGGAAGATGGAGGCTGCACCCAGGTCCCTGACTTGGAAGATAGGCCACCCCTCACAGAGAGTCTCTGAGTATTGTGATGTAGACAGCCAGTTCAGAGTACTGTAACATATTTTTTTAAAATATAAAATACAATAATGTCTCTGCTGAAAATTCAAATGCTAGGAATGACCTCACTCATCCCCCCCCCCTCCAGATTCCTGCTGAAAGATGAAAGCTATGGGAAATGGCTGACAGTATGTGAGTTCACACACAGTTTTTTAGAGACCGTGTGTTACCTGGAAGACTTTAATCAAGGATCCTGTTTCTCTGAGTTAATTGCAGACTTGTTTAAGTTAATTTTGTTAAGAGAGAAATCATAAACTAGGTTTATGATGTTAGAAATGGAAGCTAGGATATTACACAGAGGTGAGAGGTCATAAATGCTCACATGAAGCCTGTGTGAGGAGGGTACAGCATGAGCTCAAAGAAAGTGTCATTTGAAACTTGAGTTATGCTAAGGTTGCAGAATTAATACTTGAAATTACATCCTGTGGTTGTATAGAAATATATTTATTTAGATATTTTGACAGAGGAGGAGCTGGATGACGTCATCCAAAAAGGGGTTGGCAAATACTGCTTGTAAAGATCATTGTTTTTCACTAGAGAGAGAGAGAGAGACACTTCTTATCGGACACTGACCAAGAAAACATCTGAGAACTGAAAACAGGTATTTAGAAAGCCAGACAAAATCGAAATATTCTTGTAGGAATTACGCTGTTTTAAACCTTGTTTTGTTTAAAGATTTGTATGTCTTTCCATATAAGAGTTCTGTATTGTATGTTTGACGTATTATATATTTTAGTAAAAACTCTAATTTTAGAGCAAACCTGTCTGTCTTTGAATTGCTTTCTTTTACTAAGAAATATTTATGGGTAGCAGACAGCAGACATAGCTTGTATGGTGGTACCAAACTGGAAAGAGAAGCATTTTAAATCTGAGGTCTTTATTAAAGCTTTAAAGGGTTCATTTCTGCATGCCTGGTTAGGTTCCCGTAGACAAAGATATCTGGCCACCCGAAGACAGATATATCAGAGCCTGTGCATTGGGTATGTTAGCAAGAGGTTACAGTTTGAATCCCTCCAGGACTGAGACAAAAGGTTGATCCGAACTCACAAAAACAGACAAGAGGGTTACCTTGTCTGTTACACTGTTCACAAGACTGCACTCAGAGGTTGGCACTTTGGGAGTAGAGGGCCTGACCTGCTGAGTGAATCTGTGACAAGTATGAGAAAGAACACCTGCAAGGGATGGCCAAGCTTGCCAGGCCCTGCCCCTGGGGTGCGGTAAGCCAGGGAGCAAGAGGTAAGCGGCAGGAAGTCTTAAGTGGTAGCTAGCCAGGTGGGGGCAGCACTGAAGAGTAGAGGCACAGAGAAATTACTTTAGAAAAACTATATATTACAATATGAAATGTCATATGATACATTTATTCAGCATAATCACAGGAAGGGGACAATTATTTTTGAACATATTTTTTCCCTCTGGCTCAGGTGGGGTCCTCCTTCCGCCCCTGCGAATCCATGTTCCCATTCATCAAGACCCAACCACTCACCTGACAAGGCCTCCAGGCCTACCCGTGATACACTACTGTGCTTTCCCCACATAGAAACATAGACTTTGATGGCAGATAAGGACTGCTTGGCCCACCCAGTCTGCCCATTTCCCTGCCTACTGGATAAGCTGCAGATCCTAGTTAACCAGCAGCCTACTTCTTCCTACCCCCACCCCCTAGAATTGCCTTATGACTGTCCCATGCATGCTTGAATTCCACCACTGTTTTTGACTCCACGACCTCCTCCGGACGGCCGTTCTATGCATCCACAACCCTCTCTGTGAAAAAATACTTCCTTAAATTACCTCTGAGCGGCCCCGCCTCTATCTTCAAATTGTGCCCCTTGTTCTTGCACCTCTTTTTTTGAAAGATGCTACCCTCTTGGACTTTGTTGATTCCCTTGAGGTACTTGAAAGTTTCATCATGTCCCCCCCTCTCCTCCTTTCCTCAAGGCTATACATATTAAGCTCCTTAAGTCTCTTTTCATATGTCTTCCGGTGCAGATCCTGCACCATTTTAGTGCCCTCCTCTGGACAGCTTCCATCCTGTCTATGTCTTCTGAAGACTGGGTCTCTAGAACTGCACACAGTACTCCAGATAGGGTCTGACCAGCTGTCTGTACAGAGGATAATAACTTCCTGTTTTCTACTGGTGATGCCTCTCCTATGCATCCCAGTATCCCCAACCCTCCTTGCTGCCCTCTTACATTGCTTGCCCACCTTTAGGTCATCTGATATGACTACCCCCAGGTCCCTTTCCATTTTTGTTGTTGTTAGTATCTCACCCCCCATTGTGTACTCTTCCCCTGGGTTTTTGTTTCCCAGGTGCATTACCTTGCACTTCTTAGCACTGAATCTAAGCTGCCATACATTTGACCATTCCTCTAACCTTGCCAAGTCCCTTTTCATCCTTCCCACCCCACCTTGTGCATCAGCTCTGTTGCAGATCTTTGTGTCATCTGCAAAGAGACATACTTTTCCTTCCAGTCCCTCTGCAATGTCGCTTATAAAGACATTGAAAAGGACCAGTCCTAATACTGAACCCTGCGGTACCCCACTAGTAACCCCCTTTCTTCAGAGTGGACTCCATTTACTATTACTCTCTGTGTCCTATTCTCCAGCCAATTTTTTACCCAGGCTGTCATCTTGGGACCCACTCCCAGGCTAGCTAACTTGTATATTAATCTTTTGTGTGGGACTGTGTCAAATGATTTGCTAAAGTCTAGGTAGGCCATGTCCACAGCCCCTCCCTGATCTACTACTTTGGTCACCCAGTCAAAGAAATCTATCAGATTTGTCTGGCATGACTTTCCTGCTGTGAATCCATGCTGCCTTGGGTCCTGTGCCCCTCTGGCCTCTAGATACTCGACAATTCTGTCCTTCAGAAGTGATTCCATCATTTTCCCTACCGCTGAGGTTAAACTAACAGGTCTGTAGTTTCCTGCTTCTGCCTTGCTCCCACTTTTGTGAAGGGGAATCACATCTGCCCTCCTCCAGTCCTCAGGTACCACCCCATCCTCCCATGATTTGTTAAACAGGGTAGTCAGTGGTGTCACTAATTCTACCCTTAGTTCTTTTAGAATTCTGTGATGAATCCCATCAGGCCCATTGCTTTGTCCACCTTCAGTTTAAGAGTTCTTTCAGAACCCTTTCTTCTGTAAATGGGCTGGTATCAACTTCTGTATCCAGAGTGTTTCTACTGTTTGTTTTAGGTACCTCCCCTCTTCCTTTGTAAATACTGAGCAAAAATATTTGTTTAGTATCTCTGCCTTTCACAGTCACCCTCTGTCCCCCTTTATTAAGCCTCACTATCCCTCCTTGGTCTTCCTTCACTCCTGATGTACCTATAAAAGGTTTTATCCCCTTCTTAACTGAGTTGGCTATCTTTTCTCGGTTTGGGCCTTGGCTGTTCTGACTGCCTTCCCAGCTTCCTTTTGCTTTAACTGATACAGTTCTCTGTCCTGCTCCTTCTGTGATTCCTTGTACTTCCTGAAAGCTTTCTTTTTCTCTTGAACCTTCACTGCCACTTCATTTGAGAACCATAGTGGTTTCTTACATCATTTAGTTTTGTTTATTTGATTCACACAAAGGCTTGTTACCTCTGTGATGGCAGTTTTTATTATTCCCCATTGTTCTTCCACCCCTCCTTCCTGCCCATTTGCTAGTGCATTCCTTAGGCACTCACCCATTTTGGCAAAGTCAGCCCTCCTAAAGTCCAGTACCTTTGCCTTTGTATGGCTTGACTCTATTGCTGTGTTTATTGTGAACCATACTGTTCGATGGTTGCTAGTTCCCAGATGGCTACCCACTTCTACATATGTGATCCTCTCTTCATCTCCATTTGAGAGAACCAGGTCTAAGATTGCTCCCTCTCGAGTGGGCTCCAATACTAGTTGTTTAAGGCATGCCCCCTGTAAGGCATCTAGAATAACCCCACTCTTGGAAGTGGCAGCTGCAACTGCACTCCAGTTAACATCTGGCATATTCAGATCGCCCATCAACAATATCTCCCTTTTCTGCCATACTAAGTATACTTTTATCATTTCCTTGTCCATTTCCTCCCCTGAGAAGAGGGTCTGTATACAACCCCTGTGCGGACTGTGGTGCCATTGCCGGTCTCCAAATTTACCCACAGTGTTTCTTCTCCTCCCTGTTTTCCCTTTTGTTCTGTTGCTTTGATTCCTTCCCTTATGTAAAGAGCTACTCCTCCTCTTTCACCCTCCCTGTCCCTCCTGTAGATAGTGTATCCTTGTATGTTTACGTCCCAGTCATGGTTTTGTGTGAACCATGTTTCTGTGACTGCCACGATATCCAGATGTTCCTCCTCCATCAAGGCCACTAATTCAGGAAGCTTGTTACTCAGACTACGGGCATTGGTACTCAATGCTTTCCATTTTTTGATGGCTTTACCTTCTGTTGCAGCATCCCCCACTGACCTTTCTACCTCGGTCTTTTTCTTATTTAGTACCCTGTTTTGTAGGGAGAGGCTGGGATTTTCCTGCTGCTTATCAGTGCCTCCCCCCTTGACTAGTTTAAAAGCTTGCCAGTGAAGCATTTAAACCGATTGCTCAAAAGACTTGTTCCCTTCCTGGACAGATGCAGACCATCCTGCCAGTATAGGCTGGTGTCCCTCCAGGTGGAACCCCAGTCCCAATGAAGCCAAACCCCTGTGCTCCACACCATTTTTTCAACCATTCATTAAACTGCATGGTGCAAAGTACCCTTGCCTCACTCATGCCATTGACAGGCAGCACTCTGAGAAGGATACTGTGTGTGCTACTTGTCTTAGGCCCCTCCCCAGTTCTACAAAGTCCTTCTGCACTGCTCTAATCTCATGTTGAGCCAAGTCATTTGTCCCTAGGTGGACAATGACGTCCAGCTCAGACTCCCGTGCAGCTGCTCTTGTGATCCTGAGGATGCGCTTCCTGTCCCTCCAAGCCATGGCACCAGGCAGGCACCTTACTTCAGTTTTCCCTGCTCCCCCCAGTTCTATCCCCCTAATAATTGAGTCCCCCACCAGGAGCTGCTTCCTTTCCTTGTGGTGTCCTCTGCCTTCTTCCCATGAGCCTCCTTTGTGACAGGTGTCCTCAGCCTCCTTAATCTCCTCTTTGGGTGCATCCATAGGGGAACTGTGCTCCCCCAGAATGTTGTATGGATTGTGGAGTGGAACAACTGACTGGGTGTGCCTTTATTCCACGATCCTCACCCTCCCTGAGCCCACTGTGGTCCAACTGCTGTGCTTTCTTTGCATCCTCTGAGGTAGTGGTGGTGGCTCTGGTGCTCCCTGGATGGGGGAGGTTCCCTTCCTACCATCCAGTCTGGCCTGGGGGAAGGTTCTCTTACTGCTGTCCAGTGTGGCCTAAAGACGGGCAAATTCCTCCCTCAGGGCAGAGAGTTGTCTGCAAATAGGGCAGGATCTCAGCCTCCAGAAAGACTCCCGGAAGACTGCTGCCCCACAGCCATTACATTGCACTACTCCCCACATGATTATGTACTTTTTGTGTGTGTGTGTGTGTGTGTGATTGGTTTGTTATATAGAAATATATATATTATACAATGTGTATGCTTATATTTTCAGTGCTGTGTGCTAGAGAGGATATGACATTGATATGCACCTTGCACTCTTGGGAAATGATGTCAGAACCCCAGGTATAAAGGAACTATTTCAGGGGTGGGTGGGGTGAGGGTGGGAAGGGGTTGGGCCTAAACTGTGCCCTCACAAAACAATCAGCTAAGAGCTCTGACCCACCAATGCGATGAGTGCCTTCCCGTCAGCAAGATACCATACACAACAATTTGACAGAGAAAATTCCCTACTAATCAAACAGAGAAAAATCCAGACATCCAAGTCAGACACAGGTAAACCTCCCCAGCCCCAAAACAGCCTGGTGGTTTGTGCTCTGAAAGCAGTCAGCCCCACCTTGCCCCCACCCGGGCTGGGTCACCTTTCTGCCACTGTGGCTTACTTCCCTACAGTCTATCTGGCCACCCACAGTGGAGGTGAAGACCTGGAGGATCCCTGGCTGGTGGTGGTGTGGGTCCAGTGCTGAACGTGGTGGGTGGCAGGTAGGGGCTTCATCTGCCCTCATACAGTCCGAGTTTTTTCCCCCCTGTTTTTGTCCCTCACCCCCAAGGAGGGTGTCACATCATTGGATACTGGCAAGCCAATGCATCCCATGACCTGAGGCTCGCGCCAGGCTCCCTGTTCTGACACTCTGCCTGCACTGCCACCCATGGTTACTCAGGCGACAGTAGAGTAGCGAGTTCCCCCTCCCTGGAGGAGGATGAGAGCATCCTCTGGGATGCTCAATCCTCCTACCCCTGGCTGATCCTCCACCAGCTCTGGCTTGTTCCCAAACTTGGGCCGTTGGTGCTGTGAGTGGTAGCACTACTGCTGCTGGCAGAAAGGCACAATTCTCAGCTGAAGTTTGAAACAGTATGGCTGCAGCTGCTATGAGGGCAGGGGACAAAATGGATGAACCACTGGTCGGGTTTCAACTCATAGATCCTAGGTTCCTACATTTGTCTTCCCTTCATGTCACTGGAACACTTTTCTGTGTTGCGCTGGGGGTGAAGGGAGGCAACCTGAAAACTATCCTGATGTTTTGCAGATTCAAGTCCCTACTCAGGCAACCATCTTCAAACAATGGCAGAAATGACTTTACTGGTGGAGGACGAGGCATGTAGCACCACTGTAAAGTTGGCAAAAGCATTATGTCACAAAAGTATCTGGTGCAGCCATGCCAGTTTCAATGAAGTTTAATCACGTTATGCAGTGCTGAAGAGCTATGATAAAAAAACAAGCTTTACAAATGTTTCAAAACATTGCAAACATTCCCTTTTCTTGCAGTCCTGAGAAGTTCAATACATTTTTAGAGACCAGAGTTAGGCCAACTAAAATAAAATAAAAAAAAGGCAGCTCGAGGAATAACTTTCATGGCTCTAGTCTAGACTAGTGGAACATTATAAAGCTGTAAACAGCTCACTAACTGTACTGGAATGGCTCAGTCTTCCCACCTTCCTAAAAAAGAAAGGGGGCCTTTGAGTGGTAAAACAAGTACAACTATATCTAAAGGAAAACCATGACAGATAAAAGAACAGCTTCAGTCAGGTTCCGGTCAGTAACATCGTGGAACAAAATAAAGTGGACAAAAATAAAGCTGCAAAAACAGTGTCACCATCAATATTGGCAGCACAAAATGTAGCGTTTCAGAATGATGCAGGCCACATGACACACAGGTAGCAAACAACATCCACCGCATAGAGGCACTGCACTGGAACACACAGCAGACTGGAGAAGGGCTCATGTGATCCCACTCCACAAGAGTGGTAGCAGGGAGGAGGCGGGGAACTACAGACCGGTCAGTCTTACCTCAGTAGTGGGCAAGATTATGGAAGCACTCCTTAAGGAAAGGATAGTGCAACACCTGGAATCCATAGGGGCACAGGATCCAAGACAGCATGGGTTTACAAAAGGAAGGTCCTGTCAAACTAATCTCATAGATTTCTTTGACTGGGTAACCAGAGTGGTGGACCAAGAGGAGAGTTGATGTCGCCTACCTTGACTTCAGCAAAGCTTTTGACACTGTTCCACATAGAAGATTGATAAATAAGCTAGGTAGGCTCTGGGTGGGCTGAAGTTGGTCAACTGGGTGGCAAACTGGTTGACTGGCAGAAAACAGAGAGTGGTGGTAAATGGTATACAGTCAGAAGAGATGCAAGTCACAAGTGGGGTACCTCAGGGATCAGTCCTGGGGCGAGTCCTATTCAACATCTTCATTAGTGACCTAGCAGATGGACTAGAGGGTAAGGCTTGTCTGTTTGCAGATGACACCAAGATCTGCAACAGAGTAGATGATCCAGATGGGGTGGGCAGAATGAGAAGAGATCTGGATAAACTAGCAGAATGGTCAGAAGAGTGGCAACTGGGATTTAATGCAAAGTGCAAAATCATGCACATAGGAAGAGAAACCCTGAAGCCACTTATAGGCTGGGAGGAGTTGCTAGCAGTCACAAAGGAAGAAAGAGACTTGGGCATCATCATCACTGATGACCTGAAATCATCAAGCAGACCTCTAAAGCAGTAGGTAAGGCTAGGGGGTGTTAGGGGTGTATTAGTAGGGGTATCACAAAGTCGTAGAGGAGGTAATAATCCCTCTGTACAAGACATTGGTTAGGCCCCATCTGGAGTACTGCGTGCAGTATTGGAGGCCACACCTTCACAAGGACATTAACCAAATTGAGGCAGTCCAGAGAAGGCAACCAAAATGGTGCAGGGACTGAATCAGAAGACATATGAGGACAGATTAACGGAGCTCAATATGTAGCCCTTGAGCAAAGGAGGAGAGAGGTGATATGATCGAGACATTTAAACACCTTAAGGGCATAAACAAGGTGAAAGAGTCTAACATGTTTAAATATAAGAAAATAGCAGGACAAGAGGACACAGCATGAGATTAGAGGGAGGCCGATTAAGGGGAATGTGAGGAAATTCTTTTTCACAGAAAGAGGTGGTAGATGCATGGAATGGCTTACTACAACAAGTAGTGGCTATGAATACAGTGCAGGGCTTCAAACAGGCATGGGATAGGCATAAGGGAGCAATACAAATGACTATGAATAGATAGGTCACTGACATAGCAAAGGCCGATGGCACATTTATAAGGTAGAAAAAGAAATGGGCAGACTGGATGGGCCTTGCGGTCCTTATCTGCCGTCAACTTCTATGTTTCTATGTTTCAGTAGGCACTGGTGCACAGGAACTGCGCAGGGGTACAGGGAAATGGAACAGGGCAGGGTGCAACCACCACTGGGGGAAGCAGGCCACTGGACACCTGCCATGGTAATCTAATGGCACAGGCACCAACATGGTGGGGTAGGGTACCCCCACCCAGAATGCTGAATAATGGAGAATGTGCACCGGGGTAACCACTGGAGGACAGGTGGACCATGGCCACCATGCAGATGCCATGTATAATGCAAGAGGCCAGGAGCACAAGCCAGCATGTCCCCAGCAACACACACACGACAGGGGAGATGGCATGCTGGCTTGTGCGCCTGGCCCCTGTGGTTCTAGTGCAGTGTCTCCATGCAGTGAACATTGTTTGCTACCTGCATGTCATATGGCCTGCATTGTTCTGGCATGCTTCATTTTGTGCTGCCAATATTGATGGTGAAACTGTTTGGCTGCTTTATTTTTATCCACTTTATTTTGTTCCGCAATGTTACTGACCGGAACCTCCAGCCACCAGGCTCCTAGACTGCCCTGATATTGCTCTGGTAACTTCATCCAGATTTCCCTGTAAATTGCATTACTGCCTATGATAGCGGAGTTACAGCTCCTTGTAGAAAGAGTGTCAGTCTGGCTGTTTCTTTTCCTCTACACAGCTCCGTTTCTACTGTAAGATTCAGGAATTCCAGAATAGCTAGGAACAGTGGGATCTAGGTTTCCTGCCTAAGGATGTTTAATTTTCAAAAGATAAGAGGAGAAAATGGCTTAACCCCTCAACTACTTGGAGATAACTTAAGAAAATTAATATTTCCCTTCTTCATTAAAAAGCACTCTATTATAACACTACGTTCCCACTGGGATTTGTTGGTTATCAACTGTGGCTGATACAGCGAATGCACATTTTTAATGCAAATATGGCACCATCATTCTTCTCTTGCTTTGGAAACAAACTGGTTAGAAATTCCATTGGCCACTTAGAAATTTGATTATTTTTTTGCTGCTTAGCTGACATCTAGTGGGAACAGTAATACTATCTCTTGATTACAGTGCAAACTACGAATGGCACTCCCAACGTGACTGGTATGACACCGTGACTACCTTATAGCAAGTGAGGAATATAATCAGACTTTGGGATCGTCATCCTGCCACTCAGAAGTGACAGGAATTTGTCATTTGACGCTGCCCCCCATCTCCCAACAGTTAAGAAGCTGCTCGTTGGTAGCACATCCTAGTTGATGGGCCTCTCTTGATTATCTTCTCCCAGCAAGGGGGACGTCTCTGTTGGCTCTTTAGGCTGTTCATTAGCTGCCTCAGTGCGCTTGGTTGTCTTGTTCAAAGTTGAACCCTAACAGTAGCAGAAAGACAGGACCCCTCGTTAGACCAGAGTTCAATGCTTGGTCCCACAATCAACAGAATCTCTTCCTGCAAATGACATACATGGATCCTAATGGGCTGCCACCCCCTGTCCCCCAAAAGAGAGTTTACTACACAATAAATACACTGCAGTTGAGGTTATACTTTTCTGTGCTCTGCTTTTAGTTGTAATTGTCATTTTTATCAACTGATCATGTTATCCTATCTTGTCCTGTCATATTGTCATTGTTTTGTATTACCACGTTGCCAGTGTTTTTATCGTGTTGTACTTTTCTGGGTTGTGTCTGAAAATAGGCATGCTTAAGCCTAGTGCACTTGCCCAGTGAGCAAAAGCGAGCAATTAATAAACAGAGAAAAATGGATTTCAATTCTCTCTCCCTTCTTAGACTCGGAGGGCCTTACAATATAATAATAGGATAAAACAAAGTCGGCCTGACGGCGCAGCAGCAGCAGCAGCACTACTGTTCGCGACGCCAGCGACCTGGGTTTCGGAGCGAGCCTGGGTCATTGGAGGGCTGGCCAGGGAGAGGATGGCTGAGCATCTGAGGGACATTCACCTCCTCGGGGGAAATGAGAAGGCGCCCTCGGTGCAGCACTGCCCCGGATGACCACAGATGGAAGTGCAAGCTGGAGCCACGGATGTGGGAGGGCGCCATTGACGACATTACGCTTTGGCATCAGGAAGCCCTGCAGGCATTCGGGAGCGGGACCAGACAATGAGGACAAACCATCCACTCCACAGGCTACTGTCCACTGCTCATCACAGGCTCTGGACTGTCGACTGAGCTCTCCGCCTCACCAACCGAAACTTCCATTCTGCTGGGGGTTTATGAGGCCTGACTCCTAGCTTCACATGGGGGGGGGGGTTTATCCATGGGGGAACATGCGAGGCGCAGGTTAGTCCCCGGGACGGTGGGTGATGGGGCTGATCTACTTGCCAGAACAATGGGGCCCAGTGGTGCAGAAAGGGGGCAAAAATAATAGCAGACACAAAGCTTAGGGTAAGTCTTTCTTTCCCCAAAATGCTATTCCCAGGTAGGGCGCAGGTCTGATTTAACACGTGATGGGAGTTCCAAAGGCTGGGGGCTGCAGCCCAATCCAACAAATGTTTACACGCAAGGGGGACTCTTCAAGAAGCTCTACAAGGGGTTTGAACTCCCTGCATCATGGAGGTCAGAAGCTTGGTCCGGGGAGGGGGAGTGGGCACAAGCCAAATGGGCCCCCAGTACTCCAGGCTGGCTGGTGATGAAGCTGCACTGTTCTGCTATGGTTTGTGTCACTCACGTGTTCTCTCAAAGGAAAGGAGTAGCCATGGCAGCCTCCATACCCCCAAAACAAAAAGTAATGGAGGAGACATGATAAAAACTATAAAAAACCACAAAACTGGTGAGGCCGACAGCATTTTTCCATTCTCCCTGCTGACTCCCCTTTGCATGTGTCTGCAGCAATGCTATGGGGGGGGCAATTTCCCCATGCTGTGTATGGCTCCACCATTACACCTCCACCAGTGGCTGCTTAAATAGCGGCACAGTGCATCCTGCCTGCACAGGACGAGAGCGTCCTGCCAGTCTACACTCCTGACAAAGTTTGCCCTTTTCAAAGAAATTATCTTTATGGGCTAACTTTGGAACCATCAGGGTCAAGAACTTTTATTTTTGTAAATGAAAGCTTGGAGTTAGGTGAACATGAAAAAGTACTATTGATATCATTTCCATGCATCAATCTAAATTACTGCACGTTTAGTTGTAAATTTATGCATTAAAGTGTACTGTTTTAAATCAGTGCGCAGTTACACATGAAACTGTATCAAGAGGACACTGACACCAAGGGCTATGATTTTTTGTTTTATTTTAAACTCTTATTGAAGTTTTACAAGTGACCACGTACAAAACACATTTACATAGTATTCAAACATGACTAGTATGCATAATACATCAGTAAGCAGCATAAACATTTGAAAATATAACAGAGTATGATCCCTACCCTACATGTTTCTGAGTATATTTAAGAATGACCAGTTGAATATACTTGTATCTGGGTGGGTAAAGTTAGGTCATCCCATATATATAACAGGAGTGAGGGTAAAAATGATTAGATAAAAAAGATATCTTAAAGACAGCATTAACGGCAACATATAAAAACAATTTTCTGTTGTCACAGTGGATATTTTTAAGGTTACTCTCATCACAATGGAATTCTGAGCCAATGTGAGAGCAGTGTTCACTGTGCTGATGACATCACAATGCCATCTGCACCACTGATGCCAAAATCTTCAAAAAAACTGCGGATTTAAAAGCTATAAAGTACAGTTACATAAGCACTTACCATAGCAGTAGATTTTCAAGAGGATCTCTTGCAGCAGGCCATCACAAGCAGGACTAAGCCGCCAGGCACTAGGACCAGATGAAAACCTTCTAGCTAGCAGTCTACCAGAGGGGGCCGACACCTCTGATGTCAGCCATTCCCTTCAGCATTCGCACCTGACGGTTTATGTCTACAAACCATTGTCATTTTCTGATCGCTCCACGAAGTATGCCTGCAGCAAACAGACCCCGGACAAGGACGGCCATTCTGTCTGCGTCTTGTGCCTAGACCTGGACCATGACATCAGAGCCTGTAAGGTCTGTCAGAAGTTCAGCGGGCCACCAGGAAACATCTCCAGGAGATCCTGGAGAACCACTTCCTTAAGAAGAAGGTCACCTTGATAGAATGAGAGCTGCAAGCCAGGATCTCCTCCATTTCCCCAGCTCAGACCTTGGGGTCTTCATCTTCGAAGTCCCGGAACAAAACTACTGGGAAACATAAGCATGGGGACAAGGATTGGGACCGACCCTGGTCTGCCTCCTGCTCGCATCCCCGCATAAGCAGTCCTCGACCTAGAAGTGGTCTTTCTTCCTTGGGGGGTTGACCTCCTTGACCCCACACACCGTAACTTCTACAGGGCTACCAGTGGCCCCGCCGCCTGCCCAGGTCTCCCTTGCGGGCAGTGGTTCTTTGGGTCAGGGTGCTCTGTATCCTGCTCCCCAGTCCCTGCTGTTTCAGCCCTTATTCTCTGTGAGCATACAGTCAGGTGGCATGGCTGGAGTCTCTTTGGCCGGCGCAGGTGTGGTGAATGCCAGTCTCCAAGCTGCTGTCCTCCTGACACCTATGCCACCGACACCGGTCTCATACTCTAGGACTGCTACCAGTTCTGTTCCTCCTTCTCAGGGGCAGATGCTGCAGGACACTGGCACCTCACCAGACCTAGTCTCTCCTCAGCTTTCACTCGGAAGGTCACCCTTCACTCCGGTGCCCACCTCTCCACAACCAGCACCCATGGATCCCTCTCCTACTTTACCTCAGCTGATGCCCACTGGGCTCACACCCCTGCCCCCTTAGATGCAGCATGCAGGACCCACACCAGCCCTGCTCCCTCAACCGGTGCCCGTGAGCCTGTTACCCATCCTTCTGTCATCCACTCCGGTAGGACTGGAAACTTGTCCTACCTCACCCATGCACTCATAGGACCTCAGCCTCGGTACCATATGCTGGCTCCTACTGGTCCTGCACCTGTATACCCCTACCCTGTGCTGGCAGGGCCTGCACTGGGCTATCCATACCCGGCACCTCTGTGACTGGTGCTGTTCCCAATTACCCAAGGCCAGGGGGACCGGCGCTGTCACCTTTGATTACTATGGTCTGATTTTAGCCTTGTGGTCCTTCATGCAGACACAGGTCCCAGTCACAAGAGGACCAGCCTCAACTACTCCTCAAGGAACTATTCTGCCAGGCCCTAGTGCTCCTTAAACCCCCCAGGGTAGGCCTGACACTGGGTCAGCCGGCCACTCGGACAATAGTCAGCCTGAGGATAGTAGGGATGATGATGCAGATGACGCTGACCAGAGTGTCAGCAGTGAGCCTTTCTCCTTGGGCCCCGAATACACAGAAGGGGAAGAGGCACTGAGCAACGTCCCCAAATCCACCCCTGATGATCCCACTTTCATGGCCATCATGAGACAAATTCAGGCAACTATGGGGTGGCAGACAGAGAAGCAGGATCCTGAGAGGCATCGGCTGGCAATCTACCTGCATCCCTCCTTTGGTGGTTCCCCCAATTATTGACTCCTACGAGGATGTTACCCAGGCTGCTTGGAACTGCCCCCATATGGTCCCAGCTGTGTCCAAAAAGGCTGACCGACTTTATCACGCCCTGGCTGGTAAGTCGTATTCTGGTGAACAGCGTAAGGCCGACTCAGTCATCATCAATGCGGCGCATGACCGAACCAAGAGGCCAAAACACCTAAGCTCCCTTCCCCCCCCCGACAGGGAATCTCAACAGCTGGACCAGATGGGCAAACGTGCCTTCACCTCTGCCACTCTGGCCATTTGGGCCATCAGTTATTTGGCCCATACGGCACAGTATCAGAACCTTCTATGGGACCACACTAGGGAGTCAGTCCTAGCCATGCCAGAGGGCCCTTCCAAGCAGCAGCCCCGCTAGGCCCTTAAAATGGGCCCAGATGTCAGTACCCATATCCTCAGGTCTGCCTATGATGCTGTATATGCCTTGGGCCAGACAGCGACTGCAGGCATCTGTATGAGGTGCCACTCCTACCTGAGGGTCTCTGGCTTCATGCAGGACGTTCAATCTAACATAATGGATGCCCCCTTCAGGGGTTTCAAACTTTTTGGGGGAAGATGTTCAGGATATCATCTCTGAACTCCAGACCTCGAGACGGGCTCTCAAATCCATCCACTGTATGTACCATATGCAGCTGAAGTCGGGGCAGCAGGTTCCCTTTTGTTGCTCCTCTTACAGACAGGTTCTACCCCCTCCCAAAACCCAGGGCAAGCACAAAGTGGGGGCAGCTCTCTCCACTCCCTCCTCAGCCGCCACCCGTAGCACCCAAGGGGCAGCAGCTGCTCCCACCTCCTGACTCCTTGCCAGACACCCCCCCCCAGTTGTTCAACAGGAAGCAGTCGTAGGGGGTCACTTCTCACTGCACCTGGACAGGTGGAGGGAGATCACCACAGATAATTGGGTGCTGCAGCTCATTGAGCATGGCCACACTCTCTAATTCATAGAGTGGCCTCCACACAACCCTCCGGGCAACTCCTCATACCCTCCCAGCCATATCCCTCTCATCCGGGAAGAAAATCAGGCCTTAATTTGAAAAATTGTAGTCCCGCTGTTTCAACAGGGAAGCGGGTTCTGCTCCCACTTCTTCCTGGTCCCAAAGCGGATTGGAGACTTCAGCCCATCCTGGACTAAAGCTAGCTAAACCTGTTTGTAGAGTACAAGCGGTTCAGGATGGTCACCCTTCAAGGGTTACTGCCCCTGGCTACATCGGGGGGCTTGCTTTGCTCTCTGGATATGCAGGATGCCTACCTGCATATCAAGGTCTTTGACTCCCACTGTGCATCCTCAGTTTCCACCTCCAGGGAGTGCACTACCAGTTCAAAGCTCTGCTTTTTGGTTTGTCCCCAGCCCCCAGAGTCTTCACCAAATGCTTGGCTGAGGTGGCAACTGCCTTGAGACAGCAGGGATTTTACGTTTTTGCTTACCATGGCTCATCGCATTCCACAAGTAAATAAGCAGAGATGGGTACAGTACTACAGGTGAATAGGGTAAGCATTAGGGTCGACGACCCCAAGGGCACACCCCAACGTCTGCCATTGTCTGCAGGGTGGTGGTGGGGGTGGGGGTGGAATGGCATGAGCGTTAAGGCTGAAGACCCCAAGGCACACCCCTGATGCCTGTCAGTCCCTGCAGGGTGGTGGTAGGGCATTAGAGTTGGAAACCCTAATGCCTCATTTCCCTTCTTTTGCCACTGTAGTACTCACCCTAACTGATGCATTAACAAAGTTTTTTTGCAATGAACTTCCTTAGTTTTTCCAAATAGAAACATATAGTTATGTTGAAACTTTGGAGTCAAAATATAAAAAATTACGAAAGTTACGCATGTGCGTAGAAAATTTTCAACAAACGCCTGTAACTCGGCCATTTGTAGGATTGTTTTCACCAAATTTTCAACATGGGCTTTTTGGGACCCCAGCTCATGAACACTTGCACTGTCATTTTGTTAATCTGCCCCAAAAGGATTTTGTGCAGCGAATGCACCATTTTGCACCACAGATACGAAGTCACGTTTTGGTCAGGATGTGAAAAATGAAACCTGTACTGTTCATGAGGTGGTGGGAAAAAATGGCTATGTTGAAAATTTAGCAGCAAAATATTGAAAAATACCAAAGTTATGCTCATACGTAGGAAAAATTCAACAGACACACGTAACTCGGGCATTTCTTTGGTATTTCTGCACCAAATTTTCAACATGAACTTTATGGGACCCCACCTCATGAACACTGGCACTGTTGCTTCGTTAATCAGTCCTGAAAGCTGATTTCACAGAGCGACCGTGAAAGCACGTTGCCCAATTAACAAAACGACAGTGACATTGTTCATGAGGAGGGTTCCCAAACAGACCATGTTGAAAATTTGGTGCAAAAATTCAAAAAAATGGCAATGCTATCAACTTAAGTTCAAAAGGACACTGAAATACAGCACTTAACTTGATTCTTCAGTTCGTGGTTTGGCTTTGAAGAGTGCAGATGTGTCCCGCTCCAGTGAAGATCCCAGCCGCCGACCTCCGGAGGTAAGTATGGGGTAAGAGTGGGGTGAGGAGGGGTGCGGGTGCACAGAGGGAGGGTTGGGATGGGGGATAGGGGAGCTGGCAAGGGACCGTTTTCTTTTTTTTCCAGGAAAAAAAAAAAACATGTCGGAGGACTGTTTTCTTTATTTCAGGTAATAAAAATTAGACATTTCGGGACACTGAGGGTGGGTTCCCCAGTGTCCCACACTGGCGGTGGGGCTTACAGTGCCAACAGGGGGATTGGGCACCCCCCGTGAGCAAAAAAAAAAAAAACATGTTTGGGAACACTGGGAGTGGGCTCCCCGGTGTCCTACACTGGCGGGGGCTTACATTGCCAACACAGGGATTGGGCCCCCCAATGTCAGAAATTAAATAATAAACAGGGGAAGTGTGTGGAGGGTATCTGACGCCAGGGGGTGGGCATCCTGGTTTCAGATTAAATAAATAAATAAGGAGGAGGGGGTGTAGGGAAAAGGGGACAGTGGATCGAGATGGGTGGGTGGGGTGTTCACTTGACATCAGGGAAATTAACAGCAGGAGACACAGTAGGGTGCAACCAGCAGCACAAGTTAAAGCTGCGGCTGCACAAGTCAAGAAAATATTGCTGTTCTCATACAGAGAACAGGGCAGATGCGCTCCTCTCATTAACCTCGGCACCTGAGATTTTGGGTGCCCACAAAAGGAGTTTCTGGGCAGAATTAAAAAAAAAGCAAAAAAATATATACATACTGTATGTGTATATATATGTGTGTCTATATATATATATATAGTTATATATATATATATAGTTATATATATATATATATATATATATATATACACATACACACCAGAATGTAGTTAAATGGGTCCTATTTAGCTAAGTTTTGATGTTTAATTCACGGTTTTGAGTAACTGTCAAAGCTACTTCATCCTGCGAAAGAAGCACTATGTTTATTTCGAAAAGATGCACATATAGTATCGCACAGAAAGTGTTGCATGGGACATCTAACTTTTCCCCATAGAAAATAATAGGGAAAAAAATTTAAATAATGTTTGAACGGATTAATATTTTTGGACAAAACCTTTAAAAGGCACTTCTGTAGCACTACGGCAGTCTACCCTGAAAGTTTCAAACCAATCCATGAACCCGTTTGTCAGATACCATGACAAAAAAAGGCAAACAGTTGGGAATTTACGTGTTTTTTAATCTTTAGTAACTTCTGAACCATTCAATGGATTGACATTTGACACGAAATGTGGCAGGTCCCCAGGTGCTTCTTCTTGCCAAATTTCATGCAACTTAGTTGAACGGTTCAAAAGTTATTAAGGTTCAAAATTTTCGAGATTAATATTAAACTGCCCGGCCAGCCTGGTGGCATTGAGGGTTGAGGCGCTGGATGCCACAACTCACGCCACGTCGGCAACCTGAGTTCGGGAACAGGCTCAGGCCACCAGGGATCGGCTGGGAAGGGAGAGGACCAAGTGTCTGGAGGACAACTCTCCTCTCCCGGGGTGGGTATCGGGTCATGCATCGTTCGCCAGTGGCCCCCAATGGAGATTAGGGGCACTGCAGTAGCAATGCTGTACCAAGGGGTGGAGCAGTGGTGGACATCAGTACATTAGTTGTGCAGACGTCACTGCATGTCTGCACTCCAGGGGCAACATTTACGAGGAAAAGCTCCACTCCCTGGATAGGAGATGGCACCTCCCGTGCCCCACTGCAACACACTCAATGCGGGCTCATCCTACTGGCTCTCCTGATCCCCCGTCCTGCCTTGGTTCCAGCACTGCAGGGGTGGCCTGGTGGACCAGGTAGTTGGGGAGTGTCTGTCCCCGATTTCCCAGTGGGATGGCTTCAGGCAAGTGGTACCACGGTAGCGGTGAGCGAGGATGCCTGTGAGAGTTCCAGGGTTGATGGAGATAAATGAGAATTCACAAAAAAAACACACTAAACTGCCCTCTCACCCTAACCATACCGGTGCTACTACGCCAGTATACTACATTTTCTAACTGATATGTAGACATCTATATCAGTGGAATGATTCTTTTTCTAATATGAAAGTTGGTTTCCAAAGGTGTCTAAATCACTTTACATAAAATCTTCATTTCCAGTCTAGTGATCCCAAATCTTCCATTGTGAAAGCTTGAGAAGATAATACATTTTAAAGAGCTGGTGACACATTCAGGAGAACTTTAACAAATCCTAATATTTAGATACAATCCAGCTTGCATTTCCCATTAGTGCTGTATTCCTCCTCCCCATTATTTATTACAGAGGCCATCTGCATGAAAATCAGGATATTTGCTCCTGAAGAGCTTGTCTATTCCTGCCGCTTTCTCCCTACCAGAGTTGATAATGCACTGCTTGTGACATCACAGTTACTACCATAGCAACAAACTGTGATGTCACAACTGAGGATTATGACTTGAAGTAGGGAGTAAGCTACAGAGGCGATGGACTCTAAAGAAACTCAAAGGGATAAAGATCACATATTCATGCAAGTTTCCATAGTAATAAATAATGGGGAGGTGAAATATATAAAATGTAAATGTAATGCAGTCAGAATTGTACCTTTTTATTATGCTTTTTAAAGTTTTCTTTGAGGCGTCAGTAGCTCTTTAAAAAATGAAGGTAATGGGCTGGTCCGGTGGCGCTGGAGGTTGAGGCTCTGGACTCCACACCTTATGCCACACTGGTGACCCAAGTTCGGGTACGAGCCTGGGCGGCAGTGGGGGAGAGATGATCAAGCATCCAGAGGACTGCTCTCCTCTCTCAGGGAGGGAGGGATTGTCATCCTACCTGCTGATTGCCCTCTGGTGGGGGTTGGGGGGGGCGATACAGGACGGGAGGCACGTGATTGGCGGGCATGAAGTGCGGGTGCTCCCACATGCACGTGCTCATGCCAGATGCCACGGGGAAGGGGGACAAGGAAAAAGAGGAAAAATGGTGGCCAGGGGCTTCATGATGTCTGTTCCTGTGCCTCGCCATTCCTCCATCGCCTGCCCCAGATTCGGACTATGCTCTAGGAGGTGGGGGAAGCTCCCTTCCTGGCCCCGCCACAAGAGGTTATCCGTGGGGGGGTCTTGGGATGGGCTGGGTGGCGGCTGGGCTTACGGGTCGGCGATACGGGGCTGAGATACTGCCCCTCGCCACCTGAGGAGGAGTATATTGTACAGTATATATAGGAATAAACGAAGGTGATGGTTGAGTTCAGCACCAGCTGTTACATGGGTCTGAAGGGTAGGAGGTTAAAAGAGGAAGAGAGAGCACCCATTTGCCTTACCTGTCGCCTGTCCAGGACATTCAGTATGACCGAAGTAACAATGCAACAGATGGTGTTGACCAGCATGAAGATCATCATTTGCTGCCAGCGCCAGAGCGGGATCTTTACGTCACTGTTGTGAGGGAGAAACCAAAGCAATCAAATTAGGAAGGTTATCTACCTCACAGTCTGCAGCTCTGCAAAACCATAAGAGAAGGCTGAGAGGGGGCACAAAAACACAGACATTGTCGGCAGATAAGGACCGCCAGGCCCATCCAGTCTGCACGAAATCCCTACACTGGTTTGTGGCCTCTGACCCCAACCGGTCAATGGCTTTTCACCCCACCTTCCCACCTCTAAGGTAAGGTCATGATTTTCTGAATCCTAAAGGGAATGGACAGCATGGAGTATTTGCAGATGGTTCAGCTTATAAGTGCAAAGAGTACCAAAGAACAGGGACTCAGACTAAAGGTCGGGGATGGCGGTAAGCCTTAACGAGTGGCTTCCCAGTGGTGTTAAGGAGCTAGCACTGTTCCATCTTTCAAAACGGGACTAGATAGATTCCTTAGGAAGAATGGCATGAGCAGAGGTAGCATCCTGGCTTATAAGCTAGGATGTGTGCCTGTACTCAATTTGGGTACAGTCGGTGCTGTGCTGGAGGAGGGGAGAACAGAATGGAACCCAAGTCTCTTCCGCCGTCACCTAACTACGCAACTAATAAGAGTACGGAGTTGCAAACAGTTCCTGAGTTAAACAGAATGTACACAATTCCAGAACAGGGCGCCACATTAGCGTGCAGTCTGCCAATAAAACAGGAGGGATGCTGCACACTGAAACGGGACGTGAGAACTGACATTGTGACCATTAGGTCTTATTTAGCAATGATCAGTAAAGGAAAAAAAAAATAACTATTGTTTTCTTCACAGATCACTCCAAAAGGCCTAAAGATCAAAATGCAGATTCTCACGTTTTCTGTTTTCAGCATATATTTGATTTAATGGTGAGCGAGCCTAGAGGGATGGCTGAGATACTGACTCAGTGGTTTGTTTTGGTATTCACCAAAGTGCCTTCGGGGGTGGGGGGGGGATGATGGAGATGATGGGACTCACTAGGAGGGCCCATAGCATCAGGAGTAGCCACAATGCAGCCTGTGGACCTCATACCTGCCCTGGCAATGGACTGTCTGCTGTCTGGTAAACATCAAACACAGGTAAGTTCTAAGAATCAGACAAAATGCACCCCACCCCAGGATCACAGTGGGACTAAAGGAACAATTGGTGGGGCCATTTGCTGTAATCTATCTCCTTATCGGGGCCAGCCTCTAACTTAGGTGTGGGCCTTTACATGAGTGTTCCAATTAAAGTTTGCTGATGACAGTGGCCCAGTGGTACAAAGTGCTGAGGCGCTTAGCACCTTACCTCTCCCACGCTGGTAGCCTGGGTGCAGGAACAAACCCAGACTTCAGGGGGCCAGCTGGGGGGAGAATGGACCGAACATCCTAACGGATGCTCTCCTTCTCTGGGGAGGGAGGACAGCCAGCTCTGCTGTTCTACTGAGAGAGAGAGAGATTTGGGTATAGTGACCTTTAGGTTTACTCACAAATAAAAACACCTCAAGCTACAACACATCCAATCAGAAGGTAGCAAACCTCACCTTGACTTCGTCCCCAAGATCCGTCCAACTATGAGGTTGGAAATGCCAATACCAATCATTTGTATGGAGGTAGCGAGACCCATAGCTGTCCTCAACGTAGCCTGAGGAACCACTAGAGGGATAGATGGCCACATACTCGCCTATAAAATAAAAATGAATATATCATGTCAATGGTGAAATAATTGTGAATATGTTATCGTCCCCATTTTTTTTAAAACCAAGGACTACACATACAAACTTTCAGTTTCCTCAGCCATGCTATATTATGGGCTAAGAAATTCTGTTCATTCCTCAGTACTTGGAACTGCTTTACAGAATGAGCAGAAGAGCTTCTGTGTGAACTAAGAACACCACCTCTGCCAATCACCTCACCCCCTCAACATGGCAACTTGGCTGCTCTACCCCCCCCCCCAGATAATAAGACACAATGTAGGCAGAGGCACTGATCCCTTGCATCAGCTGGCCACCTCAGCAACTCATGCATGGCACAATCCAAGACTGCCTGCTAGGCTTTTTATCTAGGCTTTGCACGACCTTCTAAACCAGCCCATAAAAGCATATCTTGTAATCTGTTGTCTCATTAACATAATGCTTTTTTGCGATTTATTATTTATTCTTTCCCACCCACAGTTGCCCCCATCAGTACTAACCGACAACCTCCCAGCCCCACCCATGCTATTCCTGTCAATTAACCCAACCTCCATCACCTTGGACTTCTCCCTCCTAGGTGGGGTGGGGAGAGTTGGCCAACCCCACCCCCCAACTTGGTTTCTGGTTTCTGGAGGTGGGCGGGCAGTCAATGCATCGGGGGCCAGAGGGTACCGGCACACCTCACCCTGCTGCACTGTGGCCTTTTGCTGTTTTTCTTGTTCTCGTCGCATGGAGACGCTGGGTTGGGCTCACTGATGGGCGCGAGCAACCAAGGCAAGATGACATCCCGTTGAATCGAAAAGCTCCCTCTCCCTTTTCCTCTCTCTGCCTGCACCACCACTTTGGATCAGCCAGGTAGTGGTTGCACATGAAGAGAGTATTCCCACCCTCCCCAAGGAGGATACTGTCCACTGAGATGCTCAACCTCTTACCCCAGCTGGCCCTCTGACGACTCGGGCTCGTTCCCAAACCCAGGTCACTGGTGTTGCAAGCAGTAACACTACTACTGTACTGATGGGCCGGCAGTGCTACTCTTTTCAACAAAGAAAACCCATCCCCCCCATTCTTTTTTATTACTTTCTATTTTTGCCCCATTTCTCCTCCCCAGCTGCCAGTGTCTTCCTTCCACCTGTCCAAGCCCATCTGCCTATTGCAACAGTCCTCCAATGGTCCAATCCACCACCAGCCTCTGCTGGACATCTGCTCAGGAATTCTCAACCGTAACCTACAGCTTATCCCTTGCGGGTGGGTCCCCACGGTTCCCCAAGCTGAGAGGAGGACACTTCATTCGAGGGCTGAGGTCCATAGTCAGGAAGAAGGAGGAGCCAGTGAGGCACTGGAGCACAGGAGGAATCAGTTAGACCGTACTGTGGAGTAGAGGGGTGGCCTCATCTCTCTGGGGCCGCTGGGGTTTATTTTTTTTCCCCTTCCCCACTGAGCCCTCCCTTACCTCACCCCAGGGTGTGGTCCTCAGAAGCGACCCAGCAGAATGCCTTATCAGGGCGACTGGAACAATGTGTGAGCCCCACCCTACCTTCAGAACTCCCCCTGCGGGCCCCACTCTGGGCATGTTAAGCCTCTGCTTTACTTTCCAGGCCAGTGGGTGCATATCAATGCAAGGCCACTCGAGAGGGACCAGTTATTCCTTACTGTATGACATGCCCTCCCCCTGGTGCAGTCATGCAGTGGATTGAGATTCCCTCCCCGAGGCAGGACGCATCCAAGATAGATGCCAGAAACCCAACTTGCTGGCTGGCACCAGACATCCCAGGCTCCAGATGCAAACCCAGGTTGTCTGGATGGCAAGCCCCCCATTCTTTCTTTAACATTTGTGGTGTAAACAGAACAGCACAGGGTTTGGCATGAAACATACAGTAGAATGGAACACACAAGACACATTCCTGGTTTGTGAGAAAGTGAAAATCCATTGCATTCTACTATTCTGTAAATGTCGTTTTTATAACAGTTTAAGTATCTGTTTAATAGGACAGAAATGTTTGCACAGTAAACTGGTTCATTTAACAAGCCTTTAACAGGCCCGTTCTTCTAACTGGCATTTGTTTAAGTGACCTCTTCTGAACTATCTACGTTTCTGATCACTTGAGGCCAACAGCTCAGAATTCTGTGGGCTCAATACATGCATACGTCCGCATAAATAAATAAAATAAATAAATAAAACAAGAAAAGGCAAGTACCACTAACTATCAACACATCCTTGGGAATCACCCTTGAACAGGTGGCTACCTTCAAATATCTTGGAATCACCTTTGATCAAGGCCTAACCTTTGCAACCCATATCAATAGTACAGCCAAAACTATTAATCAGCGGCTTGGGATACTGTACCGGAACAGACAGCTCCTCACCCTACCAGCACTGAAGCTAGCTATTCAATCCTCAATCATTTCAATCATTGACTACAGCTTAATTATCTATGGGTCCGCCTCTACTAGCGCACTTAAATGTATTACAACCTCCCTTAACAAGGCCTGTCGGCTGCTTACTGGCGCTCATCGATGTACTCATACTTGCGAGCTCTATGTTGAAACTGGGTGGTTACAACTCTCAAACCGCTTAAAGTACCTCACCTGCCTTATGGCTAAAAAATCCATCATGGGCCTCACCCCACCCTGCATTCAAGACCTGATATGCCAGAACACAAGTGTCCGACCCACCAGAAGATCAGAAAATCAGCCTCTTCAGGTCCCCCGTTGCCAGACTACCCAGGGTCAACGATCATTTGCCTATCGTGCCCCCCACTGGCTTAATGCCCTTAGCACCTCTATTACCTCCTCTACCTCTTTAGGTGCATTTAAATCTAGCCTATTCTCTCACTTTGCCACCTCCAACTCCTGTGACTGCCTTGATTAAATCCTAACTATTTCAATTCTCCACCCTGCCCACTTACCTGACAAAGGCCTGGTAGAGGATCCTTTTCTCTAACTATGGTCTGCTCCTCCCTCCCTTTCTCTCTCATGCTCTGTCTCTATCGTTTCCCCTCCTCATTTGTTTGCTTATTGATGAAAGTGTTCATTTGGTAATTATTCTGTCCTTCACAAATGTCTTTGATACTTGACTGTTCATGTCTCTTTTTATTCCACAATGTACTTTATTGTGCCACTCATTGTAACCCTATTGTTTGTACCCAATTTGACGCGGAACCTTTGTAAAAGAGCCTTGGCTCAAAGGTATTAATTCCTAGAATACAATAAACAAAATAAATAAATAAATGAAGACAAAGCTGGATACACACCAAACAGGTAGCAATTAACAAAACGTATTAAACAGAAGGCAGCAGACACCAGGTGTTAGCAAGGTGTTGTTAACTTGTACCCATTTGGTGTGTGCCCAGCTTTGTCTTCATTTGTGCTGTAGTTTGTTTATCTGGAGCACAGTCATAGATACTAGTGTGCAGTCCATTTTTTTGTCTTTGGTGGATACATCTACAGAACTTGTGCGTTTCCTCAAATCTCCCTATTTTGGGTGCTTTCTTTCTTTTGTGTTTTTTTTTTTTTTTTTTTTATTTCCTACCTTGGCACCGGTCAGAAACTTCAACTTATTCAAGTTGTTCCTGCCCCCAGGGTTACGGATTATCTTGTCAGGCCACTGTCTGCCCAGCCACCTTTCTGTCCCAATAGCTTGCTACCTTTGGCACGTCCTGGGCCAGGTGGGGGATGACTAGTCAGAGATACACAGACACACAGAATATTGGAAGAAGGACCAGTTGGCCCACTCAGCCTGCCCAAGTGTTCCCTGCTTATTCTGCCTCTGCAGACCCAAACTGGTCTCCAGCTACCCTTTCTCACCATGCCTCTGTTCTAATATATCCGTGTTTAGCCAATGCATGCTTGATGCACTCCACCATTCTAGCCTCTTCCACTTTGGCTTGGCAGTCAGTTGTATAGAGTCAGCATTCTGTGACAGGGAGGCAGGGATGGGGCCAGTGATGTTGGGCAGGCCATCATAAAGGCCAACAGTAGTGCTTTCTCCTCACATCTTTAAGGCCCTCCCTTCCTCCACAAGGTGAGAACGTCTGCTGCCACACTTGTACTGACCTGTGAGGAGAAGTCAACATCACCTGGTCACCAGTAACATCAAGGCTCCTCTTGGTCCACAGGAGGCACTACAGAAGGTTAACCTGAGATGCAGTTTGAGTTCCTCTCAGACTTGTTTGCGAACTCTTTTGCAGAGCTGTCAGCAGGAGGCCAGCTTGGGGCACTGTTCTATTTGCAAGCCTACTCTGCAAAGAAACTGACAAGAACTCTGATACATCTTGAGAGAAACAGGATGTATCCTTAACAAGCTCAGGATGAAGAAGTTAATTATTAGGCAAAGACTTGTTATAAAAAGCACAGCAATGCCAGCCCGATGGCACAGAGGGTTGAGGCGCTGGACGCCACACCTTGCGCCACGCCAGCGACCTGAGTTCAGTAGTGAGCTTGGGCCGCCAGAGGTCAGCCGGGGGGGTGGGGAGGAGTCAGGATTGAGCAGCTGCAAGGCAGCTCTCCTCTCTGCGGAGGGACGTGAGGTTTCCCCCGACTCGTGGCTGCCACCCGGTGGAGGCCAGCAGTACCAGGCCAGGAGGAACCTAGGCGCTCTGCCAGGAGGGAGGATGGGGCCATCACCAGAGCTGCGAGATGCATGCTCGCCTCCATGCACATGCGTGACGGGGTACCGAGAACGGGAGAAAATACAAATACCATGTCTCCCCTGGTGCCATAAGGCGGGAGGCACCAGGCTAAGTAAAAAAATAAAAATAAAAAGCGCAGCGATACCGGACCGGACCCAGAGGGTTGTGGTTGGCGGGTTAGTCTCATCCCCAAGGAGGGTCATTAGTGGGGTCCCTCAGGGATTGGTCCTTGGGCCCCTCCTGTTCAACGCCTACGTCTCTGACATAAGGAAGGGTATCAGGAGTGAGATGAGTCTCTTTGCAGATGACTCAAAACTGGGGGCGGTGGTGGATGGAGAGGAGAGGAGGGTGGCCCTACAGGCTCTAAAAAGGTGGTCTAGAAAGTGGAAGCTGAGGTTCAATGCAGAGAAATGCAAGGTACTGCACCTGGAGCCAGAAACCAGGCCAAGTGTATACCCGAGGATGCTACAAGTCTCGATGGCTGAGAGGGACCTGGAGGTGGTGGTGGATGTCAAGATGAACAACTTGGAGACTTGTAGGAGGGCAGCGGCCAAGGCCAACAGGATGATGGGATGCATCACTAGGGGGATCACCTCCAGAAGGAGGGAAGTGATACTCCCTCTGTATAACTGCTTGGTGAGGCCTCACCTAGAGTACTGTGTGCAGTTTTGGAGGCCACACTTAAAGAGGGACATTGAACTCCTGGAGAGGGTCCAGAGGAGGGCAACCAAAATGATCTGGGGCTTGGGGGACAGGACCTATGGGGAGAGGCTCGAAGAGCTAAATATGTACAAATTGGAAGAGAGAAGGGACCAGGGGACATGATAGGAGTCTTCAGGTACATGAAGGGGTAAATAGGGAGGAGCAGTCAGGGTGCTCCGAAGGAAGGAGGGGGGGTGGCAACTAGAGTGCGTGGGTGGAAGCTTGGGGGGGGGGATTCAGGGGAGAAAGGAGGAGGTACTACTTCATCAAGAGGGTGGTGGAGCCATGGAATGCGCTGCCCAGGAGGCTGGTGGAGGCAGAGACGGTGGAGGGGTTCAAGAGGGGGTGGGACAGGTACAGGGGAAGGGTTCTGGAAGCAAAGTCCAATGCAGTGAGAATATCCGGGACTGGGAAGGTAGAAGCCAGAGAGGGCGAGGGGGGCAGCAAGGTCAGCTCCCTGGGTGGGGGCTAACCAAACGAGCAGACACGAAAGCCCGTTAGGCCTATTCTGCTGGCCTTTTAGTATGTATGTTAGTAATATTTTTGCTAGAGAGACTGAGATTATGGAATTGAAAAGAAGCCCTCAGATGAAGGACTTTTATTTTCTCTATTTGTCCTGCCTTTGTATATAGCTATCCTGAACGTGGTTTCGCTATTTTTATTCTACTGTTGCTGATAATAATAAAATGCTACTTACAAATTTTACAACTGCTCCTGGTCTTCCTATGCTTCCTGACCTGTGACTCGACGACAACACCCAATAGCTGATGCCATTAATTACATCACACAGAATGTTAGCCAATGGCTTCTTGACAGTAGTAAATAATTCTCAATGTAGCAGCAGAACAAACCCGCCTCAGTAGTTCAGGATCCCTGCTGCAACAGAGAACGAAGGGTCCTGTTCTAGGCTCTCAGAATGTGAAGCACAGTTCACCCATCTTCCCTAGCCCGAAGTTAGCCCCCCCCTCACAGATGTATTGTTACACTAATCCCATTTCTCACCACTTACCAGATAATTGATTTTCCTCACTTGTGAAACAACTGCTGTGTTATTCACAAACCCATGCGTTAGTGCCTCTATACATGCACGCACATGCTACGCGTATTGAGCACCGCTTGGTATATGGAACGACAGTGGCAGGAGGTACCGTAGTAATCTGTACAATTTTGGAAAGCACGGAATTACTTACTCCTTTATATCCCCCATTGTCACCAGCAAATCCCACTTACAGCTGCGAAGGAGTAGGTGATTCCCAGCCAGATAGTGGATACCAGAGGAGGCACGAATGTAAAAGCCAGCAGGGCAAAAACTGGGAGAGTCATGACAGCACATGCAACAGCGAAGATCCCTCTCAACCCCACGTAGTCCTAGGAAAAGAAACAAAATAAAGCGTTAAGTTTAATATTATTATGTGTTTTTCTCTCTTTTTGTCTCCCTGGTTCTTCCCGTCTCCAACTGGGGCACCACAACTGCACCCTTCCTTCGGCTGGAAGGGCAAATGAGAGGCTGCCTTCACACCATACGGCAATGTCACTCTACTGTCAGCCAGCAGGTAGTACGTGAATGCCATGCAGTTCACTTTCTACCTTTTCAAAAGCAGAGTGCTGCACCTCTGCAATGCATCTGGTCCCCTGCCAGCTCCAGGATGGGATTCTAGGTGGGTGTTACACCCGAACCTTGATCTCTCAGGTGACAGCGCAAGGGGGCGCCTCCACCATGCCAGTGGACAGATCCTTTTACTTTATTTCACTTAAAGTATTATTTTATTTGCACGCCAGGGCAAAAAGAGAGAGATACCGGTAAGTTGCTGTCCATGTGGATTTCTTCACATTGGTAGAGAACCAAGGACCCTCACGCAGTACTTATGTGATTGCTACAGGTGCATAGTGCTTGTACAAAAAAAAAAAACCATCTTAAATTCTTTTTTTTTTTTTAAATCAAGGTATTTATGTTCTTTATTTTCATTGGCCCACGTCAGCCCACCCAGCTCTATCATCCGCCAACCCCAGGCCTTACCTGGCTCTGAAGGTCCCCCACAAATTACCCCCGATGGGGGGGCCAGGGAAAGGGCTGTGCTCCCCACCCTCAGCGTCCCAATTCGGTTACTGGAGTCAGGGGCCCAGTCGGCAGTGTGGTGCCTGTGTCATCCTGCTAGTGGAGTATTTCCACTTTTCCTGCCTCCTCCACCCACCTCCCCAACGTCAGGTAGTGTCCTGACCTGACGTCTTATGCTGCAAGCATATCCCTGCAGGATAGGCAAGCTCCCTGGCTCACCACAGGGGTCGCTAGAGCAGCGGATCCAGGCGACCTCCCTCCCTGGTTAGGAACACTGCTATGTGGCAGCATCTCCTCTGCACTCAGGGCCACCTAACTGGCTTCGTGGGCTCACTTCCAAACCTGGGCTACCAGCATGGCAGCATGCAGAATACCCACTGGGCAATCAGGCAGCTCCCCCCAATCTGAAATCTTAAACAAAAAAAAATGAATACCTGGTTCTGCCCTCCACATCCCTCCGCTCAATTTTTATTTTTTTTCTCAAAGATCTCTGTTCATTTTTTTTCCATCACACTGGTTCTAGTAGTACAGCACAGCAGCTACAGAACTTAGGCCACTTTTTCCCTGACAAAATAGCATTTTCCCACCTTTTATCTTCAGCCCCTTTACACAGATCAGACTGCAGCACAGTTTAGTGGTTATAGCAGAGGCTTGTGAACCAGGGGGCTTCTAGGTTCAAATCTCACTATAGCTATGGGTTCAATGGGAAGAACTGTGGGATGGGAATTTTTTTTTTAAGCTTACTTTTTCTCCCCCGGCCCCCTCGTCAACTTCTTCCTGGCATCCTTCCATCTGGTCACCGTCCATCCTGCACCCATTCTCCATCTCGGGCCATCACCTTGCTACCCCCACAACTTACCCCCCATGGCAGGGTGGTGGGGAACCCCCCAGCTCACCCACCAGGACCGGATCTAGTACAGGTGATGCCCTCTGGAGATGGTGCGTTGTGTCGGATGGCCATCAAGCTGCTCGACCCGAGCTGCCATTTTTCCACGTTTCTCTGTTCGGCGGAGCGTGCACATGCTGCCCACACAGCCACCCACCGCTGCCTCCACCTCCATGCCCCACTGTACTGGGCCAGGCGTGCCAACACCCAGCCTTCGCTAGGTATCAGGCAAATGCCAGGCTCTGTTCCCCACCCTCCCGGGAGAGGGGAGCTGTCCTCCAGATGCTCGATCCTCTCCCACCCTGGCCGGCCCCCAATGACCTGCTCGCACCGCAAACATGGGCCACCGGTGTGGCAGTAGGTAAGGCATCTCTGCCTCAGCCCTCCACACCACTGGGCCAGCTGGGAATTTTTTATTTTTTTATAACAACATGGCAGACAGGATTTCTGGTCAAGATTTAAGTCTCAAAATGTAACAAGTAGTGATTTTATTTAAAAATCCGGGACTCACCCCCTTTCAATATTGAAATAAACTGAATTGTACAATCTTACCCAATAAAATAATAAAAAAGTAAAGCTGAGCCGCGCGCCGCGGTTGGATTTCTGTAACGCCGGCGACCCGGGTTCGAACGGATTCGGTCGCCGGAGGGCCGGCTGAGGGGAGAAGGACGAAAGGCCCCCACCACTGCTCTCCCTGATCCGGGGAGGTGGTGAGTCGCTGGTGCACGGTGGACTCCTGGTGGAGACGGGGAGAACCCCAAGCACTCGGGGCCTGACATCAGATGGGGGCAGGGCAGACGCTGGCGTCATTGCACGCTCCCGCCCCCCTTAAAGGGAAAAACTCTGCCTACCTCTGGCGCCTCTATGATGCCCGTCCCTCGGGCTGCAATGGAGCTCCCAAAACACGTCTCCCAGCCTATTCACGGCGTTCATGGCACCTAAGGGCCGAGGTGCCACGTCCCTTAGCAGAGGCAAGCCAGGGGTAATGGGAGGCGTGGCTCAAGAGGGGATGCTGCAGCAGGGGTCCGTGACCAGGCGGAAAATCTGGCGCGGAGGAGGTACAAAAAAAAAAAAAAAAGTAAAGAAGCTGCTCATGAAATCTCATCCGAAAATCTCATAGGCCATATTGTTTTACAGAGGATGCCGCATTCTATAAACTACCTGCTCACTGTGCGACCCTGAGCAAGTCATTTCCTGTGATTCACTGTCCTAAAACTGTGTGAAAGCAGAACCCCACTGAAAATGAGAGGTCACATCTCCACTGGACTATCCTGGGCAAACAGACTTTAAAAATAAACACAGAAACAGAGAAACTGATGGCAGATAAGGACTGCTAGGCCAACACAGTCTGCCCATTTGTTCTACCTGCTGCAAAAACCACAGACCCTACCTGATCTCTGGCTTTGTTCTCCTACTTATCGCTAGGGTTCCCCTATGCTTCCCATGTATTTTTGAATTCCCCTACCGAATCTGCCCCCACCACCTCTGCTGGGTGGCTGTTACATGCATCCACCACCCTTTCTATTAAGTATACTTCCTCACGTTATCCCTTAGTCTCCCCCTTCCAGCCTCATATCATGACCCCTTGTTCTAGAACATCTCTTTTTCTGAAAGATGCTACCCTTCTGTATCTTATTCATGCCCTTGAGATATCTGAAGGTCTCATCATATTCCCCCCTTTCTCTCCTCAAGGGTATACATATTGAAGTCCTCCAGTCTCTCCTCATATGACTTTTCGTGCAGGCCTTGCACCATTTTTGTTGCCCTTATAAAGATTAAGGTTGTCTGAAGAACCAACAGCATCTACTGGGAGCAATGCACTTTTACACAGAGAATGCTTTCTCTATTTATATATTTTTTTATTATGTTCACATTTTGTTCCCCCTGTCCTCCACCCCAATGTTGGGGTCATCTAGCCAGCAGAGTAGATGAGTGAATGCAAGCTGATGCCAGTACCTCTCCAAGGTCAGCCATTGGGGGGGGGGGCAGGAATGCTGAGCAGCCCACTCCCACCATCCCCAGGAGCCAGGCACCTCACAACTGCAACACACCTGACTCCTGCCAGGTCCAGCTTGGGATTTCAGGAACTGCACCCAAACCCCAGCCGCCCAAGTTGCAGCGTCCCACACCAAATGGTTTCAAACAAACATCGGGTCACCACAAGATATGTGCAGGTATTTTCAAGTCGGAGTCTGGTGGGCGACAGCTACTAGTTTTAGTTTCTTGTAGTCTCTTTACAAATTTCTGAGCTGGACAGTCACCAGATTTACGCCTTACCTAGTAACTCTGACCAGAGAAGGGCAGGATTAACAGCAGTGTACTTACAATCAATATCCCGACTGCAGCGGAGAGGACCAGGGAGCTGTCATACACAGCGCCAGCGATATAGGAGGCTTCCTGCTGGCTGTAGCCAGAGTACTTATCCTGGATAAACTTGCTGCGGGTGCAAAAACAATGAAGTCATTAACAGACTGAACACCTACTTTCAATACATCAGTGCCATGTGAGTGCATGCCACTCCATTATCCCTCACCGGCAGCTGAGTCCAAAACATCAATAATGCATACCGTATTCAACCTCCAGCCTCACAAATCAAGAGCAGAGCTTTTAAAAAAAATTATGGAAAGTGACGAAAATCAGGGACATGTCTTAGAAATGGTAATATTAGCATAAGGAGCAGTCACAGTATGTAGTCTGATGTAAAAAGCATTTACTGAACTGAACTAAACCGTGACACGAATTTGTGGCCAGTGTGGGATGAGTCAGTTTGTGAGCCTTTAATCTATTTGGCCTCTAGCTTTCAAAACCTGGTAGCCAAGTCAATACTTTTTGTGGCTATCTTTTTTAAGGGCTCAAAAATCCCTTTGTGGGAAGGTAGCCAGTTTGGATGTTAGTTTTCAAAATCTGGCAGCCATGCCAATTTTTTTTAGTGGCCATTGGCCGCCTGCTACCTGGTTTGTCCCACACTGTGTCTGGCATTATATTATGCTTCAAATCCCTACTCTTCGGTGACAAAAAAGGCCACATTTTTAGTTAACTGAGTAAATCTGAGGCAAAATCAGGGACATCCCTGAAAATCAGCAACAGCTGAGAGGTATTGTATGCAACAATAAGTAGGTGCACATGCATTCTACCAGCATCCACTTCTCGAAGCCTGAAACTGAGTCTTATTTACTGGACAATAGGAAGCCCAGGTAAGAGATTCTGGTACTCCACAGTATAGCAGAGTCTGCCAGCCACCGTACGCTGTTAACACCTCAAGTTATATCACTACCATTCATGCTGCTACCAAAATAATTCTCACGACTGTTTAATTCATAGTTTCCCAAAAACTATGTATCACAGGTGAGACGTCCCTCATTATGCTACCCTCTGTTACACATGGATATGGTGCTGCCCTGCACTCAGTCTAAGGCTCATACAATCCACAACAGGAGGTTTGCCCTTCATTTTGCCATTCAAGACCTCATCTGTCTCACATGAATATGGCGTTGTTCATCACTGCAGTCTGGGGCTTGTACCATCCCCAACAGGAGACACGTCCCTTGTATACCACTCAGAGTCTCCTGTCTCCCATATAGATATTGCACTGTCACTCACTGTAGTCTGGGGCTTGTATCATGCCCCAATAAGAGGCGTGTCTCTCGTTATACCACTCAAGAGTCCCCTCCCTCCCAGATAGCTATGGTGCTGTCCCTCACTACAGTCTGGAACTTGTACCATCCCCCAGTGGAAGACATGTCCCTTGTTATACCACTCAGAATCTATATATCATATCTTCCCTTTTACATCTGTCAGATCTCATGATGCCTGTGCATAAGGTAGTATCTACAAATCAAATTAGACACTACACGCCGATTTCAGTACTTCCTCCCTTGGCAAAGATAGAAGAAAAACTGGTATACGGTCAACTGATAGAGTATACTGATAAGCACAGGCAACAAAACGATTGTCAGCATGGCTTCAGAAAGGGACTCAGGAGGAGTTATCACTTTTGGCAGGATTGCAGATGAGGTGCATATGGCTACAGAGAAGGGCTATCTGACTGGAGCTGTGTTTATTAATCTGACCACTGCATTTGGTCCTGTGGATCACAAGTTCTTTTTTTAAAAAGATAAGAGAGCTGGGGGGCTTGGCAGGGTACTTGTCTACTGGTTTAAGAGTTATATGTCTAACGGATCTCAGTCTGTTAAAACTGGAAATGTTTGGGGCCATCTGCTGGCCTAGTGCAAGCTTGTCGCATTTCTGTGCCAGTGACCCGGGTACGGGAGCAAGCCTGTGAAGCTGGACTTGTGCAGTCCTGGACTGGGGAGTGCTGTTGAGTGCAGCACAAGCCAGCCTGGAGGAAGGGAGGTACCCAACATCCATCTCTGCAGCAGCCCCTCAAGGTTGGGCCGGGGAGCTTGCCCCTCCATGAGGGGTGTCACATGCTCAGACTATGCTGCAGCTTGCAATGCCAGCAGTCAGCTATGTCAGCACCAAAGGGAGGTAGGAGGGTCCAGGGTAAATGGGGAAGAACGATGGCACTGGTACTGTTCGGTTCTGCCTTATATGGATCCCCACTGGCCTTGATGGAGTGGTGGATAGGACTCGGAGGTCATCGGGGACATGCCTGAGCAAGAGGCATCGATGGTGGACCGGTGGCCACACAGATCTATAAAAAGCAATACTGGAACTGTTCACTTATCTGTCAAGAATATTACTATGATCTGTAACCACACACAGAGAAGATCAGGCAACAGAAGAGATGACTGGGGTGAGATAAGGGTATATCTATGGTTTATCATTGAACAGGAAGAAAACAGGAAGAGGGTAACTTAAGACTATAAGGCCCACAGGGGCCTAGGGTAACTTAATTTGTAAGACCAGGAGGGACCAAGAGAAAAATACTGACCCCCCGCCAGCCAAGTAACAAAACAGAAAAAAACAAAACAAAAGGGGGGCACCTAAAAACATGAAGGATTTGGTCAACATGTATGTGGGAGAACCTGTATTTATGGGAGTGGTTCATGCATTCCAATATGATGCTCTAGAGGTACCACATTTGTAATGAACTGCTTAATATTTAAAGACTAAAATGGTTTATTATGTGATAACCCCTTAAAGCAGAGTTTCAGGAGAAAAGGGGATAGCACTAACTGTGTGGGGCAAAACCTAGAGGCCAAAAAGAATAGCCCTCATCTCCAGAATTTTGATGTGGAAATAGTTGTCAGTCAGATACCAAACACCCTGAGTCCCCAAGGAACCCAGGTGGGCACCTTACCCCAACCAAGAGACATCCATGGAGAGAACCAAGTGAGGGGGAAGGACAGATTAACTGGGTCCACCATAAGAGATGGGAGCAGTCTTGCCACTAGCAAAGATTGCTCCACAATGGTGATGTGACACAGACCAGGTGATCCACTGGACGTGCAGCATCCACTGGAGAATATGCATCTGGAGATGGTCTAGTGAGACAGTCAAAATGGCACCAGCCATGAGGCCCAGTAATCAGAACATGAACCTGGCAGAGACCAAATCGCTGGAGGCAACCATACCTGCCTGACTGATCAGGTCAGTGGCATGATTCTCTGGATGGAATACTGTGGCCTATGTGGTTCAAGTTCAAGTTTATTGCAGGAAAACTCCATTGAGCAAGCTCATTCACAAGGAGGTCCTGTGACATGTACAATGATAATGAACATACATAAATAAAAATAATTGATAGACAATAATATAACAGGTATGCATGCGATCACATAATACAAGCAAGATATTACATATGAGGATACCACATCGGATGACAATAGGTGGTGAGCAAACAAGCGGTACGAAGTGATAAACATTTCCAGGTAGTAAACTAACAATGCAAGACATGGTAACTGGTATTTGCAATACATACATTTTAGTAAATTGAGCAGCAACAGAAAATATAGGGTAAGGGAGGTATTCAAGGCTTGGTAGGGTGAGCGGAGTAATATATACGTAGACAGAGCCAAGAGTAGGACGTGGAAGGGGAGCAGGAGTGGGATTGCTGCAGTAAAGGTAGCAGTTATAAAGTCAGAAGCCGGAGCATGAAATAGCTTCTTGGATTAAATGATAGTGTGAACAATAAGTAATTAACATGCATAAGGCAATTAAAGTCTTACATAGAATGTGCATGGCACACATAGGGATGAGAAGGGGCTTAATGACAGTTGCAAATATATTTTATCTTATATCTTAGCTGGTATCTTTTATCTTATATCTTAGGTGGTATCCAGGACTGCATCTGTAAACTGCAGATACTGGCAAATGACTACAACTGACTTGGTTTTTTTGACCATAATCCCCAGTTGGTTAAATAAATGCCAAGTCCGGTGGGGGTTCTGCATCACCAGATCCCTAAAGGAGGCATTTAGAACCAACCATCCAGTGCAGGAATACATAAAGGGTCTTTTGGCCAAGGGCCATGGCTACCACAGTGAAGCACTTGGTAAAGACCCAAGGAGCCAAGGATAAGTCAAAAGGCAAGACACAAAATTGGTAGTGCTGGCCCTCCAGAAAAAAAAGTAGGTACGCCAGTGGCAGTGTCTGTTCTTGATATGCAGGTCAGCATTCTGCATATCTGGGGAACACTGCCAGCCCCCTGCCAATAACAGAGTGAGGAAGGACTGAAGAGAAACCATCCACAACATTTGGTACTCTATGTACTTGTTTAGATCTCCCATGGGAGGAAAGGGGGACGTAATGGGGGGAGTCACAGATGGGAGATTGAAATTAAAAGGGTGAGGTAAGGATTAAAAGCCCTGAAGGCCAGCCTGGTGGCGCTGAGGGTTGAGGCGCTGGACGCCATACCTCGTGCCACACCAGCAACCCGGGTTCGGGAATGAACCTGGGCCATCGGGGGTCAGCAGAGGAGAGAGAGAGAGAGAGAGGATTGAGCATCCGGAGGACTGCTCTCCTCTCTCTGGGGAGGGATCCGGGGCTGCTTGGCGTCCTGGCGACCCCCGATGGGATCGGCAGTAACGCAGGTACACTAGCCAGAAGAAGGGGCAGGAGAGTGGCAGACATCAGCAGGGAAGCTGTGCACAGACGTCATTGCACACTGCACTCCCAAGGGGAACCAGAAAAAGCAGAAAATCCCCTGTCTCGCCTGTGGAGATGAAGGGGATGTGACAACCCACATCCGACTGCCGGCCCGATGTCTGGAGGACTCAAGGCTGACAACCCCGGTAGGATCTCTATTCAGACAGGCTGTTGCGGGAGAAGGGCCCACCCCCGGGGGGGTGATCAAGGGGGTTTGACCTGTTGGGGTGGTCGGGGGAGTCCCTCCACTAACTAGGGTTTAGGCAAGGGAGTAGAGGCTGGGGTCGAGTGCATACCCCAGAAGGATGCCCAGGTGAGAGAAGGAGTATAAATAAAGTCTAAAAAAAGCCCTGAAGGTGAGTAAGTCCCTGGGACTGGATGGCATATACCCAAAGGTTCTGAGGGAGTTACTGGATGTGCTGACAGGTCCCCTAGTGGACCTGTTTAACACCTCTCTAGCGACAGGAATGGCACCCCTGGACTGGAGTGCTTCTACATTAGAGTGAGATAAGGGACGACCCTGGTACTTATCAGCTAGTTAAGTCTGATCTCGGTAGTGGAGAAGCTCATGGAAACCATACTGAAGGAAAGACTGGTAAACTTTCTGGATGAAAATAGGCTCCATAATGAAAGACAGTATGGGTTCACATCAGGGCAGTCCCGCTCTGCTAGACCAACCTAACTGCTTTCTTTGATTAGGTAACCAGGACAGTGCACAAAGGCCAAGCCGTGGACATACTGGGCCCGATTTCAGAAGGGAGTTGGACCGACCCAAGAGACTTGCATCAGAGAGGTTGACACAAGGGGTGCCTTGCATAAAAGAGTGCGGCAATTACAATTTTGGAAGGCAGCCTACCACAAACCCTGACTCCTTGTGCCAAATGCCACAAGTTAGACCAGCCCCCCCCCTCGGGTCTAACTCTGCACCATGCGGGGACCCATTTTGCGGGGCCTGCACTAAAACTTTGGCACAAGCTGACGTAAATTGTGGAAAATGTTGCAACCGCCAAACCTTCTAAAATCGGGCTGCGTTGCATCAAAGGAGTTTGGCAAGATGCTGAAGGGCAGACGGCCCATCCTGGTGTGTCACAGTTTGCCCAGCGTTCCAGTGGGTACTGGCTGGAGTGGCTCTGCAGGCTGAGATAAAAGTGCTAGCAGTGGCCAAAGGAGATCCTGGTAAGGCCCCGAAAATAAGGGGCTGGTTTAAAAAAAAAAAAGTAATAGTAAAAGAAAAATCTGGCCGGCTCCGTGGCGCCAAGTGATGGATGTTCACTTGGGACGCTGGTGACCCGGGCTCCAGCCCGGATCTCAGGAGTGAAGTCCGGCAGGGAAGGAGTTCAGAGCGTCTCTCAGACACTTCCCTGCCAGGGAGGTGGAGGGGTCTTGGACCATTGTTAAGTGGCTCCTGATGGTGGTTTGCATTTGGCATTCTTGGTGGTCTACAGCCTTGACACGCTGCTGAACATCCCCACCCCCCAAGGATGCCACTGTGGCTGATCCGATACATGGGTGGTGCATGGGACAGGGGAGAAAATGGAAAATGCCCGCTCAGCTGACCAGAAGACGGTGGCCAGTCCCTGCTCGCTACATAGCCTGGAAGTGTCTGAGCCATTCCCTCGCCATGTGCGCCTGGTGTAGAATGAAGCCTATGGGCAAATCTACTCTCTCAGATTAGTCCCCAATCTGGGGGGGGGGTCCCCTCGATGAAGGGGTATGTCAGGTCAACCAGGGCCATGAGAATGGTGATGGGGAGGGGGTCCTAGGCGGCCTGAAGGAGTGGCCAGTCGGAGGGCTGGGAGGTGCAAAAAAAAAAATCTTCAGTGGGAAGGCAGTCTACATTCTGAAAAAACCCCAACCATGAGGGGGATAAGCAGTGGGGATTTGAAGTGTCACAGGTGGAGGTAAGTGGACTGGGTGGCCGCTCGGAAGCCTAAAGGGGGCAATGCTAGCACATTCAGGAGACGAACAGAAAAGTTTAAAACAAACAAATACCTAAGCAAGTCTATTTTGGTGTGGAAAACCAATAACCTAATAAACATATACTGCTTAACTGATACTGAGAAATAAGACAGTTTGACATGCCATGTGCAGGGTAGGAATTTATATCCTGCACAGCTCAAAGGTCACCTGCCATCCCCACCCTCCAAAATGCTGCATCGTACCTGGCATCAGCCACAAATGGAAATATGCCATTATAGAAGAACATTATAGTGAGGACGAGGAGCCAGTAACGCAGGGTCAAGTGACGAACATCTTGGACACTCTGGGGAAAAAAAACACACATAAAATAAACAGTAAGCACTAGTGCCTTAAACAGTTAACAAAGGTGCAACACTGCAGTCTCAGATTGGAACCCTTTGTATCATACGAACATACGAAATTTGCCAGCAGATAAAGGCCTAGAGGTCTATCAAGTCTGCTCGAATGTGCAGCTAGCATCCCTTATTCTGCAGCTGCCCCTCCCTTCCACCCTTCCCCTTCATTAACCCTCCCCCTTGTCCTGTTCCATCCTCATTTGAAGCAGTCCACTGTTCTACTGCATACCACTTCAGCAGGTAACGCATTCCACCCAGCCACCGCCTTCTTTGTAAAAAAGTGTCTCCTCATCTTCCTCCTGAACCTTCCTCGCTCCAGTCTCATATCATGGCCTCTGGTGGCCCTCCCCTCCCTTACTTTGAACAGCCCCTCTGTACCTGTCTTTTTTATTCCTTTCATGTATTTAAAGGTTTCAATCATGTCACCCCTGTCTCTCCCTCCTCCAGTGAGTACATGTTCAACTCCTTCAACCTCTTCTTGTATGATAAGTCCCCAGCCCTTGATCATCTTTGTCGCTCTCTCACCCCTCCAGTAACTTAATGTCTCTCTTCAGATCTGGGGCGACGCCAGTACTGCATGCAGTACTCAGGTGTGGTCTAACTAATGACCTATACAGTGGCAGAATCACCTTCTCCCTCCTCGGAGATATACCTTGCAATACAACCCAGCATTTTGTTGGCCTTTGCAGCTGCCTTCCTACATTGTGCGAGTTGTTCATTGATCCTGCAATGAGCACACCCAGATCCTTTCCTCCTCTGTCTGGGCTAGCTGCACTCCCCTAGCTGATAACTCCTCCATGGGTTCTTCATCCCAAAATGCAGCACCTTGCACTTTTTGGCATTAAAGCCCAGTTGCCAGGTGTCTGACCAGGTTTCAAGCTTGGCCCTATCATCCTGCAACCCCTGCCATCCCCCTAGGTCATCCACCACGCCTACCTTGGTATCATCAGCAAACAGACTGATCTTGCTCTTGATGTCCCATGATATGTCTGCAATGAATATCCCAAACAACACTGGTCCCAACACAGCCCTGTGGAACACCGCTCATCACTGCCCTTGGGTGTGAGCTCCCCACCCACCACCATCCTCTGTTGCCTTCCTGCAGCCAGTTTCCTACCCACCTCACCAGCTTTGCACCCGCCCCTGTGCCTACTAACTTCCTTCCCAGCCTTCCATGTGGCACTGAGTCGAATGCCTTACTGAAGTCCAGATACAGGACATCCACTGCATGGCCCGTCTAGCTGCCTAGTTACCCAGTCATAGAACTCGACCAGGTTGGTTTGGCAGGATCTGCCACGTATGAAGCCATGCTGTCTGCTGTCCTGTAGTCCTTTGGCCTCTAGGAGGGCCACCAGCCTCTCCTTCAGGATAGTCTCCATTAGCTTACCCACGATGGATGTGAGGCTCACTGGTCTGTAGTTTCCCGGTTCATCCTTGGGGCCACTCTTGTGGAGGGGCACCACATGAGCCATCCTCCAGTCCTGAGGTACACACCCCGAATGTAGTGAGGCATTAAATAGGTCTGCCAAAGGTCCTGCAATTGTATCATTACGTATCATTGCTAGGCTGACTGCTGGCCATATAAAGAACTGTCCTAATGCCTAGGTTGCCCCTTCAATCTAGTTCCAGTGGCCTACCAACCTCCATGCACCTCCCAGCTGGCTGCCCGCGTATCAGCCTCCCAAGTTCGTTCCTGAACCTGGGTCGCCAGCTTGGGCCATCAGGCAGCAGAAGAATGAACAATTTTTACTGTTCTGGTGGAGCACTGAAGATTGAGGAATCATCTGAATTGGCATGTGACACTGATCAAGGAAAAATTATTTTCCACTTGAAGGCCAAGAGCTTGACACTTGTACACACTAAACTGCACGCTTGTGCTTTACTTAGTATTTTTGCCTAACTCCCATGATGTTGTGTGTCTTTGTTTCTTAATACCTAGACGAACCTATGAAAGCATTTAAAGGACAATGGAGTTTTGCTGAATACTAGTCCTGGAGTAGTTACCTATGAGAAAACTCTTCAGCCTCTGCAAATGCTAGAATTCATTGGGTTATGCATCTCTCCTAACCACACATATACGCTCTAGCCAAACACTCAGTGCAAATCACTATGGGTGGCAGTAAAGCAAACCAATTCTACTTGTATAGTTCCACTGCCTGAAGGCGGCATGGGGTGATTTACAGTTAAAAACGTATAAACACATAGGCCGCTCTGAAGGCCCAGCGGCAGCACAGCATGCCACCATGCAGGCTACCTAGCTCCGGAAGTGAACTCGAGACGCCACATCAGGAGGCAGGCCAGGTTGGGGCAGCTGCCGCATGGCAGTGTGCCTCAGTCTGGGAGAGTCGGCAGAGAGTTCAGGGGCCTCCGCAACACCAGCAGTTGGGCCAGGGAACTTGCTCTTGCTGAAGTTATGTGCTGTGCATGTGTCTGGCCACTAAGAAGGCTGCGCTCATGCTGAGGGACCTATAGGGGAGAAAAATCAATGTCTGTATAAATGACGGTCTGGGTCTCTGGGATTCTCCTAGGTCCTATTGCCTGCCTGTACTGGATCCTAGTCCACACCGTGGACTACCTCAGGGGTAAGGGGACAGCCCTCCACCTGGAGCCCCACCACAGAAAGGAAGCTGTAGGGGTAAGTGGTGGGTTATCAAAGGCCGGGGATCACATGATTCAGGGCTAAATATAGAAACATAGACTTTGACAGCTGATAAGGACCACTTGGCCCACCCAATCTGCCCATTTCCCTTCCTATTGGATAAGCTGCAGATTCTAGTTAACCAGCAGCCTACTTCCTGCAACCCCCACTACAATTGCCCCACCACTCTCTCAGTGAAAAAAAATTCCTCACATTACCCCTGAGCTGTCCCCCCTCTATCTTTAAATTGTGCCCCCTTGTTCTTACACATCTCTTTTTCTGAAAGATGCTACCCTCCTGGACTTTGTTGATTCCCTTGAGGTACCTAAAAGATTCTATCACGTCCCCCCGTCCCTCCTTTCATCAAGGGTATACATATTAAGCTCTCTCAGTCTCTCTTCATATGGTTTCTGATGCAGAACCTGCACCATTTTAGTTGCCCTCCTCTGGACTGCTTCCATCCTGTCTATGTCCTTGCATAGATGGGGTCTCCAAAACTGCACACGGTATTCCAGATGGGGTCTCACCAACTGTCTGTACAGAGGGATAATCACTTCCCTTTTTCTACTTGTGATGCCCCTTCCTATGCATCCCAGTATCCCCCTGGCTCTCCTTACTGACTTCTCACATTGCTTACCCACCTTTAGGTCATCTGATATGACTACTCCCAAGTCTCTTTCCATTTTTGGTGTTGTTAGTACCTCCCCTGCTATTGTGTACTCTTCTCCTTTTGTTTCCCAGGTGCATTACTTTGCACTTCTTTGCACTGAATCTAAGTTGCCATATGTCTGACCATTCCTGCAACCTTGCCAAGTCCCTCCTCATCCATTCTACCCCTCCTTGTGTATCAACTCTGTTACAGATCTTTGTGTCATCTGCAAAGAGGCAAACCTTTCCTTCCAGACCTTCTGCAATGTCACCTATAAAGATGTTAAATATGGCACATCACTGGGACAGGGTATACAGTACCTTTGAATGACAAACATAGCCAGGGGCTAGAGAAAAACCTCTACAGAAAAACAAAAATATAAATACCGGCCATAAAATCATAATATTAAACAAACTCAGTTAAACCAGCAAGTATGCAAGTCCTTGTGTAGGGCATGAAAATAAGACTTCACCAGGACCAACATCTGAAAACAGGCTTTTATCTTTGCAACCTGCAGCCACACTGCAGGGGATACCAGTCAACTGGACACACCGTTATTTTAAAAGCTGGTAGTGCCGTGGAAATAGGAGCGTCTACTCACCACTTTCTTGGACTCCTGCTGAATGATGCCATCCAGACCGAGTTGCTTCATCCCGATTTTGTCTAATGTGCTCACGGTGATGGCAGAAAGGAAGCCCAGCACACAAAGGAAGGTACCTATACAAAACAACATCTCTCAGTGATTCCAACACACACACAGAGGTGCCTACACTAAATGACAATCTCACTGTAATCCCACCACACAGAGGGAGGTGCCTACACAAAACAACCTCTCACGTTATTCCAACACACAGAAGGAGATGCCTACACTAAATGACAATCTCGCTGTTAACACCCTAACACAGACGGAGCTGCCTACACAAAATGGCAATGTCACCACAATCCCACCACACAGAGGGAGGGAACTACATAAAACATCTCATAGTGATTCCAGCACACAAAGGAAGGCACCTGCACAAAACGACATCTCTTAGTGATTCCAGCACATGGGGTGGAGGGAGTGCTTACACTAAATGACAGTCTCACTGTAATCCCACCACAGAGGGAGGTGCCTACACAAAACGACATCTCACATTATTGCAACATGCGTAGAGAGGTGCCTACACAAAATGACAATCTCACTGCAATCTCATCACTGAGGATGGACCCAACCTACACAACAACAACAACATCTCACAGTGACTCCAATACACAGAGGGAGGTGTCCACACTAAATGACAGTCTCACTGCAATCCCATCACAGAGAAGGAGGTGCCTACACAAAACGACATCTCATAGTGATTCCAACACACAGAGGGAGGTGCCTACACTAAATGACAATCTTACTGTAACACCATAACACAGAGGATGGCACCTACACAAAAACATCATCTCATCGTTACTCCAACACATACAGGGAGGTGCCTACACAAAATGACAATTCACTGTAATCACATCACATAGAGGATGGCACCTACACAACATCACCTAGTGATTCCCACACGCAGAGGGAGGTTCCCACATAAAATGGCAATCCCACTATAATCCCAATGCATTGGGGGGGGGGCCACTTACACAGAATGAAAATCTGACCGCAGTCCCAATACACGGAAGGAGACTCCTACACAAACGATAATCTCAGGCTGGCCCGTGGGGATGGAGGGCTGAGGTAGTGAGCCTTACCTGCTGCCACGCCAGTGACTCGGGTACAGGAACGGACTTGGGTTGCTGGGGATTGGCCGGGGAGAGGAGGACTGAGCATCCACTGGACTGCTCTCCTCCTCTGGAGAGGGAGAGATGTGTGTCCCAGCACATGACTGGCCTCTGGATGGTGGCTAGGGGTGCAGGCAGCCAGACACCACAACTTGGGGAATGAAGGAACGGCAGCCAGCAACATCTTATGCACGTGATCTTCTGTGGGTACGCCTAGGTGGCATTTCACATCCGTTCCTCCAGGGGAGAAAAGTGGAGGAAAAATGGTTGAGTGCAGCTCAGGATAACACTGACCCCTTGTAGGCTCCACACCAGGCTACAGGGCCTTCTCACAGAAACCAGATCCTTTCATCGGCGGTAAGCCGACCCCTGCCACAGGGGATAAGTTGTGGGGGAAGTACCGGGATTGGAGTAAGACACTAAGATGCAGGGTGATGGGGTGGGGGAAGGGATAAGAGGAATAGTCCACACTGGCCAAGGAGGAGGAGATAAGAGGATAAGCCTGCACCGGCCAAGGAGGAGGAGAAACAGATTCATTAAAATAAATATATAGTGTGTGTATATATACACACACACACACACACACACACACACACACACACACACTCTCTGTACATATACACACACACACACACACACACACACACACACACACACCTGCTCAGCAACAAACCCCCCAGTTGCCTCTGGTATGTACATACCTTTGCTGCTGGGGGAGAACCTTTCCTTCCTTTCCAATTGTTTAACCTCACCCCCTCATAGCCCCTCCGTCACCCTGTCTCTCCCCATAGCCCCCCTGCACCCCTCCCCCATCTCTCTGTGCCTTGAGCCCTCCATGTCCGTTTCTCCACCTGGCCATCCCAGCCCTCACGCAGCTGCCCATTCCCTGCCCATGACCTTCTAAGCTTGCCAGCTGCCACTACCTGGTAAAACGCCACCAATTCACGGCCCTTGTCAGGATCTTCCACTTGCTTCTTCTATTATCTGGCAATGTTCACCCCAGTCCTGGCCCAGTAGCGCACCCCCCCCAACTGTGGTCACCCACGGGCCTTCGAAAAGCTGTTATGAATATCTGCAGCCTTCCTTAAAAAAAAAAAAAAAAAAAAAAAACGGCACCCCTGCAATGCTGGATGGCACAGCACCAACCAGACATTCTAGCTTTAACAGAAACCCTGGCTGTCAGCCAAGACCCCAGACTCATTTGTCTCTATTCCTGGCTACTCTCTCATTAGGCTTGATTGTAATGGCAAGAGAGGTGGTGGCTGCACCTTCTATGTAAATGACTCACTGCTTTACCAAGCCCTGCCTGCGCCCTCCCTAGACCATGGTGCCCGCCTCGAGCAAACTCTCCCGACTCCAAACCATGCCCTCTTACCCCACCGGCCGCCACATACCACCCCCAGCCAATCCCCTGCATGTAAAGCACTCTCTGACTACCTAGCCAGTCACCCCACAAAATGGAACAAATCCTAGTTGGGGATCTCAACATAAACTGGTTGGCGAGCTCATCAACACACGCCAAAGATACCTTTGCTGCGTTAGATATGACCCAACTGGTATCCCAGCCTATCAGGGCCAACCCCACTAATGGAACCCACACCCTACTAGATATATATATTATATATATGAATGTTACGTTATTTGTAATTGTCTTTTATAATGAAACTGATATTTTTGTACAGTAGGACCCCATTGTAAATTAGCTTTTGCTAAATTGGGTTATCCTGTTTCTGATATCAGAAATAAACTTTTTACTACTTTTTACTACTAATACTAGATAACCTGCTCACTAATCGTCCCCACCGTATCACTGACCTGGGTGTCCTACACAACGCCTTAAGTGACCACTCCCCAATCATCTTCAGCTGGTCCTGTCAGCTACCTAAACCACCACCAAATATCACCTTTCGTCGTCGACTACGCCCAGGAGGCATAGCCAAACTCAAACAATATCTAATTAACTGGGACTGGTCCTCTATTTCCCAAGCCCAGCACATAGATAATGCACTGCACTACTTCACCACCACCTTTGATACCACCTGTGAGGCTTTTGCACCGACCATCAAAGTGACCACTAAGAAATGTAGTGCCCCCTGGATCACCCCAGAACTCCTACAATAGTTCAAAATGCATGACAACCTCTGGCATCATGCCATTGCCTCCGGTTTGCTAAGGTATAGGCAGGCCTATAATGCTGCCCGCAATAAGTGTACCTGGGCAATCTGCAAGGTCAAGGCGGAGCACTACAGAACCGCTTCTAGCCACCTCCTGGGGTAGCACAAGAAAGTTCTGGGATAACATCAAGGAGCTTAATGGTAAATCCCACTCTCCCCCCCTCACAACTTAGTGTTAACGGTACTACCACCACAGACACACTTCACATAGCTAACTGCCTCAACTCCACCTTCTCAGACCTCAGCTCAGTCCTCCCTAGCAACTTTTTTAATCCAATTCAGCCTACCCCACCGCCTGAGTTCCTCCACCCCCCCTTCAAACTCAGAGTCATTACCCCTACAGAAGCGAAAGCCTACCTGTCCAAAGCCCTCCAGAGCTCCAAGTACTGCAAAGACACCTTTGATATGCGTATCCTGTACCTTATGCTAGACTCAGTTATCTCTTCCCACTCACGGACCTTCTAAATCTATCCCCGTGCCTGGGCCAGTTCCCAACCTCATGGAAAATGGCAGTGATAACACCAATATTGAAATGTGGTGACAGCTCCCTCCCAAATAACTACCGGACCATCTCGATTCTCCCCCCACTCTCTAAAGCCCTTGAAAAGACCATGGCCAATCAGCTCACTAACCTATCTCCTCGCACACAACCTCTTATGTAGGGAGCAGCATGGTTTCGGAGCTGGTCATAGCACTACGACCGCCCTCACAAAATTTGCTAACTCCCTGCACTCCACGCTTGACAAGGGGCACCACGCAGGGGCCGTGCTTATAGACCTCTCAAAGGCCTTTGGCATGGTTTCTCACACCCCTCCTTCTTAACACATTACAACAAATTGGGGTCTCACTGTCCACTCTCATGGTTCTCCAGCTATTGTTCATCTAGAACCCAATGTGTTAAACTTAATAATACCATATCTACTATGCTATCTGTGCGCTCAGGAGTTCCCCAGGGATCTATCCTGTGTCCCCTGCTATTCAGCATCTACCTCAACGCCCTGCCTAAATCCTGCCCAGGCAACCTTCTCCTCTATGCGGATGACGTTGTTCTTTACTCCGCACATCCTGATCCTCTCCCTCTCCAGCGTACCTTACAAAACTCCTTCTCTCAGATTGAACACTGGTTTGCTGAACACAGATTGGTGGCCAACATTAAAAAAACTAAGACAATGCTCTATGCCCACCGCCAAAACAGATCAAAGGATTTCCCCCTGGAAATACTCTCCGCCTCTCTCATCCCACTGGAACAGGTCCAAAAGTATAAGTATCTAGGTATTACATTTGACTCTTCCTTCTTGTTCCACGAACATATAAAAATCCTCACCTCCACCACCAACACCCGCATTGGTCTCCTTTACAGACATAAAGACTGCCTGCCACCTAAGGCACTTCACCTAGCCATTACCTCCTCAGTCTTATCGCTGGTGGACTATGGCATCACAATCTATGCTGCCACCGACCCTACGGCGCTCCGTCAAATACAAGTAGTCATCAATAAGGCCTGCCGGCTCCTCTCTGATGCCGACAGAAATATACATACCTGCACCCTATACGCACTCACCAATATTCTCTCCCTTGCAGAAAGGCTATTATACCAGACCTGTCTCTTCACCCAAAAAATCCACCTGGGTTTAACCCCAATAGGTGTCATGGCTTCTCTTCAGGCAGCCACCATCTCGGCGTCCACACGGGCCGCCCCAAAAACTATCTGGAAGGTGCCTAGGGTCAGAACCACCCTGGCCCAGCGATCCTTCCCCCTTAGAGCTCCATCCTGGTACAATGCCCTCCCACTGGCTGTCACATCAATCATCAATCTCGGTCCTTTTAAAGCTGCCTTAAGGGCCCATATCCTCTCCTCACGTCAATGCCAGTGTAACCGGTAACCTGTAGATCCTGCACCATGCCGCTAGGCCACGAACCCGCCCTTGGCCAGGCAGTGGAGAGCCTCGCTATTTCTAGCCTACAGGCTCCTCATCTCCCTCAGTTATCATATAGTTACACTGGACTATGAATGCATTGTATTGCGTATAAGACAAGTCCTCCCTGAGGCGGCTTACTACCAACTCATATCATGCATTGCTTTAGCTACTAATTGTATAGGTCTTAACCGCTCATTAGGTAAATATGTCGATAGCTCTGCCCTGTTTTAGCTGCCAAATGTATAGGCATTAACCTATGCTCACTGTATTTATACTCTGTATGATTGCTCACCCACATTTATTCTATGTATGTACTGTATGAATGTCTATGTTTTATTCTGACGTGGAGCCTTTGGAAACGAGTCTATGACTCAAAGGACTGTAATTCCGATTTCCTTAAATAAATAAATAAAACACACACACACACACACACACACACACACACACACACACACACACAGTATATAATCTCATTGTAATCACAAAACACAGGGGACATACACTACATAAATGACAATCTCACTGTAATCCTAACACACAGAGGGAGGAGCCTACAAAAATGGTTATCACACTGTCATCCCAACACAAATGGGAAGGTGCCTACACAAAATTATAATTTTACTGTAGTCTCAACATACGGTGGGAGGTGCCTAAACAAAATTACACTGACTGTAATCTCAATCCACAGAGGGAGGCACCTACACTAAATGTCAGTCTCACTAATCCCATCACACAGAGGGAGGTGCTTACACAAAACAACAATCCCACTGTAATCCTAACACACAAAGGAAAGCGCCTTCATAAAATGACAATATCACTAGAATCCCAACACAAAGAGAAAGATGCCTACACGACATTATAATGTCACCTTAATCCTGATGCACCAAAGAAAGTGCCTGCACAAAATGACAATCACGCTGAAATCTCAGGACGCAGAGGGAGGAGACCACACAAAATGACAACCCCACTGTAGTCCCAGCACAGAAGGTGGCACCTAAACAAAATGACAACTCACAGTGATTCCAACACACAGAGGGAGGTGCCTACACACACAGCAATCTCAAAATCCACTAAAGCGGTCTCAAGGATGACCCAGGGAATGGCAGACCAATCAGTCTGACCTCCATTGTGGGCAAGCTCATGGAGACGATACTAAAGGAAAGGTTGGTGGAATATTTAGAGGAGCATGGTCTCCAGGTGAGAGGCAGCATGGGTTCATGGGGGGGGTAGATTGTGTAAAAGGAATGTGATTGACTTCTTTGATTGTGTCACTAAGACAGTAGACAGGGGTCAAGCGGTAGACATCCTCTATCTTGATTTTAGCAAGGCCTTTGACTCTGTGCCCCACAAAAGGTTGATCAGGAAGTTGGTGGATCTTGGGGTTGGGGAAAAGATGGCCAGATGGGAGGAAAACTGGCTGAGGGATAGAATCCAGAGGGTGGCCGTGGGTGGGGGGAAGAGTTATCTGGCACCAGAGAGGTAACCAGTGGGGTCCCACAAGGCTCAGTGCTGGGGCCGGTGTTGTTCAATATCTTCATCAGTGACATTGGGGATAGCATTAAAAGCAAAATGTGCCTATTCACGGATGACACCAAGCTCTGTGGGACAGTGGACACAGCTGAAGGGATACAGGACCTACAGGAAGATCTGGAAAAGCTGGGGAGGTGGTCCAGGATCTTGCAGCTTGGCATCAATGCCAAGAAATACAAAGTTATGCACACTGGAGCCAAGAATCCCAGGACAGAGTACTACCTGGGAGGAGGCCGAGTATCTGCATCAGAGGAGGAGAAGGACCTGGGAGTGATGATCACTAGTGACCTGAAGCACTCCACACAGTGCAAGAAAGGAACAGCAAAGTCAAACAAGATGCTGGGATGCATATCTAGGGGGATCAGTAGTAGGAGAGAGGAGGTTATACTGCCCTTGTACAGGTCAGTGGTAAGGCCGTATCTAGAGTATGGAGTTCAGTGCTGGTGCCCACACCTCAAAAAGGACATTAAACTGCTGAAGGTCCAGAAGAGGGCTACAAAGATGACAGCTGGTCAGCAGGGTAAGGCATACTAGTAGAGGTTGAGGACACTGAACATGTACTCTTTGGAACACAGGGAGAGAGAGAGGTGACAAGATTGGGACCTTCAAGTACTTGAAAAGGATAAATAAGGTTGATAAGGAGAGCCTCTTTAAGCTGAGTGGCAACCATAACATAAGGGGGCACAGTCTTAAGCTGGAGAGTGGGAGGTTTTGGAGGGAGGTCAGGAAGCACCTCTTCACAGAGAGGGTGGCGGACACTTGGAATGCGCTGCCGGAAGAGGTCATCCTGTTGAAGACAGTAGGCAGCTTTAAGAGAGACTAGGATAGGCATGGGGGAAGGTAAGGATCATGGGTAGGGAGGATAAGAGGAGTGGTGAGGGAGTTCAGGGACATTAGCTCAAGCTGTGGACTCTGCAATACGAGCAGACTTGATAGACCAAATAGCTTTCTTCTTCTGGTTTCTTCGTATGTTCATATGCTCACTGTAGTCCCAACACAGAGAGAGGCATCAACACAAAAAAGACCATCACAGTGCAAGCCCCAAACACTAAGGGAGGATGCCTATGTAAAATAACAGTAGTTCCAACACACAGAGGGAGGTGCTTACACAAAATGACAATCTCACTGTAGTCCCAACACACTGAGGGAGGCACCTACACAGAATGACAATCTCACTGTATTCCTAAACAGAGGGAGGTGCCTACACAATACATGGATATCACTGTATTCCCAATACGCAAACATACCCCATAAAAAGTACAATCCCATCTGAACCCCACTTCTGAGTGCAACTCACCTCCCCAGAGTGTCCACTGAATGCCAAAATGATCCTCGAAGCGCTGTGTGAGGAAGAAGTTGAGGACGCTGCCCAGGCGGGAGAAGGCGAATGTCAGCCCAAAGGCCAGAGCCAGCTCCTTCCCTTTGAACCAGAAGGCTGTAATCCGATTCTGCACAACTGGATAAAGAACAAGTGCATCAGCTTGATACATACAGACAAGTCTTCTCTATAAAGTGGGCTCATAAAGTAATGAAAAATCAGTAAATGGCAAACTAAAACAGGAGGTTGCAGCAGTGTGGAAGACAACAAATTGATCAAATGGTAAAACTAGGGGTGTTCCAGTGGTACTACCCGGGTTCACATAAACCGCTGCCCAGAATTCCACACTGAAGCCAGGTATGTCACAGAGGTAAAGCACTCTGTTTTCAGGGAGGGGAGAGTGCAGGTCACCTAGCACCAGCATTCTCCCTGCTGCCAACCAAGGAGCAGCATCGAGCCCTGCTGTGAAGGCAGCCATATGCCTGCCCTCTTTCTTGGAGAAAAGATGGAGTCAGGCGGCACCACACATTGGTTTTGGGGACAAAGGGAGAGGGAGGTGGTCAGGACTAAGCATCAGGTGGCATTTGGGCGGCAAGTCGACCCTCCAGTGGGCGAGCGCAGACAGCCGAAGGAAAGCCAATTCCCATGATGGCAGGATTACTAAAACAAAACCAGTCAGTCAATACCTAAAGACCGCACCCCATCAAAAAACAACTGCTACAGGGTACTTAGGCACCCCCACCCTTGGCTCCCAGTGACTCTGCAAGAAAAAAAATACCTTTTTTTTTATTCAATCTTTACTGAAGCAAAGAAGAGCACAACCGTAGCTTCACTGTAATACAGCGAGTAGACAAGCATACATTAGATCAGTACAAGATGGTAAATATTAGTTAAGGTTGACTAATGGGTATACTACTATAACGCATACAGAACTCTCTTCAATTTGTATTTAAAACTGGTTGAACCATGGAGCCCCCAATTCCAAACAATCAGTAAAATCTAGTAGTAGCAGAATATTTCTTATCAGATTTTACTCCAGAGAAAACTACGGAACAAAAGTCATTATCCTTAGTCATATTATGTCACCAGCACTGCCATTTAGTGTTGAATTGGGGTAATTTATCATGATAGAAAGCAGCTAATTGCTCCATGGCATATATTTTTGATATAACTATACGCCATTGATTTAATGTTGGAGGTTTGGGTTCCATCCATAACAGAGTTGTCTTAGCAGCTAATAGGTGCAAGTATGCCACAGAGCAAGAACTAAGTTGAAACCCGGGGAGATCGACATTAGGGCCAAGGCTGAGGACAAGAAATCCAGAGAGAGGAGAGAGAGAGAGAGAGAGAGAGAGAGAGAGAGAAAATTCTTCAAATTGCTAAGCATCTCCTTGCTAAAACTCCAAACGACAGGATACTGCCAGAAAACCAGCTCTTGGCTGGCCATCTTCTCTAATACTGCCTGTAAAAGATGGGCATAAATATCACTAACACCACTGGTGTTCTAAAGAACCAATACTGATATTTCCATGTGAACTCTCTCCACTGTATGGCGATCACTTTCAAGGCCGGTAAGGCATATTTCAACCAGGTGGAAACTGTGACTCTGGTGCCTAATTCCTGATTCCACTTATCTAGAATTGTCCGAGTGGAGTCACTCAGTAATTCCTGAAGTCCCCGGCATATATTTCCAATCAAGTGACATCAGACAGTCCCTTGAACTGCCCCATAAATAAATTCAAATGAAGTGGTATAGGATCAGGCAGGTGGGTTTGTTCAACTGTCTTGTGCAATAGGTGTGTCCTTATTTGAAGGTATTCAAAGTGTTCAAGGGCTGTGTGACAACATTTCCGTTGGAGTTCTTCAAATGATACCATCCATCAAGTGTCTAAAACCTGAAATATATATGTTAGTCCTGGTTGTCTCCAACACCGGAATGTGTGATCTATATGAGATGGGAGAAATCCAGCATCAGGTGAAAGTACTCTGCAGAAGTAAAAGACCAAGATAAGATTAGATAGTTGGGATAATTTAAGCCAGACACTCAAGGTCTGAGCCATGAACGGAGTGAAATTTGCTAATTGAAGGGTGCCAGATGGGTTAGAGAACAGAAATAGACCTATGTTAGTCATTTAACACAAATTCACTTTGTTTCCATTGGCGGGCGGGGCGACTCTGTGGGCAAAGCCAGTAATAGAAAGTTCAACGATAAGAAGCTTGGGCATATTTGAGTAGATTTGGCAGGTATACCCCTCCCAGAGAGGAAGGCAACTGCAACAGAGAATACTGAACCTGAGGCACAGACCTCCCCAAAGGAGCCTTGATGACATTTTGTTCCAGAAAGTGAAATAACAATCAGCAGAAAAAATAGTGAGGATTTGGAAGAAGTAGAGTATACAAGGCAAAAGATTCATCTGCACCATCTCAAGCCTAGAAAACAGGACAACGGCAATGGTGTCCATCGAGAAATGTCTTCAGAGATAGCAATAGTCAATGGCTCATAATTAAGGAGTTCCAAATTCTTTATATCTTTAGGGATATATACCCTCAGTACTTCTGCAATGTAAGGTGAGTTCATGGCACAATGCAGGGGGTCAGGAAGGGGAAAAATGGAGGAGCAAAGCTTCTGTTCTATTAAGATACAACAATAACCCCAGTAAAGAACCAAACGTTATTCATCACCACCCATGCAGCCATAATTGAACTATCTAGGTTCAGGCATGTTAGTGATATGTAATCAGTATATAGGCAGTCTTATTTTCCACCCTACCCAGGGGTATCCCCTCTATCATTGGAGACTGCTGTGGCTAGTGGTTCTATGTAGAGGGGAAAAAGCAGGAGTAACAAAGGAAACCCCTTCCTAGTGCCAGGCTGTAACTGTATAGAAGTATTGCTCTTGTTTACCAAAATGTAAGCCTGGAGGTCCATGTAAATGTTCTGGAGCCATGTTATGGCTCCAGATGTTGGTTAAACATTGTGTGTGTTAGCTTTTAACTTTAGTCTTTATTTCACTGTATGTATTGAACATTATTGTAACAGACTAGTATAATACTGTTTTTATCTACATGAGTTTGTAAATGTTGATATTTATGTATGAGTTAATGGCACCCACTGAAAATAAGCTTCAGCTCAACTAGGGTTCACCATGTTCATGATAGTTTGTAAATCATGAATAAAATTCTGCTACTACTACTACATGTTTGGCCTTTTGGTTCAGGGAAACCAAAGGCCATCTAGGCTAAGTAAAGATGCCGGGACTGATAGTTGGGTAGTTTATTCTAGCAAGACTAAAGCCATCCTGATTTGGATGTACGAGGTGAGAGATAGAATCATTTCTAACCTATGCGCCCAGATTGCCATATAAAGCTTATAGTCAACACTTAATATCGAGATCAGGGGATAAGAAAAAGGACAAGAAGGGTCTTTCCCCAGCTTGGGGATAGTAGAGAGAGTAGCATAGTGTCACAAAGGGGGAAGGAGAGCCCCAGTGGATACTTCATCAAAGACATCATGTAGGTGAGGGGGACATTTACGCACCTTGAGCAGATAGCATCAAAAGTATCTCCTCTTGCTGTATAGAGGCAACCAAAGCTTCCCTTTGGGAGTTGGTGAGAGTCGGAAGAGAACATTGGGTGAGATATGAACAGAGACTTGTGAACCCGACAGCCCCTTATAACTTGTAGTTCTCGTTTCAGGGACTTGATCTTGTCCGCCACAACCTGATCTTCCTGTGGGTAAAGCAGCTAGTAAGTCTGCAACTGGTACAACAGAGAAGGAGGTAGCATAAGATATGATGTCCCCATGGAGGACAGTCTTTAACATGCCTCATATAATACTGGGGCTGATATCTGGGGAGGAATTTTCACTTACTATCTGTTGCATATGATCTGAGATCAGGGTGCAGAACTGCTTATCCTTGAGTAAAAACTTCAAAAAGGTGGATCTGGTTTCCTTACCCAGATCTAGCCTGAGACAGAGAGAGAGAGAATTAAGATCCGATAAAAGCTGCTGTCCATATGTGAGGTTGGGTATTGTGAAGTGTTCACAGTTAAAAAAAAAAAAATCCAGATCGGAGTAACTTCTGTAGCGAGGAGAGAAATGCATATGTGTTCTGATAGAAAAAAATCTGTGCCAGATGTCTACGATGCCCAGATGTACAAGACTGTTACAAAGGTATTTTTGAGCAGGGAAAGCTCTATGTTTACCAGGGTGTGAGGTATCCAGGGCTATTGACAGTTAGATTAAGATCTCTTTCCATTATTATTATTAGTTGACCCTGAAGAAGGTTGATTAATTTACCTAGAAAGCTCCGCAATATTGAGGAGGCTGAATTTGGGGGTGGGGGAGACCACTCTGGTTTGTTTATAAATTCATAACATAGATAAATTAATAGAAAGATAGACAGATAGATACAGATATGCACACCCAAGGGGTGTAGTAAGGCACAAGGCCAAAGGCTGAGTATTCTTATGCTCCAGGGAAGTGCATTAAAATCCTACAATTCACAACCTGAAGGGGCTCATTACACTTATAAAGTGGCTCTAAGTAGTTTTTTTGGGGAAGGAAAATAAGATTCAGCACCTGACCATGGGTTTATAGATACATACTGTAATTATTGGGCTCGGTTCTTCCCTCATTGAGAAACCCAGTTACAATTCGCTGTTATAGCCAGCTGGTTATAATGGTGAGCACATGCTGTGCTTCTCTATGTGAAAGCCACAAGCCACAGATGTCCTTGCACTAAATATCAACAAAAATACTCCCTTTCTGTCTTAGCTGTGGTGGAAAAACAGAGCCCAGCAATTATATAAAACAAAGCACTGGGGGATATGTAAAACTCAAATTTTATATCCACGCTTGGTGTGGGATGCTATTATAAACCCCTTGTGCTTCACTCCAGGGGTTTATGTAGCATCTTACACCTTGGGTGGGTATAAAATTTGTGTTCTACACATCCTCCCATGCAATAGTCTATATTTAATGCACGGTTAGATGACGTCTCGCCCAATGACATTTCTAGGCTTTTTAATGCCATTTTATAAATATTTTAACATATGTGTGTGTTTTATATAATGACTAATGTTACCCTCTGGGGGGCAGGCCCAGAGTACCACCGGAAGACTGAGGTTGTCATACGATTCCTGGAATACCATGCGGAGATATACAGCATCACAGAAGTGAAGCATTTGGCTGTTGTCGTTGAGGCACAGGTCAGGAAGCATAGGAAAACCAGGAGCAGTTGTAGAATTCACCAAAAATATTTATTTACACTAGCAATAACATAAAAAATAAAAAACTTGTTCAGTATAACTATTTACAAAAGCCAAATAAACAGAACAAGTCCTTCTGAGTTTTTCTTCAATCTCCATGTCCATTCTTTCTCTTCTAAGTCCGTCCAACCCCCATTCTTAACAAGCATCTTGATCGTGTATGTTTCAGGCAGCTGCAAGGTAGGAACACAGTGTGCCTGAGCTGAGGCACCCTTTTCCATAGCTCTTCTGCAAATGGCTTAAAAAACTTACACTCAGGTAACTTCTTGAGTTTCCAACAGGTTTTTGCAATCATCTCAAAGCACCATTATATACATTTCAAAAATTAACACTATATATTTTCTAAACAAAGGGATCCCAATATCAGTTACATTTCCACATAATGATTTGCAAATATTTTTATATCAGCTGATATGCAAGGGAGAAAAAGACAGATAGCAAGGGAAGGTTGAGACACAGCGAGAGGCAAAGAACTGCAAGACTGTCGGGGTGATCAAATCTTAGGTCTCACAAGAAAATGTGGTTGCTCAACCAGACAGGCAAGAGACAGGAGAGGGGAGAATAAAACATATCCCTGCATTCAAACTTTTTCCATAATGACTGGGAAGGGTCCTATTCCACCCTGTCACATACACCCCCCTCCTTAAGCGGAAACCTGTTTTATTAAACATGTTTCCAAATAATTCTCTACTAATACTAGCTTCTAACTTTCAGAAATTAAGCATGTGCATTATCTATTTTTTCTATAACAGTACAGTAAACAGTAAAGTTTGAACCCATATATTTGTTTTTCCAACCTTCAGAACCCTCAATTCCTGATCCATATGTTGACAGAAAATCAGCATCGCTATTCTCTTTACCAGATTTGTGTATCACCATGAATTTAAATGGCTGTAGTGCCAGGTACCACCTTGTGATTCTGGAATTTTTATATTTCATTTGGTTAAGCCAACAGAGAGAATTGTGATCTGTTTTTAAGTACAAAGTCAGTTCCTAGAAAATAAAACTTAAGGGACTCCATGACCCACTTTGCTGCTAAACATTTCTTTTCAATGGTGGAGTACATTTTTTCTCTGTCATGCAACTTCCTACTTATGTACAGAATAGGATGCTCCGTCCCATCTATATTTGGACTCAGGACTGCACCTAGGCCTACCTCTGATGCATCTGTTTGTAACAAAAATGTTTTCTTAAAGTCTGGGCTTCTTAAAACTGGGGCTGAACATAATGCAGCCTTAATGGCTTGAACAGCTTCATCACACTCTGAGGTCCATTTCACATTATTTGGGTACCATTTTTTTTCATGAGTTCAGTGAGGGGAGTAGCTAACTCAGCAAAGTTGAGAACAAATCTCCCATAATAACCAGCCAGCCCTAAAAATGACCCGACATGTTTCTTTGTTTTAGGGACAGGGCTGTTAGCTACAGCTTCTATTTTAGAAACCTCTGGCTTAACTTCTCCATTTCCTAACACATAGCCCAAATATCTGGTTTCCTGCATGCCCAATGCACATTTGGTAGGATTAATAGTCAGACCTGCATTTTTTGATCAACTGGATAACTGCTTGTAGGTGTCCCAGGTGACTTTTCCAGTCTGGACTGTATACCACATCATCATCCAGGTACGCAGCACAATAACCAGTGTGAAGGGACAAAATGACATCCCTGTACCACTGGAATATAGGTGGCGCACCATATAAATCAAATGGCATGGTGGTGAACTGATAGAATCCAACAGGAGTGGCAAATGCAGTTTTGTCTCAGGATTCTTTAGCTAAAAGGGATTTACCAGTAACTCTTGGTGAGATAGAGGGTACTGATATACTTTGCTCTCCCCAGTCTGTCCACCAAATCATCTATTCTGGGCATAGGATAACTGTCAAATTCTGACATTTGATTAAGCTTCTTAAAATCAAGGCAGATTCTAACACCCTCTTCTTTTTTGTTTACAATTACCATTGGAGATGACCAAGCACTCCTCGACTCTTCTATGATACCCAATTCTTTCATTCTTTGTATTTCCTTAACCACGTCAGCTGTTAACCTCTCTGGTAACCTGTATGTCTTTTGCCTAATAGGACAAGCATTCCTTGTCACTATTACATGCTCGACCCCTTTTGCTCGGCCTGCTACTGTGGTAAAAGTACTGTTAAATGTCTTTAGCACATTACGAATTTCTGCAGTTTGTTCTGAGGTTAATGAAACATTCACTTTTATAGCATCAGCAGTTACAGTTTGTTCCAGTCTATCATAAGCTACATCAATATCTTCTTTTTCAGTTTCTGGTAAAACTAGCAATGCAGCTTTTGGCATTTTTTCAACCCATTTCTTGAGGAGGTTAGCATGGTATATCTTAGTAGGATTTTTCCTGTCAGAGGTCGCAATCTCATAGTTAACAGTGCCAGTACGTCTAAGCACTTTATGAGGCCCTTGCCAGTTCATTAACAGTTTATTTTCTGTTGTGGGTAACAGTAGCAAAACCTTTTGACCTGGCTCAAAACCTTTTTCATTTTACCCCATAGTCACATACTATACCTTCTGCTGGTTTTGGGCCTCTTCCTGATTACTATGGGCAATTTCAATATATTTTGCCAGCTTCTTTCTTAAGGCACACATATAAGATGTTATACTTTGTTTCTGAGTTGGGTTATCTTCCCACGTTTCTTTTGTCACACCCAGTGGCTCTCTTGGCTGCATACCATATAGCATTTCAAATGGTGAAAACCCTGCTGATGCCTGTGGCACTTCTCTGTAAGCAAAAAGTACGCAAGGCAAGTACTGATCCCAATCTTTCCCTTCTCCTTTTACAAACCTTTTTAACATGCATTTTAGGGTATGGTTAAAATGTTCAACAAGACCATCTGTCTGAGGGTGACAGAGGGAGGTTCTTATGGCAGTGATACCTAGTAGTCTGTACAGCTCCTTAAGTAACGCAGCACCAAAATTACTACTCTGATCAGTAATAATTTCTTCAGGTATGCCCATTCTGCTGAAAATTTTTGCTGCCACTTTTGAAGCTGTGACAGTACGCATTGGAACTGCTTCTGGGTATCGAGTAGCATAGTTGCATACTACCAGAATAAATCTATTACCCTTTTTACTTTCGTCTAAAGGACCAACCACATTCATTGCAATTCTCTCAAAAGGCACATCTATCAAGGGTCAGGGCACCAGGGGCACCTTGTCTTCCTAGTGACTGGGGCTACTTTCTGACACTCACCACAGGAATTACAATAGGTAGCAACATATTCATGAATTCCAGGCCAGTAACATCTATACAGCAATCTAGCAAGAGTGTGATCTCTACCGGAGTGACCAGCCATTTGATTATCATGTGCTATTTGTAACAACTCTGTTCTATACTTCTGTGGTATAACCAGTTGTTCTGTCTGTTCCTGTGTCTGATGTTTAACCCAAACTGTACAGTAACCCATTACATTTGTTAAACATTGGTCCACCCTGTTTTGATTTCACTACCAACTGCTTAAAATAACCCTAGAGAGAAACATCATTAGCTTGTTCTGAAACTAAACCATAATCAGTGATCAGTTTAGTTTCTGCATTTTCATGTTAGCCCCTTCTGTCCATCAGTCATTTGTTGCCCCAGTTTCTTCAGTCATCGTCTTTCTTTCCTGGTTTTCTGGATCTTGGAGCTGTGCTCAAACAAGTCCGAATCAAAATCACTGAAACGAAAAGTGTCCCCACCGTCTGAAATTTTCTTTGCCCGAGCTCGTCACCACAGCTGCTGAAACATCAGGATTTACTCCCTCCTTGATTAACTCAATAAATCCTGGTTAGTAATTTCCAATAATCACAGGTACAGGTAACTTAGGCACTACCCCCACTTTCATTTGGTGCGACACACCCTTAATGGTCAGAATCACTTGGGTGGTGGAATAGTATCGAGTGTCCCTGTGGATGCAGATGACAACAGTACCTGGTCCTTTTGCACAGTGTTTTCCCAGCACTTCAACATGCACTAGGGTCTGTCTGCTTCCCGAATCAATGAGTCCCTTCACAGTCTTATCCCCCACCTTCACACCTGTTAAGTACTTACCCTAATTTACCAAGGACAAATCTGCTCCAGTGCCACTCTCCTTACTATGGCAATTTCTTGCAATATGGCCTGGCTTATTACAGTTATAGCAAATAATGTCTTTGGGCCCAGATTTTTAACCCCCACCAGAGTTCTTATCAGGCTTGGAGTTTAAATGGGAAAAAAGAGCATCTTACTGGTGCTTGGCTGTTACCTCGCTGTTGTGGTGTCTGTCTGGCCATTTGGTAGTCCTTGGCCAAAGAAATAGCCTTTTTCCCACTGTCTGGTCAGTGTTTCTTTACCCATAACTGCAGATCTGTAGGCAGGATGTTGATGAATTTCTCCATGGCAAATGTGTCAATGATCTGTGGGACTGTGTTATTCTCTGAGTTGGGTGAAGACTTCTCGAGGATTGTTGACTGAGTTGTACTTCAGAGATCGAAATCTCTGCCTATAGGTCTCTCCAGAGATGCCATACCATTTCAGGATTTTGCTTTTCACCAGGACATAGTTTTCAGACTGTGCAGTGTCCATACTGCTGTAGGCAAGTTGTGCTTTCCCTGTCAGGTAGGGTACCAGTCTGATTGTCCATTGCTGCTTTGGCCTTTGGCAGACTGTGACAACTCTTTCAAAAGTTGTCAGGTATGCCTCTATATCATCTGAGGGGCACAATTTTGTAAGTTTAATAGCTTTCAAGTTGCTTGAATTTTGTTGCTTGTCTAGATGTGTGCCAGATCCTCTGCCTCTGACAGCTTGCAAGGCATCCAGCCATTGCTGCTCCTCTTCTCTCCTCTCCTCTGTGCTTCTAATCGTTGAATCTCGTTTTCTCTCCACTTCTCATTCTCTTTCTGTGGTATAGCCCATTTGAAAAAGTCCCATCAGGCTTTCAGGTTCTGTCACTGCCTGTTCTTTTTCCATAACTTGTGCTGGCTGTACAATCTCAGCTTGGACTTCTATCTCTGCTAGTTTGGCTGCCATTCTCCTGGTAACCACTCCTGGACTAGCTGCTGTAGAATCCATACCTTTCTCTATGCTTCCTTGGTACGAGGTCCTATACCCACACACACACACAACACCTGTCTTATAGAGTATGCACGGCATAAATCCCACTTCTAAAACCATCTGTCGTTGAGGCACAGGTCAGGAAGCATAGGAAAACCAGGAGCAGTTGTAGAATTCACCAAAAATATTTATTTACACTAGCAGTAACATAAAAAAAAAAAAAAAAAAAAACTTGTTCAGTATAACTATTCACAAAGGTCAAATAACCAGAAAAAGTCCATCTGAGTTTTTCTTCAATCTCTGTGTCCATTCTTTCTCTTTATAAGCAATTGCAGCTAAGCTCTCTATGTCTTTCCAACCACCATTCTTAACAAGCATCCTATTCTTGTATGATTCAGGCAGGTGCAAGGCAGGAACACAGTGTGCCTGAGCCGAGGCCCCCTTCTCCACAGCTCTTTTGCAAAAGGCTTAAAAACTTGCACTCTGGTAATCTCTCGAGTTTCCAACAGCTTTCTGCAATCATCTCAAACCACCACTATATACATTTCAAAAATTAACTATACGTTTCCTAAACAAAGGGATCCCAATATCAGTTACATTTCCACCTAATGATTTGCATACATTTTTATATCAGCAGATATGCAAGGGAGAAAAAGACAAATAAGCAAGGGAAGGTTGAGAGGCAAAGAACTGCGAGACTGTTGGGGTGATCAAATCCTAGGTCTCACAAGAAAATTTGGTTGTGCAACCACACAGACAAGAGACAGGAAACGGTAGAATTTCCCCATAACAACTGGGACAGGGTCCTATTCCACCCTGCCACAGGAGGGAGGATGCTGGCCGCCCAGCCTTTTTGTGTACCCTCTGCCCAGTGACAGAGTGGCATATGCATCAGCTGAGAAGAAGCTGCTTGCTTGCTTGCTCTCTCGACTGGAGAAAGGATGCAGTCATGTTGGCTGCGATCATTTTAGTGTGGGACTAAGAGAATCATGGGGAAACAGGGGAGAAGGATAAATATAGTAGTTAATTAAAAACTTCCCATAACAGTAGATCTTTGAGAGAATCTCTTATCTGGCCACACCTATGGAACTATAGCCACCAGGTACTAGGACCACATGGAAACTTTTTTGCTAGCAGCCTACTAGGGGCCGTCCATGACGACATCATATGTCAATGCCCTCACTATATCAACATTGGTGGCCCAGCGCCGCCCTCAGTTTCCCCACCTGAGACCATATACAGAGGACCTCCTCCTGGGGAACCGAGGGAGAGCTAGAGGTTCTCGCCACTAAGCCAGGTGAAACAGAAGGTAGATCATCTTGGGGGGGAGAGAGAGAGAGAGAGACAGGAATTGAGAAGCCCTGAGGCCATGGGGACGGAGGGTGGTCCGGCATGTCCTGATGAAAGAAATTCTCTTGAAGATCTACTGTTATGGTAAGTTCTTACATAACTGTACTATCTTCTTTGAGGATAGCTCTTTCATTAGGCCACACCTATGGAAGGAGTCCCAAGCAGTACTGACAGAGGGACAGTCTGGGTGATTGAAGACTATAGGCCTAAGAAAGAAGGCCTTGAAGCACAGCCAGACTGAAGTCTGCCCTTCTTCTAAAGGCAATGTCCAGACTATAGAGTTTAGTGAAAGTGTGGACAGTACTGCAAGTTGCAGCAGCACGGACGTCTGTGGCTGACACATTCCTGAAACAGGCAACAGAAGTGACCATGCCTCTGGTTGAACAGCCACTAACAGCCCCAGGAAGTTCCTATAAGAAAAAGCAGTAATACAGTTGGCCAACCATTTGTATGATGTCATCACATCCCCTCGATGGAAACATAACCTTGTTGTGTATGGTCACCCATACACTATTTTACATGGAGAGAGGGGCTGGGGTTAATTTTCCCTAATAAATAGTTAGATTATCTTTTTATTTTGTAATGAATCTCAACCTCAAACCCTGTCTTACACTGTGGGTTTACACACTGGTTAACTGTTAACTTGGGGCCTTCTTTACGGGGAAGACATCTGATAATACTGTGTTGGTATTCTCTTGCAGTTCTTCCAAAGGTTGGTATTGGGGCACTAGGGTGACTACTGTGCTGATTAGAATAGCCCTTTTTCAATTTTTTTTTATGTAAGTGTGTGATCGTATGATATTCCTTTGGGGATCTCCCAGTACATCACCCAAGCTCTTAAAGTACTATACTGGGTAATTTAGTGTTTCTTCTTAATTTGGGGGTGAGAGCTGTACTAGTTTGGTGGGTGGCATTTTATCCAATTCTCCATACTGTTTAAAGTTTGAGGTTAATTCCTTATGCTATTTGTAAGATGGGAGGTTTATTTTCAATGTAATATCATGGCATCTGGGGACTACAGTATGTTTCCATCAAACACAAAAATCTCAAAAAAATAAATTTGAATAATAAAAGTACAAGTTTGGCATGTGTACCCATTCAGACATTGAACTCTGCCCCCTGTGGGGGATGCACAAGAGACTGTACCTATAAAATTAACTTAAAGCATGCTATAACCTATTGCCATTCTATCTGCTGGCTGACTTCCCAATTTCTGTGGTAAAATAAATTGGATCCAATGTTTTAGACTCTAAACCTCACTGTGGACATTGGTTTTGTGGTTAAACAAATGTTCTACAAACTTACTTTTACTCCTCACCAGTGACCTTGGATGCTACCATTATGGGAGGTCACCCCAGATCCAGAGGTCAAGTAAGTGCACAGCATTTGTAATTGATGTAATGCAGCCTCCCCTCCCCCCCGCAGTAACAGAGCTGCTGGTACACTTCCCCTAGACCTGGACGGAGCTTACAACCATCTCACTGCAGACTGTGAATCCATGTCTGATATATTCCAGCATCTCATTTGCTTCCCATACACTTTTCAGAGAATAGAAGTTTTCAGGTTACTGTTTTCCATTATAACTAAATCTCTTCTTATATGTATTACTTCATATAACCTGGTAATCAGTTTTAGCTGCCAGGTGCCCAACCACTGTTCAAGTCTTTCCACATCTTCCTGCATGTTTCCAATACCCTGTACGTACCACGTTGTAGGACCAGTCAAGTCATGAGGGCCTTCCCTTACCGAGCGCCAACCTGGCTAAATGAACTCCCCACCACACTGCTGGAATTACCCAAACTGAGCCAATTTAAATCATTCTTGAAAAAAACTGTGCTCAACAATATGTATGCCAGTGCCATCACTAGTCAGGTCTTACTAACGTCGCCTCCCCTTGTTCTGCTTCTTTGGTGTGCTTGAAATACTGCAGACAAGGTTGCATTTCTGCAGCAGCCCTAAGCTCTAACCATGGACAGTGCAACGCCTGCTGTTACTGCGCCTTAGTAGCATACTTGTTTATAGGGAGTTGTTCGCACTAAGTTTATGTTTGAACTTTTGAATATTGTAAATATCCTTGGGACCTTGCATGGTCCTTGCCACATGTATTACTTTGAATTGTATCTGTACCTGAACCTGTAATTCTGAAGTGGAACCTTTGTATTTGTGCTCTGCTCATAGGTGTTACTCCGAACGTTCCAATAAATAAATAAACAAATTCCTTCTGCTGTGTCTACGCCACATTGTGTCACCTGCAAATAAGCTCACTTTGCTGTTCAATCCCTGCCACCAGTCACTAATAAACATAATAAACAGGACTGTCATAGTACTGACCACTGTAGGATGGACCCCCACTCGTAACTTTCCAGATGCCTGACAATTTACCATTCAGTTCCACTCTTTGGGACCAGACAGCCAGTTACCCATTGACTGTATGTAGTTTGTTTCTTTCCTAGCCCAGTTTGTCCTATATTCTGGATAGGTCTCCTGTGTAGCTCTGAGTAGAAGGCCTGTCTAAAGACAAGGTAAAGGATGTCCACTGTCTGTTTTTGTTTACCAACTGTGTCACCACGTAGAAGTTGTCTGTAAGGTTAGCTTGACACTATATTCCCCTTGCAAACTCATGCTGGTTCTCTGTAACTCCATCATCCTGTGAGAAGTCAGTTATACTCCCTCTTTTTCATGATTATTTCCATTATCTGACCTACTACTGATGTCAGACTCACTGGCCAATAGATGCCAGGATTGTCCTTGTCCTTGACTCTAGTGCAGAGGGACCACATTCTCAGTCCGCTGGCACTTCCCCAGTAGCAAGTGACTCGGTGACCAGGTTTGCCAGAGGTGAGACAGTGATTTACTCATCTCCTTTAACACCCTGAAATGCACTTTTTCTGGTTCTGGGGATATACTTCCTGAAATACTTTTGGGACCCTATCCTCCAAACTGTTTTCAGAGACTAAGCTGCTGCCCTCTTTACCTTGCTACCTAATTCTGTTGGCCCATTCCTTTCGACTGTGGACACCGAGATGAAACAGTCATTCAGTGTGTTGACTTTATCTACGGCCTCAACATACAACTCATATTTTTATAGCCTCTCATGCTCCCTAGTTTTTAGTTTACCTTGAATGAAATACTGGTCATTCTTTTTCACTCCTTCTATTATCGTTAGCTCTGTGTCTGCTTCACCTCTCTCTCTATGGTACCCTTCCTAAATGCCACTTTATACTTTAAAGGGATATATGCAAGCCCAGTGGCCATCACAGTTTAAAAGCCCATGAAGAGCTCTTTCATACGAGGTACTGCACTGGGCTCATCAATAGCTGGAAGCACTCCAGAAGTACAGACGACTGAGTGTGTTCAACATTAATACTGTATTTCAGCCATGTGTAGAACATTGTGATGTCACTGAGGAAGAAGCTGTGCCTAACTACACTGAGTCAAGCACAGCTTGTTCACTGATTACATCACAAGGTTCTAAAAATGGCTGCAATGCAGCATTAATACTAAGAAGACTCAGTCATCTATATTTATAGCTGTGTTTACACAGCCACAGCGCTTGACATTTTCCGCCACTCCTTTCTCGCTGCACGGATGCACCCGTAACAAGTCAGAGTTTACACAGTCCAACTCTTGTTGCACTGCTGGTCATGCCACGGAGGAGGCTGGACATTCGGGGAGCCGGGTTTCATCAGCAGGGAGACTAGGCTTCAAAGCTGATCGAGCACATTAGAGAGTTTACAATGCAGCTTAATGCGCTTGAATCCGACTGAGGTCCCCACTCCTGCGTCGGAGCAAAAAATGGATCTGCTGCACTCTTAACACGCTCCAGTAAGTGTCTACATTGCCATCTTTGCAGCACATCAACCAGTGTGCATGGGCTGATCCACTGCAAAGATGGCGGTGTAAATGGGGCTCAGATTAGCACCTCTCCTTAGCACCATCTCTGACATCCCCTCCCCCCTTCACTTTTCCTCCCCTCTACTTAATGCACCCCCCGTCCCCCCTGACAAGGCCTGTTGGCTGATTTCAGCTTATCTTATGATTTTACCAGTAACTGACAAAGCTTGTTTTGGTTGATTTTTAATTTACTGTATGCATCCCTGTGCATGAAACTGCTTAGCGTTACTCGTTTCTATTCCTTAATTCACTGTGAATGTCAACAATTGCTTTCTTTTCTTATTTACAGTTATGTTACCATACCCTGTTTAGTCTGTAAACCTGTTGATCTCCTTTCTTTATGTATACTGTTTTTCCATACTTTTTTGTTCTATTAACCTGTTGTATTATGCTGCTGACATGGAACCTTTGTAAAAGAGCTCTAAGCTCAAAGGTATTTGTAGTCTGAGATATAAATAAATAAATAATAATAATAATAAAAAGATCTCTGGTGGGCTTCCAGCTACAGATAAGCCCAATACAGTTTCAAGGGCTCTCAAACTATGTCAGTCACTGTACATAATGTTTCCCTTTAATGTAGCCCTATTAATCTCAGTTTGGTCCTTAAATGCCTTCCTTTTGTCATTTATTAACAGTTTAATTCAACATAGTGGCCCAGAGATACATAAGCACAAAGGCACAGACCATGAGCTCTCCTTTGTGTCTTATTTTATCTGTCTCTGCAAACCTCTGTAGCCAGATGTGACCTTGAATCTGCTGGGGCCTGTATTCCACAATGCGCTGCACTTTGTCAACTGAACAATTCTGTTAGACCTTATAACCACGACCACCCCACCACCAATCCTGAAGGCAGCTTCTCAGGTTTCCTTACTGGTAAGTGATCCATTTCCTGATCCAAAGAGCAGTCGCCAAGTCAGCATCAGTGGCAGCAGGTACTGCGTCCCCTTGAAGTGAGATCCAAGGGCAAAAACAGAGGAGCCCAAAACAGTCAGAAAGGAGAACAGGAAAACACCAACTGGAAAAGGGACAATAAAATGCAGTTGACATTTATACAACAGATCTTTTCATGACAATAAAATGCAGTTGACATTTATACAACAGATCTTTTCATGACAATAAGATGCAACTGATATTTGTACAACTGGGGCAGGATTCACAAAGGTAGCTCAAAGTGAGCGCAAACATTTGTGCTGCACTCCATGGTTGCGCGGCTGGGCAATGGAGCTATTCACAGTAGTATGGTGGGCAATCCAACTGTGAATAGGGGCTGACGAGGGTCAGCGCTAATCCAGAAAAAAGCAGTGCAATACATGTTAGCGCTGCCCCCATAGCCAGCCAGGACAATGGCCCCGCAGCCAATAGTGCCCAGGTGCTACAGTGCAAGTCACCAAGGGAGGCATGCAAATAAGCCTACTGGGCATGCAAGGAGCTAGATGCCATTAGCATGCTCATTTGCATGGCATTAGTTAGGTGCGCCCCCACCAGCCCAAGACCCACGCAGCCGCAGTCTCCTAGAACATAGTGGTGCCCTCCTCCACTATGATCGTGGACCAGACAGTGAATTAGAAAGGAGTTTTCCATAGTGTAGTGGTCCCTGCTCCCTCCCCAATCCCCGTTATAATAAAAATATCCCCCCATTCTCCGTTGTACAGTATCTCTCCCCACTCCTCGGTGCCTGATCCGTTATAATATAAATCTCTCCCTGTTCTCTGTTGTACAGTATCCCTCCCCAGTGCCTGATCCCTGTTAGTATAAAAAATTCCCTGTTTCAATAGTGTAGTGGTCCCTCCCCCCTCCCCGGTCCCGATCTCCCACCTGTACTGTATGTAAATCTTTTCCATAGTGTAGTGGTCCCCCCAACCCCCACCCACTCCGGTATCACATCCCACCCCACTCCCCCCACCACAGTAGGTCCCACTGGTCGGCAAGCAGCACAGCCTTCCTCTCACCTCCACAGCTGCCCACTGACTGAACTGTCAATGACAGTTTAATACTGTAAACTGTCACTGACAGTTTAGCCAGCAGGCAGTCGTGGAAGTGAGAGGAGGGCTATGCTGCTCGCCGACTGGCAGGATGTGCTGTGGTGGGGGAAGTGGGGTGGGATGTGATACCAGAGTGGGTGGGCGTTGTGGGGAACCACTACACTATGGAAAGATTTACGAAGGGTAATGGGGTGGGAGATGGGGAGGGGCCACTACACTATGGACACGGGGTTGTCTTTTATTCTAATGGGGATGAGGGACACTGCACTACAGAAAAAGGGTATTTTATTTTATTTCTGACAGTGATCGGACTGGGGGGGGGGGGCTGCAGTACCACTGCAACACACTAGGGTTTGTGGGGAGCACCGTCAGGTTTTTACAGGCGGTACTTTGATCCACACAATGGCCTTCGCAACAGGCCATTGCGTGGAGCAAATGTTTGTAAATGGTATTGCGGGCTATGCAGGTCCCCTCCCATTCATTTACAATGCGGCCCACCCCCCCTACTTTGCCTGGGCACAAACCCAGCTTGCAGAGGCAAACTGGGCTTTGTGAATACCAGCTATTCATTAAAGCCCAGTTTGCCCTGGCATACTGGGTTGGCGCCCGGGCAAAGCTTTGTGAATCCTGCCCAGGTATTTTTATATGTGCTATATTTCTCCCATCTCCCCTCAGGGGTAATACCTCCCCAGACTAACAGCATCAGGTACCTGCTTGAAAGACTAAATGTAAATACTGGGCTAGATATTCAAAGGACTTGTGCAACTGAGTTGCGCTGGCGCAACCCCAGAAATGCACCCCAGGGTGATATTCAAATGGGGGAAATGCGCTGCGCAATACCGGATGTGCTGTGGTGCAAAGATAATGTATGCGGCGCATCCCAGGGGATGTGCCCATGCAAATGCGGCACATCCCGATATTCAGCCAAGATGTGCATTACATCTGCCGGCACATCTCAGAGATGTGCCGCATACACAGGCATAAAGTTATGCCTCTAAAAAATAGGCGTAAATTGTAGCCATCCACAGGCGGGTTGCTGTACACAGCGTCAGCTAGCCATTGGTGGCTACACCCCCGAACACTGTGCACAAGCACCGCCATATGCCCTGGTAGTCTAGTGCCCCCGCCCGGTACCCGATCCTCGTAAATACACAGTTATATTCATCCCTGGTAGTCTAGTGGATCCCCCTCCTGCCCGATACCCTGATGGGCATGGAAATACATCAGGTACCCATCCTAGTGAGTCTAATGGCACCCCACCCACAGGACCCCAGCCCCACCGCTCCCCAGTCATCGACGGTAGCGAACCCACCTGACACCTCTCGACTGCCCCAAATGACAGCTTGCAGTATCTGCTGCAAGTCCATTGGTCCACACTGTGGACCAATCGGCTTGCAGTGCATACTGTAATACTCATGCACAACTTTGTGAATGAAGCCATTCATTCACAAAGATGTGAATGAGTATTACAGTATGCACTGCAAGCCAACTGGGCCACAGTGTGGACCAATGGACTTGCAGCCGATACTGTAAGCTGTCATTTGGCAGGCAGCTGCAAAGGTGTGTAGGGTTCGCTCCGCCCGATGAGTGGGGAGGGCAGGGTTGGGCTGGGGTTCTGTGGGGGTGCCACTAGACTACCAGGGATAGGTACTTGACGATTTGCACACGATCGTATCGGGCGGGAGGGGAGGGTCCACTAGACTACCAGAGATGAATATAACAGTGCATTTATGGGGATCGGGGTACAGAGCGGGGAATGGGTACTACGGACTTCCACTGACAGAACCGCATGCTGTGTAGGGTGCCAGGTGCATTTCACTGGCCAGCCCTGCACAACTCATGCAAGTGGGGCCATAATGACAAACAAATGGCCCCATTTGTGCCTCGCATGCATTATGGCTCCATTTGCATATTTCGGTCTGAATAGCAGGAATTTGCGCCCGGCGTAACTTGGATGCACCAGTGCATTTCCCGTTCCAGGTATTCAGACCTGTCTGGGGGATGCACCGACGCATCGTATTTGCATCACCTGCATATTTTGATATATTCAGAAGTGATGCACCACTGCTCACCTCTTTTGAATATATCCCTTTGTTGCTCCGGCGCAAGTCAGTTGCGCGAAGCAACCACCTGCGCCACTGCAAGGTGCAGTTTTCAATATCGGGACCACTGTTTATGTTGCCATTGTAATCTGCTTTAATTAACATAGATTGTGTGCTTTTGCTGTTAATTTAACTGCTATAAACCATGGAATGCATCTTGCCTGTTTACATTGAAACTGGCTTTACTGTTAACTACTACACTCACTATACCTCAACAAAGTACAGCTTTGAAAATAGGATCATGGTGGCCCCAACGATTTTGTCCTGTTAAAAATTAAAGATTTCTATTACCACTACTACTAGTACATTAATGCTGTTTACTGGCATGTCACATCAGATACAATATTTACATTCATGAGCTTACTAGCTCTTCTGGCCAGCTCATAAATTTTTCATGAATCTCTTCTCTATTATATTTGTGTTTTTATCTTTCTGCTCCACAGCATGCTTCTAGTGTATTCATTCATTTACTGCTTTGGTCCTCATTGTAGTGTTAAGCAATAATGCCCGATAGGGTGTGTGTCGTAATGAGATAACGTCACACCTCAGGTGGTTGGGCACGAGGCCGCAAGTTGAGTGTGTCCAACAACTGAGGCGTGATGTTATCCCAAACGACACACACCCTGGAGAGCATTATTGCTATTATACAATGGCTCGGTGTTATATATAAAGTAAAAAATAGTTTTAAAGAATGTTTTTATTAGTGTGGAAAAATATTTTTGTTTCTTAATAAGAGATGCAAAAAAAAAAAAAAAAAAGCGCATCATCCAAAAGATCATCTGCAGATTCACAGTGAGGCTGAGACTAGACCCGTGATGTTGTACTGGGATAACAGCACGGGTCCAGCCCAAGACTGACCAATCAGAGTCCAGGATTTTTCTTGCCATTGTATAATATTTTCTTGCTGCTGTTGCATTGACTGTCTTGTAACCTCCCGGGTCGTACATCAAAATAGACGCAGCTGTGTCTAGTATACTCACCTGGTCAACAAGAGCTCACAAATAAATAAAAATGGACATCAGAAGTCTCCAGAATCCTAGCAACTTTACTGGTTGAAAAACGCATCAAGTAACCATTCATTAATTCCCAGTAAGTGCACGGTTTGTCACCAACCTCTCATAATCTACCTAGCACGGCCTAACTACACAAAAACAGAACCTTTTTCTATAACAAAAAAAAAAAGTTTTCTATTTTATAAGCACAAAAAGCCACTTCAGGACATGCATGTCTTGACAAGTAATGCACTTCCTGGGTGCGCTGAAAGGACTTGGCCTTCAAGCGCAACAAAGTGTGCATTATTTTCTAGAAATGCACACTCAATGCTTGCCGCGCAATGGTTGGATTTCCGCTATGACGCTTGGCGACCGGCTTTGGGGAACTGACTCGGGTCATCGGAGGGCCGGTCGGGGGGAGAAGGATTGAGCATCCCACGACTGCTCTCCTTCTCTGGAGGGAGGGTGTGGGATGTCGCTGGTGCAAGGGGGACCCCTGGTGGAGGTGAAGAGTGCCACAGCATACAGCACCAGCAAGCTTACAAGGGGGTGGGATGGACACTGGCGTCATTGCATGTTCTCGCCCCCAAGGGGGAGAAAACCCAAGCCTACCTCCTCTCTGCCTAAGTGATGCCTGCCCCTCAGCTGTGATCGGCTCCCCACGTTGACTCCCGCCTTATCCCACTGTTCATGGCACCTTAAGGGATGGGTGCCACGTCTCCACCCTGGGGGTAATCCTGGGGGTCCTGGGAGAGTGGCTCATGTGGGGATGCCACAGCCGAAAGGTCAGTGACCGGGTGGATGGCCCGGCAAAGAGAGGTATGGCACAAAAAAACTAAATAGAAAAAAAAAAAAAAGAAATGCATACCCTGTCATGGGTTATTGCTTACTTATACATTGTATTTTAAATCTCCTTGTACCCCAGTGTCTCCACAAGCTCCTTAGACTTCATCTTTACTCCAAGTCATTTCTTTGAAGAGATTTTCCATTTTCCAACAAAAAATTCACAGCTGACATCAGCAGAACGCAAGTTACACAAAATTCCCCCAGATCTGAATATCATGATCTTCCATTTTTTTCTATTGCCGAAGACAATTTCAGGATCTTAGCAGGGAAGATGAGGAGCGTCCGCCTGGGTGCTTCTTTGCCGGGAGAGAGGGATTAGTGTGCACCAATCATAGAGCAGCTCTCAGTGGTGGCCCAGGGAGGTACGCTTTGCAGTGTGGGTGACCACACACTACTGTGCCCCCTCTCCCACCAAGGCATCATGATTTGCGTCCATAATAAGGAGGTGGGTGGAGGGATGGGAGAACATGGGAAAACACTCACCTGTATGCTGCATGAGAGCCCCCTGTGTGCCCCCCCCAAGCAGAACAGGTGACAGAGGACTTTTATGAGCCTGAAGGTGAGGAACAGCAGTGGGGTTTGTGTCCGGTAAACAGGAGAGGGCAAGTGCGGGGTCCAAAAGAGAGGGCCACTGAGGAAACATGGAAAGGAGCACAAAAAAAATAAAAGATATTTTTAATTTTTTTACTTTTTATGCCCACCCCTCAGTCCACACTCAATCAAATCTGCTAAAAGCACCTGAACCCCATGGTAGTCCCCTCACCTGCCCCATGGCTGGGGGGGGGGGTCTCCTTCCTCCCACAAGCTCAAAAGTTTCTGGCAGGAGATTCCCATCTTGCTGGGCTAGCAGGCAACACATAGTTCAAGCATGCAGTGACTTTATTCAGCCAGGCCATGGGATGCCTTTTTTATTATTAGTTTTTTCTTGCATTTCCCTGTTATGGTTCTTCCTATCCTCCACCACGATGCTGGTGGTCACCTAGCTGCATCCACCCCTGTCTAGGAGGATAGGTCAGCAGCTGCCTTCACAGTCAACGTTAATGCCATACTGTACTCAGCTACCCCAGATGGCTCCAGCGGGTCCCGAAATATTTTTTTTCTATAGGTTTTTACCAGACACCCCTACTCTTAGGATCTTCTAGCCACCCACGATCCCCACCTAATTTTTTTAAGGTCCTCCATGGGTTCCCCCCATGGTAGGGCAAAGGGGCGCTCTTTCCCCTCAGGGTTAGAGTTAGGATCCAGCAGAGTGGCCATGTAGGATTGTGGGATCTGGGTGTGCTAATGCCATCCTCTTGACAGTCACTATTTTCCTCTAGATTTAAACCTGGACCCTTCTGTGGCATTGCCTGCCGCCTCCCCCACCACCATTACAGGCTCCCAGGCACGCAGCCACAACCCCTGTGAGGGAGCAAGCTCCCCAGCACACTTCAGGAGGTAGCTGTGCCGGAAAAATGCAGTGCCCCCCTGGGTTAAGATGTTTCCCCAGCCCTGGACGCTATCGTACTACAGACCTACATATGCTCTCAAACCAGGTCGCCTGCTTGGTAAAGGGCTGCACTACCTATTAGGTCACCAGGTGGTCAAAAGTGAATACCTGTTTTCTATAGAGGTTTTTCTCCCCAGCCGCTAGCTCGTTGCAGGGACATACCTTGTTCGTAGGGATATACTGTGATCAGGCCAAACCCAGTCATCATTCAAACAGCTACCAGGGCCCCCCCCTCCCCTGGCAGGAGCAGTGCCCCCGTCAGCCTCGCATCACCACAGCTTGCCCTATGGCAGAAGCAAGCTCCCTGGCCCAACCCCAGGGGTCAGTGTGGCGGTGGTGGAACTTGCTGCCAATCCTACTCGTCCAAGACGCACTGCTGAGTGGCAGCTGTCTCAGCCTTGGCCAATCTCCTGATGCCACTTTCCAGGCTTGCTTCTGAAACCAGGTTGGTGGGGAAGGGATAATTTTTTAACCATTTATTTGCATTTTCTTTTTAACCTCCTATCAGCATATTGGTGGAGTATTCCTTCCACCCTTCCCCCATCTATGGTAACCAGTCAACCACTGAGGGACCATCACCACTAACCTTCCTAAAAGCCTTCCCAAACCTAGCCAGTCTACGGGCTCAACTGACATAGGTATGGATCTGGTGAGGGAAGGGCGGGGTGTCCCCATGCTGGGAGAGCACAGTAGCCCCAATCAACACAGGGGTCAGGGCAGAGTCATTCACCTGGACCAACCCCCACCTTTTTCTTCTAGTTTCTCCTCTCCCAACCAACCTGTCCCCCCAGAAGAAGCCCAAATACCTGCCCATCCTATCTCTGCATCACTTGAGCTATCATGCCAGCACCACTCCTCCTAGCATTATGACAGGGACTTTCTCCCACCTCACCTTGAGGAGAGCATCCTGCAGGATGCCTGACGATCCTCCTGCTTGCCCACTGCACAGTTCTGGGCTTGGAATGAGATGCAAACCTAGAACGACAGTTACATTTCATGTATACCTAAGTTTGCACAAAATATGTTTGACCTTGGAGTTCTTGAAAGTTCGTATACCCAAACTATTCATTATACCTTATAAAACAAATCATCTCTGCCCCCACCATACAATTATTTTGCTTACTTTTGTTTTTCTCTTTAGTAAGAGAAATCTAATATTTCATTTTTCTGAATACTTACAGCGGTTTCCCAGTTTATCAATGAGGAATCCAGCCATGATCACCACAATTGCATTGCTAAACAAAACAAAACAAAGAAAAAGGTTTACAAAGACAGAAAACGTTGCTTGGGTTGTATGAAAGCATGATCCAATATTGGTCTTGATATCAAGTAGTTGCCTTTGTTCTGAAACAAAATACCGCATGTTTGTGCCCCCTACCACCCGAACAAGGAACAGTGCTGATGTCGGTTGCGTAAGCAACTGTTCCGGGAGCTGCCCAATGGCAGAGCAATGTGCTTCCATGCCAGCGACCAGGGTTCTGGAGCGGGCTTGGAAAGCCAGAATCGGAGCAGCTTGTGCTGGAGAGTGCAGTGGCCCCTTGCAATGGCCAAGGGAACCTGCTTCCTCATGAGCACTGGTATCAGTCCAGAACACGCTGTGAAGTCCAAGGCCCCTGGAAGCATGGCTCAATGTCAGGGGAGGTAGGAGTAATGAAAAACAGAGGGGAAAAAAAAAAAACATTGTTGCCGGGATGATGGCTGGCTATATCTGTGGGCCTCGCACCTTGTGGTGCGCGCAGAGGGGCTAGCAGTGCATGGTGCCAAGATGCAGTCACAGGGGCACCACTCCAGATGAGTGATTACAGTGGACAAAAAGCTGTGCAGAAAAAAAAAACCCAGAAGAAAGCAACCTCTTCCCACCATCCTAACTTCTATAAGAGTGCAGTCATAGTGACCTCGATGGTGGAGGACGGGATGGGAAAATCATAATGAGAAGAAAAAGAATAATATTCATAAAAAAATTCACACAAGTCAAAAGGAATTTTTTTTTGCCAAACACGTAAATACTCTTGCATTTTACTATGGGATACTTAGAACCATAGACATAAAACGGCAGAAGAAGGCCCACTGGCCCACCGCCCATCTAGTCTGCCCTGCCCTATCTATGGTATGATGCAAATGCCCTAGTAGTTTTTCACTCCTCAGTTTACAATGACAGAAAACTTTGCTTGGTAGGTATGAAAGCATGAGCCAATACTGGCCTTGATATCTGTGACAGGGTTGAATAAGACCCTGTCCCATTTTTTATACAGAAAGAGTTAAACGCAAGGATCTGTTTTATCCTCTCCTTTTCTGCCTCTTGTCTGTCTGGCTGTGCAACCAAATGTTCTCGTGAGACCTAGGAACTGATCACTCTCAAGGTCTCTTAATTCTCTAGCTCTCGCTCTCTGCCTTCACTTGCTGTTTCTGTCTTTTCTTCCCCTGGCATATCTGCAGTTGTAAAATATATGTGTATCTTTATGTGAAACTGGGATCCCTTGGTTGGAAATGTATATAGTTATACTGTTGAAATTATTGCAAAATGCCATTTGGAATTTTGGGAGTTAACCTGAGATGCAATTTGAGTTCTCTCAGGCTTGTTTGCTAACTCTCTTGCAGAGCTGTCAGCAGGGGCCAGCTGAGACACTGTTCTATTTGCAAGCCTGCTCTGCAAATAAACTGACAAAGTTCCAATACATTTTATGAGAAACAGGATGTCTGTTAATGAGCTGAGGTTGCAGAAGTTAATTATCAGGCAGAGACCGATTATAAAAAGAGCAGCAATCTTTGCTGGGGAGAGACTGAAACTTGGAATTAGACATACCCTCAGACGAAGGCCTCTGTTTTCTCTGTTTGTACTGGATTTGTATATAGCTATCCAGAACATTTTTTTTAATGTTATTCTATTGTTATTGATACTAATAACATGCTGCTTGTGAATTTTACAACTACTCCTGGTCTTCCTCTGCTTCCGGACCTGTGCCTCAATGACATTATCAATTAGCTGATTTTTGTTCAGAAACACATTGCCCTGTGTTTGTGCCCCCTACCACCCGAACAAGGAACACAACTGACGTTGGTTGTGTAAGCAACTGTTCTGGGAGCTGCCCAGTAGAAGAGCAATGTGCTTCCGTGTCAGTGACCAGCATTCTGGAGTGGGCCTGGAAAGCCAGAATCAGAGCAGCCTGTGCTGGGGAGTGCTGCCCATGTAGCGCAAGCCAGCCCGAGGTGGGAGATGTCCAGGCTCCAGCATTATAGCGGCCCCTTGCAATGGCCAAGAGAACCTGCTTCCTCACGAGGGTTGGCATCAGCCCAGAATGTGCTGTGAAGTCCAAGGCCCCTGGAAGCATGGCCCAATATCAGAGGAGATAGGAGTAATGAAAAAAAAAAAAAAACATCATCGCTGGGATGACGGCTGGCTATATCTGTGGGCCTCACACCTTGAGGCTCTCTCCTTTGGTGTGAGCAGAGGGGCTAGCAGTGGATGGTGCTGAGATGCAGTCACAGGGGTACCACAACCCAGGCATGGGATTACAGTGGACAAAGAGCTGTGCAGAAAAAAAAAAGCAGATGAAAGCAACCTCTTACCCGCCATCCTAACTTCTGTAAGGGTGCAGTCATAGTCACCACGATGGTGGAAGAGGGGATGGGGGAAATCATGTGGAAAATAATAAAAATGTTCACACAAGTCAAAAGGAACTCTTTTTTTCATTTGCCGAACATGTAAATAGTCTTGCATTTTACTATGGGATACTTTGAACCATAGACATCAACAGCAGGAGGCCCACTTGACCATCTAGTCTGCCCTGCCCTATCTATGGTATGATGCAAATGCCCTTATAGACGCTCACTCACTCCCCCCTTCCCGTTATCTTCCTCTGCTATCCTCACCAGCCCCATATGTCTGTCCACCTTCCGTTGAATCCCTCCACTGATCTGGTGCAGACCAACCCCTCTGGCAGCCTGTTTCACTAATCCACTACCCTCTCAGTAAAGAAATACTTTCTGACGTCTTTACTGAATCTTCCTCCCACCAGCTTCTTAAGAGTTTCCCCTTACGCCCATGTTTATGCTCACTGCAAACAGCTCTCCGGTGTCTACCCTGTTTATCCAGAGAAGACTTGAAAGTTTCAGTCATTCCCCCCTTCTCCCTCCTGGTCTCCTTACAAACAAAAGAAAGATTGAATTAAGAGTGGACTGGGAAATTATTTTGTTACATTTTTATTATCCCGTGTCACACCCCCAAGTTCTCTCTTAACCACACCCTGTCAATTCTGGCCATGTCTTGACCCTAGATGGCACTTTTGACAAGTGTGAGTGTAGACCTCCTCCAAGACCCCCCTCCCCCACCAAAGTCCCACTCATATTTATTTGTTTTAGATACCAGGGAAGATACACTTGGCATATGTATGCCTAATTTAAGGCACAACCTAGGAGATTAGACTAGCAGTGGGAAAAATATACAGTAAACAGTATATATTAATTAAGAGCAACATCATCCAGGAGCTAGAATTGCTAGACATCATGAATAAACAGTACTGCAAAAAAAAATTCACAGTAGATGGTGCAGTCGAAAAGTGTGCCTGCAAAAAAAACAAATAAATAAAAAAGGACACTGTATAGGACATAGAGAAAATCACTAATATCAACTTTGTGGGTGGAGGTACAACATACAGAGAGCAATAACATCTAATATAAAATAATACACATCAGAGACACTGAGTGAAGAGTGCAACGGTGCTAGAGCAGCCAGTCCTGTGGTTTCTAGCAGGAGCAAGGGCTGGGAGGACACAGTGAGTCCTTTAGAGCCTTGTACAAGATCAGGTTACTGGAAGAGAGAGGCGCACTGCTGGGAAGAGGGAGTTCCAAAAGATATGACCTTAGACTGCAAAAGCCAGTTTTCCCAGGCCAGTGGAGCACCGACACTCAGTGGGAGGCTGGGAGTCCACAGACCTTAGTGAGCATGTAGAGGATGGGTGCTGTAGATACCTTACTGGGGACATGGGGAGCTGGTTCAAAGGAGTTTGTCCTCAAAATGGCCCTGAGCAAGAGATTGTTGGCCAGTAGGGGAAGGCCAGCCCAGACCCGTGTAGAGGAGGAAGTCATGTGAGAGCTTCAAAGAGGCTAGGGCGAAGCAACACGTTACTGTATGTTGTAACCCATCTAGAAAGGACAGCTTTGCTTGCACCCAGTAATGCCAGAAGATCATACATGAAACCTGGCAGGAGTACTCCTTGAGTTATAGGCTGTTACGCAGTCGGGGATAGGCAGTGTTTGACCCCAATGGCCATGCCCAGCTTAACATTAGCAGATTTGCAGACTGAGGACACATGGAGGCAGAAATCAATTTAGCGGGAGGGGCACTGGAGAGGGGCAAAGCTCAGCCATTTGTCTCAGAACAGCAAGTCAATTATCTCCACAGCATACTTGCCCTCCACCTGCCAAGTAAGTGCTAACCCAAGGGCATTCCGGAACTCAGGATTCCAGTACGGCAGGCTTGTTAAGGTTACTGCAAATATGTCATATTGTGACATCCCTACCTATCACACAAACCCCATTTTCTACTGCCTTTGTGCCCCGGCCCTCCCCCAAAACAAAATGTGCTGTGTGGATGCGACTGACTGAACACTTGACTCACGTCCAGGCATAGATGGCATAAAGAAGGTTGTACTGCTCTGGGGTCATTCCCAGTCCCTCCACACAGTCTGCTGTCCCATTGGTCTTTGTCGTGTTGACACACGTCAGATTCTGTTGGAAACAGGAATGGAAAAGCAGGCTCAGTATTAAAATGGGTCCTGATAATATCAGCTTTTAGCCTCAAATTGTCACTATGATAATACTCACATGTTACTGGTGAAAGGAAATCCAAAGTACCTGCTTTCTTTTGAGATAACAACATTTTCTATTTAATTGATTAAAAAATGCAAATCTTTTGCCACTGTTGATCTGCACAACCACAGGTCAGGTAGTTCTGTTGTGTTTCAGCCTAGCTACAAATACAGTTTACATTTTTTTTTACTTTCTTTTTCTAGCACACCTAGGCCTGATCTCCCCTTCTGTCTCCCTCAATGTGCCTTTCCTGCCCTTGGAACCCCCTGGTGGCCGACACTCCTTTTCTGTCTTCACCCACCCCTGACTCTAGCCCCAAAACCAGCAACCAGTGCGTTACCCCCAGCTGGTGGGACCAGGACTCTAAAGACATAGTAACTTTTTCAACTGGATGGGTGACCAAAGGGAGGAGCCGGCATGATAGAGAGAGGCAAGACAGCCCAGATGGACGCGATGGGATGAAGGACATCATCTGTCCCAGGATCCACCCTCCAGTTTTCTGCCTCGTAAGCTCACCTCTTTCCCTCCCACAGGGTGTGCTCTTGTGCAGCTACCAGGGACAGGAGAGCCCAACCTCTCCTTTGGAACACTCCTACTGGCCCCACTCTTGGTATATTAAGCAGCCGGCAAACAGGTGTGCGCCAACATAATGCCACTCCACAAGGGACCACTGGTTCCTTCTCTCACAGCACCCCTCTCCCCCTGGGCCACCAGGGGGTAGTCATGTGTCAGAAAGAGGTGACCTCCCTCTCAAAGGTAAGAGGCCTCCAAGACTGATGCCAGAACCTTACCTCTCCAGTCGGCACCATAAGTCCAAGGCTTCCTGCATGAACCTGGTTCACTGAGATGGCAAATGGTACCACTGCACTAGCATGCCAGACCCATATTGTTCTCATTTCTTTCACATGATTTTGGGGGGGGAGGGGAGGAGTAAAACAGGTCTTCTATATAAGCTGTTAAACTAGCACGACCATAAGCAGCGCACTCTATCAGTTTTTCTTTTTACAGTTTGCCAATTACCTATCTGTCCTGCTGCTTCAGGATACTGCCTGTTGTCACATCTTGCTGATTCTCGAACTTCATCTTCAGATCTGCCACCCCTCAGCTAGCCACCCTACCGGAGCCCCCACCCCCCGTGACAGGATCCCAATGAGCCAGGATTTATAACAGGTTTAGCTGGCGGAGGTAAGGGAAGACATGGACAGCAACAGGGCTAAGTAACATGGTGGCCTGCATAGACAGGACATGTCAAGGTATACATGACTAGTAACCCAGCCTCTCCCAGACACCTTGTGTTGTTAGCAATAGCACCTAACAGTATTCTGTTTGGCTGTATTATTTAAAAGTAATATTGAGGGGCGTGGCCAGCTGCTAACACAGCAAGACGTGTACTGCTTGAGCTTCGAGTAAAATCTGAGAAAATCAGCATTTAAACAAACCTTATTTTAGAGGTTTTTACATCAAAGTCTGTAGTTTGGGGGCACTGAAACTGGTACAGTAGAACAGCTTACAGTTTATAGTGACAGTTATAGTACGGAGAATCTGCAAAAACAATCAGCTGAAGGAAGTGACATGCGATGCCAGCAAGTCGAGACATCTGAAAGTGGCACAAAGGGTGCATCACTGGTGGACTCCCTAACTTTAGAGCCAACAATCCACAATGTTTTCCAAGCCGTAAAAGCAACGGACTGCAGACTTACAGCACTCGATAAAAATATGGCAGATATACAGGGAGCAGGTACTGCTGGATGCATTCCAGAGTGGATTCTTGACACAGGGTGTCATGAAGCCCACTAGAAAGACAGCCATACTGGACCTGGTCCCGTCCAACTGTGGGCATGTCCAGTATGTAAAGGTGGAAGCATCACTTGCAGGGAGTGACTACCATGTGGTGTGGTTCCACTTGGACATGGGCAGAGAGATTGTCAGGACCAAGGTGAAGGTTTTGGATTTCAGGAAGACTGACTTTAAAAAAGGTGGGAAAAAAATCTGGTAGGGTACACCTTGCAGGGATCAGTAAGGTGATAGAGGTTTAACAGAAATGAACCATAATAAAGGAGGGACTGATGCAGGGCACTAGCGAGTGTGCCAAAATCAGAAGCAAGAGATTCAAGACCAAAAAGCCCAGCTGGTTCGGAAAGGAAGTAGCAGATGCAATAAGGAAAAAGAATGCAACCTTCTGGAAGTACAAATGTGCTTAGAATGAGGAGGCTAGAAAGGTCTACAGTGATAAATCAAAGGTGGCATGCAGAGTGGTTAGAGAGCAAAGGTTGCTAGAGAAACACGGCTGGCACAGGGAATAAAATCAGGTGAGAAGGCCTTCTTCAAATATATAATGGAGAAGAGGGACAATAAAGATAACACTGTCAGGTTAAAAAAGGAAGGGGAGTTGGGCTGAAGGAAGTGAAGAGAAGGTGGGGGTGCTTAACATCTGCTCTGTCTTCACTACAGAGAAGAACCGACCAGTGCCACAATGGAGCAGGCAGTGGGGGCAGGGAAGGATGGTGTCATCAATGGCGTAATTGAGGTGGGCAGGGTGCTAAAGGCCCTGAAGTTGGATAAGTCCTGAGCACCAGACAGAGTGTACCTGAGGGTCCTAAGGGAACTGGTGGAGGTGCTGACGGGCCTCCTGACAGATCTGTTTAACACCTCTCTGGAGTATGGAAGCATGGCTGGGGACTGGAAAACTGCACACATGGTGCCTTTCCATAACAGCAGTCCAAGGGATGAACCAGACAATTACAGACCAGTCAATCTGACCTCAAAAGAGGCAGTATAGCACAGTGGGTTAAGGCTTTGAGCTGCGGATCTGGAGACCTGGATTTGAATCTCACAGCTGCCTAGGTGCATACTGTGTGATCCTGAGCAAGTCACTTAACTTCCTTGTGCTCCCAGGTCGCATCTAGAAACAAGCTTCAGCTTTGTGTGCTACTCCTGGTTAAACAATGTATCCTTTCAATAGTGGGGAAACTGATGGAGACTATCCTGAAGGAGAGACTTGTGGGCTTCCCTGATGTGAGAAACCTGTGGGCTTCCTTGAAGTAAACAGGCTGCAAGACAAGAGGTAGCATAGGTCTGTATCGGGGGTGTCCTGCTAGACTAATCTGACATTTTATTTATTTATTTTTTTAATTACTGTACTTTAGGCATTCCAGCCTGCCGGTCATCAGCCTGTCTCTTCCTCCCAGCCCCATCACTGGTCATCCCTGGGAATTACATCTTACACATCTGTGCCCCAGGGTTCCCCAAGCCCAGTTGGAGTTATAGCTGGGTTGTGGTCGGGGGCCCGGCAAGCAGTGTGGGGCCTGCGGAGGGAGAAGGCTTCACTCTGCTGCAGGTCTGGGAGGCATTTGTGGCTTTGGTCCCCTCCCCATGGGCATTTTGTGGGTTAGGACCCAGTGGAAGGCGTGCTGCAAGCATGCAGACATCTGGGTCAGGAAGTGCCCACCCTCCCTTTGCAGCTCCGCTGCACTGCCTCATGTAGCCACCCAGGTTTCAGCAGCAACGTGCAGCAGGCATTCCACCCTCCCCAGAAGACGAGAGCATCCTATGGGATACTCGAACTTCCACCCCCCTGCTAGCCCCCGACATCACAGGCTCGTTCCTGAGCCCAGGTCACCGGTGTCATGAGCAGTAGCTCTACCACTGTGCCGATGGACCAGCACTAACTGACTTTTTGACTGGGTGAGCAAGACAGCGGACAGGGGCCAAGCAACAGATGTCCTGTATCTGGACTTCAGCAAGGCCTTCGACTCTGTACCTCACAGGAGACTGGTGAGGAAGCTGGAGGATCTGTGGGTGGAGGCCAAGCTCACTAGATGGGTCAAAAACTGATTACGGAAGTCAAAAGGTGGTGGTCGAGTGGGAAGTCTCAGAAGCTAGACCAGTGACCAGTATGTTCCACAGGGCTCAGTGCCTGGTCCAGTGTTGTTTAACATTTTCAACAGTGACATAGCGGATGGGATCAAGGGTAAAATCTGCCTGTTCGTGGACTACACAAAGCTTTGTAGCAAGGTGGAAATGGAGGAGGGGAGACAGGAACTACAGGAAGACCTGGCTGGGTTAGAGAATTGGTTCTGGCATTTGGCAACTGGGATTCAATGCTAAAAAGTGCAAAGTTATACACTTCGGGACAAGGAACCCAAAGGCCAAATACTGGCTGGGTGGTGTGCATGTCACCAAGTCTGATGAAGAAAAAGATCTGGGGGTTATCATCAAGAGGGCCCTGAAGCACTCGACACACTGCAGGACAGCTGCAGCAAAATCAAATCGGATACTGGGCTGCATAGCTAGGGGGATTACTCGCAGGGAGACAGAGGTCATACTACCACTGTACAGGTCACTGGTAAGACTGCACCTAGATTACAGTCTGCAGTATTGGTGCCTTTAGCTTAAGAAGGATGTCAACTTGCTGGAGACAGTCCAGAGAAGGGTGATCAACAGGACCCAGGGCCAGCAGGGCAACGCCTGTGAGGAGAGGTCAAAGAGCTCAACATGTACTCCCCTGAGGCCAGAAGGGAGAGGGGAGATATGATCAATTAATAGGGTGAATATGGAGGGCTTCTTCGGTCTTAGTGGGAGCAAGTCTACTAGGAGGCATAGCCCGAAGCTGATGGAGGGAAGATTCAGGAAGGAGATGAGGAGGCACTATTTCACAGAGACAGTGGTGGCTAAGTGGAACACGTTGCCAGAGGAGGTGGTCTCCCTGAAAACGGTGGATAGCTTTAAGAAAGGATGGGACAGAATGAAGGAGAAAGTTGCTGGAGGAGCAGGGGTCAGGGGATCTGGGGGGGGGGGCAGGTCCCACTGTAGAAACAGGGGGGAACCTGCACAAATCGTGCAGACAAGATAGATCATCCACTGGCATCTTCATATGTTCGTATATAATAAAGTGCAAACTTATGAGCAGCAGGCTAAGCTGGCAGTAATGGAAGCCAAAGAAGCAACCACAATAGCGGAGAACATGCCTCACAACCTTTCGATCCCCAAATGTGGAACATAGCCTCTCAAAATATGGAACAAATAAGCAAAATGTGGGACACTTAACCAAATCTTTAACTAAGAAGCTCAGAACACTTAAAATGTGTGCCTTGTTGCTCACAAAGTTTGTTGTTAATTGAATAATCTATTTTCCACAGTATTCACTGTGAATTTTTGCTTTAAAATTGTAACATTCAGTGTGGGACACATCCTATCAATGTGGAACATGGCACTTTTGAGAAGCAAAATGAGGAACCGTTTCACATAATGTGGGACAGTTGAGAGGTATGGCAGGGAAATCTCTGACAGCGACCTCAGAACGTATAAAAGAAAATAAAGTCATGAGGTAGCAACTTGAAAATGTAGAAAAACAAGTGAGAACCAACAATTTGGGAGCGGTAGGCATGTCAGAAAATACTGAGGGGAATGACCCTGTCAATTTTGTCCAGGACTGGCTTACTTCACATTTCAATCTTTCCCCAGTGCCTCATGTTTTCAAAGCCTACCATATTACACCTCGTGGGGCCCTTGCAAGATCGGAAAATGCAAGGACCCTGTTGGTGGCAACAGTTCAGTTTATGGACTGTGACCATATACTGGAGGCGGCAAGAATGATTGGTTCGGTAAACACAGATGAAGGCCAGAATATCTCTTTATTCTCAGATCCGAGCTTTGCAACATGATCTCAACACAAGGTGTTTCACTCAATCTGCTCCACCCTACGAGAGCTGGTAATATCGCACAGTCTACAGTTCCTAGCTTCACTAAAACTGACGTACGCGGGTGAGACTTGTATACTGTATTCTGTGACCCCAAGGAAACCAGAGCCCTGCAGGTAAAAATAAAGAAAGACTACGGAGAGGATGGTGGCTGAAAAATTGCAGACTTTTACTAGTAAGTGACTGCACTTACTTTTCAGGTACCAGGTTTGGGAGAAGACAGGTCAGAGGTCTGGCATATCAATAAGCACGTAACACTGTTTAAATGATAGTATTCAAAATAGCATACTATATTTTTTTATGATGTTTATGCCAGGCTTTGCAATGCATGGAACTTTCCTTTTTTAAAATGGACCAACCTCATGGCTGTTTCTTATGTCTCGCCCCCCTCCCCCTTTCTTCTTCCCCATTGCAACCTAGTGTTGATGAGATTATTTATCTCCAGAGATACTGCTTTTGTGATATTCTACCCCACGCTGGGGGAGGCAAGTGTATATTGGGAGAGGGGAGATTATACCTACTAGTAGTGTCAGTAATTTTTGCATTCTGTAAAGTTCCAAGGATACAGTTACATACATTTAGTCTTTTTTTTTTTTAAACTGAGCACGTAAATCAAAAGTAATGTACACTGTTGGCATTTAGATTTAAATCATCGTAAGAGAACTGATTTTTAATGCTGTTTGTGATTCCAGTGTTCGGTTAGCTTAGCGTGGGAATAATTGTGCTGCAAAAACCACACCTTTAAAATAGCATTGGAAAAAACAGCGAATGGGACAAAAGAGCGTTGGGATGTTACCATGCCCCCCCAGTATTACCCTTCCGGGGTTAGTAGTAGTAAATCCCCCGACTGTCAGCCTCCGGGTTAGTAATAACAACCCCCACTTTCTCCTCCTACTTGCATGCCCCTGAGTCTGTAGCAGTAAATCCTCCAACCGATTTCTGCCCCCCAGAGTTTGTAACAGTAAATCCCTCACTGACCCCAATTCGCCCCCCTGGGTTGCAACAGCGCCCCCCATGACTTTCTCCCCAAAGTTCTGTCCCCGGACACGTAGTCATCCTTCGCTGTATTGCCGATGCAAAGTTTTGCTGTTGCCGTTCTGTCTGCATGACAACTGACGTGTTTTTGTTGGCGCTGTATTGACCTGGACTTGGTATTGCATAATGGACCACTATATATTGACCTCTAGTAGCTATACAGCTCATTCACGGACATTCGGAACACTAAAATTTTATACATAAATTCTTGGCTTGATGGATTGCTAGTCTAACTCCTTCAGACCCCCTTGGGGTTCAGTATGTACCTACTGATAACCCTCTCCGATTAAACAACCTAGGTGGGAAGTGCACATTATCCTATTCTACTGTACAATGTTTAAGATGCTCTCTCACTGTGCATCAATTTATAAGTTCTACTGATGACAAAACAATAAAATACAAATTTTACGAAGTACTACTTATAATTCATTATCCTAAATCTATGAAGTGTAACACTGGGTAAAGTGCTCTGAACCTGTGAACAGGCGTGCTCTAGAAATTAGGTTGCCTTGCCTTAGTAACTCACCCACACCACTGCCCGACCTCTGTAGTAAGGGCTGGCATCCTGGGGTCCCCCACAATGCCAAGGTCACTCCTCCGACCTGCCAGAGGTGCATGAGTAGCCAGGACAGAGAAACCCTTACCTCAGAGTCCAAGCACGCTGCCTCTGCGGTGCCCTTGCGATTACCCCAAACCAGTGTAGTGAGCAAGTCTTGAGCCACAAACCCAGGTCTCCCTCATGTGCACCCTAGCCAGGCAATATTATTAAATTTTTAAAAGAAGCCACTTGTTACTTTTTCTATCTGAAGAATTTTGTTTCCTTTTTTCCTCTCTGCTAATTAGAAAATGTTCTACCTGCCAGGCTAGTACTAGGTGAGATGCCACGGCCAGCACCAGGAGTGATGCCACTCTACTTGGAGGCGGGCATACCTTGTTTTCTTCCCCTTTGTACTCTCTGAGAAGCAGCTCATTGCAACATACAGTCCTTTGAATTTCCTAGATTTTATTTGTTTCTGAAACATGTATAATACAGTGATTATACCATAGTGGTCTGGGTTTACCAAGTAATAACCAGATCACAGGTAATAAACACTGAGGCTGAAGGCTGAGGTGCTCATTAACTGCATGGTCCTGTTATTACCAAGGAAACCCAGATCACTACTGGTATTATCATTATTATACTGCAAAAATGAAAACAATTTTTTAAAACTGCAAAAATCTTTGTGTTGCGCTGCAGCGCATCTGTGAGAAATTAAGAACTGTTCCTAACAGAAGTGCTGTAGCATTTCTAGAAACTCTCACTGGTTGCTACATGTAGAAGTGGGAGGGCAAACCGGGCTTGCTCTCCGATTGGCTACTGCATGCTGCATGTGTACTTAACTAATCAGAATGCAGAGCCACGGTCCCATTATTCACTCTACTGTCCAGTTATCACAGAATAACTGGACAGTAACTCTGCATTCTGATTGGCCAAGAGGGACATTTTCCAGCATAATATGCAGTATCTTTGAGTACAGTCCTGTATAGCAACAGTTTATTTCACCATACAGTACTTTGACTTCCCTGCATTTCATTTATTTTTTAATCATGTCTAGTATCTAATATCTCTGTGTGGAGTCTGTCATTGTGCCAGTTTATTTCAAGATACAGTACTCTGATGTCCTGGCATTTACGTTATTTTTGAATCATTTATTACACAGATTACACAGAAATTTGCTGGCAGAAAAGGGCCACACGGCCCATCAAGTCTGCCCTTACATCCTCTCCTTCTCCCTCCCACCCCACTTATCATGCTTCCATCCCCTTTCTCAACCCCTTTTGTCTGTCCCATGTTCTCTTGTAGCCCTCCACCGTTTTGGCTCCCACTACCTGCTCCTGCAGTCTGTTCCAGGCTTCCACCACTCTCTCCGTGAAGAACTGCCCTCTGACATTGCCTCTGTATCTCCCGCCTTCTAATTTGAGGCCATGTCCTCTCCTGTTCGCTCCCCTTCTTCATTTTGAACAAACTTCCTTCCTTCCTTCCTTCACACTATTTAGTCCTCTCAAGTATATAACAGCTCATCTCTGTATGCAGTCCTGTACCGCACCAGTTTAACCATACAGTACTTTGATTCCCCTGTATTTCATTTTTTAATGTACAATACATTTAGTCTCTCTGTGTAGTCCTGTATCGTGCTAGTTTATTTCACTGTATTTTGTCTGCCCAGTAGCCCCTATGGACTCCAGAACACATGCACACTTGACAGACCACTAAGCCTTCTTCTGCTGGCACTATTCGTGTTCGTAGTCAGTTCTGTTTTGAATCAGGTATAATATCTAGTATCTCTCTACATCTCATCCTGTAGTGCGCCAGATTATTTCACTATGCAGTACTACTGACTGCATATATTTTTTTAATCCTGTAAAATATCTTGTATATCGGTGTAGTCCTGTACAATGTCAGTTTATTTCAGTACACGGTATTTTGACTTTCCTGGATTTCACTTACTTTTTAATCATGCGTTATATTTAGTATTTCTGTGTATAGTCCTGTACAGTGCCGGTTTATTTCAGTCTACAGTACTTTGGCTTCCCTGTATTTCACTTATATCATGTATTTTACTGTGTGTCTTCCTCTAATAACATTTTCCCACTATTCTCTCCAGAGGATATAGCTGGAAATGAGCTGTCCACAGCTCAGTGCACCATCCTTGCCAAATATTTAAATAATATATACAACTTTAAATTATATTTAAAGCCACAGAAATAGTAGGCACATTTAATGGAGACGAAGATGTTATTCCATATTTTGGGGGCTCCCAAAAAACAAAATCGGCTTCACTGGGGTCAGCATAATAGCCCAGCAGGTAGGGGAGGCCACTTGACATGCCGACACCCATGTTTGCATGCCCACCCTAGGTCATCATAGCTGCAGTCGGGCAGGAGGCTGGTGTAGTATCTGTGTGGAAGTTTTTGGTCTCTGGCAAAGTGTGGCAGGCAGACTTGGTGTATTACTGTCTTCTTGTATCCCAGGAAAAGAGTAGTCACAGTGCCTCATTGATGGGTGGGACAGAAGTCCGATCCTGGGATGGCACGTCATGCGGCTCATGCTTGGGATCCACTGTGCTGCCATCTCAAAGGGGAAGAAAGGGAGCAAATAGATGAAAAATGCTTCCAGGCTTCAAGATTATGGTCAACACCATAAGGCCCTCCTCCCATCCTGCCAAGTACTGGAACTGGTCTCCTGAGATGTTCCTCCCCTACTGTGAAGGCTCTGCCATGGGGAGCAGAGAGCCATAAAGGTTGCAGAATAGGTAAGGGGTGCATGTCAGGCCGGTAGGTTGCCTAGGTCTAGATAAGACAGACTGCATAGAGCATAAACAGATTTTTTTTAAATACACAGTTCATCAGATGTCTTTACAAATTAAGAAACGTGTGTTAATGCTGCTATTCAACTGCAAATGATGCACACATCATATCATTAACAACGGTCAGTAACTGACTTAATTTAGCACACTGTCCAAAATGTATCTGAAAATAAGACATTCAAAGTGCATAAGCTTTCTGCTGGAGAGTACAGGCCATCCCAAGAGATGGGACACTAGGCCGTTTATTCATGCCCGCATGGCTGCATACCCATGGGCCAATAGGGGGTAGATGTGCACCAGAAGAAGCCACCCGTCTTCCCCAAGAACAGTGACCGAGGTGTCACTGGTGATGCCATATCAAACTCTGCTGGTCTGAGATGGGAGTCCTGAGCTGGGGTTGCAAATCCGGGTCACCCACGCAGTAAGTCAGCTCGCCAGTCCAAGCCAGTGGACCAGCTATTGCTGCCCCAGTTAAAGTGATTTTGGGAGCTTAGGGGGTAACTTTCATAAAAGTGAAGCTTGTGCTGGCAATAGTCCCTCTGCATAAATGCTGATCATTTTTCTGCAGCCGTTAATTGAATGAGATGGGATCACAGTTTGGCCCCAGCAAGGTGGTCAGCTGATCCCTTCCACTTCCCGACTGATTTCCACATCCTCGCGCTTAGGCATGTTATTAAAATAAATGGGGGAATTTTTTATTAGCATTTTGTACATTATGATGGCAAGTTAGAGGTCAATGAAGTCAGCCACTCGACTAACAAAGGCCTTGCTAGTCGAGCGGTGGCCTTTACTAATCTCTAACTCATCATAATGTACAAAATGCTAAAAAACAAACAAAAAAAAACATTCATTTTAATGGGGTGCACTCCCATGTGCTCCCTTGCTGCATGTCATAGCACAGGGGTGTGGAAATCAATCGGGAAATGGAAGAGATCAGCTGGCCACCTCGTTGTGGCCAATCTACGATCCCATCCCATGCAATAATTGCTGCAGAAAAATTATCAAAATTTATGCAGGGGACTATTGCTAGCACATGCTTCACTTTTATACAAGCAATGCACTTCATTTTGAAGTGCCCAAAATCACTTTAACGTAATTACGTTGTGTTCAGAAATGGATTTAAAAAAAATGGGAAAACTGCACATATGTGGAATAAAGTTACTCATGGGAGATTTCTTGCACAACTACTATTTTTTTGGTCATGCACTCAAGTTTTCAAAATGGCTGCCTTTTTGCAGCCTGTGTCACAATTTATGGCACTTTGCATATATGTATTCATTTATTTATTTTTTTACACAGCTGCGGAAAAATGCTCTGCCAAGTATTACCAAGCATAGCATTTTTTCTGCAGCTGCGGAAAAAAGAAAATGCCAGCTGTGTGCATAAAATGCTGAAAACAGCACTTCTGTAGATATAGGGATCTTCCCACACCAAGTAATTGCACACAGGACAGTTAGGCCCTTTAAGAATCTGGCCCTTGGACGTACTCAGACATGCCTTGGCACTTACCCCCTGGAACTGCTCTTGAAGGACGCTGGGAATATCGAAGCAGAAATAGGAGCCAAAGGTGAGGAGGCAGTTAAACAACAGCACAAGGAACCTATAATAAGCTGCATAAAAAATACAAAAATTAAAAAAAAAGTAGGTGGTATCTCATTTAACACTGAAGGGTGTGACAAAGTAGAAATAAAAAGTGGGATCACCTAGGAAAAAAGCAAGAAAGTACATTATTATTTGAAATCTGTGATAGAACATATTTAAATAAATAATAAAGAAAGAGTTAGATCAACCCCCCCCAAACGGGACTGCTTTCTTCTATGCTCCTACCACTTCAGATTGGCTGGGGTCATCTCCTGTCACAGTCACCATCTTAAATTTCTATGCAGAACTCTAAGTCTCAACGAACCCACCAGATATCCCCTCCCCATGTAGTATTTATATTTAGTCTAGATGAAATCCTAGGTTTGGGGAACAGGAGGGAGCGGGGAAATGGACAGCATGGTTGCAACAATGGTTCACAAATAGAAATGTCCACTATACTGTATCTACAGAGTCTTTTTTTTTTTTTTTTTTTTTTTTTTACACACACAGACAGGTATCGGCAGATGGAAATCTCAGTGGACGACAGCCTGGTGGCGTGGAGGGCTGAGGTGCTCCTCTGCCACCACACCAGCAACCTGGGTTCGGGAATGGACCTAGGTCACTCAGGGGTCAGCGGGGGGAAGGAGGACTGAGTGTACCACAGGGTGCTCTCCTCCTCCACGGAGGGAGAATGATAGACTCCTCTGCGATACTGCCACCTGGACGACTACTGGTGGTAGCTCAAGCGAAGCCACTGGGGAGGAAGCACCACTGAGACGCACACGCCATGCAGTGCCTTATTCAGTCCTGCCCCCCCGGCACCCAAGGAGGGGAGAAAACAGGTGAAAAAAGCAGACTGTGCAGGATGACCTGACGCTCCCTCACAGGTCCTGCACTGTCTACTAGTCTGCCTGCCACCTCATCCCTTACCTAGCCTCCTCCAGAGAGTGGGATCCTCAGGAGGTCATGCCATTGAGGTGGGGACTCCATGGGGCACTGTACATCAGCAGGATGGGCAAGCCCCAGAGATGACAGGTAACAGAGTTGGAGGGAGTAGCAAGGCAGATGAGTGCCAGCTGAGCGGGATAAAAAAAGGAACTCACAGTGGACCCTTTAATTCAAAGTTATAAGCTTTAGATGACAACATCTCACATCTCACATCATTTCAATTAAATCCCACTTTGGAGAGGTTACGGACAACTGTGTAGCCGGCATGCAAATCACTACCTCTAAAACAAACAAACGAAAAAAAAAAACTCGTGATGATCAGGCATTTTAACAAATGTTCGGAACCCTATACTTACACTCTATAATCCTGCAGGACACTGTTAGCGTAGCGTGCACCTTAGGTATCTGGGCAACGTACAGCTAAAGATTAGAATCCGGCAGTCACAGCTAGAAACTGAGGCAGCTGCGTGTGGTAGGCAATTAGAAAGACAGCTGGGTGACTTCAACATGCCAGTCTCTACCACTGGAGAACAGAACCTGTGGTTGCCACTCGACCCGAGAGTGAGAATCACACTGCACAGAGCAAAGTGGCTACCAATCCCATGCCATTCATGGCAAGGCCAAGAGTCCCTACAGGCATAACCCATAAACACAGCCTATCTAAACCACAATTTAGGCTGGTGCAGGGTTTTAAATAATTGATTAGCAGTTTTTTTCTTGGGACTATACTAACTGTACGGAAAGTATTTATATGGATTTTCTAGAAGTGCTGTGTTTGTTAGATACAGTGAGGCAAGAGCTATTAATTTTCACAAAGATTTAGCACTTTTATGAGCAAAATGCTAATCAATTTTTAGAGTTAAATAAATCCCTGTGGTGGTAAATAGTGAAGCATATACCGTACATTACAGTCCCTGACCCAAGATAATATAAGGACAGCATCCAATAAGCAAACCTGGTTTCTGATCTAGCAGAACACTGGAAGCATTAAAGGCAGTACAGGTTCTCTAGTTCCTGTAATGGCAAACTCTGCAGAACTTTAGCATTAAGCTAGCAGCAGGAAAGGTGTTACTCTGTATTTCTACTGACAGATGATGATGATGATGATGGTAGACAGCAGATAATGCTATTATATTACAGGCAGTCCGCTGCTGCAGTACAGACTCCAAAAGACAAAAGTCCAAACTGGAGGCAGCTGCACCTGGTGAGTCTACCCTACAGGGCAGATACTAGCTGGTGGGATGAATAAAAGCCTCTGCCATTTTACTAAAGCTTCCAGAGGTTCACAGGCAGCATGAGAGGAATCAACTAAGCACAGAAGGCTTTCCTCCAGATTCCCACTACAGATCTCACTGATGCTCCCCTGAGCTGCAGATATACAGCACGAGCCCCCCCCCCAAAAAAAAAAAAACATGCACCAAGGCATATGGCAACAGGAGCTCTCAGACGTTAATCAGAGGTTCCAGCAGGCAACTTCAACAAATTTTGGAACCCACAATAAGCTTCTTCAAGGGTATCTTCATGGAGCCATAATAGACTGCGCTGTACGCCATCTGTGTCAGGACTTCGCATGAAGCTTTGGCAACAGCAGCTCTACCCACACCAATGTGCCTAGATGTAGGTCAGCAGAGCACATTGTCACCTATGTAATGTGGGCAGGACCTAATCACTTAATTTTTTTTTGCAGTCAAGAAAACGTTACACCAGTGGAAGCGATTTTCCATGTATCTTCGTAATCAGAATCTATTTTTTTCCTGGTAGCTACTCCTTTGCCACTGCAGAAGCACCATTTATTATGAGAACCCCCATGAGTTACATGTGTTTAGGCCTGTCCAACAACATGAAACACTTCAATGTTAGCCAGGTTTTAATCAGGTTCTGCAGAGACGCAAGCAAAAACTGATTGGGGGGGAGGGGCAGCAGGGGGCTCAGCTGCCTTAGGCACCTAGTGGAAAAGGCCAATCGGCCTCACCCCCAGTCAGGGCAGAAAGAGAAGGATCCAGATGGCAGGCAAAGAGGCGAGGGCAAGAAAGAGGAACTGGGAGAAAGAATGGGAGGGGAAGGTGGGTCAGGGGAGGAAGGGGCCTTGAATCATGGTTGAAGGTGGTGTCTCTGAACGCCAGAAGCCTCAGGGACAAAATGGCTGAACTGCAGACACTAATGGCCAAGGGCAAGGTGAACATGGCAGCCATTATGGAGACATGGGTCACACTGAACCATGACTGTACAAGAGGGATGGAGGAGTGGCTCTGTATGTGAGGGAGGGGATAATCTGTGCCAGAGAGGATAGGCAGTAGAAAGTGCTGGTGCTGTAGGTAAAGATACAATCCCCTAAAGGTAAGGAGCTAAGAATAGGGGTACTGTACAGGTCACCAAACTAGGATAAGGAGCTGAACAAAGAACTGGGGTCCAAAATTAAGGAAATGACCAGCAGGGGGAGGTAGTGATTGTGAGTGACTTCAATCTTCCGACCAGGGGTGGACTGGAGAATCGCAGCTACTCTAGGTTGAAGGTACTGCTAAATGCATTCCAGAGTGGATTCCTGACACACGGTGTCCTGGAGACCATTAGGAAGAGGGCCATATTGGACCTGGTCCTGTCCAACTCTGCACATGTCTAGGATGTAAAAGTGGAGGAACCACTTAGAGAAGTGATCACCACACTGCACGGTTCCACCTGGATGTGGGCAGGGAGAGATTTAGTACCAAGATGAGGGTTCTGGACTTCAGGAGGACTGATTATGATTAGATGGGAGAAATTCTGGAAGTGCATGTTGCTAGGATCAGGAAGGAAATGGAGGGGGACCAGAAATGGCTGAGTGCTGTCAACCATCAGCCCGCTTCTACCTAAATAACTTGTGCAAGAGTTGGATTTTTTTCATACACTACTGATACACCTGCACCATCTACTCCTGAGTTGAAAGCTATTATTTTTGGTATGAGCAGGCCAAAGACAGCCACCAGGACTGTCAAAAGCACCACTGCAAAATCCAAGCAAGGCCACAGAAATGCTGGGCAACACTGGAGTCAACAACCCGACTTCGTTGACAAAGCCCCCATGCCAGGTGATGCTTGAGTCCATGCAGGCCACGGACTCGAAAACTGAGGGGAAAAAAAAAATCTGACCAAATCTGAAGCCCATGACTCTGCAATTAAGGTGCTCACTGGTTCTGTAGCTGACTCAGAGAAACAAACAATGGCTCTATCATCTGTGGCAACACTTACCAACAAAAATGGGCAACTCTAGGATCATGTCACACCATGGCTGCAGTTTAATCCTCACTGCATTCTCTTGTCTGCCTCTCACTCCACTAGTATGTCACCATGTTACACTGTACCCACAATGAATTGTAATCTTTCCGAGTTGTAACCATTGTATTCATTGTTGTTCTCATTCTTGTTTGACGTGGAACCTTTGTAAAAGAACCTTTGGTTCAAAGGTATTTGCAATCCTAGCCATCAATAAATAAATAAATGTGGCGGCCCTGGAGAACAATATCTGAGCCAGCAACCTCTGGACTGTTGGGAGTCCCCAAAGGTACCGAAGGGACTAATTTATTGGACTATCATCTGTTGCCTCCAAGAGGTTATCACTGTCCCAGAAGACATCCACTAGACCACGATTAAAAAGGCTTACATGGCCAGTACCCATGTTCGGCCAAAGACTCCCTCAAAGCCACGCACAATTTTGCTGAAGACTGCTGGCTCAGAGATATGGGACCTGGTACTGGTGGCAACGAGAACAGCATACCCTGTTGAGATCAAGAAGGCTGATATTAAATGTTTCCCAGACCTCTCATTCTAAGCTAGGGCCAGAAGGAAGCATGATGCTGTTCGACAGCATCTCAGTGCCCTAGGGATTATATATTCATTTCTGCTGCCAGCCAAGCTCCAGGTTGTATACAGAGGTAAAATCTTGCAGTTTTATGACTCTCAAGATGCCAGGCATTGGTTAAAAGAGTCTGAAGCTCAGTTTGCTGCTTGGCCAACAGCTTAAACACAGAAACGTAGAATTTGACAGCAGATAAGGACCGCTTAGCCCGCCCGGTCTGCCCATTTTTCCCTACCTATAGTATCACTGCAGACCCTACTTGATCTGCAGTTTTTTCTCCCTCGCCCCCTTCCTTTCCACTGTTATTCTCTCATGCCTATACCATGCATTCTTGAACCCCACCACTGTTTTCGTCCCTACCATTTTTGCCCCTACCACCTCTGCTGGAAGGCTGTTCCAGGAACCCACCATATTTTCTGTGAAGAGGTACTTCCTCACATCTCTCCTGAACCTACCCCCTTCCAGCATCATAGCATGTCCCCTTGTTCTTCAGCACCTTTTTGCATGAACATTTTTCCCTCTTGTACCTTATAGACCCCTGTGAGGTATTTAAAGGTCTCTATCAAGTGCCCCATCTCCTTCCTCTCTTCCAGGGTGTACATATTTAGGTCCTTTAGTCTCTCTCCTCATAGGGCTTTTGATGCAGACCCTGCCCCATTTTAGTTGCCCTCCTCTGGACTACCTCCACTCTATGTCCTTCCAAGATGTGGTCTCCAGAACTGGACACAGTACTCCAGGTGGGGTTTTACCAGTAATCTACACAGAGGCAACACCCTCTCCCTCTTTCTGCTGGTGATATCCCTAGTTATGCATCCCACCAGCCCTTCTGACTGTCTTGTTGCACTGCCTGACCATCTTTGATTCATCAGATATGATTACTCCCAGGTCTCTTCCCTGGTTGATAGTTGGGATACCACTCCACCCATTTTGTACTCTGTCCCTAGGTTCCTCTGCCCCAAGTGCATTATTTTGCACTTTTTCGTATTGGAATCCAGCTGTCATTTCCTTGACCACTCCTCTAGTTTTCTCAGGTCTCTGCTTATCCTTTCACCCCCTGCTCCTAGAGTGTCCACCCTACTGGTGTTACTCACAAAGAGGCAGACCTTCCCTTCCAGCTCATCTACAATGTAAATTATAAAGACATTAAAGAGGACCAGTCCCAGCACTGATCAATGAAGCACCCCGCCAGTCACCCTCCCCTCCTCAGGGTAAACTCCATTTACGACCATCCTCCGTCACCGATCCCCTAACCAGTTCTTATCTTGTTTACCACCTTTGGACCCACTCCTACGCTATCCGGCATGCTTACTAGTCTCCTATCTGGAATGATGTTGAAAGCACTAATGAAATCTAGATAGGTCACATTCACTGCTCCACCCTGATCTAATTCCTTTGTCACCCAGTCAAAGAAATCTACCGATCCATTTGACATGAACTTCCCCCTGTGAACCCATGCTGCCTTGGGTCTTGAAACCCACTGGATTCAAGATACTCCACAATTGTTTCCTTCAGCAGTGACTCCATTAACTTTCCCACCACCGATGTCAGGCCCACTGGCCTAAAATTGCCAGCCTCCTCCCTGCTACCACTTCTGTGTAAAGGAACATCTGTCCTCCTCCAGTCCTCCCAAACCACTCGTTTCCCAGTGAGCTTTTAAACTTGACTGTGAGAGGTGCAGCAGGAGGCACCCCCCTCTAAATCGGAGAACGACTGATTATTGTGAGACTTTATATTTCTTTAGTTAACTTTGCTGTAGGAATCTAGTTTTTTCTGCCAGCTATAGTTATTGTTCCCTCCTTATTTAAAATAATGCATTCTGGTAAAAATACAGTGTTTTTCGGGGTCTGTGTAAGTGTACTGTGGGTATTGCTATGTAGTACCCCACAGTCAATGTCCCCTGGCGCCCTACAGAAAGGGGGCATCCAGGTGCTCCAGGAACACTAGTGTGGTTCAATTAAAATAATGGTGCTCAGTATACCCCAGCCCAGGTCCCCTAGCAAACAGAATATAGGTGGCAGGATGTGAGGTCCCATAAAAGAAACACTATTGTCTGTGTTTACACCTTATTTTTCCTTTCTTCACTCAACCAGTTCCTCTGTCAGTTTCCTACCCCCAGTTTTTGCAGGAATCTAGTGCCAGTTTTTGAATGTTCGCTTGCGCTGGACAGTTGGCTGCCCCACACATTGCCATGGACTCAGTATCCTGAATGCTGAGCAGCTATTTAAAGAAGCAGTTCGGTGGGACTAGTGCATGTAAGTGAGCCATCAATCACCATGCAAGAAAAAACATCCTGTGAGCCTGTAACAGGCCAGCCAGCGACTGCAGGAGGGACTCGCCTCAGGCTTCTGGGAACCCTTGCTGTGTCCTGGGCAGTCCAGTGAAGAGATGTGTTCCAGCTGCAGTCAAGTGTAGTGATCCACTGCATGGCAGGCAGTGCCTGCAGTTCTGCCCCTCTGTCACCGGTCAGCAGAGTGCTGCGGTTCCTGTCCGCACCTGAGCCAGCGGTCGTGGAAGCAGTTGGGCAGCCACAGTGAGGGTTCTGTACAGCCCTGTTTGTTGTTTTAATTTGATTTAAAGTTAGTTCCTCAGTTCTGGCAGCGGCAGTAAGTGGCTGCAGCAGTGAGCCTAGGCAGAGGAGGAACAGTATCAGAGTGAGGCCACAGTGATGAGAAGGGGTGAAGAGTCAGGGGCAGAGCAGCAAAGTCTCAGCAGACCACCCACCGCAAGACCCTCTCCAATCACAGCAGCAGCAACTACAACAGCCCATTATTTTAGCAGCCATACCAGCATCTCCAGTCTCCTCACCCACTTCAGGCTCCGCATCCAACTCAGCTTCACCCTGGGTTGGGCGATGAGTTGGCCACCGCACCACAGGACAGATGCTAATTGCTAGAACTAAGTATTTCCAGTGCCGGATGGTGTAGCATGAGATGGCCACGGCCATGAGGAATCAGGCAAACCCCAAGCAGAGGAACCTCCCTGAGGGTGGTAGGAAGGCCCTCAACCAAAGGAACTGCACAGAGGCTCGAGCAGTGCGTCAGAGACCCTCAGTTGATCTGAAAATAGCTCCAGAAGGCAGAACAAGGGGCGATGCAGCCCCCAATACAGTAGCCAAAACTAATGTTTTTATTTTATTTAAAATACATTGCACCATGTGGTGTTGAGTGAGGCGTCTGGGGCTGCGAGGTTGGCAGGTGTTTCCACTCTCAGGACCACTCACAGAGGTGGGAAAGAGCCAGCTTCTCAGGAGCCGAGGTGGGCCAGGCAAGGCCCCAATGACAGGACTGCCAACAGGGTGGACTAGAAAGGCTCCATAAGAGCCAGCACAGTGTCGCACAGGTACCTTAACGTACCCACAGAGATAGTACTAGAACCCCACAGTAGCCAGTCCAGTGGGGTTGGGCACAATAACCAATACTGAAGAGCAAATGTTTTAATGGTTAGTGAATGTGTGCAACCTGTCTAGTGAGCCACGTTAAAGTGACAGTGCACCTTATTTAAAAGACTGCCTATGTAACTGCATTTAAAGGTACAGCGCTTTCTTACTGAGAGTGCACATTTGAACCAAAGCTAAAGTATTATTCCCTCTTTGCAAAACGAACTGCCAAAATCAGTGTTGCCCTGCTTGCAAAATGAATTGCTTAAACCTGTGGTGACCTGTCTGCAAAATGAGCTGGCTGCCTAAACCTGTGTTGATCTGTTTACTTAAACTGCCTAAAGTGTGGGGCTCCTGTTTGCCCTGAAATAACCGCTTTAGATCTGTGGTCCCCATAGAGACTACCTAGAAACATGGTACCTTTCCAATAGACTGCCTTAAATTTCTGCGTACCCAACTTTGCATCACTTCAAAGCTTGGCAACTATCTTTCCACTGCACAGTAACCAGATCCCCTCTGAATTACGTATAGGCTGCCCAGGTGTCACACCAATTAGAGACTGCAACTGCATGTCCGCTGGTGACCCTCAACATCACTGGACTACCATTTGGGGTGGTCAACCCAGCTAGAGTTAGTGGTTAGTCAGGACAGACCCCTTCAGCTACTCTGCCAAGCTACGTCCCTAACCTGCTAAGAAAGTGAAGGAAGTTTAGGAGCAATACAGGCTCAATAGCGAAGGACTGTCACAGTGGGGTGGGATTTTCTTGTTGCAGGAATGACGGAAGTGGCCAGATGCAAGAATGATGAAAGTGCAAGAGTCCCAGAATTACAAATTCTGTGTGTGTTCAATATGACCCAGTTCAGCGATCTGCCATGACCTCCTCACTGATGTCCAGAGGGTTCTGTGAAGAAATCCAATTGTTTTGTCCAGACTAGCAGTCTGCCATGACCCATTTACCAATGCAACATTCTTGAAGTGCCTTTAGTCTGGCAGTCTGACGTGACCTCTACCAAGCACACAAGTTCTCCAAAGCAGGGGATGAGGTGTAGTACCTCTGGTGATCCCCACTTTGCTGAGCTAAGTTCTTCTGGTCTCTCCTGGAGGCACATTTCTTCAGTTCCTTTTGGTGTACTTTCCTCAGGAAATTCTCCTCTTGTGTGCGCTCCATTGTTTGTTGAGCCCAAATGCAGGGCATCATACTTCTAGGCTCAGCCTCACAAAACATTCAACAGATTATCATTCTGAGCTACCCCTGGCCATGGCCTTTAGAGTTTTAGAATCCTGGAATGGTCATAGAGTTTTAGAATTCTTGAAACTGTTCTAGAGCAGAGCATCTCTTCAGAGTATAGCAAATACTTACAGTTTAATCTTGCTTAGAGTGCAGTGTTTAGCTGCAATCAACAACATTACCTTAGAGTGCAGCATTCTACAGTTTTACCAGTGGCTTAGTTTTGGTTTTTTTTTTTTTTTTTTAATGTCACACTTGCATTCCCTTCCTACAATAAATATATTTTGTTACATCTGATTCAGCATCACGTCCATCTCGTGTAAGCTACCGGTTAGAGGCAACTAGCCTGGTTTCCCTTTTCTAAATTCTCCAATGCCTGCTGGCTGGGTGTCATACAAAAATCCACCTCCAGGTGGTTGGCATAGTTGTAATTCTCCTTCCTTCTAAGTTATAGCCTGGTGGACCAATGCACTGACCTGATCCCTTAAACTATAGTCGGCACATGCCTCCTACATTTCTAACTTGATTAGTTTGTTCTGGATAATGCGGCCACATGGCCATGCAGTCTTAGCAGCCATTTCAGACTTCCCCATCATGCCACACAGCTCGTGGCAGTGCATTACAGCATCTATTTGCCTTACTTGCGCTAGAAACAAAGCGATCACCTCCTCTATTTTAAGGGTACCAGAATTGTAAGTTGTACAAGTTGTTTGTTAGTATGCTTAACACGCAGGAGATCCAGGTTTGAGGCCTTAAACTCCATTCGGAACTAAAGAAAGGTTGAGTGCTGTCCCCAGGGGATACATACCACTTTCAGGGAGGGTCCACAACTCCAACAGATTCATGACTGTTGTCCAGCTGGTGTCATGCACATTGAACCCTCTCTTACAAGCTCCACTACAAAGTGCAGCATGGCATTGGCACAGACTACATAGATAAAGCATGCAGGCATCAGGTTTGGGGCCTTTATTATCACTGGTGCACTCCAGCTATCGGACTGCCCCACAGGATGCTAGAAAATTTGCTACCACAGTCAGGGAGCCCACGGAGCCTACAGACATCGAGAAGTCTTGGCCAACATGACAGAGGACCTGACAGCCTTGCAGCTGAACAGTTGTGCTGTCCCCTAGAGACCGGGGTCGTAAACTATGGAATCCCACACTGCAGCAGACTGGGGGTCAAATGCATCATAGAAATAAGGCACTAAGTCATAGGCTCATAATGACAAACACCAGTCATGTCTAAGAAGATGTCAAAATCGAGCTGGTGATATGGAAAAATGTCAAAAAATTGGGTGTCACAGAAAATGTCAAAAACCATGGGGCCCCATATTCAGGGCACGGTACAATCGCAATGCAGTCTTTTACATTGCCCTTGTGAGAGCACACAGCTGGCTCTGAGCAATATTCAGCCAGTCAGTGCTCACCAATAGACTGGTGCTGACTAAATATTGGGCCATGTTGGTGCAGCACTAAGTGGAACTGAGCTGCACCGCCACAGACCTAGGCTGTATATGGCCCACGGGAAACACCACAGCCCTAAATGGGACAGCACCAGGTTTGCTGTGGGCCATATTCAGCCCAAGCATGCAAATGATCTCACTGGGCAGGCAAGGTGCTCGGGCGCCACCTACATGCTCATTGTGGGCTCTTTTGCATATGTGCAGAGGACCCCTAGCACCACTGCAATGAACATGTCCTGGTAGTCTAGTGGTCCTCCCAATGCCAAAACACCCACCCAGCACTGTAAACAGATATCCCTGGTGGTTTAGTGGCCCTCCTGATCACCCTTCCAGCATGTTAAATGAATACCTCTGGTGGTTTGGTAGTCCCCCAACCCTGCGATCACCAGTCCAGGATGTTTGGTTTAGTGGTTCCCCCCACCCAATCACCCAGCCTGACAGTTAAACGTATATCCCTGGTAGCCTACTGGCCCCCACGACCAATCACCAAACCCCCACCTGCCGAGGCTCCCTACCTGAACCCCCCTACTGTGATCCCCACTCGGCATGACTACTGGTGTACAGTGGCCACCAGCACAGTCCTCCACTCACCTCCTTGGCTGGCCATCATCTGACAAAAAATAAAGTGCGATCACACACTGATGCGTCGCAGGGGGTGGAGGGTTGCTGATGTGTTGGAAGGTGTGAGGCCCACTAGACTACCAGGGATATACGTTTAACTGACAGGATGGGCAATCGGGTAAGGGGACAACTAAACCACCAGGGACGTCCTTTTAATATGTTGGACAGGTGATTAGAGGTGGGGGGACCATTAAACTACCAGGGAGATCCATTTAACATGCTAGACGGGTGATCAGGGGGTGGAGGAACAACTACACCACCACGGATATATGTTTAAAATGCTGGAAAGGTGATTAGGGAGTTGGGGAGAAACCACCTGGCACAGAATGGGGTAGCTGTAGTACAGCCCCCTTGCCTACAGGGGAGTGTGGGCTTGCTGCCAGATAAAATGCGGTTTTCGGTGACAGTAAAGAGCACCATCTGGGGGCTGTTTAGCACTGCAACATACCTCTGAACATATCGTTGTACCAGTATGCATGAGCAACAAGAGACTTCCATATTTGCATAAGCACAGTAGTAGGGGTAGCGCCTTGGTACTGCTGGGTTTAGGTAGCACTCCGGGGGGCCTCCGAATATGGCCCTGCCTAGAGCACACACCCAGGTTAGCATCAGCGCTAACCATGTTTGCGTCAGCGCTAACCTTTAAATATGGGGGGCCATGCCGTTTTCACATGAAGGAAACATAACACAGAACTATATACAATGTCAGCAGAAAAAGATCATTGGTCCATCCAGTCTGCCCCACTTTACCCTGTCCTCCCCAGAGACCTAATGTCTAGTCAGGGTTATTACTATTACATCACCCCTCCTCTTGCACGCTGCTATACTCGTTTCACCCCGTGTAGCTATTAAGCCTTTTACTTGGTCCCAGCAGTGTCTGAAACTATTAAAGAGCACCTTTTCTGGTGCTCACAACAAAAACCTGAAAGGACCCTTACCTGCCCCCAGTTGTAAAGCTGCCAGCCTCAATTTAAATATGTTCTGATTTTTTTTTTTTAACCAGGTATAGCACACTACGCTGAAAGCTTTTTTACAGGAGCGACCTGGGAGCACAAGGAGGTTAAGTGACTTGCTCAGGGTCACACAGTATGCAAGTGGAAGCTGTGGGATTCAAACCCAGGTCTGGTCTGCTGGATGTCACCAGATTCGCAGCTCAGAGCCTTAGACCACTGCGCTATACTGCCTCCTGATTTTAAAAGAGAAGGGACTGTATTTTGGCTCCATGGAACCGAGCTGCCAAACCCTTCCACTTCCTTGTACTGACAGCCGCCCCCTGCACTAGCACATTTTGTAATGTCGTTATATGGCGAGCATGGGGCACGCTCCATAGACATTAATGGGGATGATTTTTAACTCCATTTTTTATTTTTGTTCTTCTATGTTTCTTCTCCCCCAGCACCGGAACTGTCTTGGACCACTCCTCTGGCCTGATCCACTCTACCGCCCGCTGAGGACCCTTCCTTCTACGAAGACATTACTTTCTCCCCGAGCCCCAGGTGGCACATGGGCCCCGAGACCGAAGGGGCAGAAGCAGGGAACCAGCAATGGGCATGTGTCGGAGCAGCGCTGGGAGGGTCGTCGTCTATCCGGGCTGGAGGGGCTTCTTCAGTGCTTTGTCCCCAAGCTCCCTCCTCCCTTCTGAGCGTGACAAGCCCTGACGCGATGGCGCAAGGCAACCCTGACCATGTCTGCTACGCTCACCCATACATGTGGTCTGCACCCTGCAGTGCCCCAGATCTCAACCTGGGGTCGCTGGGATACCAGACAACCCATCGTCCTCTCCCAGGGAGAGGAGAGCAGCCCATCGGATGCTCAATCCTCTCCCTCCCATGCTGACCCCCGGTGCCCAAGCTTGCTCCCAAACTCGGGTCGCCGGTGTGGCGTCCAAAGCCTCAACCCTCAGCGCCACTGGGCCGGCTCATTTTTCATATTTTAGATGGACATTTGGAACAAATCAAGGCCACTGCTCAACTACAAGGAACCTTGTTATTTAAGCGGTGGCCTCGATTTGTTCAGAATGGCCATATAAAATATCAATGAATCACTTTATTTTACCAGGCATAAAATATGAAAAACAGAGTTAAAAAACAGCCCCTTTAATGTCTATTGAGCACACCCCATGCTCTCCCTATAATGACAATACAAAAAGTGCTAGCGTGGGGGCACCTCTCGGTATCAGGAAGTGGATACCGAGAGCTCCATAAAGTCAAAATATGATTCCTTCCCTTTTAAAATCTGGACACATATAAACTGGGGCTAGCATCACTGCAGCTGGGAGCAGGTTCAGGTCCATCCAGGTTCCGGGGGTGATTGCAGAAAGAGCAGGCAAGGTGCTCTATAATTGTTCTTGCACCCACCACTTCTGTTGGTATGCTGTTCCACAATGCAACTACTTTCTCTGTAAAACCAAACTTTCTGCCGGCCCGGTGGCGCTGAGGGTTGAGGCGCTGGGTGCCACACCTCACGCCACGCTGGTGACCCAGGTTCGGGAACGAGCCTGGGGAGCCGTGGAGGGAAAGAGATTATGCATCCGCTGGACTGCTCTCTCTTCCCTTGGGAGGGACAGGGATGCGACCGCTTGAAGTGCGCTCTCTGGTGGTGGCCGGAGGGAGCCCAAAGCAGTGTTGTGGCATATGCCTGGAGGTGGAGCTGTGGCAGCATGTTGCCATGACAGCCGGGCTCCACAGGGGACTTACAATCAAGAAACTACCTCCCTTCTCCCACTGATAGGCGCAAGGCGCCTCCCACCCCAGGATCACACTCCTAGAAGTTGGGCACGGCTGTATCCTAGGGCCGACTCCTCAAGACCCGGTCTCAACCCTATAAGAAAGTGCACCCTGGGCAGGGCGGCCCTTCCCGGAGGAGGGAAGTAGACCAGGGGATGCCAGTGTCGAGGAGAGAGACCAGTCAATGCCACGCAAAGAGGTAGAATCCAGGATGGAAGGTCGCCGGAGAGAGTTCGGTGGGGCCAGGTAGGGAAGGAAAAAATATAATTAGAAAAAAAAAAAAAAACTTTCTCACATCCCTCCTGAATCCCACACCTGCCAGCCTCCACACATATACCCACATTCATGATTCGCCCGTCCTGCTGAATATTTCCTCTTAATCTACCTTGTCCATTCTTTTCAGGAACTTGAAGGTCTCTAGCAGATCTCCCCTCTCCCTTCTGGTCTCCGGCAAGTAACATGTTCAGGGCCTTAATCCAATCCTCGCTGGATTTTATTTATTTATTTATTTTAGTTTAGTTTTTGTTGACTGGGTAAGTGCACTAGACAAATCCTGCCTATTTTCAGGCACGACCCGGGGGAGGGGGATACAGATGAATGCCAACTGACTTGGAACCAGATTAAGCTGTTGGTGGCATTTACAGTGAATGAGGGAAATTTGGCCAGGACACCAAGGAAATTCCCCTACTCTTTTCGATAACTGCCATGGGATCTTTAACATCCACTTGAACTACCACCAATCCAGGCAGATGGGACCTCGGTTTAACGTCTCATCCGAAAGACGGCACCTCAGAAGTGCAGCACCTCTCTCATGCTGCACTACAGTGTCAGTACTGGGATATTAACCCAAGTGCCAGATGTGGGAACTGAATCCACAGCCCTCTGATTTGCCTTGCTTGCTTCAGTCATTTTGATTACCCTGCGCTGTACTGTCTCTAGTCTGTCTTTGTCCGTTATTAGGTGGGGGGAGGCTCCAGAACTGGGCACAATATTCCAGATGTGGCCTCACTAGTAATCTACAGAGAGGAAGTATCACCTCCTTCCTCCTACTGTCAAACCCTCTCCCGATACACCCCAACATCCTGGTTGTCTTAGATGCTGTACTCCTTGTTACACTGGCTAGACTGTTTTATGGAGTTGCTTATGATTTATTTATTTATTCATCCATCCATTCAAGTCTCAGATTAAAGTACCTTTGAGACAAAGACTCTTTTAGAAAGGTTCCACGTCGGAGTAAAGACAACACAACAAAGAACTAAATACAAGACAAGTGGAATACATGATACATGGAGTTGGGTACTATCATTCATAAAAGTTACAGATATGTAAAGAGGTAACAATTCAGGTTACAGCAAGAGTTACAAATCTGGTTAAACTTTTATGTTCAAGTGTCAGTAAGAAGTGCAGTGGGTTTCAGAACTTAAGGAAGTACACAGGGGGAAGGGCGAGGAGGGATGCTGTCAGGAATCTGACATTGTCATAGGAGTGCTGAAGAAGAGAGAGAAGGGAAGGGTGATGTCAGGATTTGACATTGTCAAGCAGAGAACTGGGAGATGAGAGGGAGGACAGAGGGTTGGTAGGGAGTATAGTGGGTGATGGGAGGGGAGACGGGTGGGAGTAGGACAGTGGGGGTAGGGGAGAAAGGGCAGGCAGGGGTCTGTGAGCAGTGTTTTGAAAGGAAGTGCAAGGAGAGGAGGGAGCACAGGAAGGGAGAAGGGACTGTAGAGACAGGGAGGGAAGGGGAATGATGACTTCCAGGTCCTTTCCCTCAGTGGTGGTGTCCAACTTAACCAAGCTCATCCAATATTCTGTCCTGGGGTTCTTGTTACCTATGTGCATTACCTTGTACTTTCTGGCACTGAATTTCAACTACCAAACTTTGGACCACCTCTCTTATCTTTGAGGGTCTTTCTGCAGCTCCCTAACCCCTTCCAGGTTCCTCGTGGTGTACCCTGCCACAGAGCTTAGCATCACCTGGGAAAAGACACATCTTGCATTGCATTCATAGATTCATAGAAGTGTGATGGCAGAAAAGGACCGACAAGGCCCACCGAGTCTGCCCATTTGTCCAGCTATCTGCCTGGACCTGCCCCCCCTCCACACTCAACACCCCTGTGTTTGTCCCATGCCCTTTTGAATCCCTCCACTGTTTGTTCCCCAAAAACCGCCTCCGGGAGTCTGTTCCACTTATCCACCACTCTCTCTGTGAAATAGTACTTCCTAATGTTACCCCTGAACTGCCCCCTCTTCATCTGCAGGCCATGCCCTCTTGTCCTCTGATTTTCCTTCATCTGGAAGATGCTTTCCACCCTGTTTATACCCTTAAGGTACTTGAAGGTCTTGATCATGTCCCCCCCATCTCTGTTCCAGGAGTACATGCCCAGATCCCTCAACCTTTCTACATAGGAGAGGTGGCTCAACCCTTTTACCATCTTTGTTGCTCTCCTCTGAACTTGCTCCAGCCTCCCCACATCCTTTTTGAGGTATGGCCTCCAGAACTGGACTCCGTATTCCAAATGCAGTCTAACCAGATGGGTGTACAAGGGTACTATGACTGCCCTATTTCTACTGGTGATCCCCCTTCCGATGCATCCCAGCATTCCACTACCCCTAGCCACTGCTCTCCCACACTGCCTTTCCACCTTCATGTCCTCCGATATAATGATGCCCAGGTCCCTTTCTTGTTCCGTGACCTCCACATCTGTGGCCCCCATGCAATACCCTGCCCTCCGGTTCCTGTAGCCAAGATGCATGACCTTGCACTTTTCTGTGTTGAATGAAAGCTGCCACCTCTTTGACCATGTCTCAAGCCTCCCCAAATCTCTCTGCATTATTCTACCCCTTCCTGCGTATCCACCCTATTGCAGGTTTTAATATCATCTGCAAACAGACTCACACCTCCTTCAAGGCCCTCCACAATGTCCCCTACAAATATATTGAATAGCAGGGGCCCCAACACTGATCCCTGAGGGACCTCGCTTGTGACCTTGCCCTCTCCAGATGCCACCCCATTTATTAAGACCCTCTGCCTCCTGTCCCACAGCCAGCTTCCCACCCATTCAACTACCCTCTGACCCAGCCCCAGGCCTGACATTTTATACAGCAGTCTCCTGTGGGGCACGGAGTCAAAAGCCTTCCTGAAAGCCAGATAAACCACATCCACCGCTCTCCCTTGATCCAGTTCCTTTGTGACCCCATCAAAAAACTCTTTATCAGATTTGTTTGACAGGATCTTCCCCTTGGAAAACCATGTTGCCTTGGATCCTTTGCCTTTGCAGTGTCAGTGGCTCAGTAGGTACCACACTCGCCTCTGAGGCCGGGAGATCAGAGGGCTGTGGGTTCAGTTCCCACATTTGGCACTTCGGTTAATATCCCAGTACTGACACTGTAATGTAGCATGAGAGGGGTGCTGCATTTCTGAGGTGCCGTCTTTCGGATGAGACGTTAAACCGAGGTCCCATCTGCCTGGATTGGTGGTAGTTCAGGTGGCTGTTAAAGATCCCACGGCACTTATCGAAAAGAGTAGGGGAATTTCCCCGGTGTCCTGGCCAAATTTCCCTCATTCACTAAAAAAAATACCACCAACAGCTTAATCTGGTTCAAGGTCAGTTGTCATTCATCTGTATCCCCTTCCCCCGGGTCGTGCCTGAAAATAGGCAGGATTTGTCTAGTGCACTTACCCGATCAACAAAAGCTAAATAAATAAATCCATCAGGCTGCTTTCCTCGAGGTAGCTGGTGATCCTGCCTTTTATTAGTTTCTCCATGAGCTTGCCTACCACCGATGTCATTCCTTCCCCCCTCCTATGTCACTAATGAGCATATCGAGGAGGCCCAGCCCCAGGAATGAACCCTGTGTCACCCCACTTGTGACCTTTCTCTCTCCCGCGATGATCCCTTTACCACCATAGCTACCACCCTCTGCTGCAGCAAACAGTGGAAAACCTTGCTGAAGTTAAAGCAGAGCAAATGCACTGCACTAGTTACTCGGGTACACTTCAATGACAAAGGCACTGCTGTAATAATACTAATAATCCATGTTGCTAGACTAGAATTACATTTTGCACAAATAAACAGCAACGGTATCAACACTGATCAGAGCGTGTGTCATTTCCATGGTTTACGATGTGTAACAAACAGCTGACTGCTCACGTGATTCTCAGCCTGCAACAACATGGATTGTGAACCAGCCCGGTCAGCACTAACCTTTCTCCGCAGCCTTGTCAGCCATGGTTACTGGATCCGGCGCCTTTTTTTCTCCCTTATTGCCTGCTGCTACGATCCTCCTCACTGGATCTGCTCTCCCAAGACAGAGCCCCCGCAGCCAGTCTCTATTCCAGCAGCAACCGGCAGCCGCTCCCACTGTACCCCGAAGCCTCCCCCCAGATATCACAGATGTTTCCCTTTATTCAGTCCGTCCAGCTCCCTAGTGGAGCGCTGCCCACCGCCTGCCTCCGTTTCCTTCCTCCTACCAGAGTGACAGCGCTGACCCCCACCAGCACTGCAGACAACCTCTCCAGTCTAGCCCCCCATTTGGTTTGTTTTGCCAAGTGTGCAAATTCGTCCCGTCTCAGAACCCGCCCACAGAGTTCGATCTCATTCCACTTTGGTCTCCGCCCCGGGCGACATCATCGTGCTAAATCTCGCTCTCGCGTGGCACTCCAGTGACTATGCTGGCACGGTCGTCTCCTGCAGGTTGTCAGCGTCCGGGAGGGTTGTTCTTAGTCAGGGCTCAGGGGGCTATAGCCAGGCGGTAGCCTGAATTCCTGCTAGGACTTCATTTTTGGATTCAAAATGTGTGGCCGTCAATGTCGTATTTGGGGTACAGGAGGCTCACCCATCTGGGAGGTATACAGGGACCAGTCACATGGGCGGAGGCTTGCAGAACGAATTATGTCACAAAGTGACAGTTTCACGGTCTCGGAAGTGAAGTTATCAATATTAGTCTATGGGGAGTATGATACCATTAGTGCTTCATGGTATACCACTGTTTTTACTAGAAACACCACCAACAGCTGAGCTTAATCTGGTTCAGTTTCAGTTGGTTACCATCTGTAACCCCACTACCGGGGCGCCCCTGAAAAAGGGACTTCTAGTCTCAGTGGGCTTACCTGGTCAACAAAATTCAGTAATAATAATATGTTTTCAGGTGTTTAGCCAGTTCAGTAGGGTGTTTTTTCGTTGTGCCATCTCTCCCTGACACAAGCCTTTAAGTAAACATTATTACCCTAATCCCCACTACTGTGTTAAGGTTACCAAAGTGGGAAATTTCTTACTGAAACATGACTTTTCGCAGGACAGTAGGTAACCTCTATGAATGCAACAGACTTGTTTTCTCTATATAATTAAAAATTAAAGCTAAGCATTGTAGTTCCTTAATTGCTACTATGATTTGTTATAATTTTATGGTATTTTAGTTAAGGTATTGTAGTTTTCTGCACCATTTAGTGGAAAGTTAGAAAATATTTTCAAACAACATGAAGTCTTGCTGTTTTCAGACATAATGCAGTTAGCCCCAACACTTGAACTGCCCCGGAGAGGAAAGGGTTAACTCCATACAGAAGCATGGAACGTTGAGTTCGAGCTCGGTTTTCAAACCTCTGTCTGTGGTACTTAACAGTGCAACCGTCAGATTCTTTACTCCGCCTAAAAGTGAAGTTGCTCCGGAGATTCCTCTGCTTGGTTTGGTAAACGTAAAGCACTCAGTTTAAAACTTATTCTTTATTGTTTTTCCGGATTTCCAGCCTCTGTCTACGGTACAGGTAGTGTGGTAGATAGGTAGTGATTTTATTTTATTTTAAATAACTTGCGGAAATTGTTGGTTTCTTAGATTTCTTCCCAGTCGGTCCAGTTAGGAACCAACCTTGTGTTTCCTTCTAATTTTAAATTTATTATTTTAGAGTGGTGTTCCGGTACCGATCGGTTTCAAAAGAACCGGGCTGTTTCTCAGTTATTTTCCAAACCCATGACACGGTTGTTACCAATTGGTTGGTATTACCTGGCTTTGACGCTTCTATAGGGTAATTTTCATAGGATGGCCATGTCTGAGAAACCCAAAAAGAAAACTGGTCCCACTAGGTTTCAACACTGTACTGAGTGTGGGAGGCCTTTGCCAAGGCCGACCCCCACCTCATCTGTGTTTATTGTCTGGGGTTTGACCACCTGCAGTCAGACTGCCAAATTTGCAAAACCTTTCCTAAAACCACTCTAGAAAAAAGACTGAGTAGGTTGAAGGAAACGGAGGTCGAGAAGTCCATAGACCCGGATGGCCAGCCGGTTGATTCTGACCAAACCTGGGGACTTACTGACCTAGGCGATACTTCCTTGGGCAAAGGAGACCGACTCTGAGGGTTAGTTCAGTCAAAAGAAAGTCTGCCAGTTCGGATCCAGTACCGCTTACTCCAACGCTGGACGAGATAGCCAAGCGATTAGTATTATCCAATCGCTCGTCGGTTCCGTCCGAACCGTGCTGCGGATTAGGCGGTCGGATGCAGTTGAAACTGGCTCTTCGATTACGACATCTGGATGCTGGTGAGGTGGAGTGTGAGGGAGACGAAGACTATCCTGACGATGACTACAACGGTGGGGGTCTGGATGTGCCCATTGAACCGGACATCTCCCCAGACAGACCCTCTGATGTCTCCCCTCCCAGGCTTTCTGAGTCCCCTTCTCACTTCCTGTTTTACAAGAAGGTGACTAAAACCCTCCAGCTTCCTTTGGTTGAAGCTGCTGAGTAGGAAGAAGAGCCTGATTTTGTGGAGATGATGGACATCCCAGAGTCCAAAAGGTTGTCTATTCCCCTTTACGAGTCCTTGAGGAAGCAGACAAAAAAGATTCTACAGACTCCTAACTCTTTACCTCCTGTAAATAAAAGAATGGACAGGAGATGCATGTTATCAGGCTCAGCTGCAGAGTTCCTTTATTCACATAGCAGCCATGTTGGGGTAGTGCAGGCTGCAGCCTGTGACAGGGCAAACATTCCTTTGGCTTCATTCCCCCAGACAAGAACTCCAGGAAAGTTGATGCCATGGCTAAGAAACTATACTTGGCATCCTCTTTGGGACTCAGACAAGCAAATTATATGGCCTACACAGCCAGGTACCGGAAGTCCAGGTGGGATACGGGTCTGGAACTGGCTAAGAAGGCCTCCTCCCAGCTAGCCAGAGAGCTGGAGGAGGTGGCTGCGGATGGAATTGAGGCATCCAAAGTACAATTTCACGCTGCTGTCGACTCCAACAATGTGGCATCCAGAGTCATGGCTACATCTGTGTCTCTCAGAAGGCATGGCTGGCTCAGATGTACTAGCCTGTCAGAGGACACTCAGTCTAAGGCTATGGATTTTCTTGTAGGTTGGTAATTCTCTGTTTGGGGAGCAGACAGAGGCTTACATGAAAAAAATGGACGAATATAGAACCACTTACAGGAGTGCACAGGCCAAGGAAAGGCAAGCCACTTGTCAGAAGCAGCAATCCAGGGGCAGGGGCAGGCCTTTTCACAGGCCTTTTTACCAAGCCCAGGCCTACTCGTCTTACCCACAAAGGGTGTTTTTCTGAGGGAGGGGTAGAAGGGGGATGAGCAGGGCTGCTTCTTCCTCCCAATTTAAGGCTCCTGCCAAGCAGACACCCTGAGGTATCAGCCCGGATTGACTCTCCGATCCCAGTAGGAGGCAGGCTGGCTTACTGCTTTCAGGCCTGGAAGTCTGTTACCTCAGTCAAGTGGGTCCTGAAAGTAGTAAGCCAGGGACTAGCTCTCAGCTTCAGAAGGTACCCAAAAAGGAGGGCCAAGTCTTTTCCACCTGCATCAGTTTCAGAAACCCTTGCCCTAGAGGCAGAGGTTTCCTCTCTCCTGGCTCTCAGAGCTGTAGAGAAGGTTCCTACTCAACACGGGGAAAAGGCCTGTGCTCCAGGTACTTCCTCACCCCAAAGAAAACGGGAGTGGCGACTCATCCTGGATCTAAGGTATCTGAACAAACACGTTTCAAAACCCAAGTTCAAAATGGCAACTCTGGGAATAATCCTTCCCTCTTTAAGGCCAGGAGATTGGCTAGCATCACTGGACCTCAAGGATGCCTACTTCCATATCCCTATAAAGTGCTCCCACAGAAAATACCCCAGGTTCGAGTTGCCTTCAGGCCATTATCACTTCAAGGCCATGCCTTTTGGCCTAACATCAGCTCCAAGGGTGTTCACAAAGTGCCTTGCAGTAGTGGTGGCTTACCTCAGAAGACAGGGTATCACCATTTTTCCATGTCTGGATGACTGGCTCCTAGTAGGGCAGTCTTCAGATCAGGTCAGCTCTGCAAACCACTCAGGACTTGCTCAGTTCCTTGGGGTTTCTTCTCAATCTGCCAAAATATGTCCTCGAAACAGTACAGCTTCTCATCTTCATGGGGTGGAATTGGATAATACCCAAGCAAAAGCTTTCCTTCCTCTGGTAAGGGTGAAGGCCTTAGTAAACCTTGCTTCCTCCTTTCGGCCTCAGGTTTCTCTTCCAGTGAGACAGTTCCTCCAACTCCTGGGCCACATGGCAGTCTCCACTGCAGTGGTTCAGGGAGCCAGATTTTGGATGCGGGACATTCAGTTCCATCTAAGGTCCTTTTGGTCACAGAGAACAGATTCTCTCACCAAACTGATTCTAGTGACCCGAACTCTGGTCCAGGCTCTCCAGTGGTGGCTGGTCCAGGACAACCTCAGACAGGGGGTTCCATTTCTCGCTCAGCTTCCATCAGTAGTACTGATTATGGATGCTTCTCGCCTAGGCTGGGGAGCCCACCTGGAAGCCCTAACAGTTCAGGGGATCTGGCCCACGCAGGAGTCTCTTCTTCATATCAACCTCCTGGAACTCAGGAGTTTTTCTAGCCCTTCAGACCTTTTCGGATTCAGTCAAAGGCAAGGTGGTCCAAGTCAGGACGGACAACACTACCACAATGTGGTACATCAACAAGCAGGGAGGCACTCGGTCCATGGCCTTGTGCACAGAGGCCATGAAGATTTGGTCTCTGGCCTATTCCCTTCAGACTTCCCTGGTAGCAGTTCATCTTCCAGGGAAGGACAGTGTGCTGGCAGATGCCCTGAGCAGGATTTCACAGGGGCATCACGAATGGTCCTTGAATCCTCACATTCTGGGGATCATTTCCTCCAAGTGGGGCATTCCAGAAATAGATCTATTTGCAGCACCAGGCAATCATCAACTTTCTCTGTTTTGCTGCAGACCTCCAGTCCTGGGGACAGTTCCCCAGGATGCCCTCATTCTGAACTGGAAGGGCAGGTTTCTTTATGCCTTCCCTCCTTTCCCACTCCTGTTCAGAGTTCTGATCAAGATAAGAACTCAACCCTGCACAGTGATACTGGTGGCTCCAGATTGGGCCAGACAACCCGGGTATCTCCTAATGCTGTCCTTGGCTGTCTCGCGTCCCCTGTCTCTTCCCAGGAGATACAATCTCCCCTCCTCCTCCTCCCAGGGGCGGATCTGGTACCCCAATCTCCAGTCTCTCAACTTCAAGGCCTGGCTCTTGAAGAGTTAGAATATGCAGTTCTACATCTCTCTCATATCTCTGGATATTCTGAAGGTCTCCAGGAAAACTTCCACTAGAAAAACTTACAATTCCAAATGGAAGAGGTTCAGTATTTGGTGCTCTCAGAAAGGTATTGTGCCTAATTCTGCAGGCATTTCCATAACCTTAGATTATCTAGCTCATCTGAACTGCCACTCTGAAGGTTCATCTAGCAGCTGTCTCTGCATTCCTTTCAGCAGGGAAGGGCTGTTCCCTGGCATCTCATCCTGTTTTCAGGAAGTTTTTCAAAGGCCTGGTTCACATTAACCCTCCCTTTAGGGAGCCTACTTAGCCTTGGGATCTTAATGTCTGCATTGCTCAGTTTATGCAGCCACCCTTTGAGCCTATGGCTTCGACTGAATTGAAGTACTTGACCTGGAAAACTGTGTTCCTAGAAGCTATTACTTCTGCCAGGCGGATTAGCAAATTACAGGCCCTGTCAGTTGAACCTGATTTCATATCCTTCCATAGGGATAAAGTGGTCCTAAGAACTAATAGGAGGTTCTTGCCTAAAGTGGTATTGGATTTTCACCTAAACCAGTCTATGCCTCTTCCTGTATTTTTCACTGACCATTCTTCCCCAGGGGAGAGAAGATTACACAGTTTGGATGTTAAAAGGGCACTTAGCTACTACATAGAGCTTACTAAGGCACACAGAAATGACTGTCTTCAATTGTTCCTTACTTATGGTGAAGTGGGGAAAGGTAAGCCTGTCACTAAGAGAACTATAGCCAGGTGGATTGTTTCCTGCATACAATTTTGCTATGACAAATTGGGTAGACAAATTTAGGCCTGAGGGCCTTTAGGCCTGAGGGCTCACTCGACTAGGAGTACAGCTGCTACTCTAGCTGCAGCCAGAGATATACCCTTGTTAGAGATCTTTAAAGCAGCCACCTGGAAAACAGTACATACATTCACCAAGCAGTACTCTCTGGGCATCCAGTCTAGGAGTGATGCTAGGTTTGGCACAGCAGTACTGCAGAGCCTGTTCCCAAAGTAGGTTCTGCATTCCCTCCTCCATAGGGAACTGCTTGGTAGTCTGCATTGTGTCTGAATACAGCAAGACTTCATGTTGTTTGAAGAAAAAATTACTCCCCATAGTAATGTTGTTTCTTCTAATGGAGTCTTGCTGTATTCAGACCTCCCCCCCCCCCGCCTCCGCTCTCAGAGCCGGTTTTTGGGAAGTGGGTTGGCAGGCACAGTGTAGCATCTCAGGGGTGTACCTTGTATCCTCCCTCTCGGTGGGGTAACTGTTATGTTTTTCCTTCTTGTGTTGCATAGTTTGAATTGTCACTACCTTATTTCTTCTTGGGTTCTCGACTTGAGTCTTTTTTGGACCTCAAAAAGTATTTTGCCTTTTGGCTATGTGTTCAAACAATTTCCACATTTTAGTGTCAAGTTAGTTAGTTGCTCATAAGAATCTGACGGTTGCACTGGTAAGTACCACAGACAGAGGTTTGAAAACCGAGCTCGAGCTCAACGCTCCATGCTTCTGCATGGAGTTAACTCTTTCCTCTCCGGGGCAATTCAAGTGCTAGGGCTAACTGCATTATGTCTGAATACAGCAAGACTCCATTAGAAGAAACTACATTACTATGGTGAGTAATTTTTTTCTTTTCTACTGTAAAATCAGGACATGTAGTATTTTTCATGTTTTTTTTTGCAGGACACAACTGCCCAAATCAGGACTGTCCTGTGAAAATCAGGACAGGTGGTAACCCTAATTAGTGTGCACAGCATTGCAAAAAGCCATTAAGGTGGCTAGTTCCAGACCTGTTGGTTCTTCCCAGTTATTCCAGGAGTCAGGAAGCATTGCCCCAGGTAGCATTACTTCAGTACCCACCACAGTTCGCCAGTTATGTTGATCTGGTCAGTCCTCCACCTCCTTGAAGCCCACAAATTACGTTTTCTCTCTTTTGCAATGCTTCTCCCCTGCTGTGGTATTATAAATGAGCTACAGTCCCTCCCACCAGCCTCCACGAGCTGCTGACAGCAACAGGCTGTGTAATACAAATCCCATGTTACTGTTTCTGTAAAATCTGGGCTGTAGAATTACTATATTCATTCTGTGCTACTGAATTTTTCCAATTTCACCGAGCAGGGCCATACTTTGCAAGCCTTGCATGGACCACTTCAAATAAAGCTGCAGTGTATGTAAGCAATAAAAATGCTGACCAATACTTTGATTCCATTTTTGATCACCTGTTATCCCCATTTTGTACCGTACCCTTAAAGAGTTCATTTACATATTTATTTATGTGGGACACTGACCCGCAGGGAATAAAAAAAGTAAAGGTCAAATGGGTAAAAAAAGGTCATTACATATTGTTCAACCATGCCCAGATTTGTAAAACATCAGCTTCAAACTGTTACATTGGTTATAAGAGCAGATTGTTGCCAACAGAGAAGAAAAGGTGGGTCAAAACTGAAAACTATGTGCCGGGTCAGTCCAGCTCTGCTCTGATCTGCTTTAATCATACCTCTCAACTGTCAAGGAGGTCTCATATTTTGAATAAACAAATTAATCAGTTCCTCCTAAATTTGACATTTTTATCACATAATAGTCTGGATTTGATTCATAAAATTATGTCAGGTATTCATGTTACACTTCAGTTCTTCAGAAAATGCCTTTATCAGTAAACCACATGGTGTAACAACTTAATGAACTGATGTTTAAGCTGCGATCAATGCACGCCTAGGGACGTAGTGACCGTGAGGCCGCAGGCTTAGTGCTGTACTGCCCCTAGAAGTGCATTCATCAGAGAATAACACACGCCACTGAGTGTATTATTGGTGCTTATGAAATGGGTATATGTTGAGAAATAATGTAACTTTTCAAAAAATGTAAAATATGAAAAGTTTTTGCTTTTTCTTTTTGTGCAAAATAGTCCTTGCACTTTATTGTATCTGTTGGGGTGCTGGAGAGTGAGAGTGCTGGGGCGGGAGTGAGTGAGTTTGAAATTACCTGCTCAGTACAAGAAGTAATTGCACTGTTAGAAAAAGTACCTGCACTTATTGTTTGTATGCTGTCTGTCCCCACCCAATGCTCAGCCAACTTCATCTACTTGCTTTCATGCTGCTCGTCTGACTTCTCCCACTTATATGTTGAAAATCATTGCATAGTTTTTTTAATGAAATTACTTTTTTTGTACAGTAGAAGGCACTTAATTAGGACATGGATAATCGGGATGTTCACTTAATGGGGACATCACTCTGGGTACCGATTAAGTGGCTGTGTTATCCTATAGGAGCAACAGCTGTTTAATTGGGACACCCCTGACACCTAAATGGGCTGATTTTTGGTCAGATCATAGCCGTACTTAACCAGATTTGCCCTCAGGTTAATCCTGTAATCCCTTTTTCACACCTGACGATGTGTGAATTTCACTTTTATGGTTGTTCTTTCTCTCCCTCCCCCTCCCTCGTCCCTGACTGTCTATATTTCTTTACAACTGCAACCCATCCAACTGATTTCTTCACTTTTGCACCTTTTTCATACCTTTTTGTATGTTTGTTTATGATTCAGATTCAAAAGGAAGCCATATTTCCATTTTCTGCCTCTGGTGGCTATGACCACAAAGATTATCTAACAAAATGCAGTTTGTTGCTGTTTCTTCTGTAGTCTCCCCCCGCCTGCTACCAGATCAACAGCAATTCTCAAACCTGTGCTTGTGTTTTTGTAGCCTGCCCACCCTCTACCAAGGAAAAAAAAACTAATGGAGGTGGTTTAGCTTTTATAGATTTTTTTTTTTATCGTGCCTGAAAATAGGCAAGAATTTGTCTAGTGCACTTACCCGGTCAACAAAAATTAAATAAAATAAAAAATTTATTTTGAAACCACCTGTCCCTTTCTATTGCGATCAGCATGAGACCATAAACTGCAGTCTGGAGTGACTGAGTGAGTAACTGTTCTTTCTTTTAAACAATGCCTTAAAAAAAACTGCAACAGTTAAGAACATAAAGATAACTAAACATTAAAGAGCAACTATCATGCTCATTTCTAAATCGCCCCACAAGAAACAAATATCCCTTACCTGGCCTCAAATTAAATCCTGCAAAAATGTATTTTCAAAAACATCCCCATTTTGGAAGGGAAGGGATCGTATTTTTGCTCCGTGAAGCTCTGCCGCGCCGATCCCATCCACTTCCTGGTACCTGTGCCTCGACTTAAATAACAAGGGCCTTGTTATTTAAGCAGTGGACTTGATTTATTCCGACTGGTCACCTAAACGACCCAAATTTACCTTTTTAAAACAGCCCCATTCTAGTCAATGGACACTCGCCACCGCGTTACTCAAACAGTGATGTCACAAAACGCGGTAGCGCAGGGGCGGATTGGGGCGGATCAGTCGAGGCACAGGTACCAGGAAGTGGAAGGGATCGGCGTGGCAGAGCTCCACGGAACAAAAATACAATCCTTTCCCTTCCAAAATGGGGACGTTTTTGAACCAAATTTTTTGCAGGATTTAATTTGGGGCCAGGTAAGGGATATTTATGTTTCTTGGAGGCACCAGGTAGAAAGTTGCTCTTTAAACCAGGCGCTTTACTGCTGTCCTGAGTTTGTTCACAGCTACAGTGCAGCATTGAGTACGTTTCTCATTTTTTACAGTTGTGTGGCCACAAAACATGTACAGCACTGAGAGCTTGGCTGAGAGTACTGAGAGCCTGTGACAGTACAAAAAGAGGCTTTAATGTATTTTAAATGTATTGTGCAATGTTTGCTGCTACTGGAAAGTTTGAAACGTCATTACATAGCAGAACGCAGCACAGGAGCTTCTTAAACAGTCACTTCTGATACTGGAACGGCCGCTTAATTGGGACAAAAGGGCTGCCACCAGGGCATCCTGATTAAGCAGCTTCTGCTGTATAACAAATATACCACTGACATTAGGAGGGAGCGGCCATCATGGTAAAGCGCTAATGCAGCAGGTCACTAGGCTGCCAGCAACACTGAGGTTTCCTAATGGTCATGCTGGCAGCACACCTTTATTTGTGGTTGTGAGTTACATAAAAGTACCAGGAGTCTCACTCTCTGTGGGTCCTCTGGGAAAGTGAGAGATCATGGGTAGCTTAGGTACAAAAAAACATTTTACAGGTTGGGAGGGAGAAACAGTTATGCCACTGACTGTTTTTTGGACTGGGAGGGAGGGAGAGAGGCAGAGAGACAAATAGGCTGTGGTTAGGGGTTGGAAGCAAGCGGTTCTGTAAAGAACATGGCAGCCAAATCTTTTTTTTTTTTTTGGAAGCGTTTTCTCGGTTGCACAGGGATATTTCTTCTAATGAAGGTACATGTTATTTTCCATGCTGTATGCTGAAAAGGACATAGTTGGCAAGGGCTGTCAACCAATCAGATTTGAGAACTTTCTGTGCCCATTTTGTCACATGTACTGCTGCTGTTGTCACTGTTTTTCTTCATATTGTTTTTTTTTTGTGTATTCTATTTTTTATCCCCCCTGCCGAACCCCAGCCGCTCACTCCTTTGGTCGGCCAGCATTTCCCCACTACCGCCTCACCCATTTCTGCCATCTTGCTCCCCACCGCCTGGTGACCTGGATGTGCCTCACCAGGGGCCTCCCTGCCATGGGGGCCATCTGGAGGAGACCGGAGTGCCTTAGGCACCCCTTGCTTCTATGCCAGGCGGGGGTATGCAGCTCGGGGCTTGTGGCGATGCGGGAGGAGGCTGCCATTATTCGCTGACATGGGTGGATGCATTTTCCGCTTTTCTCCCCTACCACCACCCTAACTCGGGCCATGAGGATGACGTCCTGGGGCGGGGACGTGCCTGGGCATGTCGAGGCCCCACACCACCATGCACGTCCGCGAGTTGACCACCAGGCACCAAGGCGGATCCCACCTCACCAGGAGGGAAGCATCCAATGGACACTCTGGAGTCCCTCCCTGCCGGTCTCCACTCCTGACACCAGGGCTCGGGGCGCAAACCTGGGTCGCCAGCATGCCGAGCGAACCCCTTCACTCGGTGCCACAGAGCCAGCATGTTCATATTGTTTTTAGGGTTTTTGTATTACTTAATGAATGTTCTGTTCTGGGCATCGCTTTACAGCGAGAATGCCATTGGCTCTGTGGCCTGTGCAGCCCAGCTCACCAGCACTGTGGGGAAGGCACCCGCTGAAAAGAAACTGACAGGAGAACTGATAGATTTGGCAAAAGGTAAGCACAGAATGAATATTCCTGCTTCAGTAAGGTAATGGGTTCACTTAAAATTGTGTCCTTCAATGTAAAAAGAATTAACTTTGTGGTCAAGAGAGCAGATATTTTAAGGGAGCTGGGAAAATTAAATTGTGGAATTGACATGTTACAACAAATGCACTTATCACAGTGGAGGTGTGGGGGTAGACCTGAGACCATGCTGCAAAAACTTTAATTTTAGCTATTTTCCTATCCTCTCTGAATCTCTGTGGCTGCACAAACTCATTTCAAAATAATTAGCGCAAGCCAAGGTTGATACTTTTTAGAAGTTCTTCTCCCTAAAGACTTTGAAAGTGGTTTCAACATGGGGTTGGGGGGTGATGAGTCAAAAGCTATGGAATCAATTTAGCATTGTCAGAATCCAAAAAGAACTGTACAATACCCCTGCTTGAGTGACCTTTAATATGTGCTTAAAGACATCATCCTTGCCGGTCTAAACTTCACCACCTGTGATACCAGAGTATCCACCACTTCTGGGGTAGCATATCCAGTTTCTGTAATATTAACAGGCTTTTCTTCCCATTGTGTCCTAGTTCTGTGTATAATGGGGGCCATGGGAGGAGTTCCCTGATTTCCACAATTGCTCCTAGCCTGTGACCCTTTAGAGGCAGTCTAGTACCAGTCACCCTCACCACCTTCTTGACCACAATCAAACTTTTCTAACTCCTAATCCAAACGTAGGGTAAAGACCCTTGGGTTTAACAATCTCGTAAGATGGTAGTGCAGTGGCTAGTGGCATAACATTTGGTGCCATAGCTGTAGCTATTCCTTTCTGAGCCTGCATTTCTTCTTTCAGTTTTTCTGTCTGTCTCTTATAGTGACTGTGGTCTACCTCCTTGCCTTTTCTGAGGTTCACCATCATCTCACTCTGCTTTGTAAAAGTTGCCTTTAAATCTCCAGTCTCTTTTCTCAAAGCCTCTCTTTCTTGCCTAAGCTGTTCCATATATCATCACACTGAGCTGTTAAATGCCACTGTGTTAAAGTAGCCTGTACTTCTCTTTGTTTGACCTCCTCAGTCTCTCTGTGCAATTTAAAGTTAAGATCTTTCACCTCTGTCACATTGTTTGTGAATTCAGTTGACTTTGTCCTGCAGAGTTCAAACAGTAACATACAAACCTTGCATACAATACCCCAGTGGTTAAAGCAGATGTTTATAACAGGGGGAACTCTACCCCTACTACTACTACTACTAGACCCCTGATGTGTACCATGAAGGGGCTTGGGGGAACTAGTCCCCCTGAGTTCCCCCTCGCTTTAATCACTGTAATACCCTTTCTTTTATTTATCCTTGATTTTCTTATCACGTTCCAAACTGAACTGTTCTTGAACATATTCCCATGGGTCTCCTCGATGCTTAATATCTGCACAAAAATCTTGTGCCCTGTAAGAAGTAACATACTTCAAAATATATTTCTCCATGTTATTTGAGCTGTCTCTCTTAGCCAGACCAGTTTTCAGAAAACAAAACCTTCCGCTGACACTCTGTAGCCTATCAGCTCCCATTGACAGAAGTACTTAGGTTGTGATCCTTTTGTACCTCTGTTCCTTGACTTTGGGGTACAAATTAACCTCCGCCCAACTGGGGTGTCAGATGTTGGGGTGTCAAGTCACTAATTACACTGGAAATGAGGAACTGCACACCACAAAGCAAGCTTTATTGTACTAGCACATATACTGCATTAGCACCGTCAGTCCAGCTTTCAGAGTAAAGGTAATGATCAGTTACCTTCCCCTGGGGGACGAACCAGACAGGTGTGAAGGCTTGAGCACTTCATTTCGGGGTTTGTAGCTTCTCACCCTCCACCTCTCACAATCCATCTTGTATACACTCTCCACTAGCTGTTATCATACAAAACTCGGCATACTTCCATACAAGGTAATTGGATGTTGAGGAACATTACTGCATTGTACAGCCTTACACCATTTTTCTGGTCTGAAAGTGCATGTCTCACATAGCCCTTGCTATCTCTAATTATGAAATGGGCATCAGAATTTAGACATGCTGATTGGTCCATACCTGTGTGATATTCCATCTAACGCACAGGAAAAAGGACCAGCAGTGCCCTATGGGCACTGATCCTAGTAAAATACCAATTAGAATGTTGGCAAATCTGAAATCAGCCATCTTGTTTGTGCCAGAAGTGGTGCCAGCTGAACTGTTAAAAATAAAATAAATACCTCTGATGCCTCAGTGTTTCAGTAAATAGATTTTTTTAAATCCATCTGCCCATTTCCTCATGGATGCAGCATGAAAGGAATAGCCATTCTCTCTCTCAGCCCACCCGCTCGGTCATGCATTTAAAAAAAAAACGGAACAGCCACGATCTCTTCACCGGCCCAACCGCTCGCTCTTTAAACTCAATTATTTTAATTTTAACAGAAAAAGAAATGAACAACCCGGACGCTCCTTCATCTACCAAAAAAAACCCGGAACAACCGCGATCTCTGTACCAGCCCACCCAGTCGCTGTCTCTATCAGCCGACTTGCGATCTCTGTGCCAGCCCGCACAGTCACTGTCTCTATCAGCCCACTTGCTCACTCTGTCTTTAAATTAAAAAAAAAAAATAAAAGAAACAGAGCAATTTCTCATATTTGTCTCCACAAGCAGCATGGGAGGGTACTGCTATCATTACCAGACCTCCGCGATCTCTGTACCAGCCCACCTACTCGCTCTATCTCTCTATCAGCCCACCTGCTCACTAGAGTTTTGGTTTTTTAATAAAAAAAAAGAAAGAAACAGCTGCAATCTATCTTATTTATCTCCAGCAGCATGTGGGGCAGAGCTACTGCTATGACAACCAGACCTACTAAAGTACAGAAGCCTTTGTAGGACAAAATTACTTCAGTGCAAATAAAAAAACACACAGCACACTTAGGCGGAGGAACTATTTTATTAAAAGTGACACAAACATACATGTTTTTTCCTACTTAAAATTGGAAATTTAACCTACCAAATGCAGTTGAACGAAAGATGGCCATTTCATAAGCGCAATAAACCACTCCAGGCCGTTGGCGTCGTGCCTCACTACGCCTCCTAGCCGTGTGTTAAACTGTCTAACGCACACCCTGTCGTGGCTTATTGCTTACTTCTGTGTCTGTTCAGCATTTTGTACAGACAGGCTGCACAAGACAGTAACCTTTCTTATTTCCTTATCGTAATAAGCCGTGCACAGTGCACTGACAAGTCTGTTTTATTGCAGCAGCAGCAAGGCCATTAGCAAAAAAGTATTAGTGCAGAAAATATTCTCATTAACCCTTTGCCTTTTCCTGCCAGCACGTTACAATGTTTTCATTATACTAAACTGTCATAGTCCTACAAGGGTGCGAGTGGTTCATCGTACCCTGCCGGAGCAACGGAGCAAAATAGCAACAAAACCAACTCTGCAATTAATACAGACCTTTTTGGTCGATTTCATGGTGAGCGATGAGCTTCATTTGATAGAGTCCGCAAAACTCATGGTGACATCTCTAATAGAGGCACGCAAATGGAATGAAAAATTAAGAGCTGCGAGGAGGGGATTGAAGCAACTGAAAACAAATGCTGAAACTCTGGCAGGTAGAGCCTATCAGTGGAAGGCACCACGAGTGCCTTACTACACGAGCAACTGGCATGCACGTTGAAAATGGAGAATATAGAAAATACACTTTTTTTTATTCTATTTTGCTTTTTTAATTTTATTTATTAGAATTTGAGACTGACTGGCTCACTGGCAACTGTTACCATTGCTAAACTGAAGACTGTGGTAGAATGGATAATATTGACAGTTTTCTCTCTGGACTCTCCTTGAGTGCTTGAATCTGTGTTTCAGCCTCATTCCAGAACAGATAATGAGAACTCTAGTGCAGTTATCAACACATTTTATTTATTTACTGTATTTATTTATTTAAGAGTTTAACCAGGCAGGTGTACTGAGTGGAGTACCACTCATTTCCAGATGCGACCTGGGGGAGGTGGGGGATAGGGGAACATTGATTATTACATGCAGTACAGATAAATACAGTGGTGAGCAGATGCTGCTTAAAACATACAGTATAGAATATTTACATAGTGAATAGTTTACAGCCAGAGGGTTGCGGAACAGCTGACAGAGGACACTTTTTCATAAGATTTACATGTTCACAACAATAGAGAACAGAGCAGCAAATTAACCTTTCGAGTCCTACAGTGTAGCAGATGAGATTTGGCATGACTACCGGTTAGCAGTAAACCATGGGCTAGTGCTTATGGTTGCTGCGTGCATGTGCATCTGGCAGGGAAGTGTACATAGAGTAGTGGATTGAGATGCCCGGGGTTTGTGGAGCTCCTGATATCAGCAGGCAAGTCATTCCATAGTTTGGGCATGCAATACTTGAAAGCTGATCCATATATTGCAGCAGGCCAGACATAGAAAGGGTTTCATATATGAAGGACATAAACTCTTCCTATATCCTGATTTCTGTTTCGTAATTCAGCACCGCTATAAGTGCTTTCTTACCATTCAGTTTGAGTTCATTCAGGTAGGGATTCCTGCAGTTGTGCATTCCCTAGCTAAGTTAAAGCTTTCTTTTCAAGGAAAAGATTATTTCTTTTTTCAATGTGGATGCTGTAGGGTCTGACCAGGACGATGAAGAGGCAGACAATACTCGATGCCTGTAACACAATAAACTGTTGTTATATGGAGGCAGTATAGCGTAGTGGTTAAGAGCACTGAGCTGCAAATGTGGAGACCTGGGTTTGAATCCCATTGCCCCCACTTGCATACTGTGTGACCCTGAGCAAGTCACTTAACTTCCTTGTGCTCCCAGGTCGCACCTGGAAACAAGTTTTAGCTTAGTGTGCCTTTCCTGGTTAAACAATTTCCCCTTTCCCCTATTTTAATTTCAATAATCGTTAGCTAATTATCCTCTGAACTTTATATCTTGAATGGCTTTTCTTTAAAATTTGTTTACTGGTGTTTATGGATGCCCTGATTGGCTTTGTGGGAAGTATTTAGTCTGAAATGATCAGCTTTAATAGAATTGTTAAAGTGGGCTAAATAGTTTGAGGAAAATTACCTGAATATTGCCCTTGATTTATGTATTATTTTCAGTTTTTTTTTTTTTTTAACTTTCTAATTATGTCCCCTATGTCGGCACGTTCGGCCCCTCTCTCGGGCTCCCCCAATGTACCTTGCAGGCTGCATCGCCAGGACCAAAGGAGCTAGCTCTCATTTAGTGCTCCATTCCAGTAGTTCCAGGTATCCCCGGATGACCCCCCCCAGGTGAAGCAGAGGAGTCCCAACCCCCCCTCTGAATCCTTCAGGGGAATGTGCACCTGGAGCTGCACATCTGAATCCTATGATCACCGGTGCGGTAGCCCGTTGCCTGGGCTGGACGTGGGTTTTTTCCTGGTTTTCAGGTCCCTGCCCCCTGTGGACATTAGCACTCAGGGAGGACCAATAAGAAGAAGGCATGCAGAGATGTGCCTTCACTCAGGTCCTCGGTCAGCACCTGCCCCTCCCTAGCATTCTGCATCTTTTGCTGCACCTCCACCTGTGGTCACCCAGGTGGCAGTATATCAGCGAGGACTGCAGCCCACCCCTCCCAGAGAAGGAGAGCAGCCCATCAGGTGCTCAACCCTTCCCCCCCCCCCCGGCCGGCTCTCTGATGATCCAGGCTTGATACCGAACCCAGGCCGCAAGCGGTAGCGCCATCACTGCGCCGGGCAGGTCGGCTCTATTCTTTTCAGTTTCTATTGAATTTTAACCCTCTGAAATAAAAAAAAAAGTATGTTCCATTTGATCTGTATAAGTACTGTCTTTCGAGAAGAAAACTTAGTGTTATTAATAATGAGAAGTGACGCATGTTTCTGAATAAAAATAAAGCATAAAAAAGAAAAGTGTGTGTGTGTGTGTGTGTGTGTCATAATGTCCTCACATCCCTCAGCAAAGAAGGTCAGGTGACCATCCTAATCAGAAACCTTTGTGTCAACCGGCTCATATATAGATAGATCAGGGAGAATGGTACTTTTTTACTCCCACTCCCAAAACAACTATTCTAGACTTGATAGATTCTATGCCAAAAAGGGGTAGGGGCACACAATTACTGACTGCACTATACTCCCAGTAACTATCTCAGACCATGCCAAAGTAAGTATTTCAGTAGATCTGGGCCCCACAGACCACCAGTCACTATGGAGGTTGAATGTAGGTTTATTGCACAGCAAAATATGTGTTAATGCAGTAGGAGACGCAGTTAACAACTACGTATTGGAGAACAATAAACAAGACATGCAAATGAAGTACTTTTGGGATGGTCTGAAAGCAGTGCTACAGGGTCATAACGTATCATACACAAGCCATAAAAAGAAACAAGCCTGGTGTATCCAGCTTAGCTGAAATGCTTGACAGCTGGAAAGGAGCAGTAATTACAGTCGTCCCAAAACCAGGAAAAGACCTACTGCCCAGTCTTGTGCAACCAAGATGCTAAAATATTTGCAAAACTGATAGTTAACAGGATGCGACCCCTTATTCCCCACCTAATTCATCCAGACCAGATGTGTTTCATAGCCGGTAGGCACCTGCATGACGGCATTAGAAGACTGCTGAATGTGAGCTTGGGTCTACATGGCAGACATAAGGAAGATCAGAAAATGGCTGTGGTCCTTTGAAAAATAACATTAAGACTGCGTCTAAGGGCATTACATTTCTTAATATTAGAGTAACTCAAAACGTATATCAAATTATGAATAATAATTTTACTAAACTCATAGATGAAATGGAGACAGACTTCACAAGATGGGAAACAATGTATTTATAATTCTGTGGGAAAATCCAAGCTTTTAATATGCTAATAGCCCCAACATTTTATTATTTGTTACAACACCTCCCTGTTCATATCCCGCCCCACATTCATGACAAAATCTATAGTTTAATTAGAAAATTCTTACAGGATAATAAGCCTCCACATATATCTATACAAAAGTTGCAACAAACAAGGATGAATGGTGGTTTTGGCCTACCTGATTTTAAAATTAGACATGATACTTTCATCGCTGCCAATGGGTAAAATAATTTTGGCTAAGCAAAGACATTACTGCTGTGGGTTCAGCTAGAACAAACACTCTTAGGCCCTGTTCTCACTACAGCACATTTCAGTGATCCATTTTTGAAAATGGATTATAGCTTACCATGCTGCAGGGTTCACACTGCAGTCAGTTTCCTTGATCCATTTCAGTTGATGCATGCTAGAGCATTCTCACTAACTATTAATCCATTTCCCCATCTATTCTGATTCAGCAGCATTTGCACAGCTGCTTACCATGATGCTGTGTGCAATCGCGAGGTGGGAGGACAAATAAGCACGAATGGATCCGACCTTGTCTGTTCACATTGTGAGTAGCTCACTTCACTTTTGAAACAGATTTCTGGAAGTGTGCTCAAGACCAGGTCTCATCAGGGTTTGAGCACGCTTCCAGGATTCCGAGTTACAAGCGTGCTTAGTGTGAGTGCGATCTGTGCCATCACGCATTTGAAACGGTTCAAGCGCCGGGAACCGTTTCAGATACCCTAGTGAGAACAGAGCCTTAAAGGGTTGCCACCCTAGGACTGTACTGTTTACCGATTCCACTAAATTATTATTATTTTTTTTTAATCTTTTTACTCCTTCTATGTGCCCCATCTCAGCCACTCATTCAGGCTTGAGCCAAGGCTGAATCCGACCCATCTCACTCCCCGAGCACTAAATTATTTAATGCAGACCCTATTCTAAATCGGGTACACAAGGCATGGAATGCAGTAGCCTCATCTTTGGAATGGATTCCAGGTATTTCTCCACACTGTCCTCTATGGGGTAATTATATTATGCTCTCAGATGACAAAAGCATAGATTGGTCCATTTGGAAATCCAAGGGTATAGCATTTTTAGAGGATATTATTGACCCATCCACAGCCTGTCTTATGTCCTTCTCACAAATAGCTAGTAAATACAAACTCCACGTACTGAGTTTCATAAATATTTACAATTACGGGATATTCTTAGACAAAGAACAAATGCAGATATTTCTCTCCCACCAACCAATATTTTAGACAAATTATACTCAACAAAAGACGGTCACAAAAAATTATGTAGTCTAGTGCTGGACTCTAACTTAGACCCACTGCTAGCTTTGTGAAACAAGTGGCAACTAGAACTACAAATTAATATCTCTACACAGGAATGGGAAAAGGCATGGAATATAACTCTAAAGGCTTATAGGGAGGCTAAGGGTAGACTTATTCAATACAAGATAGTGCACAGGTGGCACCGTACACCCAGTAAGATGGTCAGTAAATCTTAATAAAATCTTAAAATCAATAAGCTGTGAATTATAAAAAAAGAAAGTGGCTGTGGCAGTTGATGACAAAAAGCGTTTGACCTCTCGGACTGGATTTCTTGACATTACCCTGTAAAAAATGTAATTTTAGTGACAAATTTATGCAGTGGATCAGGGTGTTGTACTTCAGCCCATGGTTCAAATTACTCTGAATGGAACATTTTCTGAGCGCTCGGCAGGGTTATCCTTTATCCCCAGTGCTCTTTGCCTTCAGTTTGGAGCCCCTACAGTGTTGATCAGAACCTCTCCAGGCATAACAGGCTATCTCCAGATCAGACATTTTATCTTGACAGAGCCAAGAAAAAAACTCAAGCAAGAGAAAGTACCCTTACAACCCATGCTTCAAAATAGTTTAGAAGGGTGGAAAGTGACTAAACTCATCTCAGGCCTCTGCAGATACATATTGGCAAGGTGGAGGATCCACTTGTCCTTGCAAAAAGTAAACGGGAGTCAGACTTACAGTGCCACATACAGAAAAACAGTGGGCTCAAGTATGGGAACTCATGACCAAAACTACTGCCTCCAGTAACTGGAGTGAGTGCAGATGAAAGCTACTTAAGAGATTCTTCCATACAGCCACCATCACCAGGCACTATGGGGACCACCCAGCAGATGAATACTGGCATAAGTACAGGAATGTAGGCACACACAGAAATATTTGTGGAGCTTTCCACAGCTGCTGGGATTCTGGACAGTGGTCAGTGAGGTGATGAATAAAATCCTCTCCACACCAATCCCCCTGACAAGTGAGTGTCCATTCCTTGGTAGCTTCCCTATGGGGGGACTTCTAAAAGGAGTAAACACTGCTTTAACATCTCAATCACAGCAGCAGCCAAAGCTCTCAGCCAGAAATGGCTAACCGAAACAATTGAGGAGTCACACTGGCTGACCATTTCGTACCAAATTAAGCAAATGGAAACGTTTACCACACTGGTTAGACTGAAGAAAGATAAACATACAGCATATTGGCTGCCATGTGATCAGATATTAGGCTGAGTTTATGACCTTGATGAGCAACTGTAAACTAACCTTCCAGTTCTCAATGTCAAAACCTATAAATATAAATCTAAAGTGTATACCGGAGCCATAGCAAGGTCACTGATATTTGGCAATACCCTTTGTATTGTTAATTGTTTACTGTTCTTGAAGATGTTACTTTTCCTTTTTTCTCCTCTTGTTGGTTGTTGTTTACCTTTCTGTTAATGTGCGTGCATTGCCGTTGTATTATACAGCACATTTTTTCTCCAGTAAACTTTTTTTTTTTACATATGTTTTATTGGAGTTTATGCAATATTACATTACATATATGTCCATACAGGCAGACATTACAGTACTATTCAGACTTGCAGAGACAAGTACAGCATTGTAACAGTAACAAAATCAACATATATGCCCCTGTACATTGTTATTTCACCTGGGGGTATTCTTAATAAATCCAACACTTCTTTTTCTTTATATAAGCAAGTTAAATGAGTTGTTCAAACATAATAACAAATAGCCTAATGGTCATTGTAGCCATGAGCGGGGATCAACGAATAGGGTTACCAAATCTTTCATCCTTTCAAATAGGATTAATTATATAATGGCAAGAAAAAATCCTGGACTCTGATCAGTCTTGGGCTGGACCTGTGATGTTAATCAGTACAACATCACGGGTCTATTCTCAGCCTCACTGTGAACCTGCAGATGATTGTTTTACTGAGCTTCTTATTGATTGTTTCATCTTCTCTTAAGACACAAAAGTATTTTTCTACACAAAAACATCTTTAAAATTATTTTTTTTATTCTATATAACAACAAGCCATTGTATAATAGCAATAATGCCCGACAGGGTGTGTGTCGTTTGGGATAACGTCACGCCTCAGTCGTTGGACGCACTCGGCCTGTGGCCTCGTGCCCAACCACCTGAGGCGTGACGTTATCCCAGCACGACACACACCCTGTCGGGCATTATTGCTTAATTGTCCCATTCCAAGTTTTTTGCCTAAATCAGGTAACATCAAACCTCTACAGACCATATACAGCTATAAGTATCCCTCTTAAGATCTGTTCAAGATATTGTATTAAAGCAAACAAGTCACTCTTAAACTGAGCTTACTGTATTATGGCAGAAGTTTTTTAACCATAGAACATTTTAACTTCCTGGTTCATACTAGTACCAGCAAACATTAGGAAAGAGCATAACACAACACTCCTCTTCTGAACTACTAGGAGCTTTGAGTTACTTAATTGTGGGGGATAATCTCTGAGGCACTCCACACTCCTTGCACATGGGTTGTGTCCACCTGATAGGTTGCTTGATGCACATGTGACTTCAAAGATGTCTGACCCCCTTTCCCTGTGATGCTGCCTCTCCAGGATCAGTTCTTCATGTGCATCTGTAGGTTACGGTCACATCACAACAGATCCCAAGCAGTTATTTCAAGAATATCAAACAAAAGGTAAGGCCATCAGGCTTAACAATTTTATATCTAAGTTTTTTGGCAGCTTAAGATATGCTAGCATAGTAAAGTGTCTTATGGAATTATGTCATGAAAATATATGGCTCAATCTAGATTCCAGAGGGAGAGTTGGTTGTTTAAAATAACTTCCTTTGTGCTACTCAAAACCAACTCATGGTATCTGACTAGGAATCACAGAGACAATCGCTCAGCCTACATTTAAATTATTGCCAGAGGCATACTACAGGAGATCAACTCAGGGTATTATGTCATGCCCATAAATTTCATACCAGAATCCTTAGATTTCCTCTCAGCGAATCTAAGATGAATTAAGCACTTGTGACTGCAGTTTGCAGCTTTCTGGGATCCCTGCTAGTGGTCCCAGTTCAGCCTGCACCCACTACTACACTCTGGTGGGATTGGGAACCCCCTATGTCTCCTGCTAGCAGCCATAGGAGTGCTGTCCCACATATATTTAAAACAACTCCTACATGGAGTTTGGTTGCTGCAGCAAGTGAATATTTCAAGCACATTGTACAGCTCCAGTGTGCTGAAAAAATTTAAGTTTGCTAAAGTGAAGGTAAGAAGACTACATTATTTAGAGCATTGGATATCAAAAGAGCTGAAAGCATCTGCTAATATAACAGTATGAGCATAGAATATAAGTACTTTTAAATGCTTACACAGTGACTGAATGACTGAGCACAGTAACTGATTATCCTTGGGGGCAGACAATAAATGATGACATTACTGCAAAATAAATCTGGTACCACTGCTAGTGGTACCTGTGTTTAGATGTACTGTAAAATATTTAAACACAACAGCTCCAGAGTATGTTTCGGCAGATATGCAACTGTTTAAAATTGCTAAATTGGTAGTCTTAGAGATGTTAGCACTGTGGCTTCTACTAGCGTAGCTTGTCTAGAAAAATATTAGCTGTAAATTTACTAGCACAGTATTTAAATTATGAACATTATCGCATCATACGAGCATAGAGATTAATAGTTACCTGAACACCCCTGCTAGCGGTGCCAGGAGCTAAAAACAATGTCTGACCCATGTAAATGAACACAGAATCTATGCAATGATTTACAGGAGGTAATATTATAAGTAATTAACCTCGTTCTCTTGCCAGCGGTTCCTGAGTTGTATTATTCACCAGCAAGAACGTGGTGACCCACTAGTATTACTAACTTGTAAAAGTAAATAAATAAATAAATAAAACACAGTACTGTATTATATTGGGTCAACATACAAGGAGGTTTGATTACAATAAAATAACTATTTGGGAAATAGTGTACTTTACTGATATCCACAGTTTCCTTCTCTTAAAGGCACAGTCACATATTAATTAAGGAGCTGCTACTATGTACTGTGTATGACAAAGTAATGCATACTAATGTGAATGCATGACTTAGCCCTATTAATTTCATAAAAAAGAGCTTGAACAACATAATTTATTACATTTTTGAAATTTTAAAGGATGCTAACAGAGCCATGTATTGTCGATCTTTCACAGATGACCAAATAGATTCCACAGCCACAGGAGCTCAGTATATCAGGGGCTACAAAATAATTAAAGACTCTCATTCCTTAAACTCTTGAGTTCCCCTACATGCTGTCCAGAACAAGCATACCACTTTACTGAGGTGCCTGATGACCTGGAGCCCCTGCCAGCAGCTCCAGAGTCTATCCACTATTAAATGAGCAAGTGGCCACATTAGAACATCAGGAGTACCCTGCCAGCATCCCGGACTGCTAAAATACAAAGTAATGTACCACAGTTCCCCATTACAAGCATAGTAGCACCTGAAGTGCTCACTCAAGACATAGCTACACAACAGTTTCTGAATCATTTTCTCAGTCCCTCTGTGCCTCACCTCAAAATGACGTGTTCTGAATAGGTTTTTATGGCACATTATGTCTTTTAAACTCACCACATTCTTCTATCAAAAGGTAGAGGAAACTCCTCTATCAACTACCCGACTGAAACACCACAAACAAAGTAGGTCTCATGAGGAGGAGGAGGAACATTGAGGGACTAACCTAACTTGCCTATCCAGATTGGCAGCCGTGAGAAATATCATCACAAGACTTGCTGCTGTGATCTCAGAAAAGCTATCCACTCCCCCCTTATCTATGCAGGATTAAGGGTGTAGGCAGCCGGCAGACAGTGCAGATTTACTGACAGTCACTGTCGCCATCTTGTGGAGAGCGCAACTACGCTCACAAATGTCCAACCAGCACAGAGGGCGTTGGTTAAAAGCACCAACCGATCTGCAACAGCAGACCACAATGTGAATAATTAAATATAAAGGCAACAATTTGAAAATCAGTTATGCTTTCTCACCACTAAAACTGTGGGAGTCCCAACACAGAGGAAAAAAAGATTATCTCCAAACAGAGCAGTCTCTCAGTTACCAATCTCCCGTCATGAAACAGTAGTAGTCCCCATGAAATTTTAGTCCTCAGTTTCTTCCTCTGATTCTGAATTATCCCCTTTAGCAGAAAACTGATTATCTAACTTTACCAGCAGCTTGGTGGCATCAGTCAGGTCTAAATATTGGTACACTTTTCCTCCATAAATGATTCTCAAACTTGCAGGCATGAGCAGGACATGCTGTATACCAAGGGCACGAAGCCGGGAGCGCACACCATCGAATCCCTTCCTTCTGATTCTGGTCGCGTAACTAAGATCTGGGAATATATGCACACGGGTTTCTTGCCATTGTAGTGGGCTGAATTGATTCACTTTGTTTAAGAGTATGTCCCTTTCCTCAGGCAATCCCAACTCCAGCAGAAGTGTTTGAGGAGTAGCTTCACCTGTAGCTGCTCTGGACTGCCCGCCACTTGGAGAGATTTGGTACAGTTTTTTTTTTTTTTTAACAAAGTCCTCATCCATACTTAACAGTTGTGCCAACACAGTTTTTAGAAAACCTCTTGGGTTATCTCCTTCAATGTTCTCGGGAAGACCCAGGAGTCTAATATTTGAAGAGCGTGCAGCATTCTCCAGTCGCTGTCGTAACAGCCCATTTTCCTTCGTGAGCCCCGTGGTAACGTCCATTGCTTTCTCTTCCATTTTTACGGCCCCTTTGGTATCATCTGATAACACCGCTACTTTTGTGTTCAGTTGTTTGAGCGCACTGATGAAATCTTTTACCGTCTTATCCAGACTTTGGATTGCATGAAGTAGAGCTGCATTAGATGGCTGGGCCTCGGCACGATCCCCACCACCGGGGTGTTGATCTTTACTGCCGCCCATCCCTGGATCCTTGGAGCGGGCTCCATCTGGGTTTGCTGCCACCTTGTTGCCTCTCACCATAACTCCGGCTGTAAGTACTCCTCTAAAGAAATTTTTATATCTGCTGGTTCCGGACGTCAAGCTGTATGCACTGGTCACTATTAGAATAACAAATGTATCTCTTAAAAGTGAAATTATTTGCTCCAAATCACAGGAGTTGCAGAGCTACAAGGAGGTGATGTTCTCAGCTCAGCTGTTGGCCACGCCCCCCCTCCAATAAACGTTAATAGGAAAACACAACAAGTGGGCTGGGACCAGACCAACCCATTCTAACTAACAGTAAACTGGCACAGGACTAGACGTGTGATGCCACTGCATCCTAGGTCAATGTCCTATGCCATTCGGTGGCAGGATTTCACCACTGTGTCTGGAGCTGTGTACCCCAGTCTACACTAAAGTACTCCCTTACTCTGGGTCATGTAGGGCAGTCCTCTAACAACAGGAATCACCACCTTCCCTGAAGCAGGACATGTCCAAAACAGGTACTTAGCACTGCCTCTGCCACCTGATAAGTGAGAGCCTGAGACGAGGTCAGGAGTTGAACCTGGGCTATAAGTACAGTTAGTTACAACACTTAGCATTAGGCCATAGAATGGTGTGTGTCAACCAAATTAGACACATACATAGATACATACATACAGTATATGTTGTCAGCAGATAAGGGCCTTTGGCCCACCTAGTCTGCCCATTAATGTTAATTAACAGTGCTTCTTCAAGCTTACCTGGAACTAGGTTGTACCCCTCGCCAGACTACCAGTATCCCCCATGCCTATCCCATGTGTTCTTAAAGCCTGTAATTGTTTCTACCCCCACCACCTCCTCTGGCAGGCTGCTTCATTTGTTCACCACCCTCTCTGTGAAGCAGTACTTTCTCATGTTCCTCTGAATCTCCCTTCCTCCAGTTTTATCCCATGTTCCCTTGTTCTTGAGCATCTTTTTCTTTGAAAAATTTTATTTTTCTGCATCTTGTTCCTCCCCGTGAGGTACTTAAATGTCTCAATCATATTCAGTAACTCAGCTGAGTTTGACAGTGTCTCAGGTACAGAAATAAACCCTGCATTAAAATCCTCAAAGTGTACTGGCTACCTGGTGGCCTAATGCCAAGTGTGTGTGTTTGCATGACTCAGGATTATGTCCTTAGCCCATATTCCTGGTCAGAACTAACAAGATGCTGAGCACAGTCCCCAGAGGATGCACAGTGCCTCTGGGGAGGGTCTATGGCAACTCTCACAGAATGACTGCCCCTTGGAGAATGGAAGACCCCCCCTTCCCTAATCCCTCCCTGACATTTGTGGGTCTTGTAGTGGGGTCATATAGGCAGACCATGTGCCACTGCCATTGCATGGATTTCATGTATGGTGCTCTACCGTCATGCTCATCCCCCCCGTGTCATATTTGATATTGTAACCCCCCTACAAATGGAGGTTCCCAAAAGTCTTCCTTGGGCTTGCCTAAATGCCTATTGCCAGGCTAATATCCTGTGTCTTAGCGTTTTATAAGTGTATGAGAGTGCCTTAATGCCTTTGTGCTCTGTTTCTTTAAGAGCTGCCTATAACGTGGTGCTTATTTAATCTGGGAGGGGGCTGAGTGTTTCTATGCTCGAGTCCTGCCCAGGCTGCCAGATAATCGCTCCATTCTAGCATTGCTATTTGCACAGAGGGAGTTCTATTAGAAGCTGTACTTATTTGCTGATTATCTATTACAATAGTAATGATGTTGTAGTTTGTCTAACCTGCCTTCTTTGCAGCATGGACAGTTCTGTTTATCACCACCATCTTGGTCCTGGACTGCCAGAATGGGCCAATCAGTACCTTTGGGGACCCTAAATGGAGTCTGTCCCCAGGGGTCTTGTGGGAGTGAATTTCTGTAGGAATTGTAGTTTTGCGACTTTGACGCCTAAATGCACCTGGAGGGGGAGCCCTTGCTGAATCAATGAATCAAACCTTTTGGATGGAAGGGAAATTCCCAAGCTGCCTGCTGCAGTGAGTCAGTCTGGAGGTAGAGTTTGTTGAGTGAACAGCTTGAGTGAGTTGAGCAGTAGCTCCTGCGTAGTTCGCATGGGAGATTGGTGGTAAGGCTGAGTTTAGCCTGTCTGCCTGCTGTCTCTTGAGAGGGAATCCTTTGAAAGGCTTAGCAATCGGACTATATCGGAATTGGAGTGTGATAAAGCCACTGAAGAGTGACCAGGTTTAAACCTGCAGAAGACCGAAGATTTGCTGTACACGATTGGTCTGTCAGGACATCCATTTACCACAGAATTTCTAGTTTTGTTCAGAGACACTGATACTGCGGCCAGACTGCCATCCGCACTGTGGTATGGTGATTGCTTTACTATAAATGTGCTGTATGCCGTTAGTGGGTCGCGATTTGGTTCCCCTCTGTGTAAATGTGCCACGCTTGCTGGAAGCTGCATCCAGCACTACCGGACTCAAAATCCGAACTGTTCCACCCGAACTGGGCCTTACCACCTGGCCCAGTCAGCTACTTCAGGCACAGAAACCATCATCGACGAGAGACTCACCTGGGGATCAGCCCCCTGCTCAACCACCTCGAACAGGAATGACACCTTGGTGAAGTGTGTGGGCCCTGCTTCTCCTGGTAAACCAGCCAGTCATCCTGCAGTCTCCATTTCATCCATCCTGTGTCCTGTACTGGGTAGCGTGAGTAAACACCAGGGTAGCTCCCTGCAACAACAGCTCAAAGTGTCATCTGATTTAATTGTTTTGTTTACTCATCATGAACTGAGCCTCCTGGCTCCGGATTACAAATTGTGTGTGGTTGTGCATGCCTGTTCTTTTCATCACAGGGCTCCAACCAGCTGCGATGCCGACCTACCCCAGGCAATGTTCCAGGCTAGCCCACCTTACTTCCAACTGGGTACCCAGAGCGTGTGACTGTGCAGGAATTAAAAGTGCATGCATAATTGTCTGACTAGATCATTTTCAGAATCACTCATCCTGATTACATCCTTCCCTTGTTCAAGTCCCCTGAATAAATCAGATCTATCTCTTTTTGCATTTAATCTGACTGTGGTTCTAGTTTGTACCAAAAGCACTGTACTGTTGTTATTTGCTGTGCCTAACCTTGTTTTACAGGGGGTCTCCAGGGTTCAACTGGTGGAACCAGCCCTGGTGGTAAGTGCAAACAATGTGGGGGATTGTATGCTGAATAGGGGCTACTGTGAAAGTGTTTGCTGTATATTGTCTAGGCCACTAGAGGGGGAAAGAGGGGGGTTTCAGTGTCCCGAAGGGCTGTACCCAGGTTAGCCTTGTTACTAACAACCCTGTCCTCCGAGTGAAGGCACCAGTTTCAGTACCCAGGCCCCTTAACCTGCTACTAGCCAAGCAGACAGGGGTAGTAGCCCTTGGGATAGCGCCACCTAGAGGTTACATCTTGGAGGCACCAACGCTGGGATTTGCACCTTTTAGTGGTCAGAACTGATTACTACAACCCCACACTTATAAATTGTGGTAAAATGGAGGCGCTCACTACGCCCAAGTTTAAACTTGCTCCCCACAAGCTGCTAGTACACGGTATGATGGGTTGGAGCGAGGCAGAGGGGGTAGACCCCTGGCAAGCTCTGCTATTAATGGACGTCCCCTTGGGGACCGATAATGCCACTATTGTGGAAGTGGTCGAACGAATTATGTGTTTGGGGATGGTTGAAGTAAGGGGAAGGGATTCTGTCTTGTTTGATCAAACTATGGTGGCCCTACTCTCCTGCAGCCTGCCCATTGAACCAGAGAAGGTACCCCCTGTCATTTTGCATAAAGGGTCCCAAAAGGGGCGGAGGGTCATTCACTTATATAGTGACCCGGCTGCTCCTGGAGGGTCCCCCCACATAGAGGGGTTCAATGACAAGCTTTTAAACTGTTAGCCTCTGAGGGTTGTGGTGCTGCAGAGCTAGTGAAAATGGTAGCACTTTCTGAGGATGTCACTCCAATGCAGTCCCCCATAGCCTCTCCCGCCACCCCTACAGTTACTTCCCCCATAGTTGTACCTACTGTACATTTGGACTCATACCACAGGCTTAGGTACTTTTCGAGCACGGTCTTGGTGCCCGTGGGGGAGGACGATCTGGAAACGTGGATGGGCTATGCCACCCCATTGGTCTAGGAGTGGCAGTGTGCTGAGGGGGGGAAGAGGAAGCGGCTCATGGGAAGCTTGAGGGGCCATGCAGTGGAGGTCATTCACTTCCTGTGATCTACCAGCCCAGAAGCCACAGCTGCTGAGTACCTCTCTGCCCTGGAGGGGGTATTTGGTAGCACCGAGTCAGGAGATGACCTGATGTGGAAGTTTAAATCCACAAAACAGTGGAATAATGAAAAATTGTCAGTGTTTATTACTCGAATTGAGCGAGCTTTGCAGTGGGCCCACTGGAAGGAAGGGGTGCCCGGCAGTGAGTTGAACGAGGTCAGGCTAGATCACATCTTAAAGTCAGCAAGGTACTCTAGCGTGATGTTATTGAAGCTTAAACTGCAAAACAGAAGGGGCAATCCCCCAATATTGTGACCTAATGAAAGAGATCCGTGAGACTGACAATGACTAAGAGGGATGGGAGCCCTATGCTGGGGTTGCCCACACCTGCCAGACCCCTGAGGGAGGCGAGGAGGCCAAACTGCAACAGATGAGGGAACTGATCAAGGAGTTAAATGAGTTGAGAGTTAGTCAGCAAGCTGCTGAGGCAGCCAAAGATGCTAATTCCTTTCCAGCCCCCCCCAGACAAAGAGGGAAGTCCTGCCAGGAGGGGTGAGGATACACATTGTTCCTTCTGAAACCCAGCCTGAAGACAGCCTGCGGGAAGAGGTACAAGAACTGAGAGCTGTGGTGGAAGACCTACTCCGAGCTACCCGAGACACTGATCCTTGGTGGAACTCAGAAAGTCAAGAGAGCAAACGTCCGACCAGAGAGAGACCCCAAGACTCCCTCACTATGTTTCAGCAGGGGAACAGCTCCTCTTCCCCTACAGATTCTAAAGAACTTGTTTTCTCTTACCACTGAGGAGAGGATGGGCACACCTGATTCACCTGCTGTTCACCTGAGAATCTGAGAAAAGTTAGCACTAGACTGCTGGCATTGCTTCGACAGAGCAACACATAGCCGGAAGGCGGGCTGCTCAGAAAAGCTATTCATCCAAGGCAGCTGTAATGCCGATGTCCATGTCCAAGTCACCTGAGTGGTCTGAGGTGGTGGGCCCTTCCATGGAAACCACAGTGACGGTGAATGGTGTGCCTGCCTGGGCCGTGCTTGACAGTGGATCTCAAGAAACCATAGTATTTCATGATTGGTACCAGAAGCATCTGCCTGACATGCTCCTACAACCCTTGGAAGGTCTGCACATGTGGGGGTCGAGTGAGAAGTCTTATCCATACTTGGGGTATATCCAGATCTGTCTGTCATTCCCTACCACCATGGTTGGGGTAGATGAACAAGTTGAGACACTTGCCCATAGTGTGTCCCCCCACTGGACTGTATGTTGGAGTTCCCCTGTTGATTGGAACAAATGCCCACATGTTTGGGAGACTAGCACAACTCTGCCATGAGAAACAAGGCAACGGACTGGACGGGCCCTAAGAATTCCAGCATTAATCAAAAGGGTTATGACTTGCAACAGAAACCTGATGAAGTGGACTGAGATGAGCCAGTGGAAATAGTGTGGAAAAAGGATCCTGATTCTTTGGTGTTGGCCCCCAATGCCCAGTGTACGATCCATGGAGAAGTCCACCTAAGGAGGCATGTAAAGAATAAAATATTGATGATAGATGCCCCTGGTGAAGGGAAGCTGCCAGAGGGGTTGATGGTTAAGCCCAGTATACTACCTGCACGTGCCCATGCCTATGCCCGCTGAGTGATGGTGCAAGTGAGAAACATGTTGGACAGGGAAGTTTGTGTGAACCGGGGATGTACGCTGGCTACAGTACACTGTGCAGACACTGCAGTATTACCCAGTAACAAGTACTTTGGTGAAAGGGAGAAAGTGACCCCAGACTTATTTGACTTCAGTGATTCCCCCTTGTCTGCCGAATGGAAGACCCGAATTAGCAGGAAACTTGCACAGAGAGACCAGGTGTTCTCACTAAAAGAGTGGGACATGGGGTGTGTCCATGGTGCTGAGCATAACATACATCTGCATGAAGACCGACTGTTTCGAGAGAGGTCCCAACGCCTTGCCCCAGTGGACATAGATGATGTTAGGAGGCACCTACAGGAAATGCTCGCTGCTGGCATTATTCAAGAATCAAGAAGCCCATATGCATCCCCCATCATAGTGGTGCATAAAAAAGAATGTATCTGTGAGGATGTGTGTGGACTATCGGACCCTCAACTGACAGACTATCCCAGATCAATACACCATGCCAGGCCGGCCCGGTGGCACTGAGGGCTGAGGCGCTGGATGCCACACCTCGCGCCACACTGGCGACCCGGGTTCGGGAACGGACTCGGGTCATCGGGGGTCGGCAGGGAGAAGGAGAATCGAGCATCCCAATGGATGCTCTCCTCCTTCGGGGAGGGACACCGAGGGTGTTTCATACACCCGACGCCCGGGAGAGCCGGTGGAAGCACTGTCTCTGGGCAGCAGCGGTCTCCATTGGGAGTCGGGGAACGCCATTGGGCACTTGGCGGGCGTGCAGAGCATATCGCCCGCCTGAGCCAAGGCCCCAGTGGGAGGGAGGAGGGACGAAGAAAACCGGAAAACAACCCGCGGCACTCTGGATGACGGCCGCTCCAGCCACCCAGTCTACAACCACGGGCCTTCCCTGCTGTGCAAGGTGAAGGAGGCAGGTAAAAAGAGGCACTCTAGGGGCAGACCCAGTGGGGACTGGAGGGCATTAAGCGAGCCCGAAGGAGTAGAGTGACAAGGGCGACCAGGAAGATAAAAAGAAAGTTAAAAAAAAAAAAAATACACCATGCCATGCATACAGGATGCCCTGGATTGCCTGAACAGAGGTCAGTGGTTCTCAGTACTGAATCTCTTCAGCAGATATTATCAGATTCTGTTGGCCCTGGAGGACCATAAGAAAACAGCCTTCATCTATCCTTTGGGGTTCTATGAATTCCTGAGGATGCCACAGGGGATTTTGGGTGCCCCTGCCACCTCCCAGAGATTGATGGAATGTGCGGTTGGAGACATGAACTTGCTGGAATGTTTAGTGTACTTGGATGATGTCATTGTATTTGGACACACACTGGAGGAACATGAGACCAGGCTGTTCAAAGTCCTCAACCGTTTGGAAGAATTTGGCCTCAAGTTATCCATAGACAACTGCCAGTTTTTTCAAACATCTGTGAAATATGTGGGACACATGTCTGCAGAAAGGATACAGACAGATCCCAGTAAAGTTGAATCTTTGACCACTTGGCCCCAGCCCAATAACCTAAAAGAGCTACAGTGTTGCCTGGCATTCTGTGGCTACTATCGCAGGTTCATCAAAGACTATTCAAAGGTGATTCAAATGCTCCTTAACCTTATCCAAGGCTACCCCCCTACCAACCACAGATACAAAAGGGGGGCTATCAAAGACCAAGAGAAAGTGTATTTTCGAACAGGTGGGCCTTTTGGGACTTGGTGGACACCCGAATGTGAAACAACGTTCTTTGAAGTCATATACCAGCTCACCCACGCCCCAGTCCTTGCCTTTGCTGATCCTACCAAGCCCTATGTTCTGCATATGGATGTTAGTTTGCAGGGCCTTGGGGCTGTGCTATATCAGGACTATGAAGATGGCTTAAGACCTGTAGCTTTCGTCAGTAGGATCTTGATCCCGTCAGAGCGGAACTGTCTGGTCCACAAGTTGGAATTCCTTGTCCTAAAATGGGCCATTGTTGATCAGTTTCATGAGTACCTCTATGAGGCAAAGATATTAGTGAAGACTGACAATAACTCAGTGACCTATGTGTAGACTTCAGCTAAATTGGATGCCACTGGGCACTGTTGGCTTTCTGCCTTATTGACTTATGATTATGCTGTTGAATACAGACCGGGACTAAAATCACATTGATGCTGACACCCTGTCACGAAGGCCAGCTCCTAAGAACAATTGGGTCAGATTGTCTGAACCTGACATCAAAGCATTATGCCAAAAGTTTGATAAAGATGAACATATGTCTGCGGACACAGTGGACTATCTAGTACATTGCTTGGGCCCTCCTGATACCTACATTCGGGTTACCTATTGCCATTTCTCTGGATTAGATATTAGTGCACTACCTCAGTTCGATAATGACAGTATTCAGTGGGCTCAATCCCAAGATCCCATGATTCAACCAGCACTTGATGCCCTGCATGCGGGGAAAGATGTGTCCAAGTTACACTCCCCTGACTTATGAACTGCTCTGTTGTTCAAGGAAGGCCCCAGGTTAAAGTTGCATGATCAGTTATTATACAGAGAGACAGTGGATCATCATGGTCAACTAGACAAGCAACAGTTGGTTCTACCTATGGCCTTTAAACAGCTGGTACTGAGGTCTCTCCACAATCACATGGGGCACCTCAGTATTGACTGAACTCTCGACTTGGTACGATCTCAGTTCTACTGGCCAAAGATGGGGGCAGATGTTGAGCACCATGTAAAGACTTGCAGCTGGTGCCTCCAAAGAAAATCCCTGCCCCAGAAGGCTGCTCCTCTTGTCAATATCACTACCAGTGCCCCTCTAGAATTGGTCTGCATAGACTTCTTGTGCTTAGAACCTGACAAAAAGAACATTGGCAATGTGTTGGTAGTTACTGATCATTTTACATGGTGCGCACAAGCCTTCCCAACTAAAGATCAAAAGGCCTCTACCGTGGCCAAGGTGCTGGTGGAAAAATTATTTTTCCACTATGGTGCCCCCCAGTGGATCCATTCTGACCAAGGCAGAGACTTTGAAAGTAGTTTAAGCAAAGAAATGCTGTCTTTGTTGGGGGGCGGTGCGGAAGTCAAGAACCACGCCTTATCACCTGCAGGGGAACCCTCAACCAGAACGCATTAACCGCACCCTTCTGGACATGCTGGGCATACTCCATCCAAAAGACAAGCCTAAGTGGAGCCAGCAGATTAGCACCTTGGTACACGTGTACAATTGCACCAAAAGTGATGCTACTGAGTTCTCTCCCTACCGTCTCATGTTCAGGAGGGAGGCCCGACTGCCTGTTAATGTCTGCTTTGGGGTCTCTCCAGATGGAGTCTGAGTCGAAAATTACTTGCAGTATGTACAGAAATTGAAAGATCAGTTGAATCATGCCTACCAACTAGCTCAAACTATGGCTGCTAAGTGAAATCTTGCCAACAAAGAAAGACATGATAGACGAGTAAAAGCCCAGAAGTTGTTACCCAGAGATAGGGTACTACTACGCAATTTGGGACTGCATGGAAAACACAAAATTTCTGATGGATGGCACCATCTTCCTCATGTATTAGTTGGTAAATTGGGTGATCTGCTGGGTGTACAAGGTGCGCCCAGAAAATAATTCCAAAGCTGTTAAAACCATGCACAGCAATCACTGACTGCCCATCGGCCAAGTTGTTATTGATTCTGAACCAATACTTGACACTTCTCCTGGGCCAGTGACTCATGCTGCTGCAAAGAGGAAACAGAGCCAACCTGTCCGTGCTGTTCCATAACTAAGGCCTTCCCCTCAGCAGGCCCAGAGTGATAGTGATGGTTGTTCATCTGTCTCTGATGAGAATGACTGTGATAGTGCCTATTATCCTTCATATGAACTGAGTCAATTGTTTCGAGGTAATCTTCTGCAGAATCGTAGGGATGAAGCTGGGCCTTCAGAACTGCCTAACACCCCAGCTTCTTCCCTGGACCCAGTGCCCCCTGAAAGTGAAGTGCAAAGTATCACGTCTGAGGTTGCAGACTCTCTGTGTCTTGTAGAACTGTTTGACTTGCCTGAAGAAGGGGCTGATGATCTGAGTCTCCCTGGTGACATACCAGAACTTGAAGAACAATATGAAAGTGTTGGCAGCACCCCTACAGTGCCGCAAAGCCTAATTGTGCCAGAGTCTCCTCAGAATGAGCAACCTGGGCCCTCTTCAAAAGATAATAATGAGCAAAGTATTGTGGAAACAGTTTGCAGAGTAAGGAGCAGATAGTGTTCCCAATCTGGACATTTCAACCAGTGCAGAGGCATCCCCCACTACAGGAGAAGAAACCAATGCCAGTGTTGACCGCCCAGAGCCTTTGTCTGTTCCCCCCAGAAAATCTGGGTGACTTGTTAAGCCAGTGCTACTTTTCAGTTATGATTCCCCTGGGAGGCCTGTAGACTTGCCTCTCAATGTGGTCCATACAGGTGTTTACGTTTCCAAGAGCTCACTGCCCAAACTGACTTTGACTGCCACCTCCCGATTAATTGTTCTTCCTTCAGAACAAGTTGTCCCTGTCCCATCTAGCCTCAATTTAGCTGATTGGGAAGGGCCCCCTTCTACATTGTTTACTGTGCAGGAAGTTATAACGAGAAGTGATAGGTAACTGTCCATAGTATGTTAATCATAATAGAATCAGTATAGAACATATGAAACATGAATAAGTATTGTCAATGAAGATATAGTATAGTGAAATATAGTGAAATGTATAGTAATATGATACGTTTACGTTAACTGATGCATCAGATATTATCTACATAGTATGCTACTGTCACATATGTCTCGTATATACTGCTTCTTCAATACTGTGATGGTGTAGACTTGACACGGACGCCAAGTTTTTCCAGGCAGAGAAGGGTGTAACCCCACCTACAAATGGGGTTCTCAAAAGTCTTCCTTCAGCTTGCCTAAATGCCCACTGCCAGGCTGGTATCCTGTGTCTCAACATTTTAAAAGTGTTGTATGAGAGTGCCTTAATGCCTCTGTGCTCTGTCTCTTTACGAGCTGCCTATAACGTGGTGCTTATTTAATCTGGGAGGGGGCTGAGTGTTTCTATGCTCGAGTCCCTCCCGGGCCGCCAGATAATCGCTCTGTTCTGCCATTGCTATTTGTGCAGAGGGAGCTCTATTAGAAGCTGTGCTTATTTGCTGATTATCTATTACAATAGTAATGATATTGTAGTTTGTCTAACCTGCCTTCTTTGCAGCATGGACAGTTCTGTTTATCACCACCATCTTGGTCCTGGACTGCCAGAATGGGCCAATCAGTACCTTTGGGGACCCTAAATGGAGTCTGTCCCCAGAGGTCTTGTGGGAGTGAATTTCTGTAGAAATTGTAGTTTTGAGACTTTGGCGCCTAAATGCACCTGGAGGGGGAGCCCTTACTTTTGACAGACAGATGAATCAACGAATCAAACCTTTTGGACCAAAGGGAAATTCCCAAGCTGCCTGCTGCAGTGAGTCAGTCTGGAGGTAGAGTTTGGAGAATGAACAGCTTGAGTGATTCAAGCAGCAGCTCCTGCATAGTTCACACAGGATATTAGCGGAAAGGCTGAGTTTGGCCTGTCTGCCTGCTGTCCCTTGAGAAGGAATCCTTTGAAAGGCTTAGCAATCGGGCTGTATCTAAATTGGAGTGTGATAAAGCCACTGAAGAGTGACTAGATTTAATCCTGAGGAAGACCGAAGATTTGCTGTACGCAGTTGGCCTGTCAGGACATCCATTTACCACAGAATGTCTAGTTTTGTTCAGAGACACTGATACTGCGACCAGACTGCCATCCGCACTGTGGTATGGTGATTGCTTTACTATAAATGTGCTGTATGCTGTTAGTGGGTCACGGTTTGGTTCCCCACTGTGTAAATGTGCCATGCTTGCTGGAAGCTGCATCCAGCACTACCGGACTCGAAATCCGAACTGTTCCACCCGAACTGGGCCTTACCACCTGGCCTAGTCAGCTACTTCAGGCACAGAAACCATCATCGATGAGAGACTCACCCGGGGATCAGCCCCCTGCTCAACCATCTCAAACAGGAACAACACCTCGGTGAATCGTGTGGGCCCTGCTTCTCCTGGAAAACCAGCAAGTCATCTTGCAGTCTCCATTTCATCTATCCTGTGTCTTGTACTGGGTAGCGTGAGTAAACACCAGGGTAACTCCCTGCAACAGCAGCTCAATCAAAGTGTCATCTGATTTAATTGTTTTGTTTAATCATCACAAACTGAGCCTCCTGGCTCTGGATTACAAATTGTGTGTGGTTGTGCATGCCTGTTCTTTTCATCACAGGGCTCCAACCAGCTGCAACACTGGCCTACCCCAGGCAATGTTCCAGGCTAGCCCACCTTACTTCCTACTGGATACCCAGAACATGTGACTGTGCAGGGACTAAAAGTGCATGCGAAATTGCCTGACTAAATCAATTTCAGAATCAGTCAGCCTGATTACGCCCCTCCCTTATTCAATTCCCCTGAATAAATCAAATCTAACACTTTTTGCATTTAATCTGACTGTGGTTCCAGTTTGTACCAACAGTACTGTACTATTGTTATTTGCTGTGCCTAACCTTGTTTTACAGGGGGTCTCCAGGGTTGAACTGGTGGAACCAGCCCTGGTGGTAAGTGCAAACGGTGTGGAGGATTGTATGCTGAATAGGGGCTACTGTGAAAGTGTTTGCTGTATATTGTCTAGGCCAGTAGAGGGGAAAGAGGAGGGTTACAGTGCCCTGGAGGGCTGTACCCAGGTTCGTCTTGCTACTAACAACCCTGTCCTCCAAGAGGAGACACCCATTTCAGTACCCAGGCCCCTTAACCTGCTACTAGCCAAGCAGGCCCCTGGGACAGCGCCACCTAGGGGTTACAGTAGTGTGTGCCCACTGGGTCCGCCCTTGCTCAGGGGAGCCTCACAGTAGAGGTGGTGGTGGTTAAGCCACTGGGCTACACAAAGCAGTGAGATGGGGTGAAGGACAACAGGGGAAGTCTGCAGCACAGACAAGGTGGGAAAGGGGAAGCCATGAGGGGGTGAATGGACCTTTTGGGGATATAACAGGGAGAAAAATAAAATAGAATACTAAAAAAGAGCCCTAAAAAGGTTCACTTTGAATAAATTATAAAAAGGTAGAATAGAGCACCATATTGGCGTGGTAAACCCCCAAAACAGCATCCTATTTAGTATTATCAAGTGCTTTCTCAGTATGTAAACAATGCTGGTAGTGTGCTATAACACAACTGTGCTTGTTTTCAATAAAAAAAAACAAACTCTTAATTCTTTGTTTAAGACTGCTCTGTTCACTTAAAGAGGGTCAGAGTCAGGTGGTGGTGGGTGGGGGGTAGAACAGTGTTCCTTTTAGCACTTCTGTTTTATTTTGATTTTAGTTGCAATTTGAAAAACAGTGTTCTGTTAAGAGAAGGACACAGTATTAGTACTATTTATGGTTCCAGTATTCCCAAGAGGAGATTGTATGGCACTGTATTATTGACCGTTTTTTGATCACAACCTTGCATCTCTACACATTTCTGAAAGCGGAACCAGAACGCAGACTCTTCAGTGCTGAAGCTGACACAGGCAGAACATTGGCCAGGTCATCCGTCTGCTCTGCGGAGACAGAGAAGGACAAATAAAATGACTCTGCAATTAGACTGCACTGCTTGATTGAAAGCCAAGTGCAAACAGAGGAGAGCTGTTCTACTGTACCACTCAGATTGCCTTTTATATGGAAAGCCAAATAATACAACCTTTTGAAAAGAAAGCGCACTGCTGTGCAAAAAGCTTAATCAACCTGGTTCATCTGCCAAACTGGATTTCTTTTGTTAAATCGTTGTTTGTAAAAACATCCCAGAGCACACACCTGTACAGTAAACTGACCCACACTAGAAGGGATATCTCTCATTTTGCCAGTCACAGTTGCATCATCCCACATGGAAAAGTTGCAGTCCCACATATACAAGGAACTGTCTCAGTTTGGAAACTCTATTACCCTGTGGTGCTAAATCGAAATTAAACTTAGCACAAATAAAAGCACTAGTTTCCATGGTGTTCGGAACTTGTATCTCTATGTTTAATGACGTGTGATGAAAAGCCATTGATCACATAGGACCAGTGGCCACATATAATGTATGGGGCCTACGGGCAGACTGGATGGACCTAGTGGTCCTTATCTGCTAACAATTTTTATGTTTCTATGTGTCTCACATTTTGAGGGCTGGGATCCCACAGTTTCCCACATTTTGAGTGTAACTGTCCAACATTACAATGGCTTCAAGTTGAGGTATGACAGCACAAATCTGCCAGTAGCAGGTGACATATTTATTACACACCAAAGGCAGCACCATGTCAGAAAGGGCACATGCCACATTAAAAATCTACTGTGCCCAAACTCTGCCCCAGCAATGACATATGCATTTTTACCAGCTTTTGGAAGGACTGTAATGATGGTTGCCCACCAAGAAGGGAGACGTTGTTAGGACTTGGTACTTTTGTTCGGTGTCTTATGGAGCGGTATATTAAAATGCTTTGGAACTTTTTGTAGAACTTTCCTGAGTAGACATCTGGTCCAGGGGCTTTCCTTGGCTTAAGAGATTTTATTACCAGTACCAACTCTTTCTCTGAAATAGGAGCATCTAACAACACTTTAGGTCTGTATCTAAGGTAGGAAGAGTAACTTTCAAAGTCCATAATTAACTTTTCATGATCTACAGATTCTTCATTAGTATACAGCTCCTCATACTACCTATGAAATTACTCCACAGTATGTCTTGGTCTGGTTGCCATTTGGTTTGGCTTGTTACAGACTTTCAGTTGTAGTACGATTCTGCTGGCTTGTTTTTGTAGGCAAGAAGCCATGAACCTGCCCACCCTATTACCCTGCACATAATACCTTGTCTAACGTACTCTCCAGGGTGTTGCCTGCTTTAGTTATGTGGCTGTGTTAAGGGATGATCTATCTAAATATGGGTCTGTGACACTGTTGAAGTCCCCTCTGAAAATTGTACCGCCCCTTGGAAGAGTAGTTGTATACTGGAACACTTGGCTGAAGAATACTGCCAAGTCTATTATAGAGACATATTTGTTAATGAGATTTTATTTATTTTTATTTTATTTATTCAATTTTGTTAACCGGGTAAGCCCGCTGGGGCCCCGAGGGTCCCTTTTTCAGGGGCAACCCAGAATTAGTTACATTTAAGCATAAGACAATGCATACAGTAAGCAGGGATCATTCAAAATACATTCATTGGTAGACAATTTAAGTCAGACAGGACAAGATACACAAGAGATTGCACACTCCTAGGTGCAGGGCACCTCACCACCTGCATTGCCAGTGACCCAGGTTCAAAAACAGACGCAGATCGCTCAGGTACTGGCAGAGGTAGGGAGGATTGAGTGTCCCAAGAACAGCTCACCTCCCTCAGGGGTGGGGCATTGCATCCTGCTAGGGGGCTACCACCTAGAGGTTTTAGGTAGCAGTGCAGTGGGACACCAGGGAAGTGCCCTGCCTGCTTGAAGCTGGGGGATGTCTCCACAGAGGTGGAGCTTGCACAATGCATCATTGCACATGCTGCGGTCCCAGAGAGAAACAGAGGAACCCCCCCAAACCAACAGGATAAAGGCCCGGTCCCCCACAGCTCCACAATGGCGACTGGGCTCCCTGGTCCTCTGGCAGAGGATGGCTGGACAGTCAGTAAGTCCTGGAGAAGCTGGGTAATGGGGCTTGGAGGACCAGTCTGGAGTGGTGCTGGTTGGACAAAAAGGAGATAAACTACTATTAAAAAAAAAAAAAAGATCACACCCTCCATGTTGTAGCTTGCCTTCTATAATCACGAACCTCTGAGAGTGCAGTATTATTGTAACTGCCTCAAAGTGACACTGGGATTACAGCCCCTGCCCGTCTTGCAGTTGGACGTGAGCCTTCCCCCCCAACACCTGAGTCACACAGCTCCTCTGGTGCTTATTGTGCTTCTTCTCTACAATATAGATCTCTTGGAGAACTCCAGTATTGCAGTGTAATCTATTCAACTTTGTAATCATTTTTGTTCATTTTACAGGTAATTTGAACCCCTTTACATCATATGTAAACTATACAAATATTATCCACCTTAGATCCCCCCCCTCCCCAGTCCATAGCAGCCTATGCAGTTGTAATCACCCAGTTGGATAGGATTACCCTCCATGTAAGATGCCATCCTTGTACCTTCATCCCTCTTCTCCGACCAATTAAATGTTCAGGGTCAGTGCTGATCTCTGACAAGTGCTATTTAATGCCACTTGGGAACATGCAGTAAGAAAACACAAAAAAGCATTACCTTGAGAACTGCAAGGAACTTGTTAACTTGAGGAAAATATAAAATAATTGAGAGAGTCCCCTTCCACCCTGTGGCTTCAAGTTGAAAACACATTTGAGTTCCTAACCCTGGGTGAGCTTCCCCAAAAGCATACGTGAGCACCATGAAGAGCAACAGAAAAATCTAGCATGCACCTTGAGAAGTCATGGCACGCACAGGTGTTATTAATCTAGACACTCACATTAAGGAATAAACCACCCCATGTGCATTCGCCCACGTAAGGGCTTCATCGGAGGGTGCTAAATCATTCAGTCCTTACACTATTTATAGTGAAACTCATACATATTCATGGTTAAACATGTGCAGTATGTGGAAGGAAACAAACCCCATTTAACATAGAGGATTGATGAAGGCCTGCTGGCGCAGCAGTAGAGCTATCGCTAGTGATGCCAACAACCTGGGTTCAGGAACGAGCCCAGGAATTGGAGGGTGGGCCAGGAGGAGGAGGAGGAGGAGGACTGAGCGTCCTAATGACTGCCGTCCTCAAGGGGAGAGGGTGGGTTAGCTGCCGGTACTTGATAGACCCCTGGTGGAAGCCAGGTGTCTGAAAGCCGGGGCTTGCTGGCTAGGGAGGCAGGGCAGATGGCGATATGCCACTAACGTTATTGCATGCCATGCCTCCCAGGGACAGGACAGAAAAAATGTGGGCCATGTAGTATGCTGTTCGCCCTGCAGGTTTTGCACTATTGCCCTGTGGCATTTCCCAGACACTGAGCCTCAGGTCTGACTGGGGAAAGATGGTTCCCCAAAGGCCCTGCCCTGAGGGGTAAGCCAGGGAGAAACATCGGGGAAGGTAAGTCCCAGGGGATGAGTGACAGGGCTGGGGGCAGAGGTCGGGCCGATGTGGGCTGGTCGGGGGCAGAGAATAAAGCATAATAAATTAAAAGAAAAAAAGTAGATTAATTCATTACACGTCAAAAAACACCAGTGCTAACTGAGAACGTCCAAGTCCATTGTTATTGATAACATTTAAAAGCTGTTATAATTCAACACTGGGGCAACTTTAAATTTTCTTGATGGCTACTTTTAATGGTAACTTTGATGGCAAGAATAAGGGCTGAAAAGATGTAAAGGAGTGTCTAATGACAAATGGGGAGCTCTCAGAGCAGTATAAAGTAAATTTAATATTTACTCTGTATTTATGCTGGCCCGGTGGTGCTGAGGGTTGAGGCGCTGGAGCGCCACACCTCGCTTTCACGCTGGCGACCTGGAGTTGGGTACAAGCCGGGCAGCCGGGTTGGGGAGAGATTGAGCATCCAGAGGACTGCTCTCTTCCCCGGGAGGGTTAGAGACGACTGGGCCATGAGCGACTCTCTGGCGGAGGCTGGAGGTGGCCAAAAGTAGCGTTGTGGCATATACCGGGGGGGTTGAGCTGTGGCAGTACATTGCCTTATCAGCCAGGCTCCACAGGGGTGTAACTTAGTAAGAAACCACTCCTCCTCCCTCCGATAGGTGAAAGCGCCTCCCACTAATGAACCACACTCCCGTAGTTGGGCACAGCTTTCCTTGTCCTGTCTCCTCCCCGGCCCAGTGCTCAACCCTATAGAAAGAGCGCCCTGGGTGGGGGTGGCCCTTCCCTGGAGGGTAGACCTGGGGGATGCCCAGTGTTGGGGGGGGAGGAGAACTCAGGCCTTGCAAGGAGGTAGAGTCCTTGGTGTTGGGTGGTCACTGGAGAGAGTTCGCCGGGACATAAGGAGAGGGTGCAAAAAATAGAATTTGAAAAGAAAAAATACTCTGTATTTATAAGCATACTTCTCTGGAAATTCTCTACATTTCTTTAATTACAAATTCCCCTCTAATAAAAGAACGTTTGTAATATTTTACCCGTTTGAAACCTGTCCCTGTTATTTTTACCATCCAGGTGCCATCAGGAAAAATTATTCAAAGGGAGGATGGTTCCCAACTTATATATTTTAAAATTCAGAACACCTTATTCAAAGGGAGCTAGTCCATTCTGTAACCCCTATTTTAGAAAGATCCAAGTCATATCTTTTAACTGTTCAGGCAAGAGCATGTTTTCTAATACATATGTACATTGTAGGGTAGTCAATAGAAATGGCATAGGGGCCACATTTTACTGAATCTTAGGAGTCAGTATATTTGCTAATTTCTACTAATCCTCTTAAACAGCAGTAAGAGAGGCAAATGTACGTTACAAATGAGTGTGAGCACCACTATGGGGGCACTCCCGCCTCCACTGGTGTTGGAGGCCAAAAGAGGTGGCTCTTTGCATTTTAGGAGCCTGCCTTCCCTTCTAGCGTGTTGTCAGCAACTGAGGCTGAGTGAGATTGCTTCCTGTTTGTCGTTCCCCCTTCCCCCCTGAGGATCACAGTACTCATACAGTGAATTCTGGAAGGATTTAATTACATTCCTACTCCTTTAGCTCGTTTCCATCCATCACTGGTATGCATAACTGGGATTGAGGTATAATCAGATGCACTTGCAGTGTACGATACTGTACCCGAACCTCCCACGATAAAACTCCCACCCAGCCAGTCTGTCCTTAACTTCTGGCCTATGGCTAAGGGTTGTCCAGCATATAAACTATCCCCCCATCTAAGCCACTCTACCCCTTTGCTTAATTTTGACCCAACACAGTTCTGATTATTTATGATGAGATCCTCACTGGAGAGGTACAGTGCCCCCCTCCCCCCCACTCTCCCACCATGGTGGCAGTCCAGCCTAATTCAAGTCACAGGCCATACTTGTGTGTGCCTAAAACTACTCCAAATAATACCAATAATAAACTTTATTTGTTGTAAGCGCAATTCAAACAAGTACCAAAGCGCTTTTACAATAGCATCTTAAAAACTGTAAATATTTAAAACCAATATAATAACAGACATCCATAAATTAATACTCAGGATAAGCAAGCAAGAATATAAAAATGTTTTAGTGCAGATTTCAAGCTCTCCACGGTCAGGAACCTCCTTATCTGATGAGGCAGAGAATTCCGTAGGGTAGGAGCCACAAATGCAAACGCTGGGGCTCCGGAGGTCTTTAAGTGAACCCTGGGAATCTCCAGCAATCCCTCATCGGTGGAGCAGAGTGGTTAGAGGGGGCAGTAGGGACGTAGGAGCTCTTGCAGGTAACTTGGTCTCTGTCTGTGTAGGGCTTTGTAGGTCAGCAAGCCGACCTTGATGGTGATCCGCCACTGAACAGGCAGCCAGTGCAGTTCGCACAGCACAGGTGTGACGGTTAGATTGAGAAAGCCCAGTCAGCCTGGCCACAGTGTTCTGCACCAGCTGCAACCGGCTGATATCAATCCCCAGAAGCCCTAGGTACAGGGCGTTGCAGCAAATCAAGGTGGGAGGTCACAAAAGTGTGGACCAATGTTGGAAGATCACCGAGCGGAAACAGATGCTTAATCTGGGCAATATTCCTCAGATGGTAAAATGAGGTCTTGACAACAGACAACCCCTCGTCAAAAATAATGCCCAGACTCTGCGCCCATTCAGAGTTCATCAGCTGGAAACCACCAACAGAAGCCCAGAGGCCTGCCTAGCTAAAGACCCCTCTACCCGGCGACCTGGGTCCACCATCAAAACCTTGATTTTGTCAGGATTCAGCCTCGACCAGCTGGCACTCGTCCAGTCCTGGATCTCGGCGAGGGAGTTGTTAAACACTGAGACCGCATCATCCTAGTTGGGTACAGAGGACATGTACAGCCGAGTATCATCTGCACAGCAGTGAAAACTCAAGCCATACCACCTTACAGTGTCTTCCAATGGGAACATGTACACCGCGAATAGCATAAGCGAAAGCACAGAACCCTGGGGTATTCCACATGGTGGACAGAATGCATCAGAGGAATAAATTTGTAATGCAACTCTCTGAGATCTACCAGTGAGAAATGAGTGGAACCATCTGAGAACCGTCCTTGACATTCCACAGATAACCTGCAGGTTCTCTAGCAATATGTCATGATCCACAGTGTCAAATGACAGAGAGATCCAGGAGGACTAAGATGGAACGACTCCGATCTCTCACTATCAGGAGATCAATGAGCACCCAAACCAGGGCAGTCTCGGTGCTGTGTCTCTTCCTAAATCCCGACTGGAGAGGATCGTAGATGCCATGGATGGTAAGGTGGTCATCCAGCTGCAGCGCAACCACCTTCTCAATAACCTTGCCCACAAACGGCAGGTTACAGACGGGTCTGTAGCTGGCGAGACAGTCTGCGTTGAGAGAAGATTTCCTGAACCAGCCTTTTGTTTTGCTAAATTCCCACCTGGCACCTTTGACCAGACCTCTCTGCAGGAACCCTTTCTCTCCCACTATTTGCACCTACTTCTGCCCTGAGCACTAAATTGCCGTGGGCCCTCCCACCAATTGACTTGAGCTTTGTCTTTGACTTTTAACTAAAGGACGCCTTTTTTCTGCTCTTTTAGCCACAAGCCCAAACCAGGCTCTCCACTTCAGCCGAGCATCCCTGGCGCTGCTGGCGGCCAGACCTCTGCATCCAGCCCACCACTCCCTGTCCAAGGAAAGCAGGTACGATTGGTCAGCTCCTAGCTCGGAGCTGTCAGGCTTCAGTCCCCGTAATTGGACTGGCTCCTGGGGACTGTAGCCACTTCCAGATTGGATGCTGTAGATTGCCATTAAGAAAGCAAGCACCCAAGGCACATTTTTCAAATCACAGCTCAGCCACTGCCTGTACTGCTCTCTGGGCAGTTTTTTTCACCCACACCCCCACCCCTCCTCCCTCCTTTATTAAATAGACTTCCCTAGTGATCTCCACCCCCTGAGACCTTGCACTAGTCAATTACAGCAACTCCTTAAAGGGGCTCTCCTTCCTGCAACTTCTTAAAGGGGTGATCCTCTCTCGTGCTCAAATTTAACAGCAAAAATTCTGCTTCATCCATTCAGCATAGGATTTCTACTTATTAGTGTAACCGTCATATACTGTGGGTCTCTAAACACACAAAATGTTCAACACCCAGGCATATTCACAGGCTACCTAAATCTTGTACACAGATTTCTAAATGTTTCCCTCTCACTGCCACTTACCCGACCTGGCCTCCATACTACCATACACTGCTGTACTCACGTTGGGTACCAACTGCTTCTCTCTCCTGAGTTTGCCCTTTCAATTAAAGCTATTCTGTATGCTTACTATCACTCTTCGCCTAGCTGTTTGGCCTTGGAGAAGAGTTTGAGAAACTGCCCACACCTCGGGCAAAATTCGGCCTTTCCGACTATTTCTTAGTGCTATAAAAAAGATGCTCCTGCTGCTACTCATCTGTGCTGGTAACATCGAATTAAACCCCGGGCCCCCCTCTCCATTTCTGCCCCAGCTGACCTACCTTTACTAAAAGGGTTATCATTTTTGCATTTGAATGCCTGCAGCCTTCTGAAAAAAGCTTGATGCTATCAAAACATGGACCCTCCACTGCTCTCATGATGTTCTTGTAATCTCCTAAACTTGGCTGAGACCAACCACCCTGGACTATGAGGTTAACATTCCTTCGTACAACTTGTTTCATACTGATAGGAAATCCTGGGGAGGGGGAGTAGCCATCTATGTCCAGGACAAGATTACCACAACTATTCTTACTACTTTTCATTGTGTAACTATGTATTACTATGTTGACCTTTGTATGTATGTATACCCCAATTCCTTCTACGTGGAACCTTTGTAAACGAGCAGTTCCTGCTCAAAGGTATTTGTAATCCTAGATTTCAATAAAAAAATAAAATAAAAAAACTATGGTGGACATGACCACAGTCCCTAAGGAGTTTGAGTGCCTCACACTAAGAATTCAACCAGCCAAAGCAACCTCTATTTGCATTAGTGGGTGCTATAGGCCCCCCTCAGCTAGCCTCTCTCTCTGCTCAAACACCTAAGTGACATACTAGCTACCACCTCATCAGAAGTATCCATAATTGGTGACCTCAACCTTGACTGGCTCTCTCCAGTCTCCTTACCATTGAAAGAATTCTGTGATGCCCATGGACTTACCCAGATCATTAATGCAACTACCTGCCAAACACCAAAAACCCAGAGCATAGCTCCCTTCTTGACCTAATCCTTGTAAGCAAGCCTCACCTCTTCTTCCACTCAGGTGCATTCTTTAACGACATCAGTGACCACTGTGCCATTGCATGCGTAAGGTCGATGCAACTCCAAACCTCCTCTTCCTGTAAATACATCCATAAGAATGTAAACAGAACTTCTGCCCAGATGCTTTTCTCTATGACCTCCGGTATGTTAACTGGCAGAAATTTTACCTCGCATTTTCTGTGGAAGAGGCACATGAGGTACTTCATGAAATACTCACTGAAACCCTAGACCTCCATGCCCCAGTTACCAAAAGCAGAACCAAAAGAAAATCCTGTCCCTGGTTCACGGATAATCTAAAGACTGCCTTATGACATATGGTTGTTCTTTGGAAAAGAGCCAGAAAGTCTAAATTGGCCACAGACTGGTCTACTTTCCGAACCGCAAGGAATTTCTGCACTAAAACTATCAGAGCTGTGAAGTCTAGTTATTTCCACTCTGAACATAATGCATCCATTAACTCTGCTACTAAGTTTTGGAAAACTTTAAGGGAGGTAGGAGGCCATAACAGCGCTGGCACACTTCCCCACAAAATTTTGACTGGTGATATCCACACTACAGATAAAAATGAGATCCTTGACCTCCTTAACAATCACTTTGCCACAGCAGGGATGGCTTTTGATACTTCCCCAGCAAATGCCATCAGGGCACAGTTCCTTAGTCATCTGATTGCCATGATCCGGAATCTGTTGATCCATACCACTCTTTCTCCTTTGGTCCGGTCACTGTCAAACAGGTTGAGGATCTCCTTCTTCAGCTTGATACTAAGAGACGTGCGGGCGCAGATGTGATTGAGCCTTTCTTCCTAAAGTTGGCCTACTATATTTTGGCTCCCTCTATTAGCCACCTTTTCAATTTGTTTCTCAATCAAAGCTCCCTCCCCAAGGTCTTTTTTGTTATTCCTCTATTCAAATCAGGGGATCCCTGTGACCTAAATAATTACCGCCTAATCTCCTTGCTCCCGGCCTTGTCAAAACTATTGGAGAAGGTAGTAAATTAACAGCTCAGATCTCATCTGGAAAGTTTTAATCTACTAAACCCAATTCAATCCGGTTTCCGTCCCATGCATAGTACCTCTACTGCCCTTGCTAAGGTTATAAATGACTGGCAGTCTGCACTTGATAACAAACAATACATATGCCCCTTGTTTCTGGACCTTGGCAAAGCTTTCGACACTTCTCTTTGCCATTTATATTAATCAAATTGACACTGGCCTAAAGTCATCTAGTATCCATCTCTTCGCTGATGATACAGTGCTATACATTGACAGATCAACTCCAGATCAAGCTGTTTTGGACCTCCAGAATGATTTAGACATCCTCCAAAAAAATCTACTCAACTTGAAACTCCTGCTCAATGCCAAAAAAACTAAGGCCAAGATTTTCTCTATCATCTCAAAAAAAAAAAACAACCCAGATAAGGTTCCTCACGTAAGCACCCTTTTGGGAGAAGCCCTGGAGTTTGTGGAACAATTCAAATACTGGGGGTCTGGATTGACTACAACTTGTCCTTCATTGATCACATTGAAGAACTCACTAAGAAACTGTGTCAAAGGCTCTGTATTTTCTTCAGGATCAAGCAATCACTAACCCAGGAGGCTAGAAAACTCCTAGTCCAAGATACTTTCTTGCCTCTCCTAGACTATGCGGACTTCCTATATGGTCATAGTACTAGCACAGCTCTCTCCAAGCTTGATACCCTACACCACAGAGCCCTTAGGTTCATTTTGGATGCCCCTTATGACACGCACTACTGCATCCTCTATTCTTCCGTAGACTGGAGCTCCCTTAGCTTCAGGAGGCAAAAGAATGCTGTTCTATGGATATATAAGGCAATCACTCATAAATTACCTCAGTACCTCACAAACTGCCCAACTCCCTGCATCCCTAGTGCCTATTCTCTCAGAAGTCTTACCATCTTATCTCTGGCTATCCCTAAAGTTAAAACACGCTTTGGTAGAGCCTCAATAAGCTTCACTCTTCCTACACTCTGGAATAAGACCCAAAAAACCTTAAGGCTCGCTTCCCCTGTCACGTTCTCCCTGTACAAATCCTTGTTCCTGAGGACCTTCTCTGAGGTCTGTCATTGCTTCAAGTCACGGTCTTAACATCATGATTTGTTACTGCTTTAAATTCTGGACTTAAACCTCAACCGTTGCCTGAGGCGTCACTTGAGTCCTCCCTTCTATTATTGACCAAATCAAGGTCCTAATATCACGATCTGTCTTTGCTTCAAATATTGGACTTAAACCCCAACAATTGCCTGTGGCATCTGTCGTGTTTCTCCCTTAGAACAGTCCTTCCTCCCTAAGCCATCATGTCCAACCCTCTCCTATCTCATGTGACCTTCCTTCCCCTCTCCCTATACTCCATCCCCTTCCCACCACACTTGCCAGACCATGCCTACAGTACTTATCAAAGGACTTACATTTCAATCTTCTTCGCACTTTGACGCTAGAGGAACTGCCACTCCAGCTCACTATGTCTCCTCCAACGATGTTTACTGTATAAACTTTAGCTCATTACCTTACGTTCCTATATTTGTATCTATGCAATTGTATTTAAATGACACTACCTCCTGTTGAACCTATTGCTATGTTCTGGTGGAAGTATCTTGTTACATGTGATGGTTATATGTTATTATGTTGTTATTATTACTAAGTAATTGTTATGTACATTCACTCAACCTGTTATATCTTAACCCTGTTGGCAATTGTTTTGCCCCAGGTCCATCTTGTAAATGAGCTTGTCTCAATGATGTTCTGCATGGCAAAATAAAGATTTTGATTGATTGATTAAGGAGGGGTGTCACCACTGCCTCCTTCAGGGAGTCAGGAAACTCACCTGTCTCAAGCGAGCTCTGAACTATCTCTACCAGGATCGGGCCAATGACCTCAATGCACCCCGCAAGGGGCCCAGGTCCAGACTACAGCAGGTCTGCCACATACTCTGGATGATCCTTATGACATCCACAATCGCTGGATGATTAAAGGCTGACCAACCAAACTGGTGCTCTGCGACCTCCAACCGATCACCACCCCGCCCGTTGGAGTGAGCTATGCAAATCTCTGCTCTAATGTTGGCAAACTTATCAGCAAAGAAGCAAGCAAACTCATCACACTTATCCTGTGACAACGTTCTCTGAACTTGCAGACAGGCTGGATTGCACAGTCTGTCTACAGTTTGGAAGAGCTGAGCTGGTTGGTTCTGTGCAGTGGTGATCTCTCCAGACAGGAACTCTGCCTTCTTATGGGCCATCAATCTAAGCCTGTCAGCATCAAAGCCAGATTTCTGCCAGCGATGCTCCATCCCTTACCCCTCTCTCCTCATCTCCCTCAAGGTCCCATCAAATCAAGGGGACTGAGGGTGAAGGGAGAGGGGGTGAACATGAACAGGAGCAATAGAGTCCAGAACCACCACCATAGCCTTGTTATAGGCCTGCAGTAGGTTGTCTGGATCCCTGCTAGCTGTTGGAAATCTCAATAGATCCAGCATCACCGTTAGGCAATCTGGGGTCACACCCCTTAATGGGCAGTACCGAACCATCTCCAAAGGAGCAGGCCTATAAGTGGGGCCTGGAAATTGAACCTGATAGTGTAATGGTCAGACCATCCGACTGGCTCCACCACCAAGTCGGAGGTCTCCATACTCAGTAGGAAGACCAGGTCCAAAGAATGACCAGAATTATGGGTCACAGAGGAAACTACCTGTGTGAAGCCCAACAAAATCATTAGTTGGAGGAAGTCCTGACCAAAATGTCCGACAGTAGATGGAGCAGGACGCAAGATGTGAGAACTCTGTTCCCCACTTCCATTATTTATTTATTTTATGCAATGTTTGGCAGTAAATAACTAATTTAAAAGTACAGTATCTAGAAAAATACCTGATGACCTGGTTGTCATTATACTGCAAGATCAGCCACATCAGATATGGAAAAACCCAGGAAGAATACCCAGCAAGAACCACCAAAGGAAAAACAGACTAAAAGTGGTACAGCATGGAGCGACCTCGATGGCAGATGGCCAAAAGAACAAGAGCCACCACATGCTGGTAAGGATTTGGAGCACTTCATTAAAGAGTTAGATAAGAAAATGGACACGTTTAATTACCATGTCACATTAATTGGAACTAAATTAGACTCTGTCTCAACTGAGGCCCACAAAACTGAATCGACTGCAGATAAAACCATATGCGCCATTGTGGGGGTCCTGTAGAAAAAACATGTTCTGAGGCTTCACCTAGAACAACTTGAAAATGGGGTGAGACTTTCCAACATTTGCCTCCTAGGGGTACCTCAAGTAGCAAAGGGACAGGAGCTAACTGTAGGTCTCAGCACTTATCAAAAATACTTTAGACTTAACTCTAGAAGAGTCTATGTACAAATCTTACACAATCAACCCACGAAAATGTCCCACAGATCCTGATGTACACCGCACAATCGTAATAGTTACTGCAGGAGCCCACATTAAAGATGCTGTGCTAAATGTTGCAAAGGGAAAAGGCCAGTTATCCTTGCCAGGTGGGGCCAGACTGTTTCTTTTTTTCCAGACCCAAGTTATGCAATCAGGCAGCATCGCAAAGTGTTCAACACTGTTGGAGTAGAATTGAAATCTCTGGGCATTAATCATTCACTTCAAGTTGCCTGCTAAGCTAAAAATGTCCTGTGCTAGAAAAATATACCTTCTTAATGGTAACACTGAAACGAGGGAACCAGTACAGAAAATAAATGAGAACTTTGTTGCCACGGGGGGAGGAGTCTGCTATGCTGCAGGTAGCAGCTCTGAGTGAGTTCCGTGCATGAGGTCTGTATAAATTGATTTTATTGCTTAAAACTAGTGCTTCATGGCTGAAAAGAGAATGGTGTTGTCCTCCTCTTCATACTCCAAGAATCAGACCTCTTGAGAAATGTTTCTGATTTGGGCCCGCATGGAGGGTATCAGGAGGATCTGAGAGAGAAGCTCTGACTCAGGTAATATGACACTGAGTGCCAATCCACTAAAATTTAAATCCTTCAGCAGGACTTCTTTCAACAAACTCATCAAAAACTGTCCCCTTAAAATCCACTACCATTCAGAGTACTAAATCTGCACTAAAACCAGGTGCTGAGGTGGTAATACATGAAAAGACAAATTTACCAACAAACACCTTACCTTTAAAAGAGGAAACAGTTATAGTGACAATGGCTGATCAGTGTTTAAAGATTACAAAATCTGAAGTAGAACCCAGGTGAAGAACTAAGTCCCTATCCCAAACAGTTTCCTCTGATTTTCAGCTACAAACTGCAAAACACAGTCTGAAAAAACAATACTTAATATGACTGGTAATGAAGGTGTAATGGCAGGTTCTTCAACTTCCCGACATACCATAGACTCTGTGGGTAACATGCTGGAAAAACTGATGATTTGGACTCAATCATTTGGTGGAAAATTTCAGGTAGTATCTGAGAAAGTGGATTTTTTTGCAAAAAGAGATGAAACAGAGTAAAGAAAGAATAGAGGCTGTGGCTAAAGAAGTTGATTCAAACAAAAAAGAAAATGAAAAGTCAGCTAACAAGATTGTTGGTGTAGAGGCTACCGCTGTAAATTTAATTCATGATAATTATACAATGTCACATAAAGTTGAACTTCTCGAGAATCAACAGAAGTATAACAATTTATGAGTTGTGGAGTTACCAGTCTCACTAGGTGTCAAATGTGAGAGTGTTAGAGAAATGATGAAAGATATTTTTATCACTGTTTTTGATTTACTCAGTGATAATCTGCCATTTATCACCCATGCTTACAGAATCCCACCTAAAATTAACACTGAGGAGCCTCTCTCAAATAAGTCTGCAATAAACTCTGTTGTACAGAGAAAATCTAGTTTTGATAACTTCGGCTTTTCACTTAGATAGAGACTTAATTATTTGACTCTCCAGGATTAAAGCACCATTAACATGAATTCCAACAAATTCTCGATATTTCCAGACTATACTTTTTCTACACAACAGAGGAAACGCCATTTTTTTTGAGGATTTAGGCAAGAACTTTTGGAGATGGGTGCTGAATTTCAACTCCTTGCACCCGCTAAAGTGCGTATAAAGTATAAGGGTGTGCAACACATTTTTTTATATTGATCAGTTGTCAATTTTCATTCAGTTTCAATATGAACGGGACTCTCACAAAAATGGATACAGAATCACCTACTCTTTCAGAAGAGGAAATGATCAGCATGCTGTAATTCTACTGAAAAAGTTTTCTTTTATCTGTTGGTTAGTAGCGGAACTGAAAGGGGGGATTTTATATTTGAAGTGGTTTGTGAATTAAAATATTGAGTTTAATTGATTAATAGTCTATAGTAAAAAATGAAGGTAGCAGTATTGGTTTTCCATGTTTGAGAAAATAAACTTAAAATTCTTGAATATCTTTAAAGTTATCTGTTATCTGTAACTAATTAAAAATGAATTCTTTCTTCTTACCCCTCCCCACCACACACACCTGTTTTGGCCTAGACACGCCATAGAGAGTATTAATGGCGTAATATTTTCCCTTCTTTTTTTCTCGCCTTTTGTTGATAATATCATCATTTGTTTACAGTATAAATGTCAAAAAATCTAATAAAATATTAGCATAAAAAACTGATGAGAAGGAATGAGCTTAAAATGATTGGCTGTCTCTTTTTGTTCAATTGAAAGGCTATGCCTGCAGTTCAATGGGTGGGAGCAACCAGCCACACCCCCTGCCTGAGCTATTAAGTCAGCTCCTTCCAGCCTCCCTCAGAAGCACTGTTTCTTTGCTGCTGCTGTGATTTTGGACTTCTGCTTGGTTTGTGCTGGACTTTCTACACTGTTTGTGCCTCTCCCACTTTCTAGGTCAGTATTTTGCTTCTACCTTTCTGGCTGCAATTTGTGCATCTCTCTCTTCCTGCTGCACTCCTGTTCTTATGTACTTTGTGTTTCTTGCAGTTTTGTTTCTTTTTGGGTTTTCTAGTTTTCCCAACATCCTGCCTTCATTATTTACTTTTGCCTTGTGCTATTCAGGCTTCATTTTGCTGTTTTGTTTTCCATACCTTTAGCAATCTCTCAGGTCAAACTACAATCCCTAATCATTTACACCTGGCTCCTAGCTAGGCAGCCACTCCCCACTGTGTTCTGTTGTTCACTCAGCAGCTTCTGCTCCCTAGTCTCAGTTCCATTGTGCTCCTGCTTCCTTGGCAGTTTAATTTGTTCATACTGCCTCAGCATACCTGACTTGCAGTGCATCAGCAGCTAACAGTAACCTCCCTTATGGAACTGGTTGGCATGCATTCATAATTCAGTCTAAACTCGTATCATTCAGTCTCATTCACTGCCCTAGTTGTCATTTGATGTCTTAATCAGCATGGTCACCAGGCTTCACCACGGCCCACTATTCCTGCATTCAGATAAAAGCAGCGTCAGCCTTACCTACATTTCTTTCATGTTCTCGTGGCCATCAGGCTTCACCATGGCTTCCCACTACTCTGTGTTCAGATAAATAGCAGCCATTCAGCCTTACCTACATTTTGTTTCTTCCACATGCTGATGGCCATCAGACTTCACCACGGCTTCCCACTTTCCTGCAGTCAGATGCATGCCAGCCACAACCATAGCATGGCTTTCAGGGCTCCCCTGTAAACCAATGGTCTTGCTCTGCCTTTGAAGTCTGCATCTTGAGATTGGGTCCCTCGACTGGGTGGGGTCCTTCTCTTTCTGCCCTTCGGGTGAGAATGTCCTATGCTCCAGTGGAAGCATTAGCCATGCAGATCAACTAAGCAGCACCTCTTGATGTAACATTTAAGACTCCAGCTGCCAGAGGGTGGAGTCCATAAGTCTAAGGGGGCTTCCTTAGCTGTGTAGACCACATTGGCAGCACCTTCAAAAGCTATTCTTCTTACAGCCACTTAAGGTTCACCTGGTCTTCACGTCCACCCCTTCCCTGCCCCTCAGATGTTCAACTTCCTCTCTAGGCCTCCCTCGTAGAGGCTGTGTGAGTGCCTTTCAGCAGTTGTTGCTCTCCTCTTCCCAACTTGGGGTGAGGGTCTCCTTAGCCAGGAATCTCCCTTAGCTGCAGAATTCACTTGCAGCACCATCATGGCATTCCTGTTAAAGGGATAGAGTGAGAGCTCTTTCTCTAAAATATTTCCCCTGAAGTGGGTCTCTAAATTGCAGTAGCTGAGCCATCACTAAATTATCCCAAGCCTGGAGGAAAGGTGACCAAGGCCTTGGATCCCCAGAGGTTTCCTCCCCATAGTTTTTTTTCTTCTCCTCCATGCCAAAGGCCATAAACTTTAGGTAGTCCATAATGTAGTACATTTCTATTAGTTTACCCAGGTAGGTTTCTGCTATTGGATAGTGGCCCTCCTTCTTTGCCATTCCCTGTCTCCTTTGGAAGTCATGCCCCTCTACTATCAATTCCGATATCTGTCAGTGATTGCTCATCTCAGTCTGTGTCTGTTTCCAGTCATCACTGGTTGCCTTCAATCTAGCCTCACCTAGGCTCCATGGTCACTACTTGCTGCTCAGTACTTTTTTGGGACTCCTTCCTAAAGTACTTTTAGCCTAAGGGACTCCTTCCTGTGGCACCTCTAGGGTGAAACTCTCCTCGAGGTTTCCTTGCCATCACAGTACCCCGACAAGAGGGTAGTTCCCTGTGCAACAGAGAGCACAAACGGCCAAAGTTTTCACCTATGAGAATTTACAACTCATTCAAATTCCTTAGTCTATCAACAAAGTTGCACAAGCATAACTTCACACTAGGTTGCATAAACCCATTGAATTGAAATGCTATGCCTGCAGTTCAGTGGGTGGGAGCAACCAGCCATGCCCCCTACCTGAGCTATTTAAGTCAGCTCCTTCCACCCTTACTCAGAAGCACTGTTTCTTTGCCCCACCATCCTCCCCTCCTCCTCCAATGGCACGCTTCTCTCTTCAGGGCTCCTTCCTAAGGTACCTTTTACCTAAGGGAATCCTTTCCATTGCACCTCTAGGGTGGAATCCTCCTCAAGTTTTCCATGCCTTCACGGTACCCTGACAGGGTGGTAGTTCTCTGTGGAACAGAGAGTGCGAACAGCCAAAATATTCACCTATGACAGTATACAACTCATTCAGATACCTAAGTCTATGAACAAAGTAGCACAAGCATAACTCCACACTAGGTTGCATAAGCCTCTTGAATGTACAGTTTACTACTTTTGCTGTCCCATTGCTAATCCTGTACATTATGTATTTTACTAGGTTGGCCTAGACCGGGGGGAAGGTGGGTGAGTTTTTTTTTTTTGTAGTTATTACTTTTCTCTCCTCTCACCGGCTTGTATCAGGAGGGCATCCCAAGCCCCGTCCCCCGGCGTCCACCAGCCGACACTGACCTAGCCCCAGGACTTACCCCACTGTGGGGTCAGCGGGGGTCAAACTCCCCCACCGAGGACTGGATTAGGTGGCCAGCACTGTGGCTAGCCGGGGATGGAGCCTGCGAGGTGCCCTCCGCCATCCTGCACGGTGGTATCTTTTTCCTCCTGTTCTCCCAGGAGTCAGGACCATGCCATGATGTCAGCAGAGTGGAGCGCGCACGCATCCACATGTGCTCCCTCCAGATGTCTGGCCCAACTCCTCCCCTACTTGTGGTGCAGCGCCCTGTCCTCCAGCCTCCGCCGGGGGGGCGAGCAAGCGCCGACCACCAAGAACCCCCCTCCCTGGAGAAGGAGAGCAGTCCATCAGATGCTCAATCCTTCTCCTCCCCTGCTGACCCCCAATGGCTCATGCTCGTTCCCAAACACGGGTCGCCGGCGTAGTGCGAGGTAAGGCGCCAGCGCCTCAGTGCCACCGGGCCGACCAGGTTTTGTTTTTTTAATCTGTATGAAAGCAGTGGGTCAGTACAACTTACATTAAAATCTTGGATCTGGTACACCTCCTTAGTTATCTCTGATCCCGGACATGTATGTGTAAGGAGCCAAGATGGCGGGACCACATGGTCAGGGAAGCTGAAGCACTATATGTGCATTTTTTTTTTGTATGCCATTGCACTGAGCATTTTGCCACTTTAATTCCTGGCAGGTCTCCTACAAATTAATTGTAATCAGCTCAAGGGGGTAAATGTGACTTGGATTTCCCAGTCTCATGCTTCAGCTGTTTCTGGCTTGTGCTGTGTTTCAAATAGCAGCTTTGTTCTTACTGTTTTAAATTCATCATGCTACTGGTTGTGATTTTTTTGTGTGCTCATATTTCAAAGTGAAGTTTTATATATAAAACTGTGATTATTTAAAAGATCTCTGTCACTCAGAAATAAGGTTTAGTTGGTGCCTTACTTGTTTTAATGATTCATACACTTTCATGTGGATTGGACGAACAGAGGAGGTGGATGCAGTTCCCACCATAGAATTCATGGGCCCCCACATTCAGGGCTAGCTACTAGCGTAGGTCAACCTGCAGCACTGTGCCAAAAATATTGCATGGCTGGCTCTGAGCTAATTCCTGTTAGTGTGCAGTTACAGAGCAGCATTAACTGACTGAATATTAGGCCATGCCAGCCTTGTGCTAAGTGAAAATGGGTGGCACAGATACGGGCTAAGGTTGCATATCGTCCACAGTTAAATAGCACTGCCCAAAATGGGATAGCGCCAGGGCTCATCTATTTTGGGAGGCCTTTGGGACTTAGCCTTTCTTCCCAGTTTTAGTTTCCCTAGCCACTGTCTTATGCTGTTTTAATCGAACTGCTCTATTTATGTGTTTTTATAGATGTTATTCGTTGTTCGTTGCATTTGCTACTGTCTGCATCCTGTACAGTGCCCGGAGCCTCAGGGATAGGGCGCTTTATAAATAAACTTTTACTTAATTTGCATATTTTTCTCATGTGGGCAGTATTCAGTGCAGGCATGGAAATGAGCTCATTGGACATGCAAGGCACTAAGGGGCCATCTGCATACCTATTATGGGCTCACTTGCATGTGCACAGCAGACCCCTAGCACTGATGCAGGGCAGCAGTGGTAGGAAACCCCTGATAGTCTACTGCCCCCCCATCATCCCTGTTATCAAAGATGTCAGAACAAAGGTTATAATATTACTTTTTTCTTACAGTTATGCACTTGGATTTACCTCAGGCCTTACCCAAAAATATTTTCAGAAATTACCAAAAATAATTATAAAATTCACATATGATATTATCCTTTGTTTTCCAGATTCCAGCTAACGGCAATAACATTTTCTTCCACACTTATAAATATGAAAAATATACATATTTTATTAACACCTATACAATAATTCTAAATAGTCCTCATTAGCATAAATATCAAGCATAATAACTGTAAACATCAATAAAATTGTGTCAGAAAATCAAGCAAACTAATAAAACAAATTCTAGCAAATAATGCAAATGAATAAGCAATATTCAGCATAATACATGGTAATATTTGACTTTCAGCATACTTAGTAGTTAGCATAACCTTTTCTTTTCATGAGAACTTGCAACAACTCATTACATCAGTGTTTTGTATTATACTTTCATAAAACTCAGTTTTAACTTTTCAGATCATGCAAAATATTTCTCAGTTTAAACTTTGTAAACTATATACCCCAAGTTATCAATGTAATCCTGTATCTCTCATAGTTTAGTGGACTCCCCTCCCATCCCCCCATTGTTCATTTCATCTCTGTATTCATTTTTATGCCTTGTAACCACTTCTATATTCTTCATGTAATTTTTACAGGACTAAATAAAAATAATGTTAAAAAAATTAAAAAGAAATAACTCCAAATGAACAGAGCTAATTCAGTAATTGTGGTGCAGCCTCCCCGATCCCATCAAGGTCATGATACAAAACTTTCTTACAATTAAGTGTGCACTGAGAGTAAACTTATCTCCTGCACTCGAGCAGTCATGTGCAGCGTACATCATACCCAGGGAGTTCATCACGTGGCTGCCTAGGCCTACTGCATATCTCAGGATCTCCCTCCTGGACCACCATATCCATAATATTTCATTTCATTTTCATTTTTTAGACTTGTAAACAGGATGAGCAAACTGCCCGTTTTCACCAGCGGCAAGTTACAGTAGACACTTGAAAATGCACATCAATACATACAAACATGAAAACATTACATATTATACAAAAATACAAAACACATAAATTGCATTACAAATAATCAGTATGAACATGTGCAGATATCATTATCCATCAACCAGTATTTTAGTCTAGATTTAAAAGACCATACAGCCTTACTTTGTACACTATCAACAGGTAATGAATTAAAGAATAACGGAGCCCTGTACAATATAGATCTCTGCCCAAAAACAGTTCAAAACAATGGGAGTTCAAAAATAAATTTAGATTGAGACCTAGTTCCATGAAAGTTCAAAAACCTAGAAAACAAAGATGATACCGCAGGAGATAGAAGACCGTTCATAACCTTAAACAAAAGAATGCCTAATTTATAGGAAATTCTATTTTCAAGTGACAAACTATTAGAACTCTTAAACAAGAAACAATAATGTGTTCTGAAAGGGGCATCAAGCATAAAACGTAAAATGGAATTATAGATCACCTTAAGCTTATCTAGGAGGATTCGATCGAATGCAGGTGGTCAAGACGGTCACACTTCACTGAGCTCTGTGTTGTTCTCGACCTACCCGTCACTCACGCAAATCATTTTAAATATTCGCTATTTGTTTATTTTACAAGTATAACTTTAGTGCCTTACTTAATCGATCGGGTATATAAAACGTCCGTACAAAGAAGGAACATTTTGCATCAGCTTAGTTCTTTTCCTCGCATAACCAGCTGAAGCACACTGTTTTGAAAGGAAACAATATACCATCAACCAGGTCTGACAAAATACTTTATTACTGGCAAAAGCGTATTTAAATGGGTCTAAGTATGTACTGACCTAGGCAATTTTCCTCACTTCCTCGAAACCTCTTTTCGTCACCTCGCTACGTGGCCTTACTTGATTCATCACAGATACGTTTTCATGAAACAACCGATTTTAAAGTGACAGAGATCTCACTTGTTTTTTCCTTGTCAGTAAATTGACCCAGCTGTGTTGAAATGTAAGCTAGCATGTGCACACTTTTCCTGACACTATGGACTGTGAAAGTATGGAATACCAACAGGTACATGTCTATAATAATAGCACCTCTATTCCTGTGAAGAAAGTGGGGAGAAAATCCATCCAAGAGGCAAATATCCGAAGTAAGCACAGACAGTGATGATAGTTTAGAAACTCAGGAAATCTCCACACAACCACTGACAGTTGCACATTTTAATAAAATTAAGGCAAAGATGGAAAATATAAGTGTCACCATTACTGATATGTCTAACAGTCTAAAACAATTAAGAAAAGAAACTGACGAATATAAGATACGTATTTCAGATACTGAGTCCAGGATTAGTAGTGTGGAGGATAAAGTTGAGAAAGATGTCGGAGAGGGCATTGCTAACACTAAAAAGATTGCCAAAGTGGAAGCAAAAATAGAAGATTTAGAAAGTAGAAGTAGACGAAATAATCTGCGTATCTTTGGGGTTAAAGAAGGACTCGAAGGAAATGATGGCTTGGCATTTATTAATAAATTACTAATTTCAATTGCTGGCCCTCCTCCTCCTGATTGCGCCCGCTACGTGTTGGAAAGGGCACACAGATCCTTGAAACCAATTCCAGGTTCTAATGCACGACCTAGATCCTTCGTCTTTACATTTCTATACTTTCAACATAAAATACATGTACAGCGAAAGTTAAGGGACAAGATTTCTATTGATTACGAAGGCTGTAAGATTAAAGTTTTTAATGATTTACCCCCAGAAGTTATAAAGAGATGAGATGCCTTCTTCCCAATTAAAAGAAAACTCAGAGAAGCAAATCTCAAGTACAGCTTACTTTACCCAACAACTTTAAGAGTATGGTCAGCAGAAGGTCCTAAAGACTACAGTGGATATGAGGTGTCTAAGATTGGCCTCAGGAGGGATTTTTCTGACCTTTTTGCAGATTTCACATTTTAGACTGATGCTGGTTACTCACTGACTCACTTGTGTATAGATGGGGGAGTTTCCGATAGTGAACTAGAAACACATAAAAAACACTAATGTTAATCTACTTACTGATATATGTTTTCTGGTTTTGGTCACCAACGTAGCTCTGTTTACCCCCTTTATTTATATACTTCATTCTTCTATTACACCATGATGTTAATGGAAAGAGAATGGCTCTATTCCTGTTCACTAAGAGAAATAAAGGTTCTTGGTCTAAAATTGGCTGGAGAAAGTCGCCGTTATCCTGACGCAGAAAGCGGAGGCTTAATTTCGTCAGAGCGTGCGACTACTCTCACCTAATTCATGAAAAGGTGCAGTTGGGGAGAAGTGAAGGAAATATTGTCACATGGTTGACACGCATTGGCACCAGGTAAAGAAATGTCTTTATATTTTAAAGTCAGGCATCTTGTGTCAAAGTAGTGAAAAACAGATGAGCTTACTGGTGCTTTAATTCAATAGGGATGAATCTAACATGGGCTCTGCACCTTATCCACACATTGCTGAATAGGGGATCGGAGTGGTAGTGAAGCGGGAACAGGCGTCTTGGTGTCCTATTTAAAAAATGTCACATTTTAAATATACTTCATTGTGTTATCTAGTATGGCTTTTGGTTTTCTCCTTCCCCTTCTATTATTTTATCATCTAGTGAGAGTTTATTTATGGTGGAGTCTTTTGTGTGCCCTATTCTATCCTACTGGACCGTGAACTGACTCTATCGCTCTTATCGGGAGCCTGCGGTGAGAAAGAGAGTGATGCGAACTGTTTTTTTAAATTTACGCCATCTTGTTACTTCAAATGTCTACCAGTCAGTTGGGTTTTCAAAATCCTCTAAGAATTGTCCTCATGCGGGTTGAATGTGTTCCATGATTGCTCATGCCTTTACCCTGAGCATGTGCTACGCTTTAAGGACTTATGGGAAATGCAGTTCTATCTCCCGCTATGTCACCTATGTTGCAAACAAAACTATTGAGCACCTACAATGTGTTCTCCTTATTTTATTACTTGCAGGATTGCTGCTGATATATTTGTAGTTGTTATACTTTCTGTTTATTATTATTATATTTTTACATGACTCACATGGGTATTTCAGATAACTTCTGTCTAAGCATCATTACTACTGTAGTCCTGAAGGTATGGCGGTAATCTGTACTGACAGTTCTGCTTACAGATATGGTCATGTTATTTTCTTTTCTTTTTAATATAGTGCTAAGGACTGATATTTCAATGCTTAAATGTAGTAGGATGGGCTCTGCTCGCTTATGTGCTTGTCCTTTCATAAATTTTATTTTATAGATGTTGCATATATTATTGGAAAGACACAGAGCATGTGTGAAATGAATAGAGATGTACATCCTTATGTAAGGTTTAATAGCTTTGCTATTTAAATGTACAGGAATCCAGTGATTAAGTATGTATTCTGCTGCTCAAGCCCTAGTGGATATCAGGTTACATACCTTAAATGTGCATTTATATCTTTATGATATTTGCTTTATAAATTTAAAATGGTGTTTTAAGTACCACCAGGTTGTGATGTTATTTTCTATTTGAGTGGCAGGTGACCGGGAACTGGATTATCTTGGTGACAAACACCCTTGATGTCCTCATTCAGGAATAGACTGGAAAGTGGATGGGGGGATGGGTCTTACAGTGTGATGTACTTTGAGAACAGATCTTTTGACTGCTTCTCTTTACTTTTCTTTTCTTTCTTTACCTTTGTCTGCTCTCTATACTTAGCTATCTGATTGTAGCATTCTTACTCAAGGTTTCAGCGAAGAGGTCTCTTAGTGTTTATTGTACAGTTGCAAAAGCAGAAAGGTGCCTAACAACATACAAACATAGAACAGCAGGGGTTCCCAATATAACCAAATATGACAAATAGGAAAACCTTTAATCTAATCACATGGAATGTGAAGGACCTTAATCATAAACTAAAGAGGTACTCGGTGTTAAGACATTTAAAAAAAAAATGAATCTATCCATTGTATTTTTGCAAGAGTCTCATCTACATGATGACTGCATTAATTTAATGAGAAGAGAATGGGTAGGCCAGGTATTTGGTGCAGGTTTTAACTCAAAAAAATCAGGTGTTTTAATTCTTATTGGAAAAGGAATAAACTTCCAAATGAATAATATCATTGCAGATCCTCTTGGACATTTTATTATAGTAAATGAAAAACTAGAAGATGAGGATGTTACGCTGGTAAATGTTTATGGGCCATCTGGCTTCTCACACAATGTCTTTAATGTTCTTTGTTCAAAACTTATGCCCTACTTACAGAGTACTATTCTGTTTGCAGGTGATACCAATAGTACAATAGATCCATTGTTGAATAGGAGCAATGTGAGATACAGAAGTAATAAAACTGATAAAGAAGTACGAAATATGATAAGTGCATTAGGCTTAATTGATGCATGGAGATTATTTCACCCTAAGAAGAAATCTTTTACTTTTTTGGTCTGAACATTGCCACTCAGGTTCGAGGTTGGACCAAATTTATGTACCTGAAACTTTTGCAGACAGGATAGTATTCAGTAACATTTTAGAGCAAGTTATCTCAGATGATTCACCCGTATTGCTATCATTTAAAGAATGTAACCCATCAGTTTTGTACAGACGATGGAGGATCAATAACTTTTTATTAGAAGATGTGGATTTTATTAATAGACTTAAACAAGAAATTAAAATATTTTGGGAATGTAACAAACTGGAAGACACTTCCTGGTTAAATACTTGGGAATGTTTTAAGTGCTATATAAGGGGATATATCATTAGTACATCCTCCAGACTAAAAAAAGAAAACAAAGCTAAGCAGCAGGAGATACTTAAAAAATAGCAGAAGCTGAGAGAGATTTACTATCTGACGTATCTAATGAACAGTGGGCACTTTGGTCTAGGCTTAAAACTGAGTATTTTTAATTAATAAGAGGAGAAACAGAATTTGCAATAAGAAGGTCAAAACTTAATTATATTGATTCAGACCCCAAGGCTACTAAAATGCTGGCCATTAGATTAAAACAAAACACAGGAAGTACAAAGATCTGTAGTATTAAGAAGTTGGGTGATAACTCATTAATAGTTGGTCAAAATAAAATCAATATGGAATTTATGAGATACTATAAAGAATTGTATGATTGTGATGTGGTTCCTACGCCAGATGCCTTGGAACAATTCTGTAAAGGAATACAGATACCCAAAGTTCCTGAGAGATATAAAAATATCTTAAGCAGGTCGATAATAAATAGTGAGGTTGATACAGCTATAAAAGCACTTAAAAGAAACAAGGCTCCAGGGCCTGACAGTTACTCCTCTAATTTTTTTCATAAACTTAGGGAAGAAATTGTTCCAATCCTGAATAGTGTATATACAGAAGCATGGCAGAAGGAATCTTTTCCTGATAACATGATGAAGAGTTTAATTACCCTTATTCTTAAACCAGGGAAGGAATCAGATAATTGTAAAAATTACAGACCTATATCACTTATTGACACAGACATAAAAATTCTAGCAAAAGTTCTTACTGATCAGTTAGAGCAGGTTATGCCCTTTCTAATAGATAACGGACAGGTAGGTTTCATGAAAGGGAGAATGGCAGCAGACAATACCAGAAAGTTATTTCATATTCAAGAAGTTGCAAACAAGTCAAACATTGCTGCTGGTTTGCTTGCCCTAGATGCAGAAAAGGCTTTTGGTAAGGTATTATGGCCCCATATATTTAACACCCTTGACTTATATGGTTTTCCATACTATTTTTCAAAATGGGTCAGATTACTATATAAGAATCTATTGGCATCTGTTATAACAAATGGTCTAGTGTCATCTGGTTTTTCTCTCTTAAGGAGAACTAGACAAGGCTGCCCTCTATCCCCACTACTTTTTAATTTAACGGTAGATCCATTGGTCAGGAAATTAGGGACAGATGAGGGTATAAAGGGAATTCCTATACAGGGAAAAGAATATCTTACTTCACTTTATGCGGATGATATTATTATTTCAGTACAAGATCCAACAAACTCCATTCCCAGGATTCTTCAAATAGTAGATGATTTTGGAAACATATCTGGGTATAAACTAAATAAAGAAAAATCTGCCTTTCTGCCACTTAACAGGTTTTGTGAAAGAAGAGATATTGAGAACATGAGCGTCAGGTGGGAAAGAGAGAAAATAGATTACTTGGGCATTACTCTCCAAAAAACGGCAAAGAAAGCGTGTACAGAAAATTTAAAAAAGCTTAAATTGGATATTATGAATTCTTTGGCTAAGTGGAATTGCCTGCTATTGAGCTTTTGGGGTAGAATGGAAGCAATTAAGATGAATATTTTACCCAAAGTTTTATTCATATTTCAAATGCTTCCTTTCTTTGTAGCCAAAAGATGGTTCTCGGAGTTACAAAGCAGTGTTAATAAATTTCTGTGGAATAATAAAAGAAGTAGAATGGCTCATAACAAATTGTCTAGACTTAAAAAAATGGAGGATTGAAGTTCCCAGATTTCTACTTCTACTATTTAGCCTGTAGGATGTCCCAGACTGTGAAATGGATTTAAAATTCAATCGGTGAGCAAGAAATACCTGAGTGGTTATTTATGGAAAGAGATATACTAAACACGCAAAATATTAATATTTCAAATTTGATTTTTGCTAAACCTCTCAAAAGTATTAAAAATAAGATCATTTTGGATGGCTTACAATTGATATCTGTGTGGAAAAATATTTTAAGAATGGACACAAAATATTCTACCGTTCAATCCTTATGAGGTAACTCTAATATTTTGGTAGATGGTGCCCTGGTACATTTTAAGGAGTGGTATGAAAAGGGTATATCCAATACTAGAGATATTATTGTTAATTATGCAGTTACTCCGTTTGGCTCCATGGTGCAAAGATATGGGTTACCCTCACAAGATTATTATAAATATGTTTCCCTTACAACAAGTATATTAGGTCATTATCACAATGATCTAAGCAAAACTAAGACAAATAACAATACTACCACTTTTCTTGCATGTATGCCAATACATCCATCTATTATAGATCTCTATACATTATTGATAGAATGTGTAAGGGGTATAGACCAAGAAAATATTTAGATGGTGGTCAAACATCTTAGGGAAAAATGTAGAAAATTGGGATTTGGAAACCATTTGGAATAGTTCTTTAAAGTGCTTCAAGACAGTCAACATGAAACTGGTGCAATTTAAATCCTTACATAATCTATATTACACACCAATATCATTTACTTAGGATGGGTATTTGTAACTCTTCTATCTGCAATAAATGTGGAAAAGAAAATGCTAATTTGATTCATATGTTTTGGCAATGTGACAAAATTCAAAACTTATGGCAGAGTATTATTAGATTATTTGATGATCTGCCAGGACTTCAGAGCAAACTAAATCTTGAAACGTGTCTTATAGGACATTTTGATAAAGCTTTCATATAGACTAAAGAACACAAATACACTGTTCAAATCATATCAGCTTCAGTTAAAAATGTCATTCTTAGGAACTGGATAGATGATAAAGCACCTTCAGTGACGGAGTGGAGGAATGAATGCTTAGAAATCTTACGCTTAGAGAAGATAGCACACTAAGAATACAAGTGGAGAGCAATATGTGCATTTCTTACTTTTAAGCAGGTATATACACATAGTGCTTTTGTCAACAATAGATCATTTTTTTTAAATATCTCTTCCTCTTGCACTATATCTGTTACTACTTCAGAGGAATACTGGATTTCAGAATAGCTTCCTGTCTTCTCTTTCTCTTCTATCTATTTTCATATCCTTCTCACCTCAAATCTTTCTTCTTTCTTAGTAAAAGATAGATGCTACTTCTGAAAAGAACAATAGGGGAATGTAAATTCCCTGGTCAGACACCTGGCAATTGGGCTTTAATGCCAAAAAGTGCAAGGTGCTGCATTTTGGGATGAAGAACCCAAGGAGGAGTTACCAGCAAGGGGGAGTGCAGCTAGCCAAGACAGAGGAGGAGAAGGATCTGGGTGTGCCCATTACAGGGTCAATGAACAACTCGGCACAATGTAGGAAGGCAGCTGCAAAGGCCAACAAAATGCTGGGTTGTATTGCAAGGGGTATATCCTCGAGGAGGGAGGAGGTGATTCTGCCACTGTATAGGTCATTAGTTAGACCACACCTGGAGTACTGCGTGCAGTACTGGCATCCGTATCTGAAGAGGGACATTAAGTTACTGGAGGAGGTGCAGGCGCAAGCGACAAAAGATGATCAAGGGCTGGAGGACTTATCATACGAGAGGAGGTTGAAGGAGTTGAACATGTACTCACTGGAGGAGAGGAGAGAGACAGGGGTGACATGATTGAAACCTCTAAATACATGAAAGGAATAAACAAGGCCAGGTACAGAGGGCTGTTCAAAGTAAGGAGGGAGGCCACCAGGGCCACATGATATGAGACTGGAGCGAGGAAGATTCAGGAGGGAGATGAGGAGACACTTTTTACAGAGAGGGTGGTGGCTGGTGGAATCGTTACCTGCTGAAGTGGTATGCAGTAGAACAGTGGACTGCTTCAAATGAGGATGGGACAGGACAAGGGGGAGGGTTAATGAAGGGGAAGGGTGGAAGGGAGGGGCAGCTGCAGAATAAGGGGTGCTAGCTGCACATTCGAGCAGACTTGATAGACCTCTAGGCCTTTATCTGCTGGCAAATTTCATATGTTCGTATGTTTGTAAATCAACAAATATTAAAAATACATTATAAAGAATAATTATACAAATTCAAGGAAATGTTTATAAGGTTGCATCCCCTGAATGTATAAAATATAGAATTTTATACTCTCTTTTAACAATAATAATATTAAGAGAATGGTTGACATTAGATTATATTAGGAGTGGCATTCTTTATAACACAGTTATTCTATAACTTAGCACCTTGGATTAGGATGCAAATGGTATATTATTGAGATTGTATTTTTGTTCTTTTTGTGTTTTGTATATTGAAGCATGATAACTGTTACTATTTTATCTAATGTAAGTATTGTTTGTAATTCTTTTAAAAGAAAAAAGGCAAATAAAAAGATATTGACAAAAAAAAAGCTTATCTAGGAATGTACCAGAAAAAGATGAGTAAATAATAATAACCGTAATCCATAACACTCATCAAAAAACTGTGAGAAAGAAGAAGCCTCGAATCTCTAGTCAAAAAATGTTAACCCTGTAAAGTGAACCAAATCTCTGGTGAAGTGTTTTCCTTAAATTATTAAGATGGACTTCAAAAGATAATTTTGGGTCAAACGTTATCCCCAAATATTTAAAATTATCTACAAGTTCAATAATGTTACCATCCAGTGTAAGAATCTGAGGAAGATTAACTAATTCAATAACTTTGTTAGAGAATAACATAATTTCAGTTTTACTTAAATTAAGTACCAAACAAGTCACCGAAAGCCAATTCTGGAATGAATCAAAATCAGATTGAACCTCTGCCAAAGCATCATTAGGATTAGAACTGACGCTGTACATTACAGCGTCATCAGCATAAAGTATCAAAAATGTATGAAAACACACAGTAGGAGCAGAGTTCATATAAAGTGAGAAAATCAAGGGGCCAAGAATGGACCCTTGAGGTACCCCACATTTAATAGTACTAAAAGAAGAACTACTATCATCAATTCAAGTGCAATGAGATCTATTTGTAAGATACTCAAAAAAAGAAAAATAAACCTTATCAGAAAAATGTAAATTAGAAAGAATGCCATTTAACAAACCATGCTCCGCCAAATTGAAAGCCTTGGTGAGGTCAACAAAAAGTGCCGCTACTGTTTGTCTTTCGTCCAGGGTACCCTGAATGGCACTAGTGAACCCCACCAAGGCTGTCTCTGTATTATGTAATGGCTTAAAGCCATGTTGGCAATCAGTAAGCAGGTTATATTTGTTTAAATAATGAGAGGTTTGATCCACAATAATTTGTTCCAGAATTTTAGAAAGAGGTGATAAAGAAATAGACCAGTAATTAGTCAACACAGTAGAGTCTTCTGATTTCGGAATGGGAATAATTGTGGCCTTCCTCCAGAGACTAGGAAAAGCCACAACATACATAGAAAAGTTAAACAAAACAGAAAGGGGATAAGAAAAGGAGTTTATTCCTAACTTAATTATTCTGAAATCTATACCATCATGAAGCATATGAGGCAGAGGATCCAATTTCAGGACATATTCCTTAATTAATTCAGGAGAAACATAATTAAAATAAAATTTAGGATGAGACATTTCATTTACAAGTAAGGAGGCATTCGAAGATAAGCCATGAAGAGGCGTTCTACACCTATCTAAGTTACCAAATAATTTATTGAAGGTTTCAGAAACCAGTGTGGAATCACTAAGTGATCCCCAGAATGAATAGAAATATCAGAGTTTTTTTTACCCTGTCCAATCAAACTATTTAAGATATCCCAAGTATGTTTAGGATTACCAAAATATATTTTTTGCTCTGAAAGAAAAATGCAGCTTTTGCTTTATGAATTTCAGATTTGCAATAATTCCTCTGAGATGTATAAATTAACAAAAGAGAGGGGTTAGAACTATTCTTGTACTGTTTCCAACTTGTATCCCATAATCTCATAAGATGAAACAAATCAGGGGAAATCCACTTGTGCTTACTAGCCTTAATCCTCATTCTCTTCAGGGGTGCAAACTTATTAGCCACCCTTAGATAGCCAGAAATACATACATCAAGCATTGCATCAAGATCCCTGATGGATTCAAGTCCAGTCAATTTCAGAGCAAGCAGTCTCTACCACAGCAGGTGTAAGAGACCTGATATTTCTGAATTCAATATATTTAGCCTGCTATGAGAGTGCCTCTTATTGAAATGGCACATATACCACTTGGCTAGTGTCTGTCAGGGCAAGAACTAGCCCCTAAATGGGGCAGCTATGTAGGGTCAGAGCGTATTGATGTCCACCATAGATTGTCAGTCCCATCCCTTGGGGAGACTGAGGGAGCCACCATGAGATCAGTTTACCATTCAGGTCCCAGAATTGCTGCCCCCCATGAAAAGCAAGTGAAGGAAACCTTGCATTAATGCTCCAGTAGAAATCTATTTAAACCTTGACCCTCCCTTTTAATTCCAAAATTTTCAATTTTGGAGAGACTCATGTGCATTTGGGCCACGCCATGTCTCGAGCTGGTTAAGCTGAACAAAAATAACCACACAACGTACTGGCCTAATAAGCTATATGGATGCATTCTCAGCCCAAAAGCTATTTGTAGAACAATTCCTCTCTCGGCTGCTCAGTATTGCTGGATAAAAGCACTGTCAGCCCAAAGAGACATTCTCCCTGTGCTTCTGGTGCTGTTCATCAGTGACCATGGGGAGGCCAGCAAATCCTTTTCCAGATTATCCTTTTCCAAAGAAGGAATCTTGTTTTTATTTATTTATTTATTTATTTATTTATTTTTATTCATTTGCACATTACAGTAACATACAAAGTACCTTCTGGAATCAAAGGAATAAGAGTACATATAGCATAGATGTATAATGCCAGGATTACTCTCCATGGTTCCATCATTACAACATTATGTGGGGACTTTCAAAATGACAACTGTGTAAACAATTCTAATAATACATCAATGCAATGTGGACTATAGCAAGAAGACCACAATGGACTGATAAGAAATTGATAGGTTAGTAATGTCCAGGAGTACTATGATGTTTACAAGCCATCCAGAGCCATTTTTAGTCCATGAATGCAGCAGAGTCGATAATGGTCACAATCATATGAGACATATTTCACTGGTGCCCTCCCTCCCAACTCTAAGGCTCACACTGTAAATTATTCATTACTATAAACAATATCTGTAATCCATAGACAAACAAGAAAAGCATAGAATAAAATAGTCTATTATGTTCCAGACCACCTTACAACAAAAGATAAAGAATGGGCCTTATTGCCACTGTAGAATCGGTCCTGGTTAAATCTATCAGGCAGCAGCTGATAACATTAGGACTCGGTTCTCATTTACACCTTCTGCAGACTGCTTCCCATGTCTTCCTCATTCAAGTCTAGTGCTGGTAGGCCAGCCCAGTGGTGCAGAGGGCTGAGGTGCAAAGTGCCTCACCTGCCATCAACCCAGTGACCCGGGTTCAGGAACAGACTCAGGTTGCTGGGGTTCTGCCAGGGGAGAGGATAGAGCATCTGACGGACTCCTCTCCTGGGGGGTGGTTTGTTTCCCCACTGTCGACTGTCACCAGGTGGAGGCCTGGTGGTAGAACAGGCTGGGGTAGCACATACATGAGGGACTGCCAGTTTGACATAGTGTGTGTGTACCTCCACACGACATGCACTATTGCCTGTCCACGGCAGCGGATAGGAGGGACAGAAAAGAAGAAAAGACATGCTGGCTTTTGAAGCCCCTACTCGCACACCATCCAGAAACACCAGGATCAGCTCGCGGTACATGTTCCTGGGGGGGGAGTGGACCGGCCCCTCCTGGCCCTACCATGAGAGGCAATCCTTGGGAGAACTTGGGTTCAGTAAGCAATGGGGGAGGTGGCATCTGGTCAAGCAAAATGGAGACATGGCTGATAGCCTACCTGCATGCCACCTGGAGAAACATAGAAACATAGAATTTAACTGCAGATAAGGACCGCTTGGCCCACCTAGTCTGCCCATTTCCCTACTTAATGGATAAGCTGCAGATCCTAGTTAACCAACAGCCTACTTCCTCCTACCCCCCACTAGAATTGCCTTATGTCTGTCCCATGCATTCTTGAATTCCCCCACTGTTTTTGATGCCATGACCTCCTCAGGAAGACTGTTCCATGCATCCACAACCCTCTCTGTGAAAAAAATACTTCCTCACATTACCTCTGAGCCATCCCCCCTCTATCTTCAAATTGTGCCCCCTTGTTCTTGCACATCTCTTTTTCTGAAAGATGCTACCCTCTTGGACTTTGTTGATTCCCTTGAGGTACTTGAAAGTTTCTGTCATGTCTCCCCGTCACTCCTTTCCTTGAGGGTATACATATTAAGCTCCTTTAGTCTCTCATTGTATGTCTTCCGGTGTAGACCCTGCACCATTTTGGTTGCCCTCTTCTGGACAGCGTCCACCCTGTCTATGTCTTTGTGGAGATAGGGTCTCCAGAACTGCACACAGTACTCCAGATGGGGTCTCACCAACTGTCTGTACAGAGGGATAACAACTTCCTGTTTTCTACTGGTGATGCCTCTCCCTATGCATCCCAGTATCCCCCCAGCCCTCCTTACTGCCTTCTCACATTGCTTGCCCACCTTTAGGTCATCTGATATGACTACCCCCAGGTCTCTTTCCATTTTTGTTGTTGTCAGTATCTCACCCCTCATTGTGTACTCTTCCCCTGGGTTTTTGTTTCCCAGGTGCATTACTTCTTTGCATTGACTCTAAACTACCATACATTTGACCATTCCTCCAACCTTGCCAAGTCCCTTCTCATCCTTTCCACCCCACCTTGTGTATCAACCCTGTTGCAGATCTCTTTATCGTCTGCAAAGAGACATACTTTTCCTTCCAGTCCCTCTGCAATGTCACTTATAAAGACATTAAAAAGGACTGGTCCCAGTACTGAACCCTGCAGCACCCCACTAGTAACCCCCCTTTCTTCACTGTGGACTCCATTTACTCTTACCCTCTGTGTCCTGTTGTCCAGCCAATGTTTTACCCTGACTACCACCCTGGGACCCACTCCCAGGCTGGCTTATTTGTTTATTAATCTTTTGTGCGGGACTGTGTCGAATGCCTTGCTAAAGTCTAGGTAGGCCATGTCCACAGCCCCTCCCTGGTTTACTACTTTGGTCATCCAGTCAAAGAAATCAATTAGATTCATCTGACATGACCTTTCTGCTGTGAATCCATGCTGCATTGGGTCCTGTGTCCCACTGGCCTCTAGGTACTCAACAATTCTTTCCTTCAGAAGTGATTCCATCATTTTCCCTACCACTGAGGTCAAACTGACAGGTCTGTAGTTTCCTGCCTCTGTCTTGCTCCCACTTTTGTGAAGGAGAATCACATCCGCCCTCCACCAATCCTCAGGTACCACACCATCCTCCCGTGATTTGTTAAAAAGAGTAGTCAGTGGTATTACTAGTTCTCCCCTTAGTTATTTTAGAATTCTGGGGTGAATCCCATCAGGCCCCATTGCTTTGTCCACCTTCAGTTGTAGGAGTTCTTTCAGAACCCTTTCTTCTATGAAAGGACTGATATCGACCCCCCTATCCAGAGTGCTTCTATTGACTGGATTAGATACCTCTCCCTCCTCTTCTTTTGTGAATACTGAGCAGAAGTATTCATTCAGTATCCCTGCTTTTTCACTGTCCCTCTCTGCCCACCCACCCTTCTCTTTATTCAGCCTCAGTATCCCTCCTTTGTCTTTCTTTGCTCCCTAATGTACCTATAAAAGGTTTTATCCCCCTTCTTAACTGAGTTGGCTATCTTTTCCTTGGTTTGGGCCTTTACTATTCTGACTGCCTTCCCCGCTTCCTTCTGCTTTAACTGGTACAGTTCTGTGTCCTGCTCCTTCTGTGTTTCCTTATACTTCCTGAATGCTGTCTTTTTCTCCCTAACCTTCCTCGCCACCTCTTTTGAAAACCATAGTGTTTTTTTCTTTCATTTTGATTTGTTTATTTGCTTCCCACAAAGGCTTGTTACCTCTGTGCTGGCAGTTTTGATGTTTCCCCATTGTTGCTCCACCCCTCCTTCTTGCCTGTTTGCTAGTGCTTTTCTAAGGCACTCTCCCATTTTAACAAAATCAGCCCTCCTGAAGTCGAGTACCTTCACTTTTGTATGGCTTGACTCTACAGCTGAGTTTATTGTGAACCACACTGGTTGGTGGTCACTTGTTCCCAGTTGGCTACCCACTTCTAGATCTGAGATCCTCTCTCCGTCCCCATTTGAGAGTACCAGATCTAAGATTGCTCCCTCCCGAGTGGGATCCAGCACTAGCTGTCTGAGGCATGCCCCCTGTAGGGCATCGAGAATGGCCCTGCTCTTGGATGTGGCTGCAGCAAGGTGCTCCAGTTGACATCTGGCATATTCAGGTCCCCCATTAGCAATATCTCCCTTTCTCTGCCATCCTAAGGATGCCTTCTATCATTTCCTTGTCCATTTCCTCCTCCTGAGATGGGAGTCTCTATACAACCCCTGTGTGGATTGTGGTGCCATTTCCAGTCTCCAGGGTGACCCACAGTGCCTCCTCTCCTCCCTGTTTACCCTTTAGTTCCATTGCTTTGATCCCTTCCCTTACATAGAGAGCTACTCCTCCTCCTCTTCTACCCTCCCTGTCCCTCCTGCAGATTGTGTACCCTGGTATGTTGACATCCCAGTCATGTGTAACCGGTGGGTTACCCCAGGGGTTGGGTTGGTGGTATTTTTGTGTTATTAGCACTGTGTGGTGCCTCCATATATAACCCCCTACCTGGGACCTGGGCTCGGGGAGAAAACTGTTGAAGTTGGGATTCTAAAGTGTGGCTTTTATTCACATCCAACAGAATAACAAAGCATAGATGGACCCCCATGGGGCTACACTCCTGGTAATGCAGATTTATGGAGATCAAAACACATCCTTTGTACACCGAAACCCTCAGGTCTCGAAACACTCTGAGCACTCTGCCCTAACTCAACTTTTTTTCAGTTTCCCTAGCTCGGCTCCATTGCCAGCCCTTTGGACACTTTCCATATAGCATGGAACATTTACTGGTGGCTCCCTAAACCACCTATGAGCACTTCTGGCTCCATCAGGGAATCTTCCTCATCAATCCCACGTCTGGGTACCTTCCTCAGGCACTGGCCAAGCACCTGAGAGAAAGCAACAGGTGTCCCACACTAAACCCGTAGAGGTGAATTCGGTTACTACTGATGGGGGGTCTCCCACCTCTCGCTCCCATAATTCATACCCGGCCATTTTTCTGGACCGTAACACCTCATCCTTAAAAACACTTTGCTGTGTATATTCTCTTTAAATGTATGTCACATCTAATGTACTGTTTTTCCATCCCATTTGTGCTGAACTTGAACATACTTAAAAAGTGGCTGTGTCCATTACTCTAGACCCCCCACAGAGTTAAACAGTCCAATCCCCACATCTTCCAAACTGTACTTGGCTGTCTTTTCCTGACCCCACAGTAACAGTCACTTTAGTTTCATCTTGTCTCAGGTGAAAACACATTGGCCCTTTAGCAGAGCGAACTCACCCCTTGGTTGCAGGTGTCCCATAGGCATTGTCTCTTCAAAGAACTCTCGTCCAGAACTTCTGGTGCCTCAGCACAAACTTAAACTCAGGCAGCTTCTTATTCCCTAGCCGGACCAGGGGGTTTGCCCTTGGAAAACAGGCTGATTCCTTCCCCCCATCCTCGCAGGGATGGGGACCTGAACCACTGAAAGCGGTCTCTACCACTTCCCTTGGCTCTTCTTCTGTTCCTCTCCAGGTGAGAACACACACCTCTACAAAAAAATAGCTCTTTGACAGAGCTTAGGAATCTGAGGGCCTGCTTACAGCAGAGAACCTCCTTCCTCTACTACAGACTCAATTTAAATTCCCTAACGTTCTACTCTAACCTCCAACTGCAACATTCCTGTGTGGCTTATGCAGCTGCAACAGTTCTAAAATGATGTCATCCCTCAGTCTCAGCTGAGACTAAGAACAGAGTGAGACAGTGTGAAATCCATTTAACTGGAGTTTCACAAGCTGCCTGTCCCTGCCTGCCACTAGGTCTAACTGGGATTCTAGTAACCCCAGGAAACGGGGGGGTTACACTCACCCTGGGCCAGGAAAATGACTGTCCACAGTCATTAGTCACCCGGCTTAGGCCATCTCACCCCATGTGTTGACTATGGGGAGGTAGCGCTACCTTCTCCCCTACCATGTGCCAGCACAGGCAGACAACACTAAGGGCCTAGAGGCCTTCGGGTGACGCATCAGCCTCTACTCTACCCGCTGACTATGGGTACCTAGTGGCTCCGGTAGAATTTTCCAGAGCATAGCCCTAATAGATCAGTACTGCAACCCCTACTGCAGGTCAGGGCCACAGCCTGTCTATCCCCCCTAGCCCTCTAGGGAAAATCTGTCTGCCTCTAACTCAATATTCCCAAAACAAAACAAACAGGGGACCTCCCCCCCAACCTGGGACACCATGCAGCCACACACCAGGAGCTAATACCATACACTATGCATTACTCCCACACTCCCCCACAACCATACCTGTGGAAGGAAAAGTTACACACAGTAACAACAATAACAACAACAGTACTTTAAACACTACACTGTAAAGTACTACTGAGGAACTCCACTGAGTCCCTCCTCCTCTTCTTGACTTCTCTTCTTATCTTCTTCAGGAACACCTGCAAGAAAAAGAAAGACAACACACACTCCTAATTTGCATACATGGCCTATCTAAACCCCTACCATCAAAACACTGGAGAATCCCAAAAAAGATTTTTTTTAGAAAAGTAGAAAAAACAGTATAAACATTAGAAAACAGTAAAAACAATGACATTATTTACAATACACCATATTTGGGGGATGGAGTGCCCTAAAAGTCCCATCTAGTGACCACAGTGCCTGAAGGCAAGTCCATTAAAGAGTCTTTCCTGGGCCGGAGCCCGGTGAAGCACGGTTCTAGCAGGCCAAAGTCCCGAAGGGGAGAGTCTTTGAGGACAGTTCAAACATCTGGAGTCTGCTAGTGTAGGGTGTGTACTGCAATGTCATAAGAATAGAAAAGTCTGGACTTACCAGTCCCTTGTGGAACAACACGATACCACACCTGGTCCTCGGCCGAAGACTCTCCCTGGCAGCATTCTTCCGATACAGCTGGGAAGACATCTTCCGGGAAATGACAGGAGGGCACATCTGGAAACTGCTGGGGTGATGTCATCTCTGGAGATGGAACCTTGGAACAGGAACAAAAAGGAAAACAGCTGGTCTGAAGTCATCTGATACCCAGGCGATGAATCAGGATACAGCTGGGTTGGTGTCCTCTCTGGATCTGAAGTCATCTAGTGGGCCAGTCAATGGATTCTGGAAGGCCAGTACACTGTAGAACTGATGAATGTGGGGCACCTGAGTCCTGGATGTCCAGACTGGCAGAACAACATAGGTTCGGCAACTGCTGGAGTGGCAGCACTGGCTACCACTGCTCTGCTTTCCATTTGGTAGGCATGGGAACATTCGCAGGAAGGTCTTTGCATAGTGGCCAATAGCACAATGGGTCAGGTGCTTGAATTATCACCCCATCTGGGCGCTCATAATTCACACTGTGAAAGGTTTCATGTCCCTCTCCATCCACAATTCGAACAGTGTCAATAAACAGTGTTCTGCCTCTTTTCCACTGGCTGTATTTTTCTTGAAACATTCTGTTCTTGCCATGCTTGTTTGCACCAGGATGCACACATTTCATTGCTTCTTCCCAAATCCAGGATTTCCTGCTTTTTTCAATCTCCTCCCAGACTCTCCGAGGAAAGGTAGGAAAGGACATCCTGTAGATTTCATTCACTTTCCTATGAACCAGTCTTTCCTCTTTACTAGCTTTGGTCAGCTTGAGACCTCTGGCCTGGCTTGGGCGTGGCCAGTTCTGGTTCTGCCAGCTACGCATTCCTAACGACACAAAAAATGGATCCCTGGCTTCTTCTTGCACAGCCAGGGCAGTGGAATCACCACTCTCTTCCATGCGTTCCTCTGAGGCAAGAGCTTGAGGCTGTGTACCAGTTCCTTTTTCACAAGGCCACATAGGTTCCCCCTCTTCTTCTTCCTCATTGAGAATCTGTGCCCAGGAGTGAGCAGTCGTCTTCACTCCTGAGACTGTCCGCTCTTTGCTGGGCGCGGAGGTCGAAACCTCCCATTCAAAGGCCTCCCTCGTCTCGTCTTCACCTATGAGACTTGGGCTAGGCCCCTCTCTCCAAGGGTCTACTGATGCTCTTCCTGAAATGTCTCTCTGTGATTCAGACTCTGGAACATCAGCACATTGTTCTGTCTGTAAATCTGCACCCTGTAGCTTCATGCCACACTCTGAGGGGCCTTCTCCAACAGGCTCCGCCTGGTGCTATGTGCTGCCAACTGCAGATTCTTGAACTTTTGTCCATGTGGGAGCCAAACGAATCTTGGGTGCTTTAACCAAATCATATTTCTCTAGGCACCCAGAACAGTGAGGTACCATAAAGACGTCCCTTCCAGCATTTAAGTACATCAAACATACTCGCACTGGATATTCAGGAATCGCCACACAAGGAGGCAGTCGTCCTCCGTAGTAACATCTCTCAATGTCCCTTAACTTGTTAACTTCTACTGCTATCACAGCCCAGGCATGATTCTGGTAGCAGGCTGGTCCTGAAGCCATGACTGCAGAGAAAAATAAACACACGCTCACTGTTATTTCAAGTCCCACATCACTGAAATTTGTTTTTCTTTCAAAATGGCTCCTCTGCTGCTGTGTTTACATTACTACCCCACCCTATAATGGTGGCGGCAGCACTCCTACACATCAATATTCTGTAAATGGGTCAAGCCACTGCGCATCCGATTTAGACACTCTTCTGATAACTTTGCTCAAACTGCACAAACTTGCACTGTTTTTTTCTGCTAGCACATGTATATGATTTACCACTGACATTTTACTTGCTGAAGACACTGCTCTAGCTTACAGTCCCTTAAAGCCTCAGTATTTCATAGCACAGGATTGCCTGTGTTTCTTGCTGCATATCTCATACAACTCACAGTCTCTCACTTGGCTTTGAAAATTATACTGACGCTGAACCTATAATTATGCTCACAGTTGGTTGCTTAGAATTCTTGCTTTTAGCTAGTTAAACTGACACAGTCCTTCTTTGCAAAGCGATTACACTGCTAACACACAGATTCAGATGGCTTTTGGCAAAATCACTTAGTTTGAGCTGTTTCATTTTGCTGGTACTCACTGTTATCAGTAGTTATTTGCTGCGGTGGAAAAACGGCCTGCAGCCAGTCCTGGAGGCCTCTGGGAGGAAGCGGGTTGGCAATCTTGCCGATTGTCCCTCTGAACACCACACTCACAGTCCAGTCGATCGAGATGCGGGTTGAGCCCAAATTTAAGCAGAAAAGTCAGTTTTTAAACTTTTTACAGCACTTTCAATCACCACGATGCTCATCCTAACAAGCCAGTTCGCACACTCCACTCACTCTCCCTCTCGAATGCTGTGCAGTCGCTCTAGAGCTGGCTTGGGGGTGAGACTGATTGCAGTCTCACCAATCACTCGACGCCATGCAAATGAGCCTCTTTCCTCTCGAATGCTCTTCTCCTCACGGCGATCATTGAGCAGGCAAAATTTAAACTGCAAACCACTTTTTTTTTTCTCAACTGTAGCTCCTCGGAAGGAGCCCATTTCAACCATTTTTCATGGCCATTAAGCACAACAAGTCTCTCAGTCCACACAGAAAGCATTTCCAACATCTAGGGCACAATTTTCCTTTTGCTACCCACACTTTTCCACACTTTTCTTTGTCACAATACTTTAAAAAACAAACAAACTGGCAAACGCTGTAATTTGATGCAGGACAAGGGCATACACACTTGGGCTTTACTGCTCCTTGGTAACAGTTGCCAATATCACAACAGCAGATAGACAGCAGCACGCAGTGGCACATTTAGTTTACATTGCTTCAGCTTTTTGGGCTACGTACTGCCAGAGAGCCAAAATGCTAGCCACTATCCGAGCAACCTTTCTTGCATTTTCTCCCAAATTTCAACAGAATCCCAGCTGTCGCCTCCAATTCTTTTGTAACCGTGGTTACCCAGGGCTGGGTTGGTGGTATTTTTGTGTTATTAGCGCCTGTGTGTGCCTCCATATGTAACCCCTACCTGGGACCTGGGCTCGGGGAGAAAACTGTTGCTCGGTATTTTGGCTAGGTTTAACTTCTAGTCAGGGGAACCCAAGTAACTCCGGACACAGGAAGCAATAACTGTAATGTCCAATACCAGAAGTTGGGATTCTAAAGTGAAACATAGAAACATAGACTTTGATGGCAGATAAGGACCGCTAGGCCCATCTAGTCTGCCCATTTCCCTACCTACAGGATAGGCCGCAGATCCTAGTTAACCAACAGCCTATTTCTTCCTAATTCCCCCACAAGAATTGCCTTATGTCTGTCCCATGCATTCTTGAATTCTCCCACAGTTTTAGAACCCACAACCTCCTCAGGAAGGCTGCTCCATGCATCCACTACCTCTCTGTGAAATAATACTTCCTCACATTGCCACTGAACCGCCTCCTTCTATCTTTAAATTGTGTCCCCTTGTTCTTGCAAGTCTTTTTCTGAAAGATGCTACCCTCTTGGACTTTGTTGATTCCACTGAGGTACTTAAAAGTTTCTATCATGTCCCCCTCTCCCTTCTTTCCTCAAGGGTATACATATTAAGCTCCTTTAGTCTCTCCTCATCACGGCTTCTCTTGCAGACCCTGCACCATTTTAGTTGCCCTCCTCTGGACTGCCTCTATCCTGTCTATGTCCTTGCGGAGATGGGGTCTCCAGAACTGGACACAGTACTCAGATTGGGTCTCACCAACTGTCTGTACAGAGGGATAACAACTTCCTGTTTTCTGCTGATGATGCCTCTCCTATACATCCCAGTATACCCCAGCCCTCCCTACTGCCTTCTCACATTGCTTGCTAACCTTAAGGTCATCTGATATGATTACCCCCAGGTCCCTTTCCTTTTTTGTTGTTGTTACTACCTCCCCACCCATTGTGTATTCTTCCCCTGGGCTTTTATTCACATCCAACAGAATAACAAAGCATAGATGGACCCCCCACGGGGCTACACTCCTGGTAATGCAGATTTATGGAGATCAGAACACATCCTCTTTACACCGAAACTCTCAGGTCTCAAAACACTCTGGGCACTCTGCCCTAACTCAACTCTTTTTCGATTTCCCTAGCTCGGCTCCATTGCTAGCCCTTTGGACAATTTCCATATAGCATGGAACATTTACTGGTGGCTCCCTAAACCACCTATGAGCACTTCTGGCTCCATCAGGGAATCTTCCTCATCAATCCCACGTCTGGGTACCTTCCTCAGGCACTGGCCAAGTACCTGAAAGAAAGCAATAGGTGTCCCAAAGCAAACCTGTAGAGGTGAATTTGGTTACTACTGATGGGGGGGTCTCCCACCTCTCGCTCCCATAATTCATACCCGGCCATTTCTCTGGACTGTAACACCTCATCCTTAAAAACACTTTGCTGTGTAGATTCTCTTTAAATGTATGTCACATCCAGTCTACTGTTTATCCATCCCATTTGTGCTGAACTTGAACATACTTAAAAAGTGGCTGTGTCCATTACTCTAGACCCCCCACAGAGTTAAACAGTCCAATTCTCACATCTTCCAAACTGTACTTGGCTGTCTTTTCCTGACCCCACAGTGACAGTCACTTTAGTTTCATCTTGTCTCAGGTGAAAACACATTCGCACTTTAGCACAGCGAACTTACCCCTTGGTTGCAGGTGCCCCACAGGCATTGTCTCTTCAAAGAAATCTCGTCCAGAACTTCTGGTGCCTCAGCACGAACTTAAGCTCAGGCAGCTTCTTGTTCCCTAGCCGGACCAGGGGGTTTGCCCCTGGAAAACAGGCTGATTCCTTACCCCCATCCCCGCAGGGATGGGGCCCTGAACCACTGAAAGCGGTCTCTGCCACTTCACTTGGCTCTTCTTGTGTTCCTTTCCAGGTGAGAACACACACCTCTTCAAAAAAATAGCTCTTTGACAGGGCTTAGGACTCTGAGGGCCTGCTTACAGCAGAGCACCTCCTTCCTCTACTACAGACTGCAACAGACTCAATTCAAATTCCCCAACGTTCTACTCTAACCTCCAACTGCAACATTCCTGTGTGGCTTATGCAGCTGCGACAGTTCTAAAATGATGTCATCCCTCAGTCTCAGCTGAGACTGAGAACAGAGTGAGACAGTGTGAAATCCATTTAACTGGAGTTTCACAAACTGCCCGTCCCTGCCTGCCACTAGGTCTAACTGGGATTCTAGTAACCCTGGGTAACAGGGGGGTTACACATTGTTCTCTGTGTACCATGTTTCTGTGACTGCCACGATATCCAGGCATCCCTCTTTCATCAAGGCCACCAGTTCAGGGAGCTTGTTATCTAGATTATGGGCATTGGTACTCATTACCCTCCATTTTTTGATGGCCTTACCCCTTTTTGCCCCATCCCTGTGCTTACTGCCTCTGTCTTTTTCTTCATTTACCCCGCCCTTCTCCCTATCGACTTCTCTATCTTGGTGTTTACCTCACTAACTACCCTTAGTTTTGGGGGGGCTAGGATTTCCCTTTCCTTTTTCAGTGCCTCCCCCCTTAGTTAGTTTAAATGCTTGCCAGTGAAGCATTTAAACCTATCACCTAGGATCCTGGCTCCCCTTCTGGACAGATACAGACCATCGCACCAGTATAGGCCTGCATCCCTCCAGGTGGACCTCCAGTCCCCAGTGAAGCCAAAACCCTGAGCTCTGCACCAGTTTTTCAACCACTGATTGAATCCCATGGTGCGGAGCACCCTAGCCTCACCCATACCATAGACAGGCAGCACCTCCGAGAAGGTTACCGTGCATGCTACTTATCTAAGGCCCCTCCCCAACTCCACAAACTCCTCCTGCACTGCTCTGATCCCTTTCCCAGCCAGGTCATTTGTCCCTAGGTGGACAATGACATCCAACTCCCTCCTGCAGCTGGTCCCATGATCCTGAGGATTTGCTCCCTGTCCCTCCAAGCCATGGCGCCAGGAAGGCACCTTACCTCCCTCTCCCTCTCCCCTCCCTCCCCCAGTTCTATCCTCCTAACAATGGAGTCCCCCACCAGGAGTTGTTTCCTTCCCCTGTGGTGTCCCATGCCACCCTCCTGTGGGTCTCCTTTGTGGAAGTTCCCAGCATCCTCCCTGCTGTCCACTGCAGGTGCCTCCATAGATGAACCACACTCTGCCAGAATGGCATATGAAATGTGGTGAGGTACAACTGGAGGGATGTGCCTCTGTTCCACCACCTTCATTATCCCAGAGCCCACTGTGATCCAACCGCTCCTCTTTTTTGGTAACCTCTGAGGCAGCGGCGGTGGCCCTGGTGGTCCCTGGTTGGGAAAGGAGGTCCCCCGAATCCTGGCAAATCTCCCAGAAGACTGCTGCTCCACAGCCCACTGCACTGCACTGCACCACTCCCATCATGTCTTATTTGTGGCCCTTTAACTGTTGTTTTGTATACTTGCTCCTTCCTGTCTCTGTTTATTTTTTTTTTTATATATTTTTTTCCTCCCTACTTTCCTACTGCCTCCATGCCCTTAAAGCTCCTGATCTTCCTGTTCTGAGACAGTAAGTTCCTATATTCCTCAGTAGTCTCCTTCGTACTTGCTCAGAATCAGACCTCCAGCAGCTAGGGGGGGATGAAGAGCTACTTTTTTCCTTCTAGGATGGTGAGTCTTTTGTACCTCTGTGATCACTCCCTTCCTGCTCCCAAACAGGAAGTTCTTGTTGTCAGTCAAATCCTGTACATATAAAAGTAGAACTGACTAAGGGTGGGGGTCAGGGCAATATAGTCCCAGTAAAGTTCTAACAGCAGCTCCTTCCTCTTGCTGTCCTCTGCCACAAGCTATCTAGGTCTGTTTTTAAATGCAAACACCTGGCTTCCTTCTCTCTAAGCCACTCCCCCTAATTCACAGTTTCTTTCTTTTCCTAGCTAACTGCACAGATAACAATTCCTTCACCCAACTCAAACACACTCTTTTTTTGTTTTTGTTTGTTTTTACCCTAAATTGAAGTTCCCAGTAGTAGAGTTCCAGTTCTTTAATCCAGTAGAGTAGTAAAGTTCTAACAGCAGCTCCTTCCTCTTGCTGTTCTTAATGGGGAAAAAGGTTTAGGGCCAGAAGAAGACAAGCTTGCAGGAACTTAAGCAGGTTTGACCCTTCACACCCCTCCGGCACACCAAATAATCTTACATTCTGTGCCCTCTGGGCGTTCCCCAAGGCCTCTGGCTGATACCTCAAGTGGCAGTTTTCCTGCACAGGTTTGCTTGTTGCTGCCAGAGCTTGCATGGCTTGGGTGTCAGCTACAGTTGCTGTGGAAGTAGCCACCTCTATTTTCATGTCTTGCTCCCCCATCTGAGGATGCAGGATGTCTTTCACCAGGGTCTGCAGAATTTCAATAAGGGAGCCAGCTTTGTTCTTTGTACCCTCTGATAGCCCATGGATTCTTTTTTTTTTACTCTGTTTGTTTCTCCACCTGCTGTTCCCCATCCTGGCAGCATCCCCCCCAGCCTCATCACTGACCCATCTCATGGACTTACAGGTTAACTGCCACTTACACAGAGCCATATTGGCAGGCGGCCTGCCACATAGGGTCATGCGGTGCCTACAGGGGTGGGTGTCAAGCAAGCTGGGCTGTTATTCTCCATTTTTCTCTCTGGGACATCTGCATGTGATGCATGTAGGCACCTGCATATTGAGGCACAAGCGTGCTGCATCAGCATCCACCCCCCCTCCCCATCAGCTGATCCCGCTGGTGCTGCCACCCGGCCTCCACTAGGTTGCAGGTAAGGGGTGGGACTCAGAATCCCTCCTCCCCAAGGGAAAAAAGCTGTGTTAGAACCCTTAATCCTCCCTCACTGGCCAGTCCCCGAGTGACCCTGGTCCATTCCCAAACTCAGGTCGCCGGTGTGACTGGAGGTAAGGTGCCAGCGCCTCAGCATGCAAGCCATGAACAGTTGTGCTGCTAAGCTAAGAAAAAAGGGCTTACCGCTGCTGTGATGTCAGTCTGCCTTTACCTCTCCATAAGACTGCTGTTATGATTAGGGAGTTCCCAGTCCAAGTACAGATTCTACTGACTTCTGCTTCTGGGCTTGGTAAATGATTACAGAAATGCTGTGATATCTGCCAAAGTGTTATCCAATTGTTTTTTTCTTAGACTGCTGCCCAAAGCCTTTTACTGTCATCACTGGGTGCTGACGTTCTCCTGTCAGTGCTGCTGCTTCAGTTGGGGGGGAGGCAACAATGCTGTATTACTTCAGTTCTTGCCTCATTTCCTCCATCAAAGTATATTGCCAGTCACCGCTAGACAGACTCGCAACCATGTGGGCCAGGAAGGGGAAGGGGGTGGAACCTTTTTTTTCTTAATTGAGCTTTTTTATTGTGAAGAAGTGCAATTGTACATCACATGGTGATAAAACTTCATGAAACAAGGTAGCACAGTGGATCATAGCATGACAGCATACATTAACTAGGAAGGGGGTCTGACCCTTGACTTTCTGTTGTTTAAGCACTCTGTTTGGTGGGGTGTAGCCTGTCTGCTTCTCCAAGAAACCCAGGGCATAATCGTGGTCAAAATGTATTTTGCAACCACCTTACAACTACTCCCATTTGTTTTGGTCCAGTATTCCCCTCTCCCTGACCGTGATCATGTTACGTGACAACGCCCATGTTCTTTATTTGCTGCACCCCCACTCTGTTAGCTTACTTTGATCACTAAAAACAGAGAATGCAGTGTACACCTTCCCCCCATGGCAAATCTGAAAAATATAATATTCTATCTGTCTGAATTGGCCAATTACTTATTATCTCCAATAGGAGTGGGGGTCTTTTGGTATTCACATCAGTGCCCCACAGTGAAGTTGCCCAGCTACCATACTTCAAGGTAAATCACCTATCAGCTGGGTCCCTATTCTAAAATGCAACTGCCTGAATTAGCTTTCTTTATATAAGGTGAACTGCCTAAATTGTCTTGCTTTAACTAAGGTACTGTACAAAACCAGTAGCTTATACAAAAAGGTCTCAATGAGGACTGGGACCTTAAACTCTTTTTGTAGAACTATGCAAGGTTTTAGGCACTCAGATTGATGCGAGCATTTTCTTTTCTTTGAGTAATGTATGTTTAAACTATAAATGCAGGCTTAATAGATTCATGCAATATTAAATTTGAAATTTGCCATCCTGAACCTTCCCATGCTATTACAAATGGCGGCTTTTCTCTCTTCTCTTGCAGTGCTATAATTGGTGAGCATGCCTCGATTCAAGCAGATTCCCTACAAGTGCAGACTATGCCAGTGAAACATGAGTGATTACAATATGAGTTTTTGCTACCAAGGCAGTCTGCCTGCTTAAGTCTTTAATCACTAAGTATCTAAACAGAAAATAAATTTTTTTTTTGGTGGAACTTTTCTTGTCTTTTTGATACCATGAATTTCAAATGTATGGTGTACTCATTTATTGTGATATACTTTCTCTGTGATCTAACAGCATATTTGAACTTCTATATTGTTATCTACAATTTTTATATCTGTACACGTACTGTCTTCTCTGCACAATCTTTTAGTATGAATTTTCCTTTTTTGGAGCAATTATTTATTATTTTAAGGTGTAGGAGGAGCTTGGAGCTTGGTCTCCATGGCTATGACTTGATCTACAATGTGAACATCATCAGTGTGGTACGTCTTGATGTAGTAGCCCGAAACCTTTAAATCATAGCACAGCAGCTCAGAACCCTGCCCCCGATGAAGCTTTACATAGGGAAGTGCCGGAGCACCTTGGTGTAAGTGATTTAACATTGTGAGTATCCTGCTTTGTCTATTTTAGCCTAATACATTTTAATCACTGTAATCTAGCTGTTGTGCTTGACTTTTACTTCTTTCAGTGTGTGCTGCATTCTGTGTTTTTCCATGCTCCTGCCCCCCTGACGGAGTCTCCCAGTGAGCTGAAGTGCTAGGGTACTGGTGAGAGGCCTGGCTGACTAAGTTTGTGATGCTTTTTGCACAGAGCACATTTTTGAATGGAACATTGCACAGCCATTTGCTGCAAAAAATTGGGTCTGATCTTCCAGTTGATGTAATGTCTGGCTCATTTTCAGTAAGTGTGTAAGCCTTATGAAATGAACTGAACTTGCTGCATGAAAACATAAATCTGCAGCCTTGATCCTGATCTTGTAAACATGGTAGCAGTCATTTGTGTTTATTTGCACCGACCTGTAAACACCACATTAGTTTCTGCACTCTTACTTTGTAACTTGTCTTATTTGTCTACAATATGAAGCAATAGTCTCTGCATCTGGTCATCCTGTTCCTGTGTATCAGTGATCCACTTCTTTGATGCATCTATTTTATGCACCACTGCATTCAAATCCAACCTGAGATCTTTCATTACTTCTTTATTCTCCTCCTGACAGGTAAACATTTCTGTCAGTAGTTGTTGCAAGTCTGGGGCAGCTGAGAATTGAGAGACCTCTTGTTCTGATTGTATACATGTGGATGGGAAGATGGCACCATCAGGTCCATCTGCATCCACAAGCTGCTTAAGTCTCCGATTGATGTAGGTTGCATTCATCGTTCTCCTCCCTCCACAAGACACAGTATTAATGGAAATCTGTAGTTTTCTCATGTTTTCAAGGGGTTATACATGGATGACAGTGGGCTCAGGGAGGATTAGAGCGGTCAGGCAGAGGCACATCCCAGATCCTATTCCACTCAAGAACTCATATGCCACACTGGCAAATGGAGACAACCAAATAGAGGTACCCAGAGAAGTGGAAGGAATGGATGTGGAGGTTAGCCAAGGAAGTGACCTCAGCGGGAAAGCAGTGGACCCCAGAGGAGGAGGAGGAGGAGGAAGCGAATCCAGGTGGGGGACTCCATCATAAGAGGGATCCAGCTAGGAACACAGGAGGGGGAGGACAGGGAGGTGAGGTGCCTACCAGGTGCCACGGCGTGGAGGGATGGAAGGAAGATCCTGGGGATCACTGGGAAGGCAAGACAGGAAGGTGAGCTGGATGTCATTATCCACCTAGGTACTAATGACCTGGCAAATGGGGAGCCAAAGGAAGTTCAGGAAGAGTTTAGGAAATTGGGGAGTGGTCTCAAGTAAGTAGCTACTTCTGTCACTTTCTCAGAAGTACTATCTGTGAGAGGCAAGGGAGAGCATAGGGGTGCATGCACCAGGAACTTTAACTCATGGGTGAAGAACTGGTGCTGTGAGGAAGGGTTTGGATTCATTGGTGACTGGGGACTCACCTGGAGGGATGGAGGGATGGAGGTTTGTTCAAGCCTGATGGCCTGCATCCATCCTGGAGGGGAATCCAAGCACTCAATGATAAGTTTAAATGCTACATTGACAAGCATTTAAACTAGCAAAGGGGTGGCAGGCCAGCAAGGAGGGTACCTACGCTCACCCCCACAGTTTGCAGTGGAACCAGTGAACCAGAGGAGTGGCTATCTCTACAAAGCAGTGTGCAAAAGATGGAGATTAGTGCCCAAGAGGTGGATAGGCAGAAAAGGGGCAAAATTCAACAAAAGAGCAGACAGCAAGGAGAACCAGGGATAAAGGACAACCAAGGAAGAGGCTGGAGTAGAACAGCGAAACAGTCTAGGGAGGTCAAATCATGGAAAGCCATGTGCAAATGCCAGGAGCCTTAGCAACAAGATGGAAGATCTGGAGGCTGTCATGGTGCAGTCAGACTTGGACATTGTGGCCATCACTGAAACCTGTGTAATGATAACCACAACTGGAGATGGCCATACCTGGCTACAACATATTCAGAAGAGAAAGGGCAGGCAGGAAGGAGGAGGTGGCACTGTATGTGAAAAATGACATAAGGGCATGAGATCCAGGAGGAACAAAATGGGGGAGATATACTGTGGGTTAAGCTGGAAAGGAAAATGGGGCCAGCCATCTGCACAGGTGTGGTCTATAGACCACCAGCTCAGGAGGAAGAAATAGATGGGGAGCTGATGCTAGCCATCCAAAGGATGGCAGACAAGGGTAAGGTAGTACTTGTTGGAGACTTCAATATTCCAGACGTGGACTGGAGCATCCCAGCAGCAGCATCAACTAGGAGCAGATTTATCCTGAACTCCCTTCATGGTGCCTTCCTCAAGCAACTGGTCATGGAACCAACTTGGCAGAAGGCAATACTGGACCTTGTGCTCACAAAAAGGGACAGTGTGATGGAGGGTAACAGTGTGGGGAGCACCTGGGGAACAGTGATCACTAGTCATTGTGGTTTGAAATCACAGAGAGAGCAGAACCAAACCACACAAAAACACGTATCCTGGATTTTAGGGGGGCAGACTTTGGAAAATTGGGGAGATACTTGAAAGAGGCATTAAGGGGAATGGGGCAGGAATCGGGTTGAGGAACAGTGGGCAGTATTTAAAATGGGGATTACAAGAGCAACAGAATTATGCATTAAGCAGGTTAACAAGAGGAAAAGGAAGAGGAGACCATTACATTTTCCAATGTGGTAGCAAAGAAAGTGAAAGCCAAAAAGATTGCATTCAGGCAATACAAAAAGACACAGGCAGAAGGGGATAGGGAGAAGTACCAGGAGAAGCAAAGGGAGGCAGGGAGGTCAGTAAGGGAAGCCAAAGCTCAGACAGAAGAACACATTGCAAAATCAGTGGGTAGAGGGGACAAAACCTTTTACAGGTACATAAGTGAAAAAAGAAAGACAAAGGGAGGGATAGTGAGACTGAAGGGGGAGGATGGGGCCGTGGAGGATGACAACAGTAAAGCTGACATATTGAACAGGTATTTTTGCTCAGTCTTTACTGAGGAAGAGGAGGGTAATGAGTTTGAAGGAGTACAAGGGTGAGAATGGTGCAGAAATGGACACAAGTCTCTTTAGTAAGAAAGGTCCTGAAGGAACTGGAAGTAATAAGAGTTGATAAAGCAATGGGGCAGATGGGGTGCACCCCAGGGTCCTTAAAGAACTAAGAGAGGTGGTGGCTGAACCTCTGGCTATCCTGTTTAGCCAGTCACTGGAAACAGGGGAGGTACCCAAAGACTGGAGGACAGCAGATGTAGTCCCCTTATAGAAAAGTGGGAACAAAGAGGAAGCAGGGAACTACAGACCAGTCAGCCTCACCTCGGTAGTGGGGAAGATCATGGAAGCACTACTGAAGGAGAGATTGGTGGAACATCTGGTTGTCAATGGACTACAGGACCCAAGGCAGCATGGTTTCACCAGGGGGAGGTCATGTCAGACCAACCTCATTGAATTTTTTGACTGGGTGACTAGGGAGGTGGATCAGGGAGGGCAGTCGACATGGCCTATCTGGACTTCAGCAAGGCCTTTGACACTGTGCCACATAGAAGACTATTACAAAACTGGAGAATATGGGTGTGGGCAGGACAGTAGTGTGGTGGGTAGGTAACTGGCTGGGTGGCAGGACACAGAGGGTGGTGGTAAATGGCTGTCACTCCACAGAGGAAGAGTGACCAGTGGGGTACCACAGGGATTAGTGCTGGGACGGTTGTATTCAACATCTTCATCAGTGACATTGCACAGGACCTAGAAGGCAGAATTTCACTGTTCGCTGATGACACAAAGCTCTGTAACAGAGTAGACACACCAGAGTGTAGACAGAATGAGAAGGACCTGCAGAAACTTGAAGAATGGTCAGGGGTTTGGCAGTTGAAATTCAATGCAAAGAAGTGCAAGATAATGCATATGAGGCACAAAACTCTGGCACAATATATCAGTTGGGGGTGAGGATATAGCATGCACAAGCGGAAAGGAATCTTGGGGTTATCATCTCTGATGACCTCAAGGTAAGGCAAACAGTGTGACAAGGCAGCAGGTAAAGCAAATAGGATGCTGGGATGTATAGGCAGGGCATCACCAGCAGGAAAGGAGGTCATAATTCCACTATACAAGACACTAGTGAGGCCCCACCTGGAGTACAGGGTACAGTTCTGGAGACCTTACCTATGTAAGGACATAGACAGGGTAGAGAAGGTTCAGAGGAGGGCAACAAAGATGGTGCATGGATTGCATCACAAGTCCTATGAGGACAGGTTGAAGGAACTGAACATGTACTCCCTGGAGGAGAGGAGGGAGAGAGGGGCTATAATAGAGACATACAAGTATCTTACAGGGAGAAACAGGGTGCAGGAATACACTATTTTTAAGTGAAAAAGATGTTCCAGGACTAGAGGGCATGGGATGAAGTTCGAGGGAGGACGATTCAGAGGAAACATGAGGAAGAATTTCTTCACAGAACAGGTGGTGGACAAGTGGAACACCCTGCCAGAGGAAGTGGTGGGGGCTGAAACAATCACGGGATTTAAGAATGCATGGGATAGACATAAAGGAATTCTGGAGGTCAGGGGTAAGGGGCAACAGACTTCTAGGAAAACATAGACTGAACTTACAAGCTCAAATGGGCAGACTGGGTGGGCCATAGGCCCTTATCTGCCGACACTGTCTATGTATCTACTGTATGTATCTATGTATACACCGATCGTTCAAGGGGTTATACACAGAACGAAGAGGGAGCTTCGGAATTAAGTTGTGGCCATGAGGGTGGTGTCATCAGAAGTTACAAAGCTGATCTTTTAAGGTCATAGGTTAAAAACTTAGAATTCAGTTCAGTTAATGTTTTTTGTATTTGTAGTTTTATGTTTTCAAACTGTTTATTTCAGTTTTTCTGGTCTGTTTGTATTCCACATTAGTTTTGTTGCATTGTATAAGTTTTGTGTAAATATTAAATATTTTACATTATAGTGGTGTGGAAGCACCGCTGAAATACTAACAGCACAATTCCCTAGAACCCCACACTTTTACTCTCTCACTAAGATTCATAAGAATCCAGTCTAGCCACCATGAAGGCTGATAGTGTCAGGGGTCGGGTCACTATTAGCGCCATTATCAAAGTATATTAATTACTTCTTGCAACCATTGATCCAGGGAGTACCCACTTACATAAAGGACACCACACACATGTTACATTTGATAAGGGAGCTTAATAATACATAGATTGAGGATTGTATTCAAGTTGCAATCGATGTAAAAGAGATGTATACCTCAGTTCCTAATATGGAAGGTATAGAAGCAATGGGTTCTATTCTTGACGGTAGACCAACAGGTTCAAAACCCGGTTATTGCAGGTTATCCTTCCCCTCAGTTGATAAGGCCCTTGCCTACTTCAAAGAAATCTTTCTTGTAAACTGGAACCCCTTTGCCCCACTCAAACAAATCAGAGTCAGAGGTAACCACTTACCTTGGATTACCCCTGAATTTCTGGCCTGCCTCTGGGCTAGAGATCAAGCCTGGAAGCGTCATAAAGCTACCCAGCATCCTAGTGACCTCGCAAACTTCTGCATGCTCGCAAACGCTTGCACCAGGACTACAAGGCTAACCAAGTCTAAATATTTCAAATCTGCCTTCATCACCAACATAAATTCCACTTCAGAGTTCTGGAAGGTGGTCCACACCCTATTTATCCTCTCATCTCACCCACCGCCCCCGGTACTTAAAGAAAATAGCTCACTAGTGTCTGAGCCACCAGCTGTAGCTGCATAATTTAACTCCTACTATATCTCCTGTGCCACTGAGCTACTGAAATCCTTCCCCTCTTACCCTTCCCCCTCCCCACTCTCTACTGGTGTGCCCCCTCCACCACCCTCCCACCTTCCCTTCTCTTTCGCTACTGTAACCCCAAATGATGCCCTAAATGCCCTCCTCACCATCAACCCCTCTAAAGGTGTCTCCCCGATGGCCTTGATCCAAAACTCCTCTCCCTCTCCACTTCTGCCATTCCCTACCCTCTCTCAATAATCTTAAATCTCATTCTCTACTGCCTCAGTCCCCTCTTTATGAAAACATGCTGTGGTCCTCCCTCTACCCAAAGGGGGTGACCCCTCATCCCCTGGCAACTATCATCCCATTTCTCTCCTCCCTACCCTTGCCAAGCTTCAAGAACACATTGTCCTCTCCCAACTCACCTCTTTTCTATCTGACACCTCCTTTTTCACCCCTTTCCAGTCTGGTTTCAGGAAAAAACACTCAACCACCACCTGTCTCCTACAGCTCACAGACTCCATCCTAACCAGGATGGACAATGGCCAAATTACCTCTGCCATTTTTGTCGACCTGGCCGAGGTCTTCAACATTATCTCTCACTCCCTTCTCCTTGACTCACTCCCAGCAGCTGGCCTATCTCCCTTCGCCACAAACTGGTTCAAGGCCTACCTTATTGGTAGAACCAATCAGTTAGCCATCCCATCAGTGCAGTGGTTGGATTTCCCGCGGCGCTGATGACCAGGGTTCCCGGGAATGGACCGGGGCATCGGAGAACGTCGGGGAGGATGAAGTGTCCTGGAGACTGCTCTTCTTCTCCGGGGGAGGGTGGAGAGAGTGCCCGGCACATGATGGTCCCCTGGCGGAGGCCGGGGGCACTGCAAGCAGCTGGCGCCAGTACGTTCAGGGGGTAGGATGGACACAGGTCATCACTGCACATTCCTGCCCCTCTTACAGTGGGAAAAAATGACCGCCGACTGCCGCCTTGATGACATCCACACCGCCACCTTCATTGCTCCGAGGCCGACTCCTGACCTATCCTGAACTTCACGGCAGTATGGGCCAGGTGCCACGACCCCACCCTGGGGGGAAAGTCAGGGGGTATCAGGCGTGCGGCTCATGCGGGGTTGAGGTGGCAGGAGTCCATGACTGGACCGAGGGTTCTGGCACGGGCAAGCGGCCAAAAAGAGAAAATAAAAAAAAAATTAAAAATAGAACCCAATCAGTTAAGATATTGGACGCCACTTCCCTTCCCCTCCCAATTAGCACTGGAGTCCCACAGGGCTCAGTATTAGGGCCCCTCTTATTCTCCATCTTCTTAAATGACCTTCCTTCCATTTGCTCCCCATCCTCTGCTGTGCATATGTATGCTGATGATACAGTCATGTATGCATCTGGCTCCTGTCCTGATGAGGTTGCAATTAGCTTACAGCAAGACTTCGACAAGGTTCAGCTCTGGTTTACTAACATTTCCTCAATGCCAAGAAGACTGCCTCCATGACCTTTGGCACAAGGCAGAGACTCTCTAGGCTTCCCTCCCTATCCACTTTTCACACCCTTGAGGGGACTTTTCTTGAGGACACATCCTCCTTCAGGTACTTAGGTGTTTGGTTGGACCAACACCTAAACTTCTCTGGACATATTGACACCATCCAGAAAAAACTGCACCCCACGCTTGGTGCCCTGTTCAGGAACTGTAGTTGCATCCCTCCTACGGCAAGGCGTGAACTTGTTCAGAAGATGATACTGCCTATTTTTGACTACTGTGATGTGGTCTATGGTGCTGCCACTAAGTCCTCCCTGGCCTGACTGCTGGACACCCTCTTCAATTCCTTCTGCCGCTTTGCCCTGGATGCCCCCCCCTCGCACCCATCACTGCAATCTTTATCATGCCCTATCCTTCCCCTCTCTTACAAATAGGCAACTCTCCCACTGTAGTACTGTAGTAAATTCACATCCAAGCAGTGGTTGGGTGAGCTCCCTTCCTACCTCACCTCCTCCTTTATAACACCCCCAACCCTCCCATTCCCTTAGATCAACCAACTCCCGTACCCTGGTTGTCCCCCACAGATCCACCAAAAGTGGCCAATCCGGTTACTCTCACCACCTCCAAAAAATTTGGAATTCCTTCCCCCCATGAAATGCGACACTCATCCTCCACCTATTCCATTAGCTCTGCCCTCAATAATTACCTTGCACCTAGCTGCTCCTGCCATGTCCCTCCCTAATTCCCTCCTCTAAGCCCTGGACAAACCCTACCCCCCACCCGCACCTTCATTTTACCCGGTGCATACCAACCCCCAAATCTCTAGCCCTCCTCACTCCTCCTCTTCCCCCTAATTGCTCCCCCTTACTGGCCTCCCTTGATCTCTCCCAGAATGTAAAGGACTCCGAATGCTCTCCATGGGTCCCTCTCCTACCCCCCCAAGGGGCTTGTATCTCTCATCTACAGTACTTCCTTCCCCATCCATCTTAAAGGGGCCTCTCTGGGACACTGCTTTATCCTCTTCTCTCTGGTCCCCCAGTCCCCTTGCTGGGTTCCTCACATCCTGAAGGGGTCTCCAGGGACACAACTCTTTCCTTTCCCCCACCTCGCCCCTCCCTCCCCTTTGTCTTTCACATAAGCACTTGTTACTTATTAACCCAGCACTTATTATTGTCCTCTCTTTCTACATGTTATGTGCAACACTGTTGTAACACTGTTTGTAACACCTGCCTTACAACTCTGTGTTAATGTTGATCTTGTAAGTTGAATGTTTACTGTCTCATTCCAAATGTACCCCTTCTCCCCAGGTCACACACTAGGAGACAAGCAACTTGTTGCTCAGTGTGCCTTTCTGGTGAAACATTTCAATAAATAAATAAATGTAGCCAAAATAGTTCTCTTTGACAACTACTTTAAGTTTGAGGAACAGTTTTATGGACAGATAAAAGGAACTGCCATGGGGAGCATCATTGCCCCAGGATATGCCAATGCGTTCATGTCTGCATTTGAGACAAGGCATATCTTATCAACCGCAGAGGAGGGCAACACATACGCTAGCAGCATTTTGTTCTGGCAATGATTTATTGATGACATTTTCTTTATATGGAAAGGAGATGAGGAAGAACTTAACAAATTTCAGAACTCTGTTAACACTAGGAACCAAAACTTGGCATTTACTTTTAACCTCAGTAGGCAAAATATGGATTTTTTTAGATCTAACTATTTTCAAACAGAATAGAAAACTTGAGATAAAGTTGTACAGAAAATCCACAGATAGAAACACTACCCTGCATGCTATAAGTTTTCATCTAGAAAGACTAGTGGAAAGCATCCCTTATTCACAGCTGTTAAGGGCAAAAAGGAATTGTAACCAAGAAAGTGATTTTAAGAAAGAACAGATAGTTATAGTAGACCGGTTCAAAGGCCCTCACACAAAAGGAAAAAAACAGAGGAACCATCTAAAAAAGTAACTTTCAGTACAGAGCACTCTGCATACATGCCACAGATAAGAAAGGTCATTTTAAATAATTGGAGGATTTTGCAGGAGTGTCCCACGGCATCACACATCTTTGTATCTAAGCCCTTTGTAACTCCATAAAAGGCACCCCCTATCAGAAACAATCTAGTGCATACACAGCCTATAAAAAAGACACAGGGCTTACAACTACTACTTGGGCCCCTAAAAGATGGAATGTTCCCTTGTGGAAGGTGTATGACCTGTGGCCATCATCAAAGAAAACCACAATCAGACATCTGCACACTGGAAAAGACTATAAAATCCTCTCTCATCTAAATTGCAATACAGAAGAAGCCATATACAGTATATACTGCAATGTCCTTGTGACAGCTTATATATAGGTAAAACCTTACAAGCATTACAGACTAGGATCTCAGAGCACAAAAGCAGAATTAGAATTAGAAATAATGATGAGAGATCACCTATAGCCAGGCATTACAAAGAAAGAGGTTATATCTAGAGCAGTTCAGATTAGATTCTAGGGACTAGAACACACCCCAGAGCCAGAAGGTGGTGGGGACTACAATAAAGCAGTGGAAAATCATGAAATGTGGTGGATTTATGAAATGGGAACCCTCAACAAAGCATGGGGTTTAAACGAAGAGGCTAATTGGCAAGTGTGTTGGTAACTTCTAACTAAATGCCTTTACACCCCTTCTGACTAAATGCCTTTACACCCCTTCTGACACTTTAGCACTCTTTGAGTACATCACAGTTAGACTCTGCATGCCCCAAATACTTTGTTTTTTATATAAGAAAAAATAGACTACAATACAAATAACAAAGTTTAAATTAGCAAAGAACAAGGATGGAAAAGTGAGTTGTTTCCCTAAAAAATAGAAGAAAACAGAAGCCTTAATAAGGGCGATTGCCCAATGTAATAGGAAATAAGACTATAACAAGCAACATATAAGCAAGTACATCAGTCAAATCTACACAGCATGATAATAAGAATGATTTATAAACATCAACATAATGTGCACATTATACTAACAGACGGGCTTATTTAGGAAGAAATATATAATAGAGTACACAACAAAGAGACAACCTTGCAAACAAGTCCAGACAAAGACTGCAGGGATCTTCATGTGAATGAGCTTAGGAGAGGATTGTAAGGACCCATAACATAAAAAAGATAAAGAAGAGACAGGGGTACTATTACAAGGGGGGAGGATGGGGATGCGGGGGAAGGGGAAACCATCAGGGCCAGGATAAATGGTTCAGATAAGAGAGGTTAAAGGGACACCTATTCAGAAGGGGTTTGAGTTAAGTGGGCAAAATAGCAAGGGAGGCAGAAAGGGGAGGGTGACAAGGGGTCTCTAATAAGGCAGGAAGACTCCCATGAATTATGATCATGAATAAAGTGGGGGAGGGGGGCTGAGAGGGCATAGTGAGGTAACCATAAGGATGATGGTGTGTTAAGGTTCTGTTACTGGGAGACTCGATGATTAAGGGTATCCATTGGGAGGACAGGGGATGGATGCCTTAGCCAGGTGAAGGTAGTGAGTATCTCTGGGCTGACAGTGCACAGAGCAAAGTTCATGGTGTATGAAATGGTTAGGATTGTGGAGGAAAGCGGATTTCTGGTGCATTTGGAACTAATGATCTAGAGGAAATAGCATTATGGAAATCCAAGCAAGGTTCCAAGAACTTGCCAGAGTCTGTCGGGATAATGGATGCAACATTTCCTTTTGGAGATATTGCCAGTACCAAAGGCCTCAGTGGAGAAAAAATGAAGCTCACAGAGGGTTAATAAATGGCTCAGGAAGTGGGTGAAGAGAATGGGTTGGGGTGTTAGGGAACTGGAATGGAGTTTGGGAGGATAGGGACTATATGCCAAGGACAGGTTTCATCTTGCCCATTAGGAAGGAAGTCCTTAAACAGGGATGGCTGACTACATACAAGAAAGGTGAGGTTTAAACTTTTAAGGGGAAGGGATAAGGGAGGGGCTGACCGAAGCCTCCTCCAGATGAGGAGTAGCCTTCAAGCCCAAGGGGAGGGGAAACAGACTGGAGGTGGAGGTTTCAGGGAGGATGGAAGTATAAGGAATCTGGGTGGGGTTCGACAAAAGGATCAGGGATAAGGGTGGGGGTTAGTGTTAGTAAATGCCAGGAGCTTGGGAAACAAGTTGCCAGAGTTCCAGGCCATGCTGTTCGAGGGTGGATGTGGCGGCAGTCACGGAAGCGTACCAACAAAACCATGACTGGGACCTAAATGTACGGGGTACACTATGCTTAGGAAGGATAGAAAGGAGGGCAGAGGGGTGGAGTGGCTATGTTCATTAGAGATGACATAGAAATTGCTATAGTAGAAGAGGCAGAGGGAAACATGGAGGCCTTATGGGTCACCTACGATCCCCAGCAGGAGATAAGGTCAAGCTGGGAGTAGCATATAGGCCCCCGGGATGAGTGATGTTCTAGAGGATGGTTTGCTGGACAACATCATTGCCCAGTGTGGTCCAAAAGGGAAGGAGTGGTGTTGATGGGGACCTTAATATGCCAGGTACAAACTGGGAACCATGTCCTCTAAGGTGGCCAAGGAGCAGAGGCTGCTGGATGGCTTCAGGATGTGTTCTTAACACAGCATGTGATGGAGCCCACAAGGGAGGGCATGTCCTGGATGTGGTTCTGGCAGATGGGGATCTGGTAAGGGACATGGTTGTACAGGACCCCTGACTGGGAGTGACCACAATACTGTCTGGTTTCAAATAAGCATTGGGGGGTGGGGTGAGATCTAGGACACTGGCAGTGGACTTCAGGGGCAGACTTTATGGGCATGGGAAATATTCTCAAGGACCACTTGAAGGGGATTACCTCAACGACAAGTGTGGGAAAGGAGATGGGAGGTCGACAAGGGGACTTCATGGGAGGCAGTCAGGATCTGCGCTAAGTTGAAGCGTAGGAGCAAGGTCACATAAACCATGCTGGTGTCCAGTGAGGTCCAGGTAGCAGTCAGAGAAAAGAAGGCGGCTTACAAAAATATAAAACAACAAGAGGGATAGGATAAGGAAATGTACCAGCTTGCATCTAGAAAAGTCACCCGTATGGTGAGGGGCAAAGTCCAGTAAAGAGCAACAGCTGGCACAGGGGATACATGGAGGGAAAAGGGTTCTTCCGGTACATTGGGAGCAGAGAAAACTAAGGGCCATCTCAGCAGATTGAGATCAGAAGAAGGGTGGGTGGAAGAGGCGAGGGACCAGGCAGAGGTATTTAACGAGTACTTTGCCTCTGTGTTCACTAGGGAGGGATGGGATATCTACAAAGCAAGGCACAAAGGGATAGAAGCGGCAGGAGTGGGATCAGGAGCAACAGAAATGGAGCAAAGGGAGGGAAAGGTACCCCAGGGTGTCACATCTGGATAAGGATAAAAAGACCAGTAAGGTGGAGGGACAGATGATGCCATCCCACCAAAAGGTGTGGTTTGCCCTCAAGGCCCTAAAGAAAGACAAATCTCCTGGGCCGGATGGCATTCATCTGAGAGTACTATGGAATTGGCGGACATACTGGCTGCACCCTGGCGGAGCTTTTCAACAGGTCACTTGAGACAGGGAGGTACCTAGGGATTGGCGAGAGGCACATGTGGTACCAATCCATAAGGGGTGAAGAAGTACCAGGAAACTATAGACCCATCAGTTTAACCTCGGTGGTGGGAAAATTAATGGAGAGTATACTAAAGGAACGATTGGGGGTTTACTTGGGGGAGGTGGAGGTCTGGATAGTCGGCAGCATGGGTTTGTGCCAGGTAGATCATGTCAAACCAACCTTGTGGAGTTCTATGAATGGGTAACATCAGAACTGGACAGGGAAAAGCCTGTGGATGTATTCTTGGACTTCAGCAAGGCGTTTGACTCTGTCCCCACAATGGTCTGTGGAGAAACTGATGGGGTTAGGAGTAGGCCCTTTGATGGTCAGATGGATTGAAAACTGGATAGCTGGACGACTCAGAGAGTAGTGGTCTGTGGGGAGCTCTCGAACCCTACAGAGGTTGGTAGTGGGGTACCACAGGGCTCGGTCCTGGGTCCAATCCTGTTTAATGCATACATATCAGACATCAGGGATGGTATAGGGTGTGAAATGAGTCTCTTCGCGGATGACTCCAAGATGGGAGCGTAGTTGAGGGAGAAGAGGGAGGTTGGCCCTGCAAAGGGACCTGGACACCCTGGAAAGCTGGGCTCACACATGGAAATAATTCAATATCACCAAGTGCAAGGTGTTGCATCTTGGTGGGGAAACCTAAACACAGGTACACCCTGGGAGGAGGTGCTGGAAGCCTCAACAGGGAAAAAGACCTAGGGGTCATGGTGGATACATGTATGAATAACTCTGAGCAGTGCAGGAGCAGCTAGCAAGGCAAACAGGATGTTGGGATGCATCGCATGAGGGGATCACCTCCAAGGAGCAAGGAAGTGATTCTTCCGCTGTACAATGGACTGGTTAGACCACACCTTGAGTACTGTGTACAGTACTGAGACCACACTTGAAGAGGGACATACAGCTCCTGGAGAGGGTACAGAGGAGGGCAACAAAGATGATCACGAGGGCTGGGATTTGACTTACGAGGACAGACTTGAGGAGCTCTGCCTGTTTTCATTGGAGAGAGGAGAGACAGGGGACATGATTGAGGTCTTCAAGTACCTCAAGGAATAAATAGGGTAAACATGGAGGGATCTTTAGACTAAAGCAGGAGGCATCACCAGAGGGCATGGTTTGAAGTTGGAAGGTGGAAGGGTGAGGGGAAAAGAGGAGGAGGTTTTTCACTGAGAGGGTGGTGGACCCTGGAATGCTCTGCCTGGTGAGCTGGTTCAGAGATCCACAGTGGAGGCTTTAAGAGAGGGTGGGACAGACACAGAAAGTGGATGTATCAGATGATGACCTGTCCCGGGGGGTGGGGATGGATGATAGGGGTTTCTGGAGCACAAGGGATGGGAGGGTCTCTGCACCCAACTAAGGATCTAGGTTCGAGCAGATTTGATAGACCATAAGGCCTAATCTGCTGGCAAATAGTATGTTAGTATGTTAGTAAGATGAAATGACATCAAGAATTATACAGAAAAAATGGACTTAATCTAAAAGCAACAATAAAAGAATATTTGGTGTTGCATATATTAAAATAGATGACAGGCTGGTTTGGGTATACATATACAATAGGGCACTAGCACAGAGACCCCCTTGTGAATAAGTTAAGGAAAGGAACGCAGGGACCCCCGTGCAAATAAGCGCACAAAAGGAATGCAAAGACTTTGAACATAAAAAAGATAGAATACCATCAAGAGTCACATAGGAAATAATGGATTTAACCAACAAACACTACAACATATAACAATTCAGAAAGCAAACAAACACATTAAAGAAGAAACATTCCATAACAAGAAATTGGAGAGATTAACCACACCTGCCAAAGCAGTACCCGTGGGAAAGCCGTGGTTGCTCATAGCAACTGTATCACCACAGTGATGCATGACAGATTTTGTCACATGACTTTCCCACAGGTACAAGAAGGAGTGGCGACTGCTCTCTGATTGCTGCTCATACTGACCGCCACTGTAAACAGGAGCCGCACCCAAGAGAAACCACAGAAAGTAAGTAACTTTAAACATTGCTCTAAGGATACAACAAAAGGTTGAATTAAATCATGAAATGGTAAAAGCAAAACGAGGCCTAAAAAAGACTGAAAAGTAAAGTGAGGTAAGAGTGCACCAACACGGAGAAGGGGCTAGACAGCAAGCCAATCAGTGTGCGGGGTTGCTTCCTGAGGTTGGGCTAGCTACCCTTTTAAATCCACATGCTCGCACCACAGCACACAGCCAGCCAGAGCCCTGCCAGCATCTTCCAGGTCAGTGTAATTCCATGTTTACATCTGCTTTGTGTGATCATTGCCCGCTGCTGACCTGTGTATAGCGCTGTGTTTGAATCAAGTGACTGTGCTGTGGCAGTAAACCATTTGGCGGCTACACCTAACATCATACAGCTACTCCTGAACTAAGTGACTGTGCTGTGGTGGTAAAAACAAGCTGCTGCTATACAACATCTGCTCAGCTGCTAAAATGTCCGCTTTTAACTCTGACTTGAGACTCTTGAACTGCACAACCCAAGTGGGGCTTCTGTTAATGTATTACTGCTGTGCTTGTTAGAATCACCAATGCCTGAAGCATTTGACTAACCGCACGGAGAGGGGGCGTGGTGGTGAGCCAATCAATGTGCAGCGTTGCTTCTTGAGGTGGGGCTAACTACCCCTTTAAATCCATGTGCTTGCACCACAGCACACAGCCAGCCAGAGATCTGCCAACATCTTCCAGGTTGGTGTAATTCCATGTTTACAGTGGCGTGAAAAAGTATTTGCCCCCTTCCTGATTTTCTCTATTATTGCATATTTGTCACACTGGATGTTTTCAGGTCTTTAGACAAAATATAATATTAGATAAAGGGAACCTGAGTGAACAAATAACACTTTTTTTTACTTATTTCATTTATTTAATGAAAAAGTTAACCAACACCAACTGGCACTGTGAAAAAAGTAATTGCCCCTAAGTTAAATCAACCCAATTAAAAGGATAATTAGAGTCAGCTGATTGAACACAGCCAGGCTTGATTACAGCCAGCCCTGCTCAATATAAACCTCACTTATTTTGACCCTTACCATCAGAGTCACGTTGCCAGCACAAAGATTCAACCAGCACATTATGCCACGATCAAAGGAAGTTCCTGAAAAGATCAGAAAAAAATGTGTTGCCCTCTATCAGTCTGGAAAGGGTTACAAAGCTATTTCTAAGGCTCTGGGACTCCATCGAACCACAGTGAGAGCCATAATCTCAAATGGAGAACACTTGGAACAGTAGTGAATCTTCCCAGGAGTGGGCAGCCTGCCAAAATTACTCCAAGGGCGCAGCGTAAAATCATCCAGGAAGTCTCAAAGGATCCTAAAACAACATCCAAAGAACTGCAGGCTTCTCTTGCCTCAGCTAAGGTCAGTGTTCATGACTCCACAAGCAGAAAGAGACTGGGCAAAAATGGGCTTCATGTGAGAGTAGCAAGGCGGAAACCACTGCTAACCAAGAAGAACATAAATGCTTGTCTCACATTTGCCAAAAAGCACCTGGATGATCCACAAGCCTTTTGGGAAAATGTTCTATGGACAGATGAGTCCAAAGTGGAACTTTTTGGATGACATGGATCCCATAATGTCTCGCGTAAAGCAAACACAGCATTCCACAGTAAGAACACCATACCAACAGTCAAACATGGTGGTGGTAGTGTGATGGTGTGGAGATGCTTGCTGCCTAAGGACCTGGATGACTTGCCAAAATTAAAGGAACCATGAATTCTGCTCTGTACCAGAAAATTCTTAAGGAGAATGTCCGGTCATCCTTCCGTCAGCTGAAGCTGAAGCGTAGTTAGGTCATGCAGCAAGACAATGATCCAAAACACAAAAGCAAGTCCACATCAGAATGGCTAAAAAGAAGTAAAATTAAAGTTTTGGAGTGGCTAGTCAAAGTCAGACTTAAACCCAATAGAGATGCTGTGGCAGAACCTGAAACGAGCAGTTCATGCTCGAAAACCTACCAAATGTTACTGAATTAAAGCAGTTCTGCAAGGAAGAGTGAGTTAAAATTCCTCCACAGCGATGTGAAAGACTGATATTGAATTATAGGAAGTGTTTGGTTGCAGTCATTGCAGCTAAATGTGGCGTAACCAGTTATTAAGTGTAAGGGGGCAATTACTTTTTCACACAGTGCCAGTTGTTGTTGGTTAACTTTTTTCATTAAATAGGTGAAATGAAAAAAAAAAAACAAGTGTTATTTGTTCACTCAGGTTCCCTTTATCTAATATTACATTTTCTCTAAAGACCTGAAAACATCCAGTGTGACAAATATGCAATAATAGAGAAAATCAGGAAGGGGGCAAATACTTTTTCACGCCACTGTATATCTGCTTTGTGTGATCATTGCCTGCTACTGACCTGTGTATAGAGTTGCGTTTGAATCAAATGACTGTGCTGTGGAGGTAAACCATTTGGTCACTACACCTAACACCATATAGCTACTCCTGAACTAAGTGACTGTGCTGTGGTGGTAAAAACAAGCTGCCACTACACAACATCTGCTCAGCTGCTAAAACGTCCACTTTTTATTTATTTATTTATTGAAATGTTTCACCAGGAAAGCACACTGAACAACAAGTTGCTCATCTCCCAGTGCGACCTGGGGGGAGGGATACAATGGAGTAATGTCATCATTTAGAATAGATACTAACATTGAACAGAATGTTTGGCAGCAACACTTGGGAAATAAGAAACGGGGATTAGAACATGAGGGAGACATGGGGAGGGACCTAATACAAAATAAAGGCTGGAAGACAGGGTAACTAAGGGAGAAAATTGGAAAAAATACTGGACAGGAGTACCAGGGAGTCAAGGAAGTATATTTGTAAGTGCATCAGTTGGGAGATTTATAAAGTGCCAGAGATGGTGAAGAGGGAGAGAGGGATGTGGAGGGGGGGGCAGGCAGCCACTGGGACCTCTAGGATGTTTTGGGAACCGTGTAAGTGGAGAAGGGAAGAAGGAGGGTAGGAAAGGCTGCAAGGAGGTACAGGGAGGAGGGAAGGGCAGAGCCTGCAGGGACTCCCTCAGGATATGGGTGAACCTACAGGGGAGCCTAGGGCAACTGAGGTGCAGAATTGAGAAAGGTAGGACGAGTAGGGTGAGTCAATTTGACGGGCAAGTTCAGGCAAGGGGTGAGTGACTAGAGTGTAGGCGAGACAAGAGAAGATGGTTTTGAGGGTGCAAGGGAAGGGTTGGGGAAGACAGGTTATAAGAGGGTGGAGGAATGAATAATAGGCAGGGGGAAGATTCAGGAAGGCTAGATGGCAATGCATTAGGTCAGTGCATAGTTAGGGAGGGTCATGGCAGGTGCAGTTCAAAGAGAGATAATTGTGTAGGGCAGAGCATAGGGAGTGGGAGGAGGAGGAGGAGGAGTGGCAGATTTGTGGGGGAAGGGAGTTCCAGATTTTCGGAAGGCAGTATGAGAAGCCAGATTGGCCAGTTTGAGTGGAGTGTCTAGGGATTATCAAGGTGTGTGTGTCATTTGATCTAAGGGAGTGAGTGGGGGAGGGTGGTGTGATAAAAGAGGGAGAAAGGTAGTTTGGGAGAGAACCTAACCAATGTTTAGAAGTGCGCTTAGCGCAATGGGATAGGTGTCTGTTTGGGAGAGAGGGGAAGGATAGTGCTTGGTAGAGATCGCTTAGAAAACCGCACCCTTGTATCTTCTAAATGTTATGTGTTTCCATGTCAACAGACAACTCTTTTAATGTAGCTGTTAAAAATGTATGCAACTGCTTCAGTTAGTTTTCACACTTCATACTAGGCCCTGTCACTGTCCTGGGAGGGTCCATTTCATGGTTGTTGAAATCTCATTGCCCCTGAGAGCTGCATTAGCATATGAGAATGTGATGCATAATCAACCTTTAAACTCCCCAGTATGCCTATCTGCTTAAGTAGTTTTAACAGAAATGAGTTGCAAGAAGGTGTGAAATACCACATTTACCTTCAGTGAGTTTTACAAGCTATCTGAGTTGTACTGCTGTTTTTTCCCCCTTTAAACTCATTCGGTTTATGAGTTTCCAGAGAGTTTTTGCAGGGTATTTGTTATTTAGGCATAGAGACACATGATATAAATGGTTGATCTGACATAGTGTCCTCATATGCTAATGCAATTCTCAGGGACAATGAGATTTCAACAACCACAAAATGGACCCTCCCAGGACAGTAACAAGGCCTAGTATGAAATGTGAAAACTAACTGAAGTAGTTGCATACATCTTTAACAGATACATGAAAAGAGTTGTCTGTTGGCATGGAAACAAATAACATTTAGGAGATATTAGGGTGCAGTTTTCCTTTAACTGACCTGAGACAAAATTGGCAAATTTGGCAATGTGCAACTGCAAAAGGCCTGTTTTAAAGAGCTAGTGTACTGCCTAAAACTAATATTAGATTTTAGGAGCAGCCAGCCATTACCATTTATATCTGAGGTACTTTTTCTTTTCCCTTTGTTTGTTTAATTAGAAGACTGTTTACCTGATGTTAGTAGGTGTGATGTGTGGAACAGCTCTTAGCCTGGCAGTTGCCATATCTTGCTCTACTGCCCCACACTACATCATCAGCACTGTGATCTCACTGACTGTGACATCACTGCTACTTAGGAACAGCAAGTGAGATACTGCCAGCTTATTCACCTGTGATGTCACCTTCAGTGAGATCATAATGCCGATGATGTAGTGTTGGGCAATGGAGAAAGATATGTCAGCTGCCAGGCTAAGAGCTGTTCCACACATCCAGCACAATATTATCACATAGAAGACTTTCTGATGAGCAAAAGGAGAAAGACAAATACTTCAGAAATAAAAAGTTACAACTGACTACAACTTAAAATGTGTATTATTTTCCTGTCTGCCTGTTTTGGCTCCATTAGCTCTTTAAGTAAGTTAGACTAAATAAAGATATCCTTACAATCTCTTCCTAGAAGGTAATGGTTGTTTCAGCTACAGTTCTGGGTCCTGATCTGTTAGCTACTGTATAACCTTGGCTTAACTATTATGCAAACAGTTTATTTTAGATATTCTTTGGATTTATATATTGATTGTAAAAATGAAACTATTGAAACATACGTTGTATCTGCTTATTACACTAGCAGTGACCAGTGCTACCTTGCTGCAGCTCATCTCACACAAGATGCCCAAAGTACCAATTAGAACATGTGGGATACTAACAGAAATAAAACATAAAAATAATGGGCTAAATCTTCAAAATCTAGTTAAAAGAAGAAATTCTTTCTTCTTGATTTGTAGACAACTATGTAATAATTTAAACATGAACTTGATGAGACCTAAAGTAGCTGGTGGCACTGAACATATATTATTCTTAACACTGGTTTTGAGTGGTGACATGGAATCAAACCCGGGTCCAGTCGAAAATTCCAAACTTAAGCTTCTGTATGATAATTCCAGATAATGCCGGGTCACCCCTGAAAAAAGGACCTCTGGTTCCAGTGGGCCTGCTAGGTTACCAAAATGAAATAAATAAATATATAAATAAAAGGTATAGCAGGGATATCTTCCAATCAAAAATTACTGCAGAAAAATCGGACAGAATTATTCTTATCCCCAGTGTAGCTCTAGGAATGGAAAGATTCACAAACTATTTTCTAAAAATCTGCAGTGAAACAGCTCCTTTCAGATTTGTGACTCAAAAGAAAAAAACATCTTTCATGGATAGCAGAAAAACTAAACAAAGAAATTAGAGTTAAAAATAGACTCTGGAAGATTGCAAATAAGACAAATCCAACAGATTGGAATGAGAATAAAATAGCAAGAAATAAAAACTACAACTAGAAAAGCTAAAAGGGATTACTATTACAAAAAAATTGCAGAAACAACAGATTCTTCCAAGTATTGGTCACTAATTAAAACATTAGAATCACCAGTAAGTAATTCTCCACCAACGCAAATTGAAAACAATGGTGTCTTACATGGAAACAGGGGCTCAGCAAATATTTTAAACCCTTACTTTATAAATCTACCAGATATCGATATCCCTAAAATGAAACAGACACACACAACAGCCAAGAATGGAAAGGAAGCATCCATGCAAGATACTAACCCAAAATTTAAATTTAAAATCATTACATATAAAGAAGTTGCTAGGGAAATTAAAAATCTTAAGGCTAGGAAATCACATGGCCTTGATGGCATAAAGGCTAGACTTTTAAAAGATGCAGCAGATTACATTGTTCCAATGCTAACAAAATTGTTTAACTGGAGCTTGAGGAAGGGAACATACCCATCATTGTGGAAAATAGCTAAAATAATTCCAATTTACAAAGGGAATTTGGTTACAGAACCATCAAACTATCTCCCAATAGCACTGTTATCGGTGGTCTCTAAAATATTTGAAAGATTGGTAAACAAACAGCTAACAGACTACCTGGAAGGACATAGGCTATTGTCAAAATACTAGTCGGGTTTTTGTAGAGGATACTCCATGGACACCACGCTCACTGACCTAATTAATATAATTGCCTCATCTTTGGAGGGGGACCAGGTGGGGGGTGCGATGTTCATGGACTTATCAAAGGCATTCAACACAGTAGACCACAACATTATGCATGACAGGCTTTTGGACATAGGGATATCGGATGAAGCCACAAATTGGTTTGGGTCCTATTTAAGAGATAGAAGGCAGTTCATTGTAGTGGGAGACAATTATTCTGACATGAGACCAGTAGTAAGGGGAGTTCCACAAGGCTCAATTTTGGGCCCAACACTATTTTTAATTTATATAAACCAGGTATTTGATGTTATCTCTAACACTAAAACACATCGTTATGCAGACGACACTGTTATAGTGGCTATGGCTTCATCCAGAGACCATATGATTCAAAAATTACGAGCTGATTTTTACAACATATGTAGGTGGAGAAGACTCCAGACTAGTCCTAAATAGTAAAAAATCCAAGAATCCAAGGCTATGTTGTTCAGTAAAGACTGTACCAAAAGTGACTAAAATTACCCAAAAATTGAAATTCAAAATCTAAGGGGCGACGAACTTGAACAGGTAGGTGAATATAAACATTTGGGTATATGGGTTAGTCAACATTTACATTTTGAATTTCACATCTCCCAAATGATTACAAATTTAGACAAGATTGGGTGCCTTTAGAAGATCAAGCCACTGTACTAGTATGAACATGCGGAAAACTAATGTAAATCAACTGCTCATACCAGTAATGGATTATGCTAGTCATGTATATAGTATGACAAACAAAATATATCTTAACAAAGTTGACGTGTTATATAACCAAATGTCCCATTTTGTTCTTTGGTGCAATTACAAGACGCATCATTGTAATATGTATGAAGCCTTAAACTGGCTACCACTGGAACAAAAACGAAAAATAATCTGGGAAAATCAAATGTACAAAGTGGAAAAGGACCCGAAACCATTATATCTACTAGAGAAAATAGAGAAAGTTGAACATAAGTATAATCTAAGAAATAAAAACTTGAGGGAATTCAGAATACCCAGAACCAGAGACAAGTTTGGGGAAATGACTTTTTCCTTTAAGGCACTAACTACATGGGCTAAGATCAGTGACCAAGTTACATCTGCCAAATCCCTAAAAGGTTTTACCATTCAATTAAAAAAGGAGCTTTCCTGTAGATGTATGTGTAATGGTTGATATATTAAAACTTCTAGCCTCACAAGCACACAAGACATTAATGACTGTTGCATTATAAATTTTTTATATATAGTAAATTGTTGTATGTCTATAGTCTGTGTCGTACTGTATTATAAGTACTTTAAGTACTGGAAACCATAGTCCTCATTTGGATTATTTATTGTCTGTATAACTTTTAAGATATTTAAACAGGACCACCTTGAAAATGGGACTCCGGTCCTAATGGTGTGAAATGTGCCATCCTTGTATCCTGTATAAAAATAAAGATTTTTACTACTACTACTACTACTACTACACAAATGAACTGTATGAACAAGCTGAGATAAAGGGGCAGCTACAAAGTGGGAAAGCAGTAATATAAAATAACAAGATAGTATTGCATACAAGTGGTAGCAATAGATAATATGTGTTAACTAACTGAGAATAGTAAGAAAGTACATACAAATGTCTTTACCAAGTATATCATATCTACTTACAGGATAAGTGAGGCTAAAGAAAGCACACTAACAAAACAAAGCAAAGTGGAATTCGCATGCATGAAGGTAACAAAGTAACGCATACACAGGTAGCTATATTACATAATTTTTATTTATTTATTTATTAAATTCTCGGATTACAAATACCTTTGAGCAGAAACTGCTCGTTTACAACGGTTCACATCACAGGATGAGGCAACTTACATCTGGGTAGTAAAGAACGATTAACAAATTCGAAATTTTGGACAGTTACAGCACACTTTTGAGGTAATATGCATACAGCGAGCAGCTTGAGTAGGCAGCTGGCTGAGGTAACAGTAAGAGATAGAGAACTTAAGAAGTAAATAAGAATGTAGGCATGAGATGGGTTGGGGGGGAAGAGGAAGTAGGCAGGCTAATGGGCCACTGTCATTGGGTGGAAGGGGGGAGATGTCTTGTACCAGTGGAGAAGGGGAGCAGGAAAGGGGTCACAAAGAAGGGCAGGTACCAGAGAGAATGTAACTAAGGAAAGAGCAGACTGCGGGATAACAGCGAGCTGGGTGGTGTTTAGAGCAAACTCTATTCAGAGAAACAGTCACATTGAGTGGAAGAGGTGAGGTAAAGTCTGAGATTCCTTTTAAAGGGTCCAGGTGTAGCAGAGGAAAGTGCTTCTTTATTGAGGGAATTGAACCATAGAGGAGCTCTATGGGTAAAGGACCGCTGACCCATGGAGGTACGACATCTGGGAACCTGAAAGGTTGGAGATTGGGCACCGTGCATATGCTGAGTGCCACTGAAGGCAGTAAGGAGTGTGCTAACACCAGGGGGCATGAGTCCAAGGAGAACCTTTCTGGTAAGTAAGCAGGTCTGGTATTGTATTCTGCTGAGTAGGGGTAGCCAGCCGGTTTGTGCATAGAGGTCACAGGTGTGTGTTTGTCGGGCCGCACCCGTTAATAGTCTGCAGGCTTTGTTGAGTGAAACTGAGATCCTGCAGAGGGCAGTTGTTGAGGCAGAGCCATAGCTGGCAAGACTGTAGTCAATGATGGATATGACAGAGCTGAAGATGGCTAGTTTAAGGGCATCCACAGACATACAGTGCTTATGTTTGTGTAACAGACCAATCCGTATATTGGCAGCCTTGGCAACAGTGTCAATATGCCAAGTGTAGGAGAGGGTACTATCCAACATGATACCAAGGTACTTGAACTCCTTGACATGTTCTAGTGGGTTCCCAGCATGGTTCTTGATGGTGAGGGACAGAGAATTGTGCCTGCTCCATGGGTTGCAGAAGGACATGACTTTGGTCTTGCTGTGGTTCAGGACAAGTTTATGAGAGTTGAACCAGTCTTCAACGTGCTTGAAGTCGAGCTGTAGCTGGGATTCAAGGACTGTAATAGCATGGTGGCTGAAAAACAGGACTGCATCGTCCGCGTATAGTAATATTTTTTGGTGGCAGACACTAGGGAGACTGTTGATGAAGAGGGAGAAGAGTAAAGGGCCCAGAATAGACACCTGGGGGACTCCGAAGAGGACTGGCTTTTCATCCAGTGAGATGCCTACTATCCTCACACGTTGGACCTGATTATCAAGGTAGCTGGTAAACCATGGAAGGGCATCACTGGAGATCCCAATGGAAGACAGTTGCCTGAGCAGTAGAGGGTGATTAACAGTGTTGAAGGCCTTAGTCAGGTCTATAAATACGGCCCCCCCCCACAGATACCTTTGTCGAGCGTGGTGTGGATGAAAGTTGTAAATTCCAGTAGTGCAGTGGTGATGCTGTGCCCTTTTCTGATGCCATGCTGTTCTGGGCACTGGACTTCATACTTATCCAGGAATTCAACTAGTTGGTCTGAAACTATATGCTCCAGAGCCTTAGATAATGGGAGGAGGAGTGAGATAGGTCTGAAGTTGGTGTGGAGCATCCTGTTACCACTTTTGTGAACCAGTGTGACAGTGGCTTTCTTCCAGAGAGAGGGTAATTGGCCCAATCTGAGTGAGAGATTGAAGATCTTTGTCAGTGGTTCAAGGATTTCATTGAGAACTTGTGCCAGTAGTTTAAGGTCAAGGAAATCACCACTGTACCCTTGTTTGTGGATGGCCTTTTGAATATAGTTTCTAGCTACTTGTAGTGGAACCTCTTTAAAGAAAAACTGTGGAGTTATATGATCATGTGGGGGGGGTCACGTGGGAGGTGCTGGAGGGGAGGTCGTCAAAGAAATTAGGAGGAAGGACACTCTCCAGGTTTGTAAATGCATTATTAAAAGTGCTGGTGATGGTACCTAGGTCGAGCGTTGGAGTACCATGAAGGTTGAGCATAGTGGGTGGTGCTTTAGGATCCTTGCCTGTGAGTTCTTTCAGGTTGTTCCAGAAGTTTTTCCCCTAGCCCCAAGAGTTGGTCAGAGCCTCTTTGTAATAGTTGCGTTTAGCATTCTGTATCTTTCGAGTGCAATCATTTCTGGCTGCTTTGTATTTTTGTATGTTTACTTGCGTCGGAGTTGCACAAGCACAATGCCAGAGGTGGTCTCTGTGCTTGAGTTGAGTTAAAAGGTCAGTAGTAACTCAAGGGTTGGTCCGTCCTTTGACCTTCATCTTTTTCACCGGTGCATGGATGTCACAGGCTTCATTGAAACATTTGATAAATAGGTCCAAGGCTTTGTTAGTGTCACTGAGGGTATCAAGCACTGCCCAGTTCAATAATAACAAATGAGCGTTATACTGTCTATGAGGATATAAAACAAAGAAATAACTGTCCCATAAACAGATACAGTTACGAGAAAAGAAATAGGATAAAGGAGCACAGTGCTGATACCAAATGTACACTATGGAAAGGTAAAGAAACTGTGTATAATATGAAAGTTAATGAATGACTGCATTAGCTTAACATCCATGACAATGATTTAAAAATATAATGGTTTATACACAGATATGCTGACAATTAACAGGAACAGGATAAAGATATAAGTGCAAAGTGAAATTCTCATTTTGAAAGGTAAAAGAATTATGATAAGATGAATGATTGTACTAATGCAATATCTGTTACAACCACATGAAAATGCAAATTAAAATAAAGATATACTATTTTACCAATAGTAAAGAAAAAAATGACTTGCAGTCGATGCCAGACAAGGGAGCCACTGAGCCAGGTTAAATTGACAGGTAGTCACAATTTTGGACACCATAGAAATAAAGGTGGCAGGGGTGTATCAAATAATGAGCATGTGATTTTGGAAAACAACAATGTATTTAGTACCATTACATGTATAAAATTATCCTTAGATGGAAGCATTTATGAAGTGTAAAAAATAGATCAGAAAATTGTACATAGAACTGTTGATCAACAACTGAACTAAATATAGTTTATTATTTTTAGCAGTCCCCCAGATGAAGCCTAATGATAGGAGAAACGTTGGGGCTTCATAACAATTAAAGAAAGAACATTTTGAAAAAATATATTGTATGAGAAAATTTTTCTCTTAAAGAGTGACCTCACCACAACATTGCACTTCTGTGTTAAACCCTGAATTTTGCACCTTAATGGCATGGTTGTCCCGGGATGAAATAACCTGAAATTCAACTTGTGTGTAGTGAGTGCCAAGGTCTCAGGATCCTATAAATGTGGTGGTAGTCAGTTGGGTGGTTTCAAAGTTCTAAAAGGTTGAAAATGTGTAACAATACAGTTTTTATGTTCACCCTTGTGCAAAGCAAATGTATTGGCATGATAGTGGGTTATGAGAGGTTTGTCACTGTCACTATAATGCAGGAAAGTTTGCAAGGGGCTTGACATTGTTAAACGAGTCATCAGCAAGGTTGATCATGACGCTGTCCTGGTATTGCTGGGTGGAAACCTTGTGTAGTTCAAAGAAAACTGCTGGACGAATCATATGGCAGTTCTTTCCTTTAATCTGTATAAGGCCACCCAACAAGCAGAGCTGATTAGTGTCATAATTAGCCTGCTGTGGTCCTCCCCCAACATAAAAGCAATCCCTAACACCTCTGCCAAATAACCCCTCCCACCTCCTATTGCTTTCCCCTTTTTAATTGTCTGAAATTGAGATGCCCAATCCCCAGTGCTACCTAGTTCCTCCCACCCCACCTGTTTTCACTGTGTGACACCGGGGAGCCCACCTCCAGTGCTCCCAAACATATCACCAACATTAGGGTGCCTGGTCCCCAGTGTCGGTACCTGAAATAAAGAATCATCCATCGTAGTCTTTTTTATTTTTATACACACTGTAAAAAAGAACACCGTCACTCAATGTCTGTTGCCACTGCAGGCACACTGCCACTGTTACTTCCCCCCACCTGACTCACCCACTCAGCACCCCCAACCCCCTTACATTTAGTCTTCCGATATGGGGGTGCCTAATCCTCTGTGCCAGCTAGTACTCCCCTGCCCCATCTTCACTTTCTGACAGTGGGATGCCAACCCCCCCCATGCCGCCAAACATAACATTAACACTGGAGTGCGCAGTCCCTAGTGTTGGTACCTGAAATAAAGAAAACCATCCCTCGTAGTCTTTTTTATGTTTTATTTTTATATACACTGTTAAAAAAGAAAACAGTCCATTGATGTCTATTGCTGCCACCAGCACACCACTGCCATTACCTTGCCCCCACCTGACCCTGCCACTCAGCACCCACTACCCCACATTCCCCCCTTACTTTTAATTTTCTGACACTGGGTTGCCTAATCATCAGTGTCATCTAGTATCCCCCACCCACCTGTCTTCACTGTGTGACACCGGGGAGCCCACCCTGGTGGCTCCAGACATAACACTGACACTTTGGTATCCAATCCCCAATGTCCGTACCTGCAATAAAAAAAAAACATTACAGTCTTTTTTTTAATTTTTCACTCCCTGTAAAAAAGAAAACAATCCATCGATGCCTGTTGCACCACAGGCAGACCACCATTGCTACCCCCCCCACCTTCCCACTCAATCCCCACCCCTTTCTTACCTACCGGGGTCCAAAGCCATAATACTCTCTGGACCAGAGACATGTCTTCACTCTTCAATGCCAGACCAGGAACTGAAGAAATCAGGTATGCTGTTCAGTGTATTTCAATGGGTTTTGAACCTGTCCTCATGACTTGGTAATTTTTGAATATTTTTTCTCCAAATTTTCAACATGGCCTTTTTTGGGACCCCACCTCATGAACGGGACAGTAAAATTATGCAACTTCATCAGCTCTTCCACAAGGGTCTATTTTGCTAACTGTCCCTACCTATTTGACCTGCCTTCTTTCATTGCCATAAGGTTTTTCTGTCCTTTTACTACCTCCCCTTAATTTCACTGATGAATAGAATCTCCTCACAATATATTCTGTGCTATCCTACCTGCTTCCTGCTTGGCCCCTACTCTGGTGACAAAAATACAATATTTAGTCTGTACCTCGTACCAAACTCTGTACTTTACTCACATTGATTATGCATAATACCCCCTTTTGCAGATTACCTCTTCAAGTATTGCTCTGACCCTATGTATAATACCCTGTGATACAAAATGCTCTTTATTTTATTTACTACATGTTCATGTTTCTCCTTACATTTCTCCTTATTTCAATGTTTAATTCCCCACTCAGAATATTACCATTTCTTGCCTTCTGTATGTATTTCCTGTAATTTGTTTAAGTCCCTATTTCAGAATGTTACTATTCTTGCCTTTTGTATGTATACCTGTTATTGCTCTGTAACCTTCCGGGTCTTGCCTGAAAATAGTTATCCCTATGGCTAGTACACCTACCGGATAAACAAAAACTAAATAAAATAAATAAAATCATGAAAGGTGATTTTGTGGTTGCTGCATGAAATTACCTTTTGGGCAGAGACTGAAAAATTTTCTCTGACCTTGTTCATGAGGTGGGTCATAAGAAGGCTAGTTTGAAAATTTGGGGTAAAAATATTAAAAAACAAAGTTATGAGCATACATTGAAATTTTTCAGTGCATACTCATAACTTTGGTAAGTTTCAATATTTTGACCCTAAATTTTCAACATACCCATTTTTTTTCACACCACCTCATGAATGTGACAGCAGTCATTTTTCAAATCCTTGCCAAAATATGTTTTCGCATTTGTGATATGAGATCACCTTTCAGGCAGGATTTGTCTCCACTCTTGTTTATTAGATAGGGTCATAAGAAGGCTGTGTTGAAAATTTGGGGTAAAAGTATTAAGAAACAACAAAGTTATGAGTGTGCGTTGAAAATTTTCAATGCACACTCATAACTTTAGTAAGTTTCAATATTTTGACCCCAAATTTTCAACATAGCCATTTTATCACACCACCTCATGATCATGACAGCTGTCATTTTTCAAATCCTAGTCAAAATGTGTTTTCACACTTGTGGTGCAAAATTATGTTTTGGCTTTTGTGTTATAGATGACACCTGTCACATTCAGAAGGAGTGGTCATAAAAAGACTGTGTTGAAAATTTGGTTTGAAAATGTGAAAAAACAGCTAAGTTATGAAGAAACATTGAATTGTTCCAATGTTTACTCATGACTTTATTTTTGCAGATTTTGGCCCCCTAATGTTCGACATATCCCTTGTGTTGCCCCAAATTCTGAACATGACAGATGCCATTTTTCAAATCCCTCTCAAAATTTGTTTTCACAATCGCACTATGTAAATCCCCTTTTGGATGAGATTTAAAGGGGAATCCTAACCTCCCCTGCAGGAATGCTGCAGGACCTTTAGGTTATGATTAAGAGAAATGCAATTAAAGTACATTTTTCTATGTACTTACTAGTCTGTAATTAAGTTTTGTATCTGGTTGATCCTGCAGCCCTCCACCCCGCCATACTTAATCACTACATGTCCCACTATCCCCCCTAGCCAGCCCTCTGATGACATGACTAACAGACTGCACTGCAGGGGACTTCTGTGTGCTGGCAAGTTATTTATGAGTGTATCAGTGTGAATTAGCACATAATCGTGCTTATTCTACTGGTCCCAATGAGGCTAGCACTAGCATGATTGGTACTGGTAGAATAAACACAACCATGTGCTCATTCACACTGATACGATCCTGAATGACTTGCCTGCACATAGAGGTCCCCTTCGGTGCAGTCCATCAGTCACATCATCAGAGGGCTGGCCACGGGGGACAGTGGGACATGTAATGATTAAGTATGGTGGGCGGAGGGTCACAGGATTGACCAGATACAAAACTTAATTACAGACTAGCAAGTACATAGAAAAATGTTAATAGTAGTATTCTTTATTGTTCGACTATTACAGTCACTACAAGCTAAAAAGAAAAATACAACAGTTAAAATATTACAGAAAAAATACAATAATTTATTTATTTATTTATTTATTTGCTTTTGTTAATCGGGTAAGCACACTAGACAGCCAAGTGCCTATTTTCAGGTGCGATCATAATCATTCATGGCAATCATTTGAGCAAACAATACATAAAAATATATAAATATAATGTGGAAGCAGGCCTGCATAAATAGTGTAATTGTACTCCTGCATAAATAACATTTCACATACTGTACAAATCATATATACGTAGACGTGCATGAGTTCACAAACCCAAATTAGGGCATCCATATTTGCTTAAACAGTGTAATGCTATACATATAAATAGATGTAAATGGATACAATCCTGCATAAGTAACATAAACAGAATCATACACAAATGGCGATTCATTAGTAGCATATTATACTGAGAAAAGCATATTGTACAAATCATGTCTATATAGATATATCTATATTAACTAGAGCAGCTAGGATTACATCAGTTTCAGGACAATAGTTCTTTTGTCACCATTTAAATATTAAAATTAGGATTGTTTTGTGCCAATTTGGGTTAACTAAGGATAACTAAGGAAGTGTAAAGGAGCAAAGAGCATTACTGCCCATAGAAGCCCTTATCTTTCACCCATAAAAACACAAAGTATTGTTTGTCATTGTGAAGTTATCTAAGTTTTTTTAGAGGTTTCTTTGTTGTCACAAATGACAGTATCTGAAGGAATTAGATTCCATGGCCTAATAACTCTTTTGGAAAAAAAGTGAGACCTTTTAGTTGCTGTGAAATTTTTTCTTTTTAGTTGAGGGGATGACCCCTGGTGTTAATGTTTATCTGTTTGAAATCTAGTCCAATTTCGGACATGATGAATTGATCTCGAATCACCTCTCTTGTAAATAGATCAACCCTCATTCTTCTTTTTTCTAGTGACGTTAACCCAAATTTGTTGAGTCTCTCATCACATGAGAGAGACAGACATCCCTGAATGTATTTAGTTATCTTTCTTTGGATCTTTTCAATCCAGGCAATGTCTCTTTTTTTTTTTATACCAGGTCCAGGTCCACAGTTGCAATGCATAATCTAATAGGGGACAGATGCAGGCCCTGTACAGAGGGAGAATTACTGATTGCTCTTTTGAATAAATGTTGTGCCAAATAGACCACCATATCCTGTTTGCTTTATTTATGTTATTAGTGATTTGTTTAGCAAAAGACAGGTCATTCGTGATTATAATGCCTAAGTCTTTTTCCTCTCCGAATTTTTTTTAATGTTTGGTCATTAAGCATGTAGTCATATTTAGGGTTATTTGTGCCAAAATGAATTACACTTCATTTATTTATGATAAAGGACATACCCCATGTTTTTGTTCAGTTACATACTTTGTCTAAACCGCACTGAAGTGTGGTAATTTTGTTTGGTGTACTGCAAGGGCCACCAATCTTGCAGTTGTCCGTATATTTGATAATCCAGCAGTCGGAGTTTGGTGTTAAATCAGCAATGGGTAGAGAAGGTTCAGAGGAGGGCAACAAAGATGGTGCATGGATTGCATCACAAGTTCTATGAAGACAGGTTGAAGGAACTGAACATGTACTCCCTGGAGGAGAGGAGGGAGAGAGGGGATATGATAGAGACATACAAGTGTCTTACAGGGAGGAACAGGGTGCAGGAAAACACTATTTTTAAGCGAAAAAGATGTTCCAGGACTAGAGGGCATGGGATGAAGTTGGAGGAGGATGATTCAGAGGAAACATGAGAAAGAATTTCTTCACAAAACAGGTGGTGGACAAGTGGAACACCCTGCCAGAGGAAGTGGTGGGAGCTGAAACAATCACGGGATTTAAGAATGCATGGGATAGACATAAAGGAATTCTAGAGGTCAGGGGTAAGGGGAAACAGACTTCTAGGAAAACAAACTGAACTTACAAGCTCAAATGGGCAGACTGGGTGGGCCATAGGCCCTTATCTGCCAACACTGTCTATGTATCTATGTATCTATGTAATGAAAATTTGAAAAATTGGGGTACAATACAGAGCTTCGAGGGACTCCACTAGTTACTGATATCCTGTCGGACAAGTGACCATCGATAATTACTCGCTGGAGGCGATCGTGTAACCAATTCGAAATCCAAGTGATGTAACAGGGATGAGTATTTGTTGCCATTCATTTTTTTATGAGGGCCCAATGTGGAACAGAGTCAAAGACTTTTCTAAAATTGAAATAAAACAAGTCGCAAGGGATTTTTTTGTCAATGCTTTTACTTATGGTTTCATAAAAGCTAATTAGATTTGTGGTACATGAACGTCCCTTGACAAAACCGTGTTGGGTGTGATCAAAAGTTTCAAGTGCTAAAGTTAGTCTTTCTTTGATTATAATTTCCATAATTGTGCAAATAATTGGAGTGAGACTAACTGATCCGTAATTGTCCTTATCACTTTTGTCACCCTTTTTAAACAGAAGCATCATGTTTGCTTTTCTCCACTCTGTAGGTACCTGTCCTGTCTATATATTTTTGTCAAATATTAATTTTATGAGGATGGCTAGATGTTTTTTCATAATCCTAATCATGTCGCCAGTGATAATGTCTGGGCCAGGGGATGCACCAACTTTAAAGGAATTACTCCAGGGAGAGGTGTGGGTCCAGAAGGTATGGGTTGATGGGGATTGGGGGGAGACCTCGGAGGATAAGGGGCTGTACGCTAGAGATAGGCTCCATCTCAATTCGGAGAGGAAGGAAATCCTGAAGTTGAAAATAGAGGGGTTCATTTGTGAAAGGTGGGGTTTAAACTTGTGAAGGGGGAGGGATGGGAGAAAAGGCTGTTGAGCGGTGTCCAATAAAGGAGGGACTCCAGGGTACTTAAGGAGCTAAGAGTGGAACTAGCAGAGCCATTAGCAGAACTGTTTAGTGAGTCTCTGAGCACAGGAGAGGTCCAAGACGACTGGAGAAGGGCTCATGTGATCCCGCTCCACAAGAGTGGCAGCAGGGAGGAGGCAGGGAACTACAGACCAGTCAGTCTTACCTCAGTAGTGGGCATGATTATGGAGGCACTCCTTAAGGAAAGGATAGTGCAACACCTGAAATCCAAGACAGCATGGGTTTACAAAAGGAAGGTCCTGTCAAACTAATCTCATATATTTCTTTGACTGGGTAACCAGAGTGGTGAACCAAGGGGAGAAGTTGATGTCGCCTACCTTGACTTCAGCAAAGCTTTCGACACTGTTCCACATAAAAGATTGATAAATAAGCTGGGTAGGCTTGGGGTGGGTCAGAAGTTTGTCATCTGGGTGGCAAACTGGTTGTCGGGCAGAAAACAGAGAGTGGTGGTAATGGTATACAGTCAGAAGAGATGCAAGTCATAAGTGAAGTACCTCAGGGATCAGTCCTGGGACCAGTCCTCTTCAATATCTTCATTAGTGACATTGCAGATGGACTAGAGGGTAAGGCTTGTCTGTTTGCAGATGACACCAAGATCTGCAACAGAGTAGATGATCCAGATGGGGTGGGCAGAATGAGAAGAGATCTGGATAAACTAGCAAAATGGTCAGAAGAGTGGCAACTGGGATTTAATGCAAAGAAGTGCAAGATCATGCACATAGGAAGAGAAACCCTGAAGCCACCTATAGGCTGGGAGGGGAGTTGCTGGCAGTCTCAAAAGGAAGAAAGAGACTTGGGCATCATCATCACCGAAGACCTGAAATCATCCAAGCAGAACTCTAAAGCAGTAGGTAAGGCTAGGGGGATGTTAAGGTGTATTAGTAGGGGTATCACAAGTCATAAGAGGGAGGTAATAATCCCTCTTTACAAGACACTGGTTAGGCCCCATCTAGAGTACTGCGTGCAGTACTGGAGGCCACACTTCACAAGGACATTAACTCAAATTGAGGCAGTCCAGAGAAGTGCAAACCAAAATGGCTAGGGACTACATCAGAAGACATATGAGGACAGATTAACTGAGCTCAATATGTATACCCTTGAGCAAAGGAGGGAGAGGGGTGATATGATCGAGACATTCAAACACCTTAAGGGCATTAACAAGGTGAAAAAGTCTAACGTTTAAATATAAGAAAAATAGCAGGACAAGAGGACACAGCATGAGATTAGAGGGAGGCTGATTAAGGGGGAATGTGAGGAAATTCTTTTTCACAGCAAGGGTGGTGGATGCATGGAACGGCCTACCTCAGGAATTGGTGGCTATGAATACAGTGCAGGGCTTCAAACAGGCATGGGATAGGCATAAGAGAGAAATACAGATGAGTATGAATAGATAAGCCACTGACAAAGCAAAGTCCGATGGCACATTTATAAGGTAGAAAAAGAAATGGGCAGACTGGATGGGCCTTGCGGTCCTTATCTGCTGTCAACTTCTATGTTTCTATGTTTCTATGACTCTGTCTCCACCCCCCTGGGGAGCTGGAGGAATGCAGAAAAAGGCCGACTGGTAAGGTGCGGACCAGGGGAAGACAGAATCCCCATGGGAACACGAGCAGGGGAAATGGAAATATAGGGAAAGAGTGGAAGGTAGTCCTGCTAAATGCCAGGAGCTTGGGCAATAAACTGCCTGAGTTCTAGGCGATGCTAACTGAGGGAGAGGTGTATGTGGCAGTGGTCACTGAGACCTGGGCCACCGCAGGGCATGACTGGAACCTGAACCTGGAGGGTTACACCATGTTCAGGAAGGACAGGGGGGAGGGAAGGGGAGGAGGGGTAGCAATAATAGTCAAAAACTGCATTGCCATAGGAGGAATGGAGGAGGCGGAGGGAACTGTCGAGGTGATTTGGGTCACCTTGATAACAAGGGGAGGCAAGAGAGTAAAAATAGGAGTGGTGTATAGACCCCCTGTGCTGGCAGAGGAGCTGGAGGAGAGCCTGGTGGCAGATATTGGGAGACACTGCAGATTGGGAAGGGGAAGGGTGGTGGTGTTGGGGGACTTAAACATGCCAGAAACAGACTGGGAGACTATGACATCCTCAGTGGCCAGGGAACAGAGGTTGTTGGATGTCTTTCAGGATGCCTTCTTAACTCAGCAGGTGGGGGAACTGACCAGGGAGGAGCGGATACTGGATGTGGTCCTGGCAGACAGTGACCAGATTGGGGGCCTGGAGGTAAGGGACCCATTGGCGGGGAGTGACTATGCCACGGTCTGGTTCTGCCTGAACCTAGGAGGGGTAGAAGGCTGCACAAAGATGGAGGTAACTGACTTCAGGTGGGCGGATTTCAAAGAAATGAGAAGGATCCTTAAGGAGCACTTGGATGGGCCAGACATGGACACTGACAGTAGGTGGGAAATCATCAGGAGGGGGGTGCAGAATGCTACCAGTACCTGTGCAAGAGTAAGACAAAAATGTGGTAGGGCCCAAAAACCCAGCTGGTGGACCAGGGAGGTTCAGGAGGTGGTGAGGGGAAAGAAGGTAGCATATAAGCAATTCAAGTGCTCAAGGAGTGAAAGGGACCGAGGGGAGTATGAGCTGATGGCCAGAAGGGCCACTAGGGTGATGAGGGCGGCTAAGGAAAGGAAGGAGCAGAACCTGGCCAGGGAAATGAGGAGAGGGAACAAGGGGTTCTTTAGATACACTGGAGAAAAATGAAGGGTGAAGGGGCAGATTAGCAGGATTAATACAGGAGAGGGATGGGCACAAGTCCCGGGGGAGCAGGCTGAGGTACTAAATGAGTACTTCGCCTCAGTTTTCACCAAGGAAAATGGGGGGGCTGCATCGTACATGGGAGGAGATGGTGAAACTGAGGGGGGGGACCCTTACTGATCAGCGGGTCTGGGGAGGGGGACATCACTGGCAGGTGGGGGGAAGGCAAAGCAGGGGGACGAGGTAGCGGAGGTGGAAATCATGGCAGAGAGAGTGAGGGAAGCCCTCAGGTCCCTTAAGACAGAGAAAGCTCCAGGGCTGGATAAATTACATCCCAGTGTGCTGAAGGAACTGGCGGATGTCCTGGTGAAACCTCTGGCGGAGCTCTTCAGCATCTCTTTGAGGACAGGGTGGGTGCCCCAGGACTGGAAGGTGGCGCATATAGTGCCTATCCACAAGGGGGGATCAAGGGAGGTAGCAGGGAACTACAGGCCCATCATCCTGACATCGGTGGTGGACAAGGTGATGGAGGGCATTGTCAAGGAGAGACTGGGGGGGATCTGGAAAAGTTGGGGTGCCTGGACAATAGACAGCATGGATTCATCCCAGGGAAATCATGTCAGACAAACCTTGTGGAGTTCTATGACTGGGTGATGAGTGCATTGGACCTGGGTAGACCAGTGGACATCCTCTTTCTTGACTTCAGCAAGGTGTTTGACTCTGTTCCTCACGGGGGCCTGTTGGATAAGCTGGGAAAAATGGAGGTGGGGAACCAGATGATCAGATGGATAGGCAATTGGCTCCAGAACCAGACCCAGAGGGTCTTGGTTGGTAGGATAGTCTCATCCCCAAGGAGGGTCATTAGTGGAGTTCCTCAGGGATCGGTCCTTGGGCCCCCTCCTGTTCAACGCCTACATCTCTGACATAAGGAAGGGTATCAGCAGTGAGATGATTCTCTTTGCGGATGACTCAAAATTGGGGGCGGTGGTGGATGGGGAGATGGGGAAGGTGGCCCTACAGGGGGACTTGGAGGCTCTGGAAAGGTGGTCTAGAAAGCAGAAGCTGAGGTTCAATGCAGGGAAATGCAAGGTACTGCACCAGGGAGCCAGAAACCCGGGCCAAGTGTACACCCTGGGGGTGGAAATGCTACAAGTCTCAATGGCTGAGAGGGACCCAGGGGTGGTGGTGGATGTCAAGATGAACAACTTGGAGACTTGTAGGAGGGCAGAGGCAAAGGCCAACAGGATGCTTGGATTCATCACTAGGGGGCTCACCTCCAGAAGGAGGGAAGTGATACTCCCACTGTATAACTGTTTGGTGAGGCTGCAGCTCGAGTACTGTGTGCAGTTTTGGAGGCCACATTTAAAGAGGACATTGAACTCCTGGAGAGGGTCCAGAGGAGGCCAACCAAAATGATTTGGGGCTTGGGGGATAGGACCTATGGCGAGAGGCTCGAAGAGCTAAATATGTACACATTGGAATAGAGAAGGGACCGGGGGGACATGATAGAGGTCTTCAGGTACATGAAGGGGGGTAAATAGGGGAGGAGCAGTCAGGGTGCTCTGAAGGAAGGAGGGGCAACTAGAGGGTATGGGTGGAAGCTTGGGGAGATTCAGAGGAGAAAGGAGGAGGTGCTACTTCACTGAGAGGATGGTGGAGCCATGGAATCGCTGCCCAGGGGTGTGGAGGCAGAAATGGTGGAGGGGTTCAAGAGGGTGGGACAGGTACAGGGAAGGTTCTGGAAGCAAAATCCAGTGCAACAAAAATAGCCGGGACTGGGAAGGGAGAAGCCAGAGAGGGCGAGGGGGTCAGCAAGGTCAGCTCCCAGGGTGGGGGCTGACCAGACGAGCAGACACGAAAGACCATTAGGCCTATTCTGCTGACATTTTAGTATGTTAGTAGTACGTTAGTAAGTTTTTCATTTATTTCTTCTAAGGAGAATTCAACATCAGTTGGATCTGGGGTGTTTGGTAATTTTAGTGTTGCATTGGTGGTATTGAAAACACTACAGAAATGTTAATTTAAGGTGTTCGCCATGTCTTTGAGCTTATTAATAATGAGAATCTGAGTTGAGAGAGGGTCTACTTTACACTGATATATATTTTTTTAACTTATATTTTATTGAATTGTGTAATATGACATTACAAGTGGATCCCAACAGGCAGGCAATTACAGGCAATACCTACATCAGTAGGCTACAGCTGAATTTTTACAGTAGTACAGAAATATATCACCCCTGTTCTTAGTTACATCACCTGTGGGAATATGAATCACACCAACAGTTTACTTATCTGAATATTGATGCCAAAGTATTACAGATTTTGAACCTTAATCCAGTAGTGACCATTGCTGCCATGAGTAGGGATAACAAACATTGATTAAGACATATTAGTTCACCCTCTGATAGGGTATAGCATCCCACCCTCTAAACATCATTTTGTGGTATATAAACTTTACACCCTTCTGTGCAGCCCCAGACATAACCCAGAAGAAAGAACAACAGATAAACAGCAGACTTATTATGAACTCTCACCATATTCCTGCTTAATAGGCAAAATGTATGTTATCCCGCTTTAACTGCTCCAACGTATATTAAGCTGTGAACAAACGCTCTCTCCTAGGCAGCTAACCGTACTGCATTTCAAAAAAAACACTGTGATGGGGATATGAAGCTCCATATGGTAGGACATGTCTAAAAAGGAAGACAATAGCAACCTGCGTCACATGACGCCATTTTATCTCAAACCCCATTTTAAAACAATACATTTGCACCAAGAAAGGTTTTCCCCAGTTTGTTGTTTTATTTTTTGGGGAGGTTTGAATCTGAAAAGTTTCAAGTAAAAAAGCTTTCCCTCTATAATGCCCAATCCATCCCACCAAATGAACAGCTTTTAAGCAACAGTTCAGTCTCCTTCAGAGTTCAAAGTTGCCTCACGGGTAAAAAATTGTTCTTTGATTTTGTCCAACAGTTTAGCCACTTCCGATGCATCTGAAAATTTGAAAGTTCTACCACCACAAATAATCCTTACGCTGGCTGGCATCAAGACCACATGGTGCACCCCCAGGATCCAAAGGCGCGCCTGCATGCCATTGAAACTCTTGCGCCTCATCCTTGTAGCATAACTTAAGTCTGAGAACAAGTGGATCCTGTGCTCCTGCCAAGTAACTGGTATAATGCTTTTGCCTGTTGTAAAATGGTGTCCTGCTTTGTGGAGGATCTGAGTTTCACTATGATTGTGTGCAGTGTCTGGTCCCTGGTTACTGTTGTCGAGCACCCACCATGAGGCATAATGTTATACGCACTCAGGATCTCGAAGTCTGTTTCAATTTTTAGCAGTTTTTTTAACCATTCCTGCAAGTAACTAAGGAGGTGTTCCCCCTCAGCCTGCTCCAGGAGGCCAAGAACTCGGATATTACAAGTGCAAACAGAGTTTTCTATCATTTCTAAATGCCTCCGACGTAGGCCATTCTGCTTTGTGAGACCTGAATCTATCGCAAGGGCCTTGGCATGTTTCTTTACCCCCTGCATCTCATCAGCTAGAGCTCTGACTTTAAGGTTCACCTGCTGAGGTGCGGTATTGTATTCCTCCAACGTTTTATCTAGGCTTTGGATTGCTTTCAGTAAAGCCACATTTGTCGGCTGCTGTGCGGATTGTTCTTCAGAACCTTCAATTTGTAAATTCCTGGGATGTATGACTATGTATTACTTGATACTAGTTATGTATGTGTACTATCTGTTTGCTTCTGTATTTGTATTTTTTGTTTTTTAACTGACGTGGAGCCTTTGCAAAAGAGTCTATGACTCAAAGGATTGTAATTCTGATTCTATAAATAAATAAAAATAAATAGAGTCTTTACTGCTGCCCAATTTGGTTTCCTTTGGTTGGGACCCTTCCATATTAGAGCTAGCTTGTTTACCACGGACCATTTTAGCTGATTTCGGATACCCAGCAGGTCAACTTTGGCATCAATCGAAAGCTTATTGATAGTTTGAGAAGCTGGTTATTCTTATAAGTCTATTTTCCAAATAATCAATGTTTTTATCTTTTTCCTGTGTCTGCCTCAGGGGCTGCTGGAAGAAGCTGTTTTCAGTTTGGCTGCTAGCCACGTCCCTCACTGATATTTTTTAATGAGTTTATGTAACTGTAAAAAAACTTTACTATTTCATTTTGTGGCCTGTGTAACTAAGTTCTGTTCAGCAAGTTTTTTTGCTTTTCTAATTTCCTGTTTACATTGTTTTTGAATCCTTTTAGGGGAATCCAAGTGGATCAATGATTTATTAGCTTGATATTTTTTAAAGGTTTTTCTCTTTTTTTATAAGTTTTGATATCTTTTTTGGATAGCCATTTTGGTTTTAATTGTGAGTTTTTGTATTTTGTGAAAGTTGTTATCCATTGACTTGCGATTTCTAAAAGCTTAGATTTTAAGGTGGTCCACATACTTTCAACAGACAAATCTTTAAATGACTGATTCCAGTTAATTTTTGATAAGGAATTATCTATTGCTTTAATATCTGCCCTGTTATATGCATACATTTTGGTGAAAGATTTTGATTTTAAGTGACTAACTGCTAAATTAAATTTTACTGAATTATGATCACTGTTTCCAAGTGGCATAGACCCAACACTTTGAAATATTAATATTTTCTGGGACTAGTATAATGTCCAGAATATTGTTGTCCCTTGTGGGCTTATCAACGTGTTTCAATGACAATTCCTCGCATAATTCAAGAAAATTTTTTGACTGCAAGTGATTTGCATTTTTGTTAACCCAATCAATATCTCCGAAATTTAGGTCACCCATTAAGATGACCTTTCCTAAGTCAGTTGCTGTTTCTAACTCTTTCACTATTTCTTCTGTTAAGGATTGCTGGGAATCTGGGGGGCGATAACATACTCCTAAATATCTGTTAGGGGTACCTTTATTAATTTTAATCCAAATTATTTCTGTTAATGTTGAAGACTTTATTTTATTAGAAACATCAGTAACCTGGAGACGTGTTTATATATAGAGCAACCTTCCCCCTTTTCATTTCTGCAATGATAAAATACTGTAAGTCATATCAGGGAACTGAACAGCCCCAGGTTTCAGTGACACCTACAATATCAAGTTTTTCTATGTTGCAAAGAGCTTTTAGTTCATCAAGTTTGTTATTAAGACTGCAGGCATTCAATAAGCATTTTAAGCTTGAGCTTTCACACATATTAGGTGATTTTTTTTTGGCATTGATATAATGTGGGTCTTTCGGTGTTGTATTAATCCATGGACTAACATTTGCTGCCCCTGGTACTAGTTTAAATTGTCAGAAGAAAAGGCGGAAAGAAAATAAGTTGCCCACTTATTTGCTCCTTTTTAGAGCTGTGGGCAGAGCCTACAGCCCTTTTGGGATCGATCAGATTGTAGCTCTAAAACGGCTGATCGTGGAACTCCCTTTTTGGACTTTTGAAAGTATTCCTCCACAGCTGCAAAATAGTGCACTCCCCCTCTGATGTTTTCTATTTGCTGCTCTATATTAAAGGCAGCTGAAAGGAGGGGGGAGATGCTACTGTATTGTACCTCAGAACTTCTCAGGATATTAACAAAAAAAAACTGCTGTTTCTATCATCTGTCTAGCTTGGTCTAATAGATTTATTCTATTTCTTTCAGCAACCTAGGGGTTAACTCATTATATGTTGTTTGGCATTTACTGAAACTGAAAGTCGGACTACAGTGTCAGATTACAGACAGTGCAACTGCGGTCTGTTAGCTGTCTCATTCCTAGGGCAGGACAGGTTGCAGGCAAACACACACACACACACACACACACACACACACACACACACCAGCAGCAGCATTTACTCTGACTAAATAAATTCAAGAGGACTGATTTAGTAGCATGGCAGTTTTTGATGATTATGACTAAATAGCGCTATATGGCACCAACAAGAAAATAACTTTGGTCATTTGGTAGCTCTTCACAGCCCTATTGGCTCTGGCTAGAATTTGTTTATTAAGGTGTAGTCCATCTCTAGCATATAGTGTTTTGTCATTGTAAAATGAGTACCAGTGATCAATGAAGCTAATTTTTTCTTTGTAACACCAGTTTTTCAGTCAAGCATTTATTTTAGCTATTATTGAGTTATTTTCTGGATGGGCTCTAGGGATGGGAAGTATACCTGAAATGGCCACTCTGCAACCTTTTGCTTTTATTTTGTTGCCTAACTATTAGTTCATAGCAGATATCCTTTTCATGTGTCCTACCAGAGTTCTTTTCAGGATGGGCTCTTGGGATGGGAAGCATACCTGAAATGGCCATGCTACAACCCTTTGTTTTTATTTTGTTTCCTAACTCTATTAGTTCGTAGCAGATATCCTTTTCATGTGTCCTACCAACAATATTTGTTCCTATATGTAGAATAATGTTGGAGTGATTGTCCTTAACAATTGATCTATTCATTCTGATACATGCTCGATTTTTGCCCTCGGTAGACACATAAAATGTTTTTTCTTTTATCAGCATAAGTTAGAGAGGAGTCCACATAATGCACAATAGAGTCACCTATTACCTTTAGATTGTTATTTAATGGGGTATGAATGTCAGAGTTGTTATTGAGTTCTGAATTTTGTAGAGGTGTGTATTTATTTGATGCTAATAGGTATGGTGTTGCTTGAAATTGACTGGGGCCTGCAGCACTTGAATTAATGTGGTTATGGAAATTCGCATTTCTTCCTTTTTTGTATTTTTTAGTGGTACTTGTTCCCATTCATCTAATAAGGGGTCACATTCCGTTTCTGCATTTCTTTCTTTTTTTTTGTGCTATTTTCTTCATGCTCCTGCTCCACGGCCCTCGATCATGAGGGAACCCCAGTCCGGCCCCCCAGCTGACATTGACTGTTTCCCCCAGGGCTTACCCCCGGCAGGGCTGGCAGGGCAACCTAAACCCTGCCAAAGACTGGATCCAGTGTAGTCAGCACCGTGGCTATTTGGGGGCAGGACCATAGGCACTAACTACGGGGGGACTTGGGTGCTGAAGCCCCCCCAGGAGGTTCAAGTGAGGGATCACCCCGGGCTGGACTGGACCGCTTTTCTTTTTGTTTTTTATTACTGCCGACCATCCGTGTGTGTCTGCAATCTGCAGTCAGTCAGGCGCAGTGACAGCCTTGCTGTGGGGGGGTTGACCTTAGAGTGGCCTACTTGGCGCCAGCAACCAGTGGTATTTTTTCTTGTTTTTTTTAAATGAAAAGTTAGGGATTGGCGGGCTCAGGCAGGGCGGCTGGCATGCCATTGGTGTGTTAGGGCAGGAGGCAGGTGGTGGGGGCGTGTTCTCCCTCCCAACTCCCATCTCCCATCAGGTGTGGCACAGCACGTTTTTGGTGCCAGTTTGTCTCCCTGATTGTGTCAGCCACCCTGGCCCTGCTGCGTAATTGTTTGGCCACTCCTGTCTGGATTGCTTCCCTTTGCCTCTGCTGCATCCTTTGTTCTCTCCCTGAGCCTTCCCCACCACAGCAGCAAGAGGGACCTCCGACCGTCACCCACTGCCGCATTGCATTGATGAGTCAATGATGACAACGACACCAACAGACAGTCAACTGCCTGGTCAGCAGCACACCACCCAGTCATAGGGACTTGTTGCCATTGTCGGGACTTGGGAGGAGACAAGGGAAGACAGCAGCACAGCAGTTGCATGCCCGGCCCAGCCACAGAGCATCAGCGGCCTCCTCGGCTCCACGTCCACCTCCCTCTCACCCACCCATGGAGAGAAAGGTAAGGGTCTGGCTGGCCGCCAGGCTGCTGCAGACATATGCAGAAAATACAGCTCGCTTGCTCGGGTATTTTACTGCATCAGCAGATGGCTGATTGACCAGCTAAACAGGGAGAGGCTCTGAAATTTAAGAAACAACTGATCCTGACTAACACATAATCTGGTAACAAAAGAGTGGTATGTTAGATAGGGAGCTCCACTCTAATGGGGTTCGTTAGAGCAGGATGGGCACTGCATGTTCAATCTCAGTCCCACATTGTCACATAAGCTCATTCGTCAGTTGTCCTTCACTGAAAGTAACAGACTTCTAGGAAAACAAACTGAACTTACAAGCTCAAATGGTCAGACTGAGTGGGCCATAGGCCCTTATCTGCCGACACTGTCTATGTATCTATGTATCTATGTAACACACTGCTTGTGAATGTGACACTATTTGTTTCAGTACTTATTATGCTTGGTTTTTGGTGACAGTGGTGAAGCCAGTTAAACAATGTCCAGGAGGGACGATGCCAGTTCTTTCATGGCTCCCTCTGCTGAATCAGATTTGTGTATATCTGTGTTAGTTAAATGATTAATTTGGCAGAATACATCATTCAGAACTTGATTTTAGCTGAGTGTGATGTTTTCTTAAGTTCTTTTTGGGCCATCAGTTTTTCACAAACCAGAGAGGTGGCATGACTAAACATGGTACCTGGTACCTTCCCTAGTTAATGCTTGGTTTTCCTTTGCTTTCTGCTGTATGGGACGCTACACTGAGAAATTGAGGCAGTACAGTAATTTATTTATTTATTATGATATTTTTTGGGGCTCTGATCCTGTCCTTAGCTCAGCCCCCCCCCCAGCCCAGCATTTGTTGCCCTGGGACTTCCCCAAGCTGGTGTTCCTCCCTGGCTTGCCCCCAGGGCAGGGCCATGGAGTAGCCCAGTTTCCAGCAAACACTTCTTGCCCCCCCTCCAGGATAGAGCCCCGGAGCAGGGTCATTCTCGACAGCGTTTAAGCTTGGTTCCCAGCTGAGTGCCACAGTTGATGGGGTTTTGACCCTTCTGTGGCAGGGGATCTGTGAGCCCATTCAATGATATATGTTGGGCTATAGGGAGAGGTAGTGTCTGTCAGCAACCCTTGCAGAAATCTGAGCATATTGATCTTTTCCATTGTTTTTGGAATGCTGACAGTTACCAAGTTGTCTCTTCGATTCTCTGCGCTCTTGATCTTATATTCTCTCCTCCACTCTTGTCACTTTTTGTTTGAGTGCTGTGTGAGTTCTGCTTAGCCTCAGCCTGTGTGTGAGTGGCCACTGGCCATGGCCTGGGCCAGGGTCCAGCGAGCCCTCTGGATGACAGGGTGGGAATCGGGTGATCACTTTCACAGCAAGGCCAATTAGGCTAGGGTATAAAGCTGCACCTGACCTGATTAATAAAATAATGAGCCTTAATATGAACTTCTCTGAAGATGGTCCTTTTTCACTGGGACTGGGAGGACTGGTAATGGCTGGCTTAAACAGAAGCTGTGTATGTTTGGCAAGACAGAGTTTGTGACTGGCTTACATATGGGCCTAAATATAAATTAGTGTACCACTCCTGTACCTGACTGTGATAAATTACCAAAGGAGGTAGCTATTTGTAAGGGTTTGATTAAATGGTGGGGCTAAAGCCAGAGTAGTTTCAGTTACCATGTTGTGTGTCATCCGCAGAAGTCTGACTGCAAGACAGGTACATCATGGACATGCCGAGATACATATCTGTCTTGCAGTCAGACGTCTGGAGTGGACACACAAAAAAGCACTAAGCGTAAATGTAATTGGATTGTTTTAGTCCCTCTCCCACCCACTCTTTTACAATATCTTTGGTATAATTGTTAGCTGCATATGTTACAATATAAAACCCGATAAACAGCATTCTGCTTCATAATGGTATAGATTCAGCTAGTGTATTTTATGTAGCTTAATGTAGTTAATGTTTGTGATATGTGTGCTGAATCACACTTTTAGCTTTTGGGCATTATGAACTTGTGATGTACTTGGTGCTACATCCGATTCCTGCTAGTATTTTAATGTCTAGTTATCGCTGATTGCGTTTTTATTGACAAAGTTTAATGACATTCTGTCGTACAATAAATCTGAATTTGATATGACTGATAAGAAACCAGCACAGCAGCCCTGGAATGAGATCCATGGTCTCAGTATCTTTCATTAGGCAGGCAAAGCTGCATGACAGTCTTCTGCCTTGGACTTGGCTTGCTGGCTTGGTGGGTTTGGGAATAGGATTTGGGGGTGGCTGACGTGGTGCTGGTGTGTGAGTGTGTGTGTGTGTGTGTGTGTGTGTGTGTGTGTGTGTGTGCTGCCTGGTATATTTTTAGTTTGGTTAATGACATTTTCCTTTTAAGGGACACTGTTAACTTTTTTCCATAATATTTTTAGGTAAAAACCTACAGAATTCATTTTATGATTGCTTACTCTAAAATTTATTTATGTTTTGGTTTTGTGTATTAGAACCAAAATGCATGAAGAATAGTTATGTCCACCTTTGTTTTGCTGGAAATCATTGATCCACTCTTACTGTATGCTTCCTGAATATTAGAAACACAGAGCAGGGTTTTACTAAGTAGGACCCCTGCCCCACTACCACCACCAACATATAGGGCAGGTTATCATCTGTTTAAGTGATGCAGCCATAAACTTAATTTTTTTCTTTGCTGTATTTTTAGAAATTTCCTTTGTAAAATAGCTCTGTGAACCAAGTATTTAAAACAAGTGCATTTCCTTACTTGGAGCTGTGTCCCCAAGCTCGCACATTTTGTGATGTCAGGACCAGAACAGCGCAGGGGCACGCTCCATAGGCTATAATGAGGGCACATTTTTACAAATTTGTTTTTATACTTTTAAGTGCCAATTTTAAGAAAGGAAGGCTGCCTGCCGCTTAACTAACAAAGTTTCTAAATATACAGTAAGGTAAAAAATTAATTTTATAGCTGCATCACTGAAACAGAGAGTAAGCTGCCCTATATGTTGGGTAGGGGGGGCACTACTTAGCAAAAGTAAACCTGCTCTTTAAACAGTGCAGCCACTCATGACACAATAGTGTCCTCAACTGTCTCGCTGCATAATGAGTGGCTAGGTGGTGTTGGGGGTGTTCCTCCTGAGTCCAGGAAACATGCAGTGGGAGAGGGAGGCTGGTCGAGAACTGGTGTGGTAAACACCACTATGGTGGTCTGGACAGTCAGGTTCTCACCTTTGTAAAAAAAAAAATGGATATGAATCAAACTGGTGTTTACACAGTGTGATCTGTTAAGTATAACCCACAAAATGCACCACTGAACACCAAAAACCCCAGAACTTCTGGGGGACTTGGTGGCCCCCCTAGCGAATGGTAGACGCCCCGTGGAAAATAAAAGTTAGCTCCTAGTATGGGGACCTGCAAGCTCCCACCGTCATCCGGCCAGGAGCTCGTTTTCCACCAATTTCACCCCTCAGGGGCGGAGCATGCAATGACGCCACCAATGGTAGTGCACATGCTCCCATGCATGTCCCATTAGGTGTGTGCCCTGCCTCTGACACCAAGTCAGCAGCATTGGTGTGCCACCTCCCGATCGCTAGGGGCCAGGCATGCACTGACAACTGTTCGCCCCCCTCCTTGAAGAAGGAGGGACATCCCTAGGATGCTTGATCCTTCTCCTTCTCCTTCCCTGCTGACCCCCGGCAGCCCACACATGCTCTTGAACACGGGTCGCCAGCATTGCGCAAGGTGTGGCGTACAGCGCCTCAACCCTCAGTGCCACCAGGCCGGCCATCTCTCTGTTTTTTTTATAATTTCTGGAGTTGTTACAGGATTGTAGAATTTATTCGTTTGTTGTAAGGTTAGTATTTGGAACTACTCGTTGTGGTAGTGAATGATCTGTTGCAGCTGATGGATCTCCTGGTTGTGGTTCAGTAGGAATTTTAGGAAGAGGGCCTTCAGTGTGTGGCTCCGTGGGGGGGGGGAATACTCCTAATCATGTTGTCCACATATGTCTCCAGTTCTCTCAGTTCCTTAATTTGTTTTAACTCAGCTTGCAGTGATAGGATTTCATTTTTGAAATCCTAGAGGAGCAATTAGGGCAAGTGAGGTTTTAGTAACTTCCAGAGAAAGGGCCGACAGTTTTCACTGTATGACTACATGTAATAGATAAAAGCAGGTTGTCTCCATTTACTAATTCAATATAATCAGAAACGTGTAGAGAGTTTCAGTTTTGTTTTGTTTTGTTTCAATTTGGTTATAAGTTAATCTCCCTTTTTTGTCACTGAAATATTCTTAAAGCAAAGTAACTCCAACCCTAATGGCTTCCAATTTGGTAGTAAAAAACAAATATTTATACCTCACTTCCTCGTCTGCCTCGGCGGACACAGGTAGACACAGCTTGCCTTTGCCAGCATCACATCCACTCGCCGAGGCATTTGTTTTATGGTTACAGTCACCGGAAGTGACATCACACACACTTCGTAGTTCGTGGCTATTAAAGTTACTCTTTTTAGTTTGATTGTGTAGCTACATGATGATTCTGCCTTTAAAAAGACAGACTTAGGGTGCTGTGTGGCTCTAAAGGGCATCCTATCTCTGTCCACTTCTTTTTTTCCTCAAGACATTTTTTTGTTAGTCTTTCTTGTGTCTAGTTATTTACAGCTAGTAGTTGAGTTTTTTTGCTATCCAGAACTGAGTTGATGTTTTCTAATCCAAGTTCTGATCTTAAGTAGGTAGCTGGGCAGGAGTACCCTAGAAAAATGTACTTTATGTTCCTCTTAATCGGGACCTAAAGGTCATGCAGCATTTCTGCGGGGGGAGGCGAAGATTCCCCTTTAAAAAATGCCTCCTGTCTTGATTGTAACGTCAGGTCATAAAAAGATTGTTGGAAATTTGGGATCAAAATGTGGGAGCCCACTGACAATTAGATACTGCCTTTCAGCTGGCCTATCCAGGGTAAATGCAAACTAAAAATGTGTAAAAGCAGGGACACCACTGAAAATGAGATATTGCATCTCATCTGGTCTATCCTGGGTAAATACATAGTAAAAATGTGGACAAGCAAGACTCGGTACAACAGTAGTGCAAGCAATGAACATTCAACATTGACAAATACTTAAGACCCCTTTTTGCTCACTTTATAGCACAGACCTGGCTGAGAGTTGAAACCAAAAACATTCAAGCCACCTGGAGTTTGGCACAAGGATGATACTTTGCTGTGCATCATTTTTGCTTTGTAGCATTCTTGAGAAATTTGTAGAATTGAAATTATTTGTAAAATGAGATACTGTGTTTTGTGCAGGTGCAGTTTGTTTCTACACAAACTTCTCTTTGGATTTTTGCAAAAATGACATAAGCGGCCATGTGCCAATTTTGTGGATGTCATACATTGTTTTCATAAAGGGGAACTAAAGTCAAAATTGATGAACAAAATGCTGTGCAGAATGTTTTGAATTGTAGATGTAGTCCTAGTGTGTCCTTCCCTTTGTTTGCAGGAATGAGTTCTTTTTAGTTTTCCAGCTAGTTTTATGGATGTTGGGGATCTCCATATTAACATTTCTTCTATCTCTTTCTCAGAAGGCTTTGCCTGAGGTTCGATGGAGGGCATAGCTCCTCCCCCATCCTCTGCTTAAATGTCCAACTTCCACTCCTTCTGCTTTGAGCGAGTCAAACTCGCGCCAGTGCTGCATGGCTGTGGGGCTGGCTCTTCTTCTCTCCCTCTGTGCCTCTGGTGCCCCCCTGGCACCTTCCCTTGGCCTTCATCTCCTGTTGTTCATCCCCCCCCTTTTCATGTTTTTCCCTGTCTCTTTACCCCCTCGCTCTTTCCTTGCCCCCCCATTCTGTCTGTACCTTTTGTTCTTCTGTTCCCCAGTTTTCTTTTTTGGGGCTCTCCTTCATTCCTTGCCAGCCTCCGAGTCAGCAGTGCTGCCTGAACCCGACCGCAGTGTCACTCCGGGGTTCATGCCAGTCCAGCCTGTTCCTCACTCCAGGACTCCTTTCCACTTTGGCCATCTACAGCGCTCCTTGCACTGCCTCCTCATAGCCAATAAGCCACCAACTGCCTTCCTCCCACGGTCTGCTCCTGCACCGCTTCTCTGGACTGGGAACATTCAGGGCTTCTTACCCTCGACTTGCAGCCAGCCTGCCACATGCGTGCCACCCGCCCCTTCTCCTACTGCTCAATGGGGTAGGGAACCCTGGATTGCTTTCTTTGGCACCTGGCAAGTCTGTTGCAGCAGCTGTGCGCCGCTTGGGAACTGTCTCAACCATCTGGATTCCTGCTCTCCTCCTTACCAACATTTCTCTTCACGCGGACTGCAGTGCCTATTAGGCGTGGACTTCTCATTCACCGGACGACTACCTTGTACATGATGGGAGTTCCTTCCCCTTCCATACTCGCCTCACATTTTGCTGCTGTTACCTAACGATCAGTTCATGAATTGTTAAGGTAGGGCTCATCATTTCCGTGGGGTACCTCATCTGCTTCATTGCTTATATATATTAATTCCTTCTGCAGTCATATATGCTGACTTGCTCAAACTTATATGTACTCTGTATAGTGTGTCAGCATGCTTGTAACCGCTACCACAGAACACTCTTCATACATTTGTTTTGTACACCAGTCCTTGGGGCCCCTGTAACTACCATTCCTGTGTACCTATGCTTGTCGCAGCCATTACTACTGACTGTAGAGCCCAGGATATCACTCTACTTGATGCAGAAACTTTACCCTAATGTTCCAGGATCTGTGCCCCCTCTTTGTTTAGCAACTGCCTCATTGATTTCTCCTTCTAAGGAGCTGCTTCTGCGGCATCCCTCCTCTGATAGGCCTGGATGAGACCACTATATTGCCAACCTAACTCATGTCGTTCAGACAACCTACATGGAGGCCCGGCTCAATTTTCTCACTTCTACTCCTTCTCTGGCAGACCTACGTGGAGGTCCTGCCAGTCCAGGTAGCCTACATGGAGACCTAGCTCAACTCACTCACTCTACTCCTTCCTCAGGCTGACCTATGTGGAGGTTCTGCCAGTCCTGCTCACCTACATGGAGGCCTAGCTTGACTTACTCACTCTGACTACTACTCAGGCACACCTACGTGGAGGTCCTGCTGCTCCAGATAGCCCACATGAGGGCCTAGCATGCTACTTGATCACCCTACAACATGTCCTCTAGTGGACTCCTTCGAGGTCCGCTGGTGTATCGGCTTAGGAACTTCATCACACAGCACATAAGTGCCATCCCTGAATCATGTAATCATGTGACCTTGATAGCCGACCACACGTGTCATTATTCATGGCCTCCTGGCATGCCATTCTACTCATCCAGTCATCCTGCACAGGATTCTCTAGTTCAGTTTGGCCTTCATAGAAACCTAGAACAGTTCATTCATCTACGCTTACTACTGCGCCAGTGGACCGCTGGGTTCTGCCATCCCAACCAACCGTGCCCACGAGAGGACATCTACTCATCACTCACAAATTAATTCCATACTACAGGTGGATCCACTTGGGGTCTTGTCCTCCTTACATTGGACTGTGAACTACTACTGCAATGGCGAACCACTGGGGTCCCGCCATCCTTAACTCGACTAAGCAATCTATGGTAATGGTGGACCACGTGAGGTCCCGCCATCTCAACACTACACACCCCACAAGGAAGCCCTACTCATAGCTTAAACATACTTCAAGTCACTGCAGGCAGACTCACGTGGGGGTTTTGCTCCCTTACCTTGGAACATTTCATATGGTAGTGATGGTGAACCCACATGGTGGTCTTGCCATCCCAAATCCTTTGTGCCCGCGAGAAGCATTTCTCCCTCCTCAAAAGTATCTCCATCTTCACTACAGCAGACCCCGTCGGGGTCTCGTCTTCCTTAGACTGAACACCTGAGACCACTTGATCGCTCGAGCATTCAACTGCTGCATACCCTGGACCTGCATCGGGTCCATGCTCCAGCTAGCCTATGTCTGGGCCTACTCTACTTCATAATTTAGTTATGCTTCTACTGCAATCCACCTTCTTCTGGTCCAGTTCCAACCAAGTTTCTACACCAGACAGCTCCGTAGAGTATACCTCAATTCTTGGACATCCTGAGACAATTCTCCTTTCTAACAAAGTACTCGATCGCAACCTGTTTCACTGGATTTATGGCTCCATGCAAGCATCCCAATCACATAGAGTCCTACTTCATCATCGTTCCCTGCTGGGCAACACTTCCGACCATTTCACCCTCTATGACTTCTACATCCTCAAACTATTTGCTACATTGACACTCATTCCTTAACTATGCTAACTGTACATGTATGCTTTACAACTGGTTCGCTTACTGCTACCCTGGTCATGGATTAACCATCGTCCTTCATCCAAACATCATTCCTAGCTAGATCTTCATCTCCCGGAACTGTCATCTTCAGCGTTCACTTCTTGCTCATCATCGACTTTGAAAACAGGACTGGGATTTCTACCAGTGATGTCTAGCTTCTCCTGCATTTCTGCATTTACTGTGCATTGACAGCTGCCTTACCTTCTCACCAGACTGAACCTAGCTTTGCTCCCTGTCAAGGAAACCATTTACTGATCCTACGTCCATTTTCCTTCTGCTACAGTGTCAGAGGACATCCATCTCCATATGGGTCTCCAACACGATGGCTACCACTATGGCCTAAGGTCTCAGCGTTGTCTTGGGAGAACTTTTTCTAATTAATGCTTCACCCCACAAGAAGGCCTGGCGCTTGCTTGATGCAATCCTTCTCACCTTGGCCAACCAACATGGGGGTCTTGCCTTCTTACTGTAACCTATACACTGGTAGGCCACATGGTCCCACCATATATCTGGCTTTGCCCAGCAATAGGACCCGGCTGCTTGCTCATCCGCATTCCATCTCATCTTGGCTGACCCACGTGGGGGTCTCACTGTCTCTATTAGAACCTATGCAATGGCAGACCATGTGGGGTCCCGCCATTATCCTGCTTTGCCCTGCACAGGAGCCTGGCTGCTTGCTTAAATGCATTCCATTATCACCTTGGCTGACTCAAGTGGGGTCTCACCTTCTCTGCTGGATCCTATGCTCCTCACCTTTTCCTCCATAGGGAAAGAGAAAGGGAACATTGTTTAACCAGGAGTAGCACACTAAGCTGAAGCTTCTTTCGAGATGCGACCTGGGAGCACAAGGAAGTTAAGTGACTTGCTCAGGATCACACAATATGCACCTAGGCGGCTGTGGGATTCAAACCCAGGTGTACAGATCTGCAGCTCAGAGCCTTAACCCACTGCACTATACTGCCTCCCTAGATATCATGGACTTGGATTAACCAACCTTGTATGCCATCATCTCCATGTTGGACTTTCATCCGCCAGTACCTCGTCCTTCAGGATTACCCTGCTCACCATCAAAATCAAGGATATTCTCTGCTACCAATAACCTGGATCTAGTACTAAGATAACCAATTCAGCACTTTAGTCTAAATAGGATTGCTCTCCTTTAGTATGCCCAGAGGACAGGCAGGTCAGTAGCTGTGGGTCCTCGGAGGTTTCCAGGTTTCCCCTAGGGGGTTTTTCCTCTCCTGTGTGCTACTGACCACACTCTCCGTAGTTGGAGGAGGTAATCACAATGATAATTAATTTTCTTTTTGAGCCTTCAGTCCTACACTTATCCAGCATCCCGCCAAAGGTGGGATATAGAGAAAGGCCAAAGATCAAGTTTCTAATATCAACTATATCTCATCCAGCTCAAATGTATCTAAGCATCAACCATATCTCATCCAGTTCCTACATACTACAAGCACTGTCCTATGTACCATTCCAGCTCTAATGTATCTAAACACCAACCATATTTCATCCAGTTCCTACATACTACAAGCACTGACCTAGGTACCATTCCAGCTCTAACGTATCTAAACACCAACCATATCTCATCCAGCTCTTATGTATCACAAGCACTGAGCTATGTACCACACATTGAACTACAATTATGCCTTTTCCATGTGACAGTGATGCGTCCCAGACCCTTCATTAAAGAGAGCAATAACTGTTGCAGCAGCAATCTCTTGTTAGGAGCCTGATAGTCTGGCTTCAACTAAGTAACTGTTTCTAATCCAAACTTTCTGTTTTAATGTATGTGTTTAGGTCTAGCCAGCAGGAGTAAAAGTTTTACTTTTAAAGCTTTTCATGGTATTAACTTACACACAGCCATAAAAAAGCACACAAATCACCCCAGGTCACCTGTGCTATAATTTGTGAAGACTCTAGCTGTTTCCTTATTAAAAAGCCCACTCAATTATCCCTCAGGTGTTTGCCGTCTGTAAATTTAGCCTCAATTAGCACTCCCTGGGCAAGGACAATTACTTAAAAATACAGCTATACTACTGTAAACTTGATAAAAAAACAGCTCTTCTTGAACAATTGCTCCTGGGCACATCCATGTCACATGGGACAGGAAACATTGTAGGAAAAAGAAGAGCTATAAAATACACAAATATGGAGAGTCCCAGGGTCCATAAAACTAGCAGGCAAAAAAAAAATCTTTGAAGCAAACAAAGGGAAAGTCACACTAGAACTATGCCTACAAATCAAAACACTGAACAAAATTTTTTTTGTAAATTTTGACTTTAGTTCCTCTTTAAGGATTTCATCATTTTTGTGATGTGTTGTGGTCATGCAAATGGCAGTATCCCTCCCTCCCACCTGCTCATCTGTAAAATATGTGGCCATCAGATGTCCAACCCCAGCGGCTTGCTAGGTTCCTAACATTGGGTGGCCTATCCTGGTGTCAGGTAATCAGTAAACCTCCCCCACCCACTAGCACATATGCCATCCTCCTCTCCATACAAATAAAACTACCCCTCCCCAAGTCCACTTAGCTCCCACACCATCCCCATAAGCACCCACCTTTGGAAACAGGATCCAGGGTAGCGAGCCACTAGGGTTGGGCACCAGGTAGCCACAAATGATACAGCTGCTGGCCACTTCCAAAGTCCCCTCTACAGGTCCTGCACAGTGGTGTGATGATCCAGCTGCTCAGGTCACTTGCAATGTCCTCAACAGATCCAGCGCAGTGTGTGTGATGACACAACTGCTCGAGTCACTCACAAAGTCTGCTGCAAGGCCAGTGCAAAATATGCGATGACGCAACTGCTCGAGTCACTCACAAAGTCTGCTGCAGGTCCAGTGCAATATGTGTGATGGTACAATTGCTTGGGTCACTCATGAAGTCTGCTACAGGTCCAGCACAATGTGTGTGATGACGCAACTGCCTGAGTCACTCACAAAGTCTGCTGCAGGTCCAGTGCAATGTGTATGATGGTGCAACTGCTTGAGTCACTAACGAAGTCTGCTACAAGTCCAGTGCAATGTGTGTGATGACGCAACTGCTCAGGTCACTCACAAAGTCTGCTACAGGTTCAGCACAATGTGTGTGATGATGCAACTGGTTGGGTCACTCACAAAGTCTGTTACCAGTTCAGTGCAATGTATGTGATGATGCAGCTGCTTGGGTCACTCAGGAAGTCTGCTGCAGGTCCACTGCAATGTGTGTGATGATGCAACTGCTCGGGTCACTCACAAAGTCTGCTGCAGGTCCACTGCAATGTGTGTAATGATGCAACTGCTCGGGTCGCTCACAAAGTCTGCTGCAGGTCCAGAGCAATGGATGTGATGATGCAGCTGCTTAGGTCACTCATGAAATCTGCTATAGGTCCAGTGCAATCTGTGTGACGATGCAACTGCTCGAGTCACCCACAAAGTCTACTGCAGGTCCAGTGCAATGTGTGTGATGATGCAACTGCTTGAGTCACTCAAGAAGTCTGCTACAGGTCCAGTGCAATGTGTGTGATGATGCAGCTGCAAGTAAGCTACTGTGACTGTCTCAAAAAGAAAGAAAATTAATTTGCAAAAAAAAATGTTAATGCATTTAGTAGGGTTGAAGCACAAAGAGGGAAAAATAGGGAAATGAAAAAAAAAATAGGGTGACAAAACAAGAGAACTGGATTGTTTTGGTCACTTTTTCTATGGAATCTGATGGGAATACCTGATAAAAGCCACCGGAATCAAAAGAGCTTATTTGTATAATCTACATACAGTATATCCTTACATGTCAGTAGTTACCCAACAAGACACATGCTGTTTCTTACAATATATACAAGATATCCAGGATCTTGGGTGGGCGGGGACGGACTTATCCATAATATATCGTAAAGCTCAGGTAATCAGTGGGGATACCAAATGAGTTTTCTTTGATGTAGACCAATTGGCTGAGTGTCTCAGATTGCAGCATGCGGCTTATATTTCCTATTAAGAATCAACGGCTACAACTGATTCTGATTTACTTTTCCTGGAGACCTCACCAATGACAAATGATGGTAATTTATATCTTGAAACTGTTCCAGTCAAGCTTTTATCTGTTTTGACAGAAAATGAGAATCATCCTCTGGAAACAGATAAGCCCTTACAGAGTTTCCTGTTAAGTGATGATATTAAACCCTCAAAATATCCAAAACCATTTGTTTAAAAAATATTTTTGCTTTTTGGATTTTTGAGGAAACTGCTTTATCCAATCAGATTAAATTAATATTTAAAGTTATTAACTGATCATTCTCTCGTTGATATTTCTTAGTATAAGAATTATAATGAGTTTATAGTTGGCTCCATGCTGTCAAGGGGTGGGACGCCCACTTAGTACGCTGGCAACCTGGGTTCGTGACCCGCACCCAGGGTGACTGGAGCAGAGACCAGCAGGGAGGGTGTAGAGTGTCCATGCAAATGCTCTTCTCCCCTGGAGGGAGGGTTCAGCTTACATTGCTCTTGAGTGACTCTTGGTGGTAGGCTGGTGGAGGCGCACTTGGAGGCTTGGGTCACCGTCCGCTACCGTGAGTCCTTCCAGGGACACTGCAGATGTGCAGCCCTGCTGAGGGGGATTGAAAGGAGGGAAAAAAGAGAAAATGTCAACTCCACAGTGCTGGGTGATGTCCTCTGGCAAGTCTCCCCCACGCCATCCAACCACCCAAGCGCACCGTGCCTGCCCCCCCAACCGACTAACCCCGGTGTTAAGAAGCACTTCTCCCCTGGTAGCTCCTGGGGGGCCCCTCAGCAGGGATAGGCCAAATCTTTGGGGTGTTGGAGGTATCAGGAGAGAGTGGCCATAGATTCGGCAGCAGGAGGGTTAAGTCCGACAGGCAGAGGAGAGCAAATGTGTGAGAGCCCAAAGGAGTGGGGCTGTGGAGGGTCTGGGAGGAGCAAAAAAAAATGATGATTTTATTTACTACAAGAACGTATTATTTCCATGGAAATATCTTATTTTTTATAAATCTTTATATTTTTTTGAGTGTTTGTATATCTTTTACACACTTTCTATAAAAGTACTAGATTGTAATGATTGTCTTAAGTATTAGGATGCACTGTATTAGAAATGTATTGAAATTGAAAATTCAGTTGTCTCTGTGGCACAGAGTGGTAGGAGTTCGCATGGCATGCTGGCAACCCTGGTTCGTGAACTGAGCCTGGGACACCAGGAGTGGATGTCGGCTGGGAGGGAGTGCAGAATTTCCTTCTGATGCTTTCCTCCCGGGGGGGGGTGACATTGTGCCACTCTCATAGTGGCTCTTGGCAGCAGCTTGTTCCCCCTAAGGTGTGTGCTTGTGCGGCCACGCAGATCAAAGAAACAGCCGCACTAATAAATGAAACAGCTATACACTACAGTAGCAGTAACAGCTGCATACTACAGTAGCAGTGGCACACAAATAAAAACCCCACTGTGCTTAACCCTTGCTTTTTTATGGACTGACATATCCATCCAGAATTCCTTTATGTTCTGCTTCTGTCTGCAGCAGCAGGGGTTAAAAGGGTATGCCTTGCCTGGTAAAACCTTTAAATAAATAAAGAGTATCTGTGTTCCTCTCTGCTGTCTTATCTCCTCTTGTCTTATGTTGTAAATTTACACACACACACACACACACACACACACACACACACACCAGCTTTGGTGTTGGGGTGCCTGTCACAGCTGAACAAATTTTATGAGGATGGCTGCTCTACAAATGGCATGGGGTGGATGACTTTGGCATGGTCTCTTTTTGAGACGGTCTCCCCCACAGAAAATTCTGTTTGTTTTTTAAATTACCATCCCTGTCAAAAACTAGTTAGACAAGCAACAGAAAATTAGCTGTGTTGCCGTACTGATCCTTGTGACAAAAGATCCAGAAAAAAAGAAATGATTTGATACCTCTTATTGGACCAACATAGATGTTGCAAAGGAAAAGGAGTGCTTTAGCTTTTGGACAGGCAAGCAATTATTTGTGTTTAATGGTGTCAGTTTTAAGTGGCTGTATCTCACTGCATTTTTATTTTTATCTTTGGTAACCATGTAAGGCCCACTAGGCACAAGTGCTGTTTTCAGGGGTGTCCTGGGAGCACTGGTGAGGTTAAGTGACTTGTTCAGAGTCACACAATATGCAAGTGGCAGTTGTGGGAAATAAACCCAGGTCTGCTGGATGTACCAAGCTCATTGACAGCTCATTACTATAACCTCAAGGCTATACTTTCAGCATGTTTCCGAACATGGTTACCTTTAAAAAAAGCCTAGGGAATTGCCTGAATGTCTGACAGTTTAAAGAGCTCCTGACAGTTGACAGTTGAGACAACTTTAAAAAAAATTTAACATTCAGGCATAAACGTAGCTTATATTTCATATTTTATTCTGAAATATTCACTCTTATTTCCTTATTACTAAGGGTATTTGCATGAATACAGTATCCCTGCCAGTTTAGCTCTGGCTGCTTGCATACACCTGAGGTACTAATTCTGTTAATGACATCAAAATATGTTGCTGTGGAGATAATTATGATGCCATAAACAAGGGATTGTGATACCATGTGTAGAGAAGCAGCCAGAGTAGATGCAGTCTAGGACAGAGGGATCTTGTTTTCATGCAACTTTTTTCAGTAATAAAGAAAATGTGGTATTCATTACTGAAAATATATCAAGTAATAAAGAAAATGGGATGAGGTTGAATATAAATCTTACTTTCTTCAAAGTTTTCCTAATGCTGTCAAGGGCTTTTTAAGGCCTAAGTCAAATAATTGAGCAAAATGGAACTGGGCTACAAATATGCTTCAGTGTAGAACTGCTAACGTTAAACAGCCACTGACAGCATTAGCAAAACTTTGAAAAAAGTAAGATTTATATTCAGCTCTATTCCGTTTTCTTTAGTACTTATTAATTTCCCATTTTCTTTATTACTGAAAACAGTTGCATTAAAACAAGATCCCTCTTCCCTAGACTCTATCTGCTCTGGCTGCTTCTCTACACATGGCATCATGATCTCCTGTTTATGACATCATAATTATCTCCACAGCAACATATTTTGATGTCATAAACAAAATTATGATGTCAGGTGTAGGCAGGTAGCCAGAGCTCAAAAAGCAGAGAAACTGTATTGATGCAAATACCCCTAGAATAAGGAAATAAGGGTGAGAATTACAGAATAAAATACAAAATATAAGCTACAGTTATGCTTGAATATTACATGTTTTCAAAGTTGTCTCAACTGTGTCAGGAGCTCTTTAAAACAGCAGTACATATGCCGTCTCGGTGGCACAGAGGACTGAGGCTCTGGACACCTTATCTCATGTCACGCTAGAGACCTGGGTTTGGGAACGGACTCGGGTTGTCAGAGAGCCAGCATGGGAGGGGGGGCAGAGCAGGATCGAGCAGCTGAAAGGCAGCTCTCCTCTCCTGGGAGACTGTTGCCCACCTTAGTTCCACTGCCATCAGGCGGAGGTCTGATTGTCAGCTTAGGTCAGAGGAGGCAGCAAGTAGTGGGAAGGGTATCCCAGTACTGCGGCATGCGTGTGCCTCCACTCACATGGCCGGGACAGGGGCCAGGAGAAAATGGGGAAAAATTAGGGCTATAAAAACTTAAATAAAAAAAAAAAAAGCAGCAGTACATGTTATTATGAAACATTTATGCTACACTTTGTAGTGGCAATAAACAGTAACCCTATTGTAGACTCAATTTGATTTGCATACATAAATCTATTTCTTGGCACCCAGTGCTGCACACTCATGAGACTTCCACCCACAGAGTCAAAAAAATAGAGGGAACATTGGTGGCGACCTAGGTAGTGTGGGTGACCACAAACTGCTGGTCATCCCCACTTAGGACGCAAGTTGCGGCACGTGCCAACGTGGGTGGGCGGAACCAAACATGGAAAGTGGGCTGCCCAGCCTCACTGGATGACAGATGCCCATCCCTCCACACTGCGGTCCTGGGAGTGCACCTTCTCCAATCCTACATCTTCCCCAGGGGGCACCCAAGTGTCCTCCTCTCTGCCTATCCCTGGCTTGGGGAGGGGCCCTTCCTTCCCTCCCTGGATGCAGGGTTCACAAGCCGTGACTGGTGGAGCAAGGCAGCGGAGGTGAGACTGGCATGCACAGTGGGCTTATGCAAGCCCGAAGGAGCGGTGGGCTGGAGCCGAGGGTAGGAGCATAAATAGAAAATACAAAAAAAAAAAAAATTTAAATTTATTGAAAAAAATAGTTGGAAACCTGTTTTGATGATATTCCATTTAATTTTTGGAAGTATTAGTTTAAGAGTTCTAATAGATTGTTGGAATAATTAAAAATGTAATATTACTGTGAAAAGTGCATTGTTCCAATAGATATGATTAATGGTTAGTAGAAGAACTTGATGGTGTCTTACTACAGTCCTATAATTAGTCACTCATGTCCCATAGTTAAATTATATTGTCTCCAATGCATCACTGTCACATGGGACAGAAGGCACTGTGGGAAAAGGAAAGGCAATGAAAGAAACAAACATGGGGATCCTTGGGGCTATAAACAAGTTGGCACCCATTGCAGTCTGCGAGGCCTTTCTGCACCATGCATTTCTGCTTAAAGTTGAACCAGCGTAATATTCTGTGGTGATTTGCATATACAGCCCATGATGCTTTGCATTATGGGGGTATGTGTGATTTTATATTTTGAAAAAAATCCTAACAGCAAACATAATACAGGACTCACTAGAACTACACATAGAAATGAAAACAAATTGCACAGGGTTTTCTTTTTGTAAGTTTTGACTGTAGTTCTTCAAAACGTAAACCAATAAATTGGTGTATAGATTGAACATGCAGTGGTCTGTTTAGTTTAGTTTAGTTTATTGTTCTAGGAATTACTACCTTTGAGCCAGAAGCTCTTTTACAAAGGTTCCATGTCAATTAGGTACAGTACAAAAAAGGTTACATAGATAACACATAGTGGTCTGACTCGTAATATGCAGTTTATCATCACTTGTGAGGGTGCAGAGCTTTCGTAAGGTACACTACTTGTGGCTCTGCCACTCATGAGTTATTGTTCTACTCCCTCACACTTGAAGATAAATTGTATATTTTGAGGCAGGCCATTGCATACCCCTATATGTAGTAGGATCCTCCCCCAAGAGTTCTACAATACTGTCTCTTTACCTGCACAAACAGGCAGAAATATCAGTTTCAGTGTCAATGGTGACCTTACTTAAAATAACTCACTGTCCTCAGAATGACCCCATGAGTTAAGAGTTCCAGCAGAAACTGCAAACCAGAATAAAACTCCAGTGCCAGTACATCACTAATAATTCAAATCCATTACAGTAACACTGGCCTAGCAACAGTTTAAATAGTGTATCAAAGTCTTTTCAAGCATCATACTCAGCTACTCTACAGTCTGACATCAATTATTTTTCTTCTAGACCTCTAGTACAACATTGTTCCAACTGAGAACCACATTCGTAGTATGCTTTTAAACTGATTAGGGTGACAGAAGAATTCCAATTAAGAAAAATTATTTGGTGCCAAATGTATTCCCTGGACGTTAGCATTGTGTTGGACTGTTCATTCTTGCACACTCCTGGCACAGAAGGCACTTCTGTGAACTCCATTTTTGAAAACATTTCAGTACAAAAATAAAATATTAACATCCAAGAGGTTGAAGTATTTTAACCATCAAAAGTGAAGACAAGATTATGGTACACTGTATCTGGTTTTGGTGACCTTATAAACCACTTTAATCCCTGGTGAGCCAAAATACTAGAGTACACATTCAGCTTGTCCAGTTCTGACAAGCTGGGCTGGATTAAACTAGATGAAACAAAACTGGAACCCAGGGTTCAAAATTGGCTCTGGCCCTGTAGCCAAATATTGGTAGATTTTGTATCTGGCAAGTAAAATTTCCCTTTAACTAGCACTGCTGGCTAATACTGGAAAAAACTGTGGAGCCAGAGTATTTTCCCAGTCATTAGCCCTGCTGGCTGTTGGCTGCAAAAATGAATTTCAACTCCTAAAATTTAGTATACAATAAAAGAAATGGTGCAGTCAATTCAAAACACACAGTAGCTGTGGATCAGTTGCACTGAAAAGGCCAGTGTGAACCAGTGGCTTTTCTTCCTGATTTGTTTCATCCCAGCCACCCTGCACCACTGGTACATTCCCAAGTGGTGTAATATTTTAGCTGGATCATCTCAACAAATTTCAACAGATTGAATTATTGTAAGGGAAGAATTAAACAATTTGCACAGAACAGAGATACGCAGTATGTTTCTCTCTCTGTCAGAATAATTGCTGGGTAACTCCTGCACCTGGTCATATTGGTATTTTCAGAGACGGTAGAAAGAAGCTTGACAGTACTGTGGGCACTCTGCAATGAAGAAGCTGAGTCGCACAGGAAAGAACAGAATGTTCACACTCACAAGAGCAGCACCATGTATTCAGACTGACTGAATAATGTATAGATGGTTACATCATCTGCAGCAATAAGGCATGACAGGCTGTGCTTTGATTTGGGGTCATGGCATGCCTCAGTTGAGTTAAAACACAAGGCCGAAGGCTGAATGCTTCCATTGCCCAAGAAGTGCCGCTATCCCAACACAGAGCAAACCCTGGAGTGTCTTATTGCGATCATGAAATGGGTCATTAGGATTAGTAAAAAAAAAAAAAAGAACCTATATTTTAAATGTTTCTAAAATCTTTTAAAATAAGAAAAATTAGAAAAAGGAAAAAAAACAGGAAAAAAAACAGTATGTCATTATAATGTTTTGTTTGTCCATGAAATGGCAGATGCTGCATTAAGGTGACCTGCAAAGAAAAGACTAGCCATCCCATCCCATACCTTACAATGCTGCTGCGGGAGTCTGGGGCTGCAGTGACCTTAATTTTTAATCCATGGGTCTTTTTTCTACAAACTGCCAAAACTTTCAGCCAAACACGGAAGTGCTGCACGGTTCCTAATTGAGTGGGTGCAAAGAGTCATGGGTATTACACCCATTTAATGATGTCGCTACCACCACTGTTCTTATTATAGTAGTAGTAGCGCTCCTTTATTATGCTTATTTAATGGCTTCTAAGGGGGTCTTGATACCTGTAATATTACCTACAGCAACACCTGGACAGGCTGTTGCTGAAAGTAACGTTACAGGCATCAAAACCCCCCTTAGAAGCCATAAAATAAGCATATTAAAGTACCGCCACTGCTACTCTTTGTGGCCGCTCAATTTGGAACCGTGCGGCACTTCCGTGTTTGGCTGAAAGTTTTGGCAGTTTGTAGAAAAAAGACCCATGGATTAAACATTAAGATCACTGCAGCCCCGGACTCCCGCAGCAGCATTGTAAGGTAAGTGGGGATGGGAGTGGGCTGCAGTCTTTCTTTGCGGGTCATCTTTAAAAAACAGCAGTATTTCGTAGTCAAGAACAATTCATCATATTTTTTTTTTTACCAAAAATTTATTCATGACATCCTTAGATTTATCCTCAGTGATATGGTTCAAATAGCAGTTACAACTTGTTTTGTAATTAATGATTAAAGTCATAAAAGATGGCCACTACTCACAATTTTAAAAAATCTGTTCCATTGGGGATAGTTTTTTAATGTACATACTAGATTTGTGCTGTTTCTGCATTAGGATGGTGCTACCACATGTTTCAGATGGTAAACAGCATAGAACCATACATACCAAGATATTCAAGTGTTTTCATGGTGGTGTCCCAAGTAAGTGGGAACATTTGGAAACTTCAAAATCCTGTATCACAGTTCAGCAGCAAAACAAAAAAAAAGAAAAATTAAAAATTAGAATATGGATGTTTTGCCAGGAAAACTTTTTTTGTACCATAAAGGTATTCATTGATTTTATTTGTTTTAAATACATCTACAGTAATACAAACAGTATTGCTTACATGTACTGTATTACCAACATAGTGTAAATGTAATGTAACTATGGCAATTACAACAGGAATTCACAAGGTGCAGATCCAGAATGGGAGGGAAAACATTATTACTGAGAAAAACTGCATGATGACTAACAAATACTGGGGCTTTAAATACAGATGAATTGTGGTGTACTGAGACAGCTGTGCCTGTTAAATGCAAACAGCTCAGTGAGGTCATTGATCTTTTCCTTGTAGTGCTGAGATATCAGCACTGGGGTTGCAAGCTCCTCCGCTAATCTGGTTTCTGGATTATTTGTAACAGTTTCATAATATTTGATTATTGGGACCAACCATTCACATGAGGGATCTGCAGTATACAGCATCAGCAAGAAAATATTAACATCAGCTTGGTTTTCTTTGGCTCAGTGGCACAGAGGACTGAAACGCTGGGCACCTTACCTCATGCCATAGCAGCGACCCAAGTTCGGGAATGGACCATGGTCAGCTGGGGGGAAGGAGGATTGACCGTCCCTAGGACTGCTTTCTTCCTTCTGGGACAGGGGTCTGTCATCTCGCCACACCATCACCACCTAGCGGAGACCGGCTGGTAAGACTAGATGAGTGCCGGGGGTCCTGACATGGATGCCGGTTTCAAGCATGTGCATTATTGCACATGACTCGGCCCTGGGGGAACTGTGCACAAGAAAAAAATGTGAAAGTCTTCATGGTGGCAGGATGATTGCCTGGATGCAGCAGCTCCTGCACCACCTACAGGGCTTTCAGGGTACTAGATTGTGCTTTGGGGGTAGGGCATTCCCTCCTCTAACCCCCCTCTATAGGAGAGTCTGCTCAAGGTACATCCTTGAGTTGGTGGGTGATGGGGTGGGCAACCAGATGAGAAGGAAGCCACCATGAGGGCAAGGCAAACAAGCTACATTAAAAAAAAAAAGAGCTTGTCCTGGTGGCACTGACAGAGCACATTGTGCTCCCATGTGGGCACAAACCCAGCTGCCCCCAACCAGTGGAGTGCTGCAGAGGCAGCCCTGTTTGTTTCCATTAGGGGAGGAAGATGTATTTCACTGCAGCAGCACCCCTTGTAGATTGCGGTGTGGATTTAACATCATGGGTGACCATGCAACATCAGCCTCACCTCCAGAGGTTGGCATGTAGTGTGGGATCAATGTTGCTGCATCAGGAGGAGGGAAAATTGGGGGAACAAAAAACTGGCCTGCCACACCACCAATGTGGCCAGCCCCTCATCTTGTGTCTGAGCCCTGGCTTCTTCCCACACCTCCCACTTGGCTTCAGTTCACAAGCAGATGCATGTTCTTGGGCTGGAACACTAGGCTGGCCTTGGCCCCGCTTTCAGGGACAAGCTGGGAGGCATCAGGGACTGGATATGGGAGGGGGGGGGTCTGGCATGGCAGCTTATGGTGCGGACCAGTGGTTAATGGGCAGCAGTAAAGGCAGGAGCTGCCTGAGGGACCAAGAGCCTGGTGTGGTCAGCTAGGGAAACAAAGCATATATTTAAAGAAAAGTGATATCTAAAAGAGATTATACAAACTAAGGCTTGGGTTAAAGTAGGAAAACGAATTTATGAGTAAAAAGTGTTTTTTATATTTTGTGTTTTCTAATATTCGTATATATTAACAGTATTGCATCAGTATGTATTATACATTTTAAATATTTTAACTTGTCAGCACTATTTGATGTTAGTTGTAACAACTACATGTCATATATATAACAGCAGAAAGAATCTCAGAATAAGGACTTAAAAGGGAACTTGTTTGTACTGACGTCATCACCACAGCTTTCAGTGACACTGCGGCACAGAACTATGAAGAACCCAGCAGAAGCACTGGGGCTTTAAATAAATGCACTTAAAAAGGAAACATGGTGAATGTTCTCCTGCTCTTCCAACCAGCAAAGAGGAAGAGACTGAGATGGACAGCTAAATTTGATATGCACACAAATGCAAGGCACTGGACATTCTCTTTCAACCCTGTCGTCATCGTCGCTAAAGGCAATGCCCTTTATCATGTTAGACACATTATTTGTCACTGTCATTCTTACTTGTAATCCATTTGCAAGTATCCATTTCTCTGACAGTTTCTCTTTGATGTTACATGTGCAGTGTGACTGCATTCCCAATCTATAATAGCAGTATAGAAACATAGAAACATAGAAGTTGATGGCAGATAAGAACCGCAAGGCCCATCCAGTCTGCCCATTTCTTTTTCTACCTTATAAATGTGCCATCGGCCTTTGCTCTGTCAGTGACCTATCTATTCATAGTCATTTGTATTGCTCCCTTATGCCTATCCCATGCCTGTTTGTAGCCCTGCACTGTATTCATAGCCACCACTTCTTGTGGTAAGCCATTCCATGCATCCACCACCCTTTCTGTGAAAAGAATTTCCTCACATTCCCCTTAATCGGCCTCCCTCTAATCTCATGCTGTGTCCTCTTGTCCTGCTATTTTCTTATATTTAAACATGTTAGACTCTTTCACCTTGTTTATGCCCTTAAGGTGTTTGAATGCCTCGATCATATCACCTCTCTCCTCCTTTGCTCAAGGGTATACATATTGAGCTCCGTTAATCTGTCCTCATATGTCTTCTGATGCAGTCCCTGCACCATTTTGTTGCCCTTCTCTGGACTGCCTCAATTTGTTAATGTCCTTGTGAAGGTGTGGCCTCAATACTGCACGCAGTACTCCAGATGGGCCTAACCAGTGTCTTGTACAGAGGATTATTACTCCTCTTACGACTTGTGATACCCCTACTAATACACCCTAACACCCCCTAGCCTTACCTACTGCTTTAGAGGTCTGCTTGGATGATTTTAGGTCATCAGTGATGATGATGCCCAAGTCTCTTTCTTCCTTTGTGACTGTAACTCCTCCCAGCCTATAAGGTGGCTTCAGGGTTTCTCTTCCTATGTGCATGATTTTGCACTTCTTTGCATTAAATCCCAGTTGCCACTCTTCTGACCATTCTGCTAGTTTATCCAGATCTCTTCTCATTCTGCCCACCCCATCTGGATCATCTACTCTGTTTCAGATCTTGGTGTCATCTGCAAACAGACAAGCCCTTACCCTCTAGTCCATCTGCAAGGTCACTAATGAAGATGTTGAAGAGGACTGGCCCCAGGACTGATCCCTGAGGTACCCCACTTGTGACTTGCATCTCTTCTGACTGTATACCATTTACCACCACTCTCTGTTTTCTGCCCGTCAACCAGTTTGCCACCCAGTTGACCAACTTCTGACCCACCCGAGCCTACCCAGCTTATTTATCAATCTTCTATGTGGAACAGTGTCAAAAGCTTTGCTGAAGTCAAGGTAGGCGTACATCAACTGCTCCCCTTGGTCCACCACTCTGGTTACCCAGTCAAAGAAATCTATGAGATTAGTTTGACAGGACCTTCCTTTGTAAACCCATGCTGTCTTGGATCCTGGCCCCTATGGATTCCAGGTGTTGCACTATCCTTTCCTTAAGGTGCCTCCATAATCTTGCCCACTACTGAGGTAAGACTGACCGGTCTGTAGTTCCCGCCTCCTCCTGCTACCACTCTTGTGGAGCGGGATCACAATACCTTCTCCAGTCTTCTGGGACCTCTCCTGTGCTCAGAGACTCACTAAACAATTCTGCTAATGGCTCTGCTAGTTCCTCCTTTAGCTCCTTAAGTACCCTGGGATGTATGCCATCAGGTCCCATTGCCTTATCCACCCTGAGCTTAGCAAGCTCTTGTAGGACCCTTTCTTTTGTGAAGGGAGTAGTGCTCACCTCCTTCCCCCCTGTGTCCATGATGCTGAGCTGTGGGCCCTGCCCTACCTTCTCTTCAGTAAATACTGAGCAAAAGTATCTATTTAGGATAGATGCCTTTACAGGGTCCTCCTCCTCACATGCTCCCTTTTCTCCATTAAGCTTAGCAATACCCCCTCTGGACTTTCTCCTTTCACTAATGTATCTATAGAAAGTCTTGTCACCTTCTTTTACTGTTCGTGCTAGTGTTTCCTCAGTTTGGGACTTTGCCTGCCTTACTGCCTTACCTGCTTCCCTTAGGGCAGTTTGGTATGCCTCCCTATCTTCATCCCACTGTGTTCCCTTATATTATAGTACTAACCATGCCATCCCTGTGTTGTCCTTTTTGGTGTGTGATTAGATTGGTGTGACTGAGAGAAAGTAAGTGACCCAGAGTGTGGTGAGACACACATGTGTTAGTGTGCTTGACCAAATGTCTACAATATGTCTTATAATACAAGGAGGGATTCAGAATCCCCTGAATTGTGTTACATCACTGAGGGGTTATACTAAAGAAGAAAAAACATACAGTAAGGAAACTTAATCAATGGCTGTGTTTTGTAAGCCCACACGATACATGGATAAATCTTACACTGAAATAACAAGTCAGTGAAACCCAGGTCAATCAGTATCAGGGTATCATGCATTTGAACTTCATTAAGAGTCTGGGGTGGAGCTAGTAACCGAACCCAACAAATGCAGAGAAATTGAGCTTGAGACTATAAATAGAAAAACTCATTTTAACCTTTAAAACCTATTTTTACTAAGCAGCTGGAGTAATCAGTGGTGAGTAGTTTAATACCAAATGAGAATCAGTTTGCAGTATGGGCTGCAGTAACCAAGAGGTGACAGAAGGCGAAGGAAGATCCCACCAAAGCAGACAAGCTGGGGCCCAGCACATGCAACAGAGATAAATAAGGAAGGGTCACAGTCACCCAGTGCTGTCCTCCTCATACCTGTTCAGGCACTGGATAAGAGAATGGTAGATTTTGCTACTAAACATCAGGTTCTGGAATTAAAAGTGGATGCTGGGCTGGCCCACCCCTGCAGCGATAATGCTACCGCTTGCAGATCTGATGACCCAAATTTGGAAGCGAATCTGGAGCGTCAGAGGGCCGGACAGGGGGGAGGAGGATTGAGCTTCCATCCAACTGCTCTCCTCCTCCTGGGGAAGGGTGGGCAGAGCCCAATGCTTGCCTGGCCCCCGGCAGAAGCCAAGGGAATGGCAGTCTGGGCCAGAAGGTTGGGAGGTTTGCCAGATGTTGATGCACATCACACAGGATCACGTGGTGTGTGCCACAACATCCTTGCATGCCACACATCTCTGGGGGACAGAGTGTGGAAAATGCTAGTGACAGGATGCTGGTGTGTGCTCCCAGGCCCTGTACCCGACTAGCTGGGCTCACCAGCCTGAACTGGATTCAGGCCTCAGCAGGGACTGGGGACACCCACTAACCCCACCGGTGGGGCAAGTCCCAAGTGAAGATGACTGTCGGCAAGTCCCAGCGGAGGTCGGGATGATGGGGCTGGGTGCCTGCCCAAAGGAGGGTTGTCGGGGGAGGAGAATAGCAAAAAAGTGGCTGCTGAACCAGCCTGTTGGTGCAGCAGTAGCACTACTGCTTGATTCACCGGCAACCTGGAATTGGGAGTGATCTCGGTTAATAGGGGCCCAGCAAGGGGGGGTGGGTCATGTGATGAACAGGTTTTACTATTACAGAGAGCAGGTGCGCAAGTGCTTCATTCATCAGAAGGCAGATGCCTGTGGAGGAAGGCAGGTTGTGCTGGTTACCTTCCTTTCAACTTCAGAACTGGGTGCAGGGGGGTGGATGGGAACAGAGTGCTGCCGGGGGGGTGATTGGGGTACAGATGGGAATGTTTTTTTTTTTTTTAGCGCAGACAAATGCTTTTTATAAATTAAAAGATGACTGCCAGCCATGTTGGTGGGCAGGTGGTTCTGGTTACCTATCATGGGATTATTTATAATTTAATTAATATTAATACAACAAATTGTTGGTGCTGGAGGAGGAGGGCGGGATTGTTTTACTGCAGATGGTGAGGGTATGGGAGGATTGCATTTTACTGGGTTTGGGCTGGAGAAAGGCATGGGCTGTTTCTTTTTTCTTATTTTTCTATTTCAACAGGTGGTCAGATACTTTGCCAAATATGAATAGTCCCCTGTTCAGAAAGGGCTCCCATATATTCAAGATCCCTGTTATTTGTGGTATTTGGGAAATAATTGCCCCCTGTACAACCCTAATAATTATACCATTATCATGCATTTCAGTTCTACTAAGAAAGAAAGCAATTAGTACAACCAGCAACATCAATGAATTTTGGAGACGGTACAAAGAAACCGTCTAAGTAATCATAAAATGTGGATTTTTAGTTAGAAATAGTATGATGCAAAAAGGGTTCACAGTGTCCCTTTAAAGTTACTTATTTTATTTATTTTAGTCTTTGGTAGCTGGGTAAGGCCCACTAGGCACAAGTGCCTGTTTTCAGGGGTGACCTGGGAACACTGGGCAGTTAAGTGACTTGCTCAGAGTCACGCAGTATGCAATTGGAGGTCGTGAGAATCAAACTCAGGTCTGGTCTGCTGGATGTATCAAGCTCGTTCACACCTCATTCCTCTAACCTCTAGGCTATACTGCCAGCCCAATTAAAATTATATATGAATATATATTCAAATGACATGTGCAAATCTGTTTATCACCTTATGCAATCATAAGCATGAGTGAACAACTTTTTTTTTTTAATAAAGGTTTTTATCACCTTGTGGCCAGGACACTGGGCTCCCTTCCATGCTGCCCCACTGATCCCCACTGTCCTGCATCACCCCAGGACCTTCCTTAGGACTGAAGTACCCCAAAGGATTCCCCCCCATGGTAGGGTCAGGAGGGGAAGGCCCCCCCCGAAGCACAAATCTAGTCTTCCGGCCTCTGGGTCCTGGTGATGCAGCGAGTGAGGGATCACCAGGCAGGCTTCATACATTAAGTCAGATTCATCAGTTTTGAACTGTTATCTGGTTTATGAGCGTTTATTAATTCAACATTCAAATGTCTTTGTCATGACCCCATTCCTGGGGGTCATGCTGACTGAGCTCACAGTGCCCACCCTTAAGTGCAATCTGTGCAATCTGTTCTAAAGGACAAGGAGGGAAACAGGGATACCCTCCTTGTCCTTTAGAATGCTCACCAAGGTCATGACTGCACCTCTGCCATGAGGATCCTGGGCATCCCTCTAGCTCTGGATGATGGCACAATATCAGTCTCAAGTCTTGTGGCCAAATATGAACTCTTCCCTTGGCTATTATACAAAGGAGGAAGACCCAGGCATCACACTCTCTTTGGGGTAGCAGTGTAAGCCTGATTTCATCTTCTCCCTACAGGACATGCAACAGCCTGGTTCAAAATCTTTATAGACTCTGGTATTCTCCCTATCCTTACAGACCCTTTTCTAAATTTGGTTGCTTACGGTGGCCCCTCTAAGCAAATAACAGTTGTCACAGATTATTAATAAACCTTCTACAGTCACACCTACAACATAATAACTCTCACACAGGCAGAATTTCTTTAGCAAAGCAAAGCTTTTACTAAAATACTTAAATACTGTTATAGCTAAAAGAGAATACTAATTTGGGTTACAGTATGCGGAAACAATTGGGAAAAATATATACAGAAAAAAATGCACTAAAACTTGTTAGCTAAGTCTCTACCTTAGGTATGAAGATTTCAAAGTCCAGAGAATCACTGGATTGCAAAAATATTTCAGTCTTTCTGTAACAGGTTTTGGTTCTTAGGCAGTCTGTGTGCTGGCAGCTGTTCTCTTGTGCTCAGGAGAGTCCAAGCAAAATGTGTGTGTGTGTGTGTGTGTGTGTGTGCATGCATGCTCAAAATGCCCTGAGCTGGGCTATTTATACCTGTCTGAAAACTTGCAGTGTCATCACTTTCCAGTTCAGAGCAACTACTCCATTTGGCCAGGAGATGACACTGTTGTGCTGCTTCCAGCATTTCCAAGGATATTAAAAATCAGATGTTGAGACCTATAATTAGCATGGATATGACATTTCAGAGTTAAACCCTTAGAAGTCCCCTGTAGACCACCGGCACCCGTAAGATAAAATTCACACAGGTTCTCTGGGAAGTATGTTCCTCTCTTGTTACCTCATAAAATGTAGCATGTTATAACAGCTTCCTTAGATCAAAGCATTCTGCTCTTGAGTGCATGGCTTTATGACATACAAATGGATTTAGGCATATCTGTTAAAAAACTACAATTTCAGTTCCTGGCAAACAATTGTCTTCATGTCAAAAGAAGGTCGAGCCTTTTTTTTTAATCTAGTCATACATACATACATATATATATATATATATATATATATATATATATATATATACACACACACACACACACACATATTTATATCTACAAATAAGGACCAGCAGCCGGGCAGCTCACCACAGTCTTTATCTTTAAATTTATTACTACAGTGTTGTTTCTGTGAATGGAAGGGAGGGTGTTCAGTTTCAGTGTGTCTCCAAGATCCAGGGTAATAATGCCCTTACCTCTACTAGCTTAGAGAGATAAACATCCTCTAGTATAACTTTAAATTGGTTTTGTTCTTGTTCTTGGTTTTAAGTGGCTATCTGTTTTTAGAAGAATACTATGTCCTTTGGATAACCGTCACAACATTATAACAAAAGTCAGATACAGTATCAAATTGTTACCTAAAGAGCTGCCCTTGTATAGTACAGTATTTGCATTTTAATTGTTGTATGTACTGTACAATGACGATATGATTAATATGTGTTCCTGTATGGAATTACTTGTATTTTACATGTCTGAAAATGTGATAAAATATAAGTTTAAAAAATAAAACGAATTCCTACATTCCCAGCGGGAGGCAGATATGAGAAGAATTTATTTCAGGCTTGTTTGCCTAGATCCAATATTATCAGTTGGGGAAAAGAATCTCAAAAAGCAGACACCTATAAACTATCCCATGGTTGCTAGAAATTATTAAATGTTTCCAAAAAAGGTGCAATAAGGTGGTCATCCTCTCTATCCTGTACGCTTCTCTGACCCTAGCTTCCCATCCCACCTTAGTCAGGATGGTGACTTGTAGCCACTTAGTTGCTATGCACTTCAGTGTAATAGCTAGTTAGATTAGAGTCTGCACCGTGGTATGTTTTGGTAAGTTCACTGGTTGTGGGAAGCCCTGCACCCAGTTAGAGAAGGTACAGTCCATAGGCTTGCTCGTGACCCTCTCTATTTAGATTTGTGTCTTCTGCCAAAAGGGCTGCAACACGGACAGTTCCAAAAGATGTGAAAATGTGTGCTTTGGTCACCACAGATGTGCTAGCATCTGTCTAATTAAGTGGTGTTGAAATGCCTGGTAATATAGGTGTGGTGTGGAAAAAGTGTACAGGTATTTAAAAAAACTAACTATATTTAATCAGGAGAGGCAGAAGCTTTCCAAAATTTCTGCAATTTTTTTCCCAGTCTGACCAATCTTTGCTGATTTTCTGCCTTCCATTTCAGTTGTATCTTTTCCAAGACAGTACTAGTTGCCCTATGTAAACTTTTATACGCACCTAAAATGTTCTTAAATCTGGCAGTATTGCTGCCCAATAAAAATATTCTTCAAGAGTTGTCATACTGTAGATCTTGAAAATGTTGCTATGTTATTTGCTGTGGCTGTAAAATGACTTACCTGCATGTATCTGCACATATCTGTGTTAGAAATAAGAAGCCTGTAGTAAAAATAACACAGGTTCTCTGTTCTATGGTTTACTAGAGTTACTAGGTAGGAACAAAAAAAAGAGGGCCTGATAGCCATTCAAGATTGCCCCCCACACCGTGTGGACAATTTACCACATATGGAGTTCAACTACTAGAGTAAGTTATCGAGCCCCCTCTTAAAGGCTTGTAAGCTATTTTGGTTTACGAGTTCTTGAGGTAACCTATTCCACAATTTTACTGATCTTACTGTAAAAAAGTTATCCCTTTTGGCAGTGTTTGCCCAGGAGACCAGCATTTACTTATTATGAGATCTTAAGATGGTGCTTCTAGTGAAATATTCTAATCCAAACTGTGACATTAGTTCTGGTGTTTGATGTATCTTGTATAATAATAATAAGTCTCCCCTTGATCTTCTAGTTTGTTAGGAGGACAACCCTGTTTCACATAGTCTTTCATGGTATGGTTTATTTGATAATCTAGGCACCATTTTTGTCATTCGCCTCTGCATCTTTTCAATAAAATGAATGTTGCCTTTTAGATTGGAACTCCAGAACGGTGATCTGTAGTCCAAATAAGGCCTTACACAGAACATATAGAGAGGTATCAGGCATTGTTCAGTTTTTGAGACAAAGGTACACCTTATACTGTATGTTTAACAATATTATTTGCTAACTGTGAAATTTTAATGCGGTGATCTGAGGCTTTAAGTTTGTTATTAATTATTATACCCAGATCACATTCATTCACAGAAGGTTGCATTTGAATATTATTTAGAAAATATTGATGTTTAGGATTTTTTAACCAAAATGCATAACAACTAATATTTTTGAGTTAATTGAGTTAAATGTCATACCATTTTCAAATGCTCACTTTTCTATATAGTACAAATCAATGGTAAGTAACTGAAACTTGGTCACAGTGTTGTGCCTGGGTTATGCCACTATGAGTTAAACTTCTTCTGTCAGACTCATGCCTTGGGCCAGTAGATGAATGGTGCCTAACCACTGTCTTTTTGTTGTGTTGCCACTTTTGCAATTAGGGCAACAAAGAGGTGATTGTTATGCATGTGTTATGCCCCCTGTTGTCCCACATACACCTCATATACACCTCACACAATATTCTTTGTTTATTGTACTGTAATACTGCTATTTTGCACTAACATTGTAGATATGGGCACCCATTGTATACGTATGAGTGCTAGGAATGTGGTTTGGTGCTAGGATATGCTAATATTGTCATGCATGATTCATTATACCGCACTATAATACATTTATCTAGATTAGTTTGTCTTTCATAGATATTCCATATATAATCTACGTAATTACTGATATGATGACTCTGAGGGATCATCAGTGATTATTGTATACTTATATTCTCATATAATTATATGTAGTGTGTGTATTACTCTCAGGCAGATATGTCAGCAGTTCTCTTTGTCTAAGCAAGCTGACACAGAGAGAAATCATTTGTCATGTCTATGTTTTATACTGTACGTAAGCAAGAAATGCCGCATGTAGTTTGAACCAGTCAGCATTTCTTTTGTTTAAGCTATAATGCTAATGGAAGCATATTCTGTCTCATATGATACTCATTAGTAATTCTGTCTCCTAAGTCATTATACAGTGGAGAATGACTTAGGACCAATACATATTGTTCCTCATATCTGTAACTATGAGGTAATCTCTGTTGCTATGCTGTAATCTTTAGTATATAGTTGTCTGCAAACCTATTGTAGAGCAATGGACACTACTAGTTTGACTCTAGAAGGATTAGTACTCTCTGGCAGAGAGATGGAGGATGGGGAGAGAACACAAGACCTTAGAGAACCTAAGATCTACAATCATGGAGATTATGTACATTATTCAGGAGAAGTGGTGAGAAACCCATCTCCCTTGTGATTTTCTTTGTCACATGCTTGGTGTAAGTAGTATAATAAACTTTATTTGTACTCCTTGCTTTTTTACGAATGTTTCTTGGCAGACTCCGAGACACAAGAATCTGTATTATTATTATTATTGTTTACCCTACACACCAAGAGTGTTTAGATTACATAAATGATAAATGCTAAACATTTGTTAACAACAGTATCAACTTCACCCCCAGGTTTTGTATCATCTGCGAATTTTATGAGAAAGTTGTCATTACTTACTTTCATGTTGCTGATATAAATTCCAAACAATGTGGGGCCCAGAACAGATCTCTGGGGCACCTCACTGCTAACACTATCTTCCCTTGACAGTATAATTTTTTTTCACTCCCTATGATCTATTGGACAACCAATTTTCAACCCATCTTATCAGAATGGGGGAGAAGCCTATAACAGATAATTTATCAAGTTACGATGGGGACTGTATCAAATGCTCTGCTGTAACCTAAGAGTATAACGTCAGTAGGTATGCCATTGTCCTAACTTCGATGATATGATTGTAGAAACAGATTAAATTTGAGGTACACGAGTAACCTTTTTTAAAGCTGTGTTGGGTATGGTCACTAAGTCTCAGGGCAGCTGTCTCAATTTCAAAAAAATGTTATACTGATTTTTTCCATTAGCTTACAGATTAGCGATGTTAGACTAATTGGCCTTTAATTATCCACACCACTCTTACTTCCTTTCTTAGAAATACTGTAGGTATTACAACAGCCATGCACCAGTCTGATGGTACGATCCCTTGGTCCAAGGATTTATTAAATAATGCTGTAAGTGGTGGTGCCAGATAGGGGGCCAATTCCTTGAGAAAACATGGATGGATGCCATCAGGTCCCGTACTAGTAATATTTTTAGGGCTGTGGGCAAAGCCTACAGCCATTTTGTGATCATAGCTCTGAAAACGGCAGATCGTGGAACCTTCTGTTGGATTTTTGGAAGAATCCTTCCGAAAGTCCAATGGAGCTTGAAACACTCTGCCATGATCGACCACTATGGAATGAAAGCTGCACTATTTCGGCTGTTACTTCCACATTCCATGGCTTGAACTGCTCATGTGCAGTTCTGCTGGTGCGTCATGTTGTGAATGGCAAAATGCCACTCGCCGCAACTGTGCATGCGCGAGTGCCACGTACGTGCAGTTGCATTGCCACCACCAGCACCATCAACAAACAAACTGCACCAACATTGGGGTCCCCAATCCCCATGTCAGTATTATGTAGCCCCCCACTCATGTGGCACACTGGGAGCCCACCCCAGTGTGCCCAAATGTTTGTTTACCCCTGCCAACATCGGGGAATCATCTTTTGGGACCAGTTCATGAAATGACAGTGGCACTGTTCATGGGGTGGGGTCCTAAAAAGCCCATGTTGCAAATTTGGTGAAAAATGTCAAAAAAATGACGTTTCACATGCGTGCATTGCACAGTTTCTATGCACGCTCCTAACTTTGCCAATTTTTTATATTTTCCCTCCACATTTTCAACATTGCCATTTTTGCACACCTCCTTTTAAACAATACATCTGTTATTTATCATATCCTACCCAAAGCATGTTTTCGCACCTGTGGCATGGAATGGCATGGTCGCTCTGTGAAATCACCTTTTGGGACAAGTGAACAAAATGACACTGGCACTCTTCATGAGGAGGGGTCCCAAAAATGCCATGTTGAAAATTTGGTGCAATACCTCCAAAAAATGGACAAGTTACACTCAGGCATTCAATAATTTCTAAGCACATATGTAACTTTGCTCACTTGGCAGCTTTTCACAGCCCTATCAGCTCTGGCCAGATCATGTTTAAATTACCTAAAGCTAATAGAACATCCTCTTCTAGGATATGGCACTTATTGGACAGTAAGATATTTAGGAATTTATCTGCTCCTTCCTATTCTGATACCACTGAACAGAAATAAGTACTGGAAAGGTTTTCAGTTTTAGCATCTGTCTCCTTCATGTATAAGTGGGCCTATTATTCTTGAAGTATTCGTTTTATTGTTTATATAAGAAAAGATGGATTTTTTTTTGTTATCTTTGCAGTGGGCTATTCTGAATTCTGTCTTACATTTAGTCCTCTTTATAACTGATTTCAGTGTTTTCAATTCTGTCATATAGGCACTGATGAAAGTGAACAGGAACGCACAGGAACTCAGTTCCATTACCTTTTCTGCAGCAGGAACAGAGTTCCTGTACCTCTTCTCACTGACACTAGAACTAAAGTTTTTAAACCAGCAACATAATGACAGTTTCTGGGCCTGTGACCTGAAATCAGGGTTTCCATAACATTTGACTTGTACAACAATGCTGTTTTCCTAGAAATACTTCAGTATCTCTAATTGAATCTACTGATGTCTAAACAGATTGATGTATTACGACATAGCTATCCTTCTGATTGAGGATCTTCATTCTGCATTTCAGATTTGCCAATACCTGAACAGGCACACTGAGCAGGGTACTGCTCGATTCCAGGCGTGTCCTAGGGTAAGAGAACATGGAGGAGCAAACATCCATACATACAATACAATTAAGATAATACAAGACGTAAATATAGTTAGTACAGAGTTCAAATAGTACAATTCAAAGTGAAAAAAGAGGCAAGATGACTTAGGTAAATAGTGGATTAGGAAAACATGTTGAAATACAATCATGAGGTTCAGCGGCAATCTGTGAGGAGGTTTCCTGGAACAAGGTGAAAAGGCTAATTGGGAGAGGTGATCATGTCCTAGCCACGTACACAGGTTGAGGACACATGGGCATTGATGCAGGAGCTAAGGAGTTGGGAGGAGGATGTGTGCCGGATACCAGGGGGGAGGGAGTTCCATACTTCAGGCATACGATGACGGAAAACTGCTTGGCCAGTCAAGGAGGACATGCGTGGAACAGCCAGGAGGCAAGCGTCTGAGTTTCTAAGGGAGTAAATCGTGGGGGCAGGGGTAGCTAGAACAGAGGCGAGATACAGGGGAGGGTCTGGAACCAGTATTTGGCCATGAACTTGGTGCAGTGGGACTGGTGGCAGTCGTGGAGTGAGGGAAGTTTGAGTGACTGGTATAGCTCACAGTGGTGGGTGGTAGGTGGGCGATCAAGGGTGACTCTGCAGAAAGAGTGGAAGAGAGTCCAGTCTGGCTAGGGTGGACTTGGGAGTAGCACTATAGACTACATCACCATAGTCGAATATAGGGAGGATAGTTTTCTGTACCAGTACGTGGTGGGCAGGCCACAGGATGCATCCACGGTTACGGTGGTGGGCTCCCACTTTTTGTGGATGGCATCAATGTATGTTTCTAGCCTTCCTGTAGGCTTTTTCTTTAATTTTTATTTGTCTTTTAATGCTTGTGTTTAGCCAAATAGGAATTTTCCCCTTCTGATTATATTTTTTCTTAGTGGGTACATAATCATCTTCCAGTTGTAGTTTTGTACCCTTTAACAAGTCCCATGATTGTTCCACTGAAAAATCTTTTAGATTGGCTCCCCAATCTATATTTAATAGGGTATTTTATATTTCCCTGTAATTAGCCTCGTCATAGTTTCTAATGACTGTGGTGTTTGTAACTTTGCAGTAAGATGCTTTTACTTTGAATGAGACAATATTGTGGTCATTACTATCCAGTGGGTCCAAAATGTCTACATCAGTTATTGCTTGCTCAGTGCTGGTTATTATTAGGTCTAATATATTCTGATCTCTAGTGTGCTTATCAACTATTTGTTCTAATCCATGGTGTAATAATGACATGACATAAACTGCCACTCAGCATCATTCCCTCCTCTCATATTATCCCAGTCTATATTGGGTAGATTAAAATCTCCTAGTATGCATTGGACAAATCTGCTCAGGCCAGCAATACTCCATCTCTCAAACCTCTTATCTCACCTGGGTGGGAGAAACACATCATGGAATCTTATTAATGACAAGAGACCCAGTTCATTGGGAGCTGTCACAATCAAGCTGGCTTTTAAAATCATGTGTAGGGTATGCTTAACCCAAGGGTTACTGATTTCTCTCCACACTCACTTGCCAGTAGCATCCCCAAGTAATGCATACAAAGGGAAAGGGAAAGAGCCCAATCCCACCTCTTTGATTAGGTACCAGTATGAGTATATCATCTTCTGGGCCCATGTACAGGCTGCTGCCAGCTGTCCAGCTAGATAAGAAGAGTTCCACTCTGGGCAGCCCAGAGCTCCCCTATCTCTCTCTCTCCAGGGATAGCACCTTATAACTGATATGTGTTCTTTCCCCTCACCACACACACACACACACACACACACACACACACACACACATTGTGTAGAGTCTTTAGGAGTTTATTCCAGAATCTTACTGGCATTGGGATGGTCAGAGTTTGAAAAACCATAACAAAAGGGGCAGCCTGTTTATCTTGAGTGCACAGTTACTTATTAACTTTCTCAACTTTTATATGCTCAGCATATGGTCTATAATTACTCCTAGATATTTATACCAATCAGCGTTCACTGTCTGCTGACTCTGTTTAGGTTTTAGAGATAGCCCAGAAGGAATTTTATTCAGTGATCCAACCTGTGGTTGAAAACAGAGGCGTTGGGTTTTTACTTTTTTCAGATTCATAAGCAATCCTGACCCATTGAACCACTCCTCCCTCTTGGCAAGCTCTATTTACAGTTTATTTTCCAGACAGCTAGCACCTAAATAGCATCACCAGCATACAATCTTACACCACAGTCGGTCAAAACATTGGGTAGATTAGTTATGTAGATGGCAAAAAGCAAAGGTTCCAATATAAAACCCTTGGGGATGCCTCTTCAAACAGATCTCAAAATTGAATTCTTGTCCCCCCAGGGATACATATTTATTTTGTACCTATGTCTTTTTCAATTTTTAAAGAATAAGATACAGATCACAGCATACAATCATAACTTACAAAATTCAAGAAAGAAACTAAAGATGTATGCTATCTGCACATGAAAGATTTACCAGTCCATATCACCGAAGGGGACATGTTAATTATTAAACATTCTCAAATACAGTACCTGATTAAGCAGACCACATAACAGAAGTATAAACTTCTCATACAGACCTTGATAAATTCAGTAGCTAAATATAAGTCACATCTCCTCTTCCTCGTAGTTTCCCCTCAACAAATGATAGCATTACTTTTATTTCTTAAATTTCAATTTAAACAGCAGAATAAAAGAGCTAACAAAAATATTTATCTAGCAGATAAAAAAGTGTATCGAAATCCTTTATCAATAAGTCAGTTTATTTTTCTGCTATTTTCTGTGATTACAGTCCCTACACTGCTTGTGCCAAAATTGGCATCTCTTGTTCAGAGGTAGTAGGTGACTCTCCCTCTTCCTCAGATTCCTTCTCATATTAAGATCAAAGATAGGTTACAAGTTTGTCCATTGCTTGATTTCTTTCTGTTCCCTCCTCCACTGGGGGTGTTGCCTATGGTTCCCTCCTCTTTCCAGTCTGGGTCCATGGCCCCCGCACCACTCCCATTACCTGAGCTCAACCCCCTTCCCCTTTCCTCTCTTCGGTTACATCATGGTGGGCACTTACCTCACCACCGCAGAAAGATGAGGGTCTGGAGTCAGGAGGAGCTGGACTTGAATCACAGTGGTGCGGTGCTGAAGGACCAGATGTCATCGAGCATGCTGAAGAATTGTTCTTGTGTTTCCCAACCCATGGCATGAACATGCAGGGCGTCAATGATGCTGCTGTGAGTGCTTCCATGCACTGCTCATCCAACACCATCTGTGCCATCTCCATAGTGAGCCAGCTGCTAGCACTGACCCCCAATCACCGCCAGGAGCCAGCACTGCCACCCTGATCCCACCTCACCCTCCCTGGAGGAGGAGAGCAGTCCCGGGGCAGTCCATCCTCCTCCCCCTGGCCAACCCTCTGACACCCAAGGTCGCTCCCAACTCTGGGTCATCGACGTGTCGTGAGGCGTTGGATCCAGTGCCTCAACCCTCAGCGCCACTAAGCCGGCTACAAGTTTGTCCATCTCAAGGAAAATGTATGTCTTGCCATTATGCAAAATCCGTACTTTCACTGGTGCTAGTAACTGGAATTGTGCTCCTGTTTCCAGTACATCCTGGTGATGCAAAAGAAACTTTATGCCATGCTGCTGAGTGGCTAAGGCAAAATTTGGAAAAACGCTGAATCTGTAACCTTTATACATCAGAGTCCCTTTAATCCTCAATAATTTCACAATCAAGTCCCTGCCTGAATCAAAAGCAAGAGAGATGAAAATTTTACCTTTTCAGTCTGGATCGTCTTGCACTTGAGCAACTTGAAACTCAGATTGCTTTAGGGTCTTCTTAGGAACTCTGAAGTTTTTAATCAGAAAAGGTAGATTGTCCAGTGGTAGGTCAGATATAAACAGTTTAACAAGATCCCTGACTGATTCAAACTCAAACTCTATTTTGATAGATCAACAATTCCTAATTTTTTGTATCAACTTGAATTTCTAATAACTCAGTTTCCATATTGTAGTTATCTTTTGTCAATCAGTGCTTTATCAATGAGAGAGCTTTAACTTTCTCCAATACTAAATCAACTGTCTCCATATTTTTCTTCATAGCCTCTGAATATTAACAGTAATCTCCTTATTCTAAGCTTCTTGCTGAAGAAAGTCCACCATAGCGGGTGGTGGACAAGTGGAACACCCTGCCAGAGGAAGTGGTGGGGGCTGAAACAATCACGGGATTTAAGAATGCATGGGATAGACATAAAGGAATTCTGGAGGTCAGGGGTAAGGGGCAACAGACTTCTTGGAAAACATAAACTGAACTTACAAGCTCAAATGGGCAGACTGGGTGGGCCATAGGCCCTTATCTGCCGACACTGTCTATGTATCTATGTATAGCATTTAATGCTTCAGATTGTCTGTCAAGATGCTGAATGCATTCCAGTATTTTGTCTTTGGAGTTATCTACTGACTCCATAGTACATGTCTTAATATGTTGCTGTATTAGTTGTTGAGTTGGTTGCTGCATATCATCACTGAAAAGTCCACTCTAATCCCTCTGAAACAATATGACTCCGCCAGCTAACCCCAGTGCTGATGCTGACTCTGTTTCACCTGCTGCAATTTATTTTTTTTAATGAGTATTTATTAGTTTAAAAGCAATCTTATACATAATGCTTCAAACACCAACCATTCAGACTTGTCATTAAAACAGTGAGGTTGCCATGCCTCTTAATACATGTGTTATAGACATTTAGATTAGTGCAATATAGATGCATCTTTAGGGAGGAAAATATGATGTACTGCCTATACAATGTTTATTTTAAAGCCATTTTGCTGTGTAGTTTGGCCCATGAGTAGCATGAAATAGTATCCTGAAAGTCCAAATCTTAAAGTCTCGAAATTCTCCCCCTCATAACCACGGGGATGGGAGACAAACACTCATGCTTTTAAGAAGTCTGCGGCACTTTAAGTACCTAACCTTATAAATGATACAATGCAGCCTAAGCCTTTTATATGAAGCTAGTCAAGACTTTTTGCAAGAAGGTTTCATAAATGTGCTGAACATTAAACTGGGTACAATTTAACAATAATGTGTGTGTGTGTGTGTGTGTGTGTGTGTGTGTGTGTGGCTGGCCCGCCCCTCTAAGGTACTCCTACCGTTTTCTGAGTATCCATCTCCATTTTAAATAATTCCAAGGCACCTTACCTGGGAGTTGACCTGTTTACCCACCACATACTCCCAAACTTGTAGAAACAACATTAAAATACTTTTAAGAGTCAATTGGGATCTTCCTCCCTGTCTGACAGTGATTCTTGTTCATCTACTGGTTCCACAGGCACAGAGGTGTTTCTTTGGGCCCATTTCAAAGCCTTTGAAGGCTCCATAAAAATAAACACCTTCACTTGATAAACAATCTGCATCCAGGCCAGGAGTACTATACCATGCATGATCTTAGCTTCCTGCAGCATCGTACAAACTCCATCAAAATGTTTCTTGCGCTGACGGGTCGCATAACTTAAATTAGGGTACATTAGGTCTGGCTGTCCTACAATAAAGGCCCCTTTCAACGCACCATGTATAACATGGGCTGGCAGTATAGCCTAGAGGTTAGCGTAATGAGCTGTGAACGAGTTTGGTACATCCAGCAGACCAGACCTGGGTTTAATTCTCACAACCTCCACTTGCATACTGTGTGACTCTGAATGAGTCACTTAACCACCCAGTGCTCCCAGGTCACCCCTGAAAACAGGCAGTTGTGCCTAGTGGGCTTTACCCAGTTACTAAAGACTAAAATAAATAAATAAATAAATAAAAAGGATAAATAAATAAACAGGAAATGTCTTCCTCCCACGCCATCCACAATCATGACTATAGCTTGCGGTTCCTCTGGATCATCTGGCCTACTGCATGATACTACCCGATATATTTTCTGATGGGTGTTGGGTGTGACTCAAGTTCTTCTCTGAATTGCTGCTTCATCCAGTCCATTAGGGACAGGGAGAGATAATCACCCTCACTATTTTCTGGCATGCCGATGATCTGAATATTTACGGATCGGGTCTGATTTTCTAAAGATTCAAGCTGTGACTGCAGGTAAGTATTCTGTTTGATTACGGTTGCTGTTGTACCCATCGCTGTGCCAGCGCGCTTACTAGCTTCCACCACTGAGGTTTGCATGGCTGTTGTCTGCGTCTCTGAGACCACAACTTGGCTAGTGAGGGAGTCAAACTTTTCAGCAAGTCCTGTAACCGATTATATCAATCAGTTGATCTTAATGCCCAGTGATTGCAGTGTTTCCACCTCAGCAGTCTCTGGAACCTCTGGCCCCTTTCTCTGAGCTGATCTCATGGCAGGGGCTCCCGCAAGTGTTTTTGGCTTTGTGCCCTTGGGCTGTACCTTATCTTTTTTGCCAGTTCTGTTCAGTGGATTCTCCTGTGTATTTCTGATTGTTTTTGTTCAGCACCTTTCCACCATTAAACTTCACTTAATTTTTCCTGCCGTCTCTGTATAGAGTTCTAAAGTCCAGCTGCCATCTTGCTCAGGCTCCACAGCTCACCTGCAGTAGTTTTTTGACTTTGACTTCCAAAAACAAGATGATGGGTTTCTCTTTAGTTCAAACTTTCAAACCCAAAGTTTCACTACACATATATTTGCTACATTCAGATTAAACGAAGATTTGAGAAGAGGGGAACTGGTTGAGACAGGGGCAGAGGCCCCCTGAGCTGAGGTTCCTCAGGAAGACACTTGGCCTTCCCAGTCCACCAGGGCATTTTGCTGGATGAAAATATTTCTTGTATAGACAAATTCAGCGTGATGTGTACACCTCTGAAGATGTGCTGAGCCTGTCTTTGTGCTCTTCTGACATTAAGGAAATTAAAAAAAAATAATAAGAAATGTTTGATTTTGATTGTAGGAGGTAAATTTCTGCAAGCATCCACAGAGCACTGCTAAAGCAGGCCTTCTTTCAGATGACCATCTTCCCCCTCCAAGGATACACACTGTTGACGGTGTTCTAAATAAGAACTAAATCAAGATAAGTGAGCATAATGAACACCCACTTCAGCCAACCTCTGCAACAGGAGGATTCACCAGGTCAAAGGCTTTGCTGAGGTACACAAACACTGCCCCTGTGTGCAATCCAGCATCAAATGATTTAGAAACAAGATCATTAAAGTCCACCAGGGTAATGTACAAACATAAACCTGCCTGAAAGTCATATAGCTTTGTAGCCGGCATTTCATGTTTTTCCAGATGTTGATACAGCTGATGAGGGCCCTGATGTTCAGAAACCTTTAATATAACAGGCAATAAAGCGGTTGGTCAGTAACATGTAGAATATGATGCTTCCTCACCTTTAAAAATTTAACTGTTCTGCTCAACTTCCAAGACTTAGGAAAAATTCTAAAATTTAAACTCGATTGAAAAAATATGTTAAGGTACAGGCAGTAATTTTGGCTCCCATTTTCAAGAAATTAGGTGCAATTCCATCAGTTCCCTTTGCTTTGTGTGGTTTCAGGGCTATAGGGTCTTGATTACTTCCATATTTGAATTGCTGAGAATCTAGAAGGTGGTAAATTGTAACACCATTCATGCCACTGTCCAGGTGGCATGCTGTTGGCGTTGGCAGCAATACCTGGTGGGGGCCTGGGTTCGGGGAGAATGAGGTTACCTGGCACAAGGGACCTAGGTTTGGCTACTCTGCACAGGGGCACCCAAGTAAATCCAACTACAGGAAGCAATAACTGTAATGTCCAGAACCAGGATTGGGATTTTTCAGTGTGGCTTTATTCAAAACTAGCTGACACATGACAAAGCATTGATGGTCCCCCGAGGGGCTACGTTCACTGTATATGCAGATAGAGACTAAAGGCGGTCCATTTGAAGAATGAACACATTTTTACTATTGTCTGGCTCTGGACCCACCAGGCACTCAGCCCGGACTTGCATGCGCTTTGGATACACAGCCCGACTGGCCCGGCTCCCCTGCCGGCCACTTGACTGACGGTCCATTTGAAGAATGAACCCAAACTTTACTTGGAGAGACTCCCATCACACAAGGAGTATATTTTCCCAAGCTGTGGCTCCCCACACCACTTAGAGTCTGCGACTCCTAGAGAGATTTGATTTCTTACTTCCATCGAACTCCCATCAAACAAGGAGAATATTTCCCATCCTGTGGCTCCCCACACCACATAGAGTCTGCGACTCCTAGAGAGAGATTTTCAAGTTGTGACCCATGTCTGGGTACCCACCTCATCACTGGCCAGGTGCATGAGGCAAGTAGCAAATCACAGAAGAAATCCGTAGAGGTGGACCTGGTTACTAAAGATGGGGAGTGTTCCCACCTCCAGCTCCCACAGTCCATACCCGGCCATTTCTCTGGACAAACATAAACTTAAAACTTTGAAAATGTAGATTAAACGGCGGATGACCTGAAGCACCCCCTCTACAGCATTACTTGAAATCCATTAAAACTTTAGACTTTTTTAACTGCCCTATTTGTTTGTCCTAGTTGAACTAGTCCTCCCAAATAGCAGTCCACATTCCAACTTCCTTTATATTTCCAAACTGATGAAACAATTGGTTTGCCCCTTCAAATGGGGCAAAACACTCACCCATTTGTTGCAGGTGCCCCACAGGCGAAGTATCACATCCTTTTACTGTTATACAAGAACAGAACTGAAAACAGGCAGCTTTCTTCCATAGTGGACATAGGGGATTGCCCCTGGCATCCACAGATGGACTTTTCTTCCATCCCCCCGAGGGAGGGGGGACACTGAGACCTGGACAGCGGTCTCCACCACTTTCAAAAGGTAAACCAGGATCACACTTCCTTCCAGCTTTAAAACAAACTGAAGACTGCTTTGAAAACTCTAAAGTTCTAAACTCACTCCCTGAGCTGCAGATTCCAATGTGGCTTATGCAGCTGCGACAGTTCTATGATGATGTCATCTCTCAAGTCTCAGCTGTGACTGAGAACAGAGTGAGACAGTGTGAAACCCATTTAACTGGAGTTTCACAAGCTGTCTTCCCTGCCTACTACTAGGTCTTACTGGGATTCTAGTAACCCCGAGTAACAAGGGGGTTACACTCGCCCTTGACCAGGAAAATGACTGTCCCCAGTCATTATGCACTCGGCCTTAGGCCATCCCACCCTATGTGCTACCTGCGGAGGGGGGTGATCAGGCCCCCTCCTACCACGTGCAAGCACAGGCAGGCAACACTAAGGGCCTAGAGGCCTATAGCTGACTTGTCAGCCTCTACACTATCCACTTACTATGGACACCTAGTGGCTCTGGTAGAACCATCCAGAGCATAGCCCTGATAGATCAGCACTGCGTGCCCTACTGCAGGTCAGGGCCACAGCCCGTCCATCCTCTCTAACCCTCTAGGGAAAACCTATCTGCCTCTAACATAACATCCCAAACAAAAACAAAAACCCGGGGACCTCCCCAACCTCGGGCAATCTGCAACTACTAAACAGCACTTTAAATTCTACACAATAAAGCACTGACGAGGAACTCCAATGAACCCCTCCTCCTCTTCTTGTCTTCTCTTCTGTCTTCCCAGGAACACCTATAAGAAAAAGACAAAAACAAAACACACTCCTAATCTGCATACACAGTCTACCTAAACAACAACTACCCCTACCATACAGAAAAAACACTGAACAATCCCAAAAAAGATTTTTAAAAAGGTGAAAAACAGTATTTACATTAGAGTACAATAATGACATTATTTACAATACACATTTGGGGGGATGGAGTGCCCTAAAAGTCCCAACTAGTGACCACAAGGCCCGAAGGCTAGTCCAATAAAGAGTCTCTCCTGGGCCGGAGCCCCATGAAACATAGTTCTTAAAGGCCAAAATCCCGAAGGGGAGAGTCTTTGCGGACAGTTCACACATTTTTGAAGTCTGTAGTGTAGGGTGTGTACTGCAATGTCATAGAGATAGAAAAAGGGGTTTTCGGACTTACCAGCCTCTTGAAGTATAAGACTAGGCACCGACCTGCACCTGGGAACAGACACTCTCCCTGGCATTTCTTCTGATACAGCTGGACGGACATCTTCGGGAAACACAGGAGGCACATCTGAAACAGCTGGGTTGATGTCATCTCTGGAGAAGGAACCTTAGAACAGGAACAAAAAGAAAAACAGCTGGTCCGATGTCATCTGATTACCAGGCGATGAACAGGAAACAGCAGGGCTGGTGTCCTCTCTGGATCTGAAGTCATCTGGTGGGTCAGTAGATGGTTGCTGAACAAGACAGTACACTGTAGACTGAAGAATGTGGAGCACCTGAGTCCTTGGTTATTCATATTGGCAGATCAATAAGGGCACTTCACATTCTAGATGTGGCAGTATTGACTACCACTGCTCGGCTCTCCATTTTGTAGGCACGGGCTTAATTACTGGGAGGTCCTTGCACTGAGACCAATAGTACCGGGGGTCAGGAGCTTGAATTATTACCCCATCTGGGCGAACATAACTCACACAGTGGGAGACTTCACATCCCTCTCCATCCACTATTCTGACTCTGTCCATAAACAGTGTCCTGCCTCTCTTCCACTGGGTATACTTTTCGTGGAATAGTCTATTTTTTACATGCTGGTTGGCCCCAGGATGCACATGTTTCATTGCTTCATCCCAGATCCAGGATTTTCTTCAGTCCTCAATCTCCTCCCAGACTCTCCAAGGAAAGGTAGGAAAGGTCATACCATAGATTTCATTGGCCTTTCTACGAACCAGTCTCTCCTCTCCTCTTTGCTTGCTTTGGTCAATCTGAGACTGCTGGCCTGGCTTGGGGTTGGCCAGTCCTGGTTCTGCTAGGTTCACATCCTCAAAGAAATTAAAAACGGATCCCTGACTTCTTCTTCTTGTAAAGCCAGTGCAGTGGCCTCACCACCTTCTTGAACACATTCCTCCGAGGCAAGATCTTGAGGCTGTGTACCCGTTCCTTTCTCACAAAGCCACATAGGTCCCCCCTCATCTTCCTCTTCACTGAGGATCTGAGCCCAGGAGTGAGCAGTCGTTCTCACCCCTGAGACTATCCATTCATCACTAGGAGCAGAGGTCGACACCTCCCATTCAAAGGCCTCCCGCATCTCATCTTCACCTGCGAGACTTGGGCTAGGCTCTCCCACCCAGGGATCTATTGATGCTTTATCCGAACTTTCCTTCTGAGATCCAGCATCCAAAACTTCAATTTCAGATTCAGTCTCTAATTCTGCACCCTCTAACTTTGTGCCACACTCCCTGAGGGACCTTCCTCCACAGGCTCCGCCTGATGCTGTGTGCTGCCAACTGCAGATTCTTGAATTTTTGTCCATGTGGGAGCCAAATGAATTGGAGGTGCTTTATACAAGCCATATTTTTGTAGACATCCAGCACAGTGAGGAATCATGAAGACATCCCTTCCAGCACTTAAGCACATCTGGCATACACGCACTGGATAATTAGGAATTGCCACATCAGGAGGGAGTTGCCCTCCATAACACCACTTTTCAATATCTCTCAGTCTATTTACTGCTACTGTTACTGCAACCCAGGCATGATCCATGTAACGAGCTGGTCCTGAGGCCATAACTGCAGAAAAACAAACAAAATTCACTGTAACTGAAAGTCCCACTTGAATGAACCCAAACTTTAACTTGGAGAGACTCCCATCACAGAAGGAGTATATTTTCCCAAGCTGTGGCTCCCCACACCACTTAGAGTCTGCGACTCCTAGAGAGATTTGATTTCTTACTTCCATTTGACTCCTATCAAACAAGGAGAATATTTCCCATCCTGTGGCTCCCCACACCACATAGAGTCTGCGACTCCTAGAGAGATTTTCAAGTTGCGACCCATGTCTGGGTACCCACCTCATCACTGGCCAGGCGCACGAGGCAAGTAGCAAATCACAGAAGAAATCCGTAGAGGTGGACCTGGTTACTAAAGATGGGGAGTGTTCCCACCTCCAGCTCCCACAGCCCATACCTGGCCATTTCTCTGGACAAACGTAAACTTAAAACTTTGAAAATGTAGATTAAACGGTGGATGACCTGAAGCACCCCCTCTACAGCATTACTTGAAATCCATTAAAACTTTAGACTTTTTGACTGCTCTATTTGTTTGTCCTAGTTGAAATAGTCCTCCCAAATAGCAGTCCACATTCCAACTTCCTTTATATTTCCAAACTGATGAAACAATTGGTTTGCCTCTTCAAATGGGGCAAAACACTCACCCATTCGTTGCAGGTGCCCCACAGGTGAAGTATCACATCCTTTTACTGTTATACAAGAACAGAACTGAAAACAGGCAGCTTTCTTCCATAGTGGACATAGGGGATTGCCCCTGGCATCCACAGAGGGACTTTTCTTCAATCCCCCCCCGGAGGGAGGGGGCACTGAGACCTGGACAGCGGTCTCCACCACTTTCAAAAGATAAACCAGGATCACACTTCCTTCCAGCTTTAAAACAAACCGAAGACTGCTTTGAAAACTCTATAGTTCTAAACTCACTCCCTGAGCTGCAGATCCCAATGTGGCTTATGCAGCTGCGACAGTTCTATGATAATGTCATCTCTCAAGTCTCAGCTGTGACTGAGAACAGAGTGAGACAGTGTGAAACCCATTTAACTGGAGTTTCACAAACTGCCTTCCCTGCCTACCACTAGGTCTTACTGGGATTCTAGTAACCCCGGGTAACAAGGGGGCTACATTTGGTTTAGTATATACTGGGTTCTGGAGATTTTCTTCAAGAGTGTCCAGTATTTTATCTCTGCTCTTATTTGGTTTAGCTCCGGAACCCCTCTTATTAAAAATTAGAACTGCATCATCTGTTGCAGGTGTGGTAGTAGGTAAATAATATAAGGTGTCAATGTACGCAGATGGTGATTTACTTTCAATGTCTAACCAAAAATCCACAGCGCCAGCACTGCTCAACATAATCACTGAATTTTCTAGTTTTTCAGGGCTTAAAATTAATTTGGAAAATCAGAAGCTTTACTGCTCTCTGACAACACTGATACCTTAATATTCTTTAGACATGCCATTAAGACTTCACAAGATGGGATCCAGTTCTTAGGGATTCACTTGCTTTCTAACATCTTGGAAATAGTAGGCTATAGCTTCCAAAAATGTATCGTTAACTTAGAACTGGACCTTACGAGATGGAGTTAAGATGCTGCTCTCACTGTGGGGAAAAATACAGGCATTCAGTATGGTCCTAGCTCCCAAAGTATGCTACCTACTGCAGCTTCTTCCCATTCATATACCATCTACATACTTTGAGAAATTACAGACTCTGGTTAGAAAGTTTTTGTGGGAAGGTAAAGCTCCAGGAATCTCCATGAAAAAAATTCAGCAGCCCATGGCCAGGGGTGGGTTCAGCCTACCAAATTTCAGGATCAGACACAATGCTTTTTTGGCTGCAGAATGTGTTAAGTCCCTTTGGTTAAAAGGTAAGCAAGACACTCCAGGGTGGGTAGAATTAGAATGGGTTTTATTAAAAGAACAACACCAGAGAACAGTTCTCTTTACAGATTCTACCAAGTCCTTCAATGCAAATCCAGTGCTCTGCCAGGTTAATAGATCCTGGAAGGAGGTTGCTACTGTGTTAGACTGGGATCCCAGTGTTTCACCCCACTGTCCACTATGGGGGAATCATATGGCGAGGCATAAAGAAAAAGTGCTGGATGGAGCTTTATGGAAGCCCAGAGGAATACATTTTCTGGATGACATCACTGATCAGGAATCAGCTTCACTGATGTCATTTTCTCAAATATTCAGTAAATACTTGTTGCCTAGAACTGAATTTCACAACTACTTGCAATTAAGAGATGTGCTTAGACGCATAATCAATCAGGGTGTCAGTTTCCCCTCTACACTTGTTTTGGATCAGATATGTACCTCAAATCAAGGCCATAAACTTTTATATAAACTAATATTAGATTCAGGTCCAGACCCCACAACCTCCTTATTAAATAAACGGCAAGAAGAATTTCAAATAATCATTACACAGGCAGAGCGGTCTCAGATTTGGGCTATGACCTTGAAGGCATGTAGGGAAGCTAAAGATAGGCTGCTACAGTATAAAGTAGTCCACAGATTCTATCATACTCCCTGCAAATTGGTAGCCATGGGTCTTCCTTTGAGTGACTTGTGCAGGAGATGCTTGAGGGAAAAATGTTTGCTTTCTCGTATCCTCTGGTTCTGCCCTAGCTTAGGCTCCTTTTGGGCTAGTATTAAAGCTGTATATTAAGATGTACTTCAAATTCGGATTGATCTATCTGCACAACTGGTTATCTTGGGAATTTGCTGTAGTGTCCAATATTGCTCTGTTCTCCAAAATCTGTGAATACTGGCTGCCCTGATTACTGCCAAAAATGCTATATTAAGACATTGGAAGATTACAGATGTACCTAGTCTGAAAGAATGGTTAAAGGACCTTATGACAAGAGCTAGTTATGAAATAATAGCTTACCTTAACATGAACAGAATTGATAAATTTCATGATATCTGGGAACCTTTTTTACTTTATTTACAAAAGTGACCTCACGGTTACTACTAGAGAGTTTTTTTTCCTTTTTCTCTCTTTGCAAATTAACGTATACGTTATGTTATTTGTACAGTTTGTGTCTTTACACGTAGTTTGAATTAGTTATCTAAGCTAAATGAGTCCATTTCCTTCACTATTTACATTAATTGTTTTAAGCATAGTATTTCTTGCAATTATTTTACTTATGTGCTTTATAATGTTTACTTTTCTGTATTATGTAGTTTCATTCTGTTTACTGCATAATGTTCTGTATATTTAAAGTTAAAATCTTTTAATAAAGTTTTGATTACAAAAAAATAGTTTCCAGTATTCTTTTAGGATCCTTACTCAGTGCAGTTTTGGTTTTATAATATTTCTTTTTTATCTGATCTAATTTTTTGTTACATTTATTTCTCCAGAGCTTAAAGAGGACAGGAAATCATTTCTAATTGGCAGCTGTTCATGAAATTATTATTCTCAGAAATTATATGCATTCCCCTAAGTTATCCATATTTAACTGTACCTGAATAAAAAGTGATACGAAAAACTGTATTTTGCATTGTTTTATTTTTATGGGCAGCATTCTGTTACAGTTATCTTCATGGAACCAGTAACTTGGAGTTTTTTGCTATATCACGGTCTGTGCACAGAACTCTAAGCATAGTTCTGATAAGTCAACAGTGTATTATTGCCATTTTGTATACAAACCATGACATAGTGAGAACTCCAAATTACTGGTTCCATTAAGAGAACTGTAACAGAATGCCACCCATAAAAACAAAACAATACAAAATACAGTTTTACGTATCACTTTTTATGCATGTACAGTTAAAAATGAATAATTTAAGGGAATCCATATAATTTCTGAGAATAAGAACTTTATAAACAGCTGTCAATTAGCACAGATTTCCTGCCCTCTTTAAATCTATTACAATCCAAACTGGTTTTGGTATGTTATGCTTTTTTTTTTTATACTCTGTTCTTGATTTTAATCAAAGTTTGAGTATAATAAGAGATCCCAGACAAATGGCCTTTCGTAACAGTTCAGAATCTTGGGGGCATGAAAATTACATACTCTTAAGAAAGTCTGGATAAAATTTTGTATTGTCAGGTCCAAGGGGGACATATTCAGAGCCAGCCAGTTGCACGTGCATAACAGTGTGTCACGCAAAACAAATGCTCTGGCTGGCTCTGTTGCCATATTCACCCAGATTGTGTGATTGGCACAGATTGCGCAATCCATATAAATGTGGGATCCTGGATGCACAGCACAAAGCAGTTGGCCACCTGGTAGAGTCCTCCTTCCCCATCCCTGACTCCCGAACGCAATAGCTCTGGGCACAGACCCCTTTTCCATTGTGTAGCATAATTTGGCTGAATATTGCCCATGGGTGATAAGGTGCATCCAGGTTTGCACCACACATCCCCCATTGGCAGTCTTCTGCCCCGACCCTTAGAGGCGCTGCCTAGACATCCCCACTGGCATACCGGATAATATTCTCCCACAAGAGCAAGCTTCTGGGTGGGTCCCATTGACAATGTTGGAACTAACAGAAAAGGAAATTATGGTAAATATGAAGTTAATTTCTTCTTTCTGTAGTGCTCCACATTGTTGGGAAGTCATTACCACTGGGTTCTGCCAGTCTGTCGGCTCAGCGTTGGATTTCCGCTTGCGACGCTGGCAACTCGGGTTCGGTAATGGACCTGGGCCACTGGAGGGCTGGCTGGGGGGAGAAGGCTCGAGCATCCAATGACTGCTCACCTTCTCCCGGGGGGGCAGAGGGGATGCAGCTCGCTGTGTGCTATCTCCTGGTGGAGGCCAGAAGCATGACAGTTCGATGAGCCCCACTGAATGCAAGGGGCGTGGTGGACATTGGCATGTGCCTTGATGTCTGTGGTACACCGTGCCCTTCCCCAGGGAGTAAACCAGGAAAAACTGCTTCTTGGTTGGCTGGATGATGGCCGCCGTCTCTTGCCACTGCGAGTGCCCTGAGCCGCCAAAGCCACCTCAGCAGTTCCCAGGGACTGAACAGTTAGAATGCTGGTCATCCCCCTGGTGTCTTTCCCCTTGGAGGAGAGAGGACCCATCCATTGAAGTGATGCACCAGGCTACCCCTGGGATGGCTGCAATGTGAGGTAGGTAGAGGGGGATGGGGCGAGGGTGTCGGTGGGGTCCTTGGCTGGCTGGAAGGAGAGGTGGGCTGGGAAGCCTTAGGAAGGAGCAAAAAAAAAACCCAACTGGTTTCTAAAAAGCAGTACCCAGCAAATGGGAGGGGGGTGAATATTATCCCATATGTCAGAGACGACTGTGCTGTAACAAATCACTTACGAAACTGCTACCTGTAAAACTCTGCGATGAAAGGCTGCATCAGCAGAACTCTGAACATCCAATTTGTAGTGTTTGGTGAAAATGTGGACTGAGGACCATGTGGCTGCCTTGCACAGCTCTACAAATGAAGCTCCACCCAGGAAGTCACCATAGCTGTGGTAGAGTGGGCTCTGATAAAGGCTGGAGGCATTTTCTTTCCTGTAACATAGACCTTAGCAATGCAGGCCCTCACCCACCTAGTCCTAGTGGCCTTCTAGGCTTTTTGACCCTGTTTGGCTACCCTGAAGAGAACAAACAGGCTATCTGATATCTGGAACACATCCATCCATTTGACGTATGTTCCATCAGTCCATCACAAATCTAACTTATGCAACTTCTTCTCCTTCAGATGAGACGGTTGCAAACAGAAGGATGGGAGACATATCTTCTGGTTCACATGGAAGGCCATGGGTACTTTTGAAATGAAAGACGGGACTGTTCTAAGTACCACCTTATCCATATGTATAATAAGGTATGGTTCTTTGTGTGACCAGGCCTGGAGCTCACCAATGCTCCTGGTGAAACATACAGCCACCAGAAAGCACACTTTGTAATACATCACATCTAGCGGAATGGATAACAGTGGTTCGAAAGGCTCCTTACAAAGAGCATTTAAAACCATATTAAGATCCGTCAGAGGAACCAGAGATTGGAAGACATGTTGACTTTTGCTGACCACACATAGAAAATGAATGACCTCGCTATTAGTCCCCAGGTGGATGCCCAAGGACGCTCTGAGAGTGGAGACCTGACCTCTCAGAGTGCTTAATGCCAGACCCTTCTCCATGCCTTCCCACAAGAAATCCAAGATCTGTGGAATTGAAGCCTTGAAAGGGAGGAGTTCCTTCTTTCTGGCACATACGGAAAAGGTAGACCGTACATGGGCATAAGCTGCAGAGGTAGACAACTTCCATGCAGTCATTAGGATAGCCACTACTTTTCTAGAAAAACCTAGTTTTATGAGTCTTCTCCTTTTAGGACCGAAGACATGAGCTGCATTGCTCCTGGGTTTGGGTGAAGAATGGGATCCTGAGAATGAAGGTCTCCCTGCACTGGAAGGTGAAACAGTGCTTGCTGAGCTAGGTTCACTAGATCCAAGAACCACAGTCTTCTTGGCCACTCCAGTGCCATTGGAAGAAAACTTCCTCTTGCGTGTCTTATCTTTCGTATGCCCTGGGGAAGAAGAGGCAGTGGAGGAAGCCCTGCTGAAGGCCCACTCCTGGGACAGAGCATCCACTGCCACTGCTTGCGGACACCTGTAATGGCTGAAAAAATCTGGAGTCTAAGCATTGCAACTGGAGGCAAACAGATCGATCTGAGACTGGCCGAACCTCTTGCACAGGAGGTCAAGCACTTCCAGGTTCAACCTCCACTCTCCTGGGTAAACATTTTCACAACTTGGCCAGTCTGCTTGAATGTTCGGCTCTCCTGGTAGGTGGACTGCTGACAGGGAAAGAAGATTCTTCTCTGCCCGCATGAGACACGTAGAGGCTTCTTTTAGCATCTCCCTGCTCTTTTTGCCTCCTTGATTGTTTATGTACGCCACTGTGATGGCATTGTGTGATCTTATTTTCACCACTTTCGACTGCAGCCAATTTTGAAAATGAAGATGTGCTGGGCATACTGCCCTCATTTTCAGAACATTTATGTGGAGAAGTTGTTCCTGGACTGACCAAGTCCCCTGAGTGGAAAGTTGATCCAGAACTGCTCCCCAACTGTGCAGACTGGTATCCATTGTTAAAATAAATTCCAGGGGAACTTCCAATGGAACCCCTTTGCTCAGATTTTCCACACTCACCCAGCAACTCAGGGAGTAACATAGCTTAGCAGAAAGGGAGATTCTGGCTTGATAATCTTCCAGCGTCAGATCCCAGGCTATCAGCAATCCAGTTTGCAGGGTTCGTGTATGAAAATGAGCCCAGAGGACCAGATCTATTGCTGCTACCATGAGAACTAGGATGCGTAGCATGCTAAGGGCTGAGGTCGATGGCTGAACCTTGAGCGACTGAACTTCCTTCGAGAGAGTCTCCAACCGAGATAACAGGAAAACCCTCCCTTGTCTTGTGTTGAAGACTGCCCCCAGGTGCTCCAAGGTCTAAATACTTTGAGAGAGCTTTTTTCCTGGTTCATCATCCAGCCGTAGTAATCTAGTATCTCCAGCCACCTGTGCACCAACTTCCTTGCCAAGGACAACGTCGGTGCACAGATGAGTAGATAATTCAGATAAGGATAGACATGATGCCTTTCCTTCTGAAGTTGAGCATCTAGGACTATCAGCACCTTTGAAAAGACTCTGGGGGCTGTCGCAAGGCTAAAGGGAAGAGCTCTGTACTGGAAATGCTGATCCAGTATCAAAAACCTTAGATACTTCTGGTGTGACTGATGGATAGGAATGTGAAAGTAGGCATCCATCACATCTATCAACATTAGGAAATCCTCTGGCTAAACCACATGAATGATTGACCTCTGGGACTCCATCTTGAATGTCGTGTGGTACGTGAATTTGTTCAGATGCTTCAGATCCAAAATGGGTCTGAAGCCCCCCCCCGTCTTTTTGGGAACTACAAAGTAGATCAAGTAGAATCCCTGACCCTGCTCATGTGGTGGGACAGGAATTATTGCTCCAATAAGAATAAGGTGACTCAGGGTCTCTGACATCATCTGTCTCTTTGCAGGGTCCTTGGAAACCAGGGACGGTAAAAATCACCCCCTTGAGGGAATTGTTGAGAACTCTATTGCATATCCTCGTGCTAGGATTTCCAGAACCCATGCATCTGCCGTTGTTTGGGCCCATCTTGAGTAAAAATCCTGTAATCTTCCACCAAGGGAAGGGAGGTAGGGATGGACCCTTGTACCCTCATTGTGAGGTACCAGGCTTTTGGCTTGGACCTCCTCCACATGTTTGGCCAGGGCCTCTCTATTACTGTAACCCTTGTTACCTGAGTAGGCCTCTCCGAAAGGGACGTTACCTTGACTTCTCTGAACTGAGGTGGTCTTGCGCTAATGTTTTGACTCTGGAAGATGGCCCTTGAAGCTTGATCAGCAGACCAGTGCCTAAGCCGTACACCCCGTATGGCCGACACAATATGATTGGCCAAGAAGGCTGACAAGTGCAAGTTCTGAACTGTAGAATTAACAAGAAAGGTGGAAGCCATGGCAATCAATTGCAAAATGCTCACCCCTTCCAAATCTGGCAGGATGAAGCTGCCCAGGGTAGAGACCCATAAGTTTAAGGCTCTGGCAACAACAAAAGAACCATATGAGGTATGAAGATATGTACCGTTTGAAGCAAAGGCCTTTCTACAAGCGGCATCCTCTAGTTTGTCATGTGACTCTAACAAGGCCAGAGATCCCTTGATAGGGATGGTGGTGTGCTTGACTGAATTATATACCACCTTGTCTGCCAGCGGCAGGGCTTTCCACTTGCGGTATTTTTCCTCTAAAAAGGGAACAGGTCATGTTTTTGGTTTTGGAAGATACTTTCTCTGATCCACACCAGTCCATTCTTTTTCAATACTCTGGTCACATACAAAAGTGAGGGTACTGGACTTTAGGAGGGCTGACTTTGTCAAAATGGGAGAGTGCCTCAGAAAAGCACTAGCAAACAGGCAAGAAGGAGGGGTGGAGCAACAATGGGGAAACATCAAAACTGCCAGCACAGAGGCAACAAGCCTTTGTGTGAAGCAAATAAACAAATCAAAATGAAAGAAAAAAACACTATGATTCTCAAAAGAGGTGGCAGGGAAGGTTAGGGAGAAAAGACAGCATTCAGGTAGTGTAAGGAAACACAGAAGGAGCAGGACAGAGAACTGTACCAGTTAAAGCAGAAGGAAGCGGGGAAGGCAGTCAGAATAGCAAAGGCTCAAACTGAGGAAAAGATAGCCAACTCGGTTAAGAAGGGGGATAAAACCTTTTATTGGTACATTAGGGAATGAAGAAAGACAAAGGGAGGGATAGTGACACTTAATAAAGGGAGGAGGGTGGGTGGGCAGAGAGAGAGAGAGAGAAAAGCAGGGATATTGAACGAATACTTCTGCTCAGTATTCACAAAAGAAGAGGAGGGGGGTACCTAATCTAATCAATAGAAGCACTCTGGATAGGGGGGTTGATACCAGTCCTTTCATAGATGAAAGGGTTCTGAAAGAACTCCTAAAACTGAAGGTGGATGAAGCAATGGGGCCTGACAGGATTCATCCCAGAATTCTAAAAGAACTAAGGGGAAAAGTAGTGACATCACTGACTACCCTTTTAACACATCATGGGAGGATGGTGTGGTACCTGAGGACTGGAGGAGGGCAGATGTGATTCCCCTTCACAAAAGTGGGAGCAAGACAGAGGCAGGAAACTACAGACCTGTCAGTTTGACCTCAGTGGTAGGGAAAATAATGGAATCACTTCTGAAGGAAGAACTGTTGATGCGTATGAGGCCAGTGGGGCACGGACCCGAGGCAGCATGGATTCACAACGGGAAGGTAATGTCAGATGAATCTAATCGATTTCTTTGACTGGTTGACCAAAGTTGTAGACCAGGGAGGGGCTGTGGACATGGCCTACCTAGACTTTAGCAAGGCATTTGACAGAGTCCCACACAAAAGATTAATAAACAAATTAGCCAGCCTGGGAGTGGGTCCCAAGGTGGTAGCCTGGGTAAAACATTAGCTGGGCAACAGGACACAGAGGGTAATAGCAAACAGAGCCCACTCCGAAGAAAGGCGGGTTACTAGTGGTGTACCGCAGGGTTCAGTACTGGGTCCGGTCCTTTTTAATATCTTTATAAGTGACATTGCAGAGGGACTGAAGGAAACATAGAAACATAGAAACATAGACTTTGACGAATAAGGACCGCTAGGCCCATCTAGTCTGCCATTTCCTACCTACAGGATAGGCCGCAGATCCTAGTTAACCAACAGCCTATATCTTCCTGCCCCCACAAGAATTGCCTTATGTCTGTCCCATGCATTCTTGAATTCTCCACAGTTTTAGACCCCACAACTTCCTCAGGAAGGCTGTTCCATGCATCCACTACCCTCTCTGTGAAATAATACTTCCTCACATTGCCCTGAACCACCCTCCTTCTATCTTTAATTGTGTCCTCTTGTTCTTGCAAGTCTCTTTTCTGAAAGATGCTACCCTCTTGGACTTTGTTGATTCCTTGAGGTACTTGAAAGTTTCTATCATGTCCCCCTCTCCTTCTTTCCTCAAGGGTATACATATTAAGCTCCTTTAGTCTCCTCCTCATCGGCTTCTCTTGCAGACCCTGCACCATTTTAGTTGCCCTCCTCTGGACTGCCTCTATCCTGTCTATGTCCTTGCGGAGATGGGGTCTCAGAACTGGACACAGTATTCCAGATGGGGTCTCACCAACTGTCTGTACAGAGGGATAACAACTTCCTGTTTTCTGCTGCTGATGCCTCTCCCTATACATCCCAGTATACCCCGGCCCTCCTACTGCCTTCTCACATTGCTTGCAACCTTAAGGTCATCTGATATGATTACCCCTAGGTCCCTTTCCTGTTTTGTTGTTGTTACTACCTCCCCACCTATTGTGTATTCTTCCCCTGCGTTCTTGTTTCCCAGGTGCATTATTTTGCACTTTTTTGCATTGAATCCTAGCTGCCATATGTCTGACCATTCCTCCAACCTTGCCAAGTCCCTTTTCATCCTTTCCACGCCTCCTTGTGTATCAACCCTGTTGCAGATCTTTGTGTCATCTGCAAAAAGGCATACTTTTCCTTCCAGTCCCTCTGCAATGTCACTGATGAAGACATTAAAAAGGACTGGACCCAATACTGAACCCTGCAGTACCCCACTAGTAACCGCCCTTTCTTCAGAGTGGACTCCATTTACAATTACCTTCTGTGTCCTGTTGTCCAGCCAATGTTTTACCCAGGCTACCACCCTGGGACCCACTCCCAGGCTGGTTAATTTGACTATCAATCTTTTGTGTGAGACTGTGTCAAATGCCTTGCTAAAGTCTAGGTAGGCCATGTCCACAGCCCTCCCTGGTCTACTACTTTGGTCACCCAGTCAAAGAAATCTATTAGATTCATCTGACATGACCTTCCTGCTGTGAACCCATGCTGCCTTGGATCCTGTGCTCCACTGACCTCTAGGTACTCAACTATTCTTTCCTTCAGAAGTGACTCCATCACTTTCCCTACCACAGAGGTCAGACTGACAGGTCTGTAGTTTCCTGCCTCTGTCTTGGTCCCACTTTTGTGAAGGGAATCACATCCGCCTTCCTCCAGTCCTCGGGTACCACACCATCCTCCCATGATTTATTAAAAAGAGTAGCCAGTGGTTTCACTGGTTCCTTCCTTAATTCTTTTAGAATTCTGGGGTGAATTCCATCAGGACCCATTGCTTTGTCCACCTTCAGTTTTAGGAGTTCTTGCAGAACCCTTTCGTCTGTGAAAGGACTGGGATTGACCCCCTATCAAGAGTGCTTCTGTTAATTGGATTAGGCACTTTCCCCTCCTCTTTTGTGAATACTGAGCAGAAATATTCATTCAGTATTCCTGCTTTTTCACTGTCCCCCTCTGCCCACCCACCGTTCATTCTATTCAGCCTCACTATCCCTCCCTTTGTCTTTCTACGCTCACTGATGTACCTATAAAAGGTTTTATCCCCCTTCTTAACTGAGTTGGCTATCTTTTCCTCAGTTTGGGCCTTTGCTATTCTGACTTCCCTTCCTGCTTCTTTCTGCCTTAACTGGTACAGCTCTCTGTCCTGCTCCTTCTGTGTTTCCTTATACTTCCGTAATGCTATCTTTTTCTTCCTGACTTTCACAGCCACCTCTCTTGAGAACCATAGTGGCTTTTTCTTTCGTTTTGATTTGTTTATTTGCTTCACACAAAGGCTTGTTGCCTCTGTGATGGCAGTTTTGATAATTCCCATTGTTGCTCCACACCTCCTTCTAGCCTGTTTGCTAGTGCTTTTCTGAGGCACTCTCCATCTTGCCAAAGTCAGCCCTCCTAAAGTCCAGTACCCTCACTTTTGTATGGCTTGACTCTGTAGCTGAGTTTAACGTGAACCACACTGTTTGATGGTCACTTGTCCCCAGATGGCAACCTACTTCTAGATCTGAGATCCTCTCACTGCCCCCGTTTGAGAGTACGAGGTCTAAGATTGCTCCCTCATGAGTGGGTTCTGAAACTAGCTGTCTAATGCCTGCCACCTGTAGGGCGTCAAGAATGGCCCTGCTCTTGGATGTGGCTGCAGCAAATGTGTTCCAGTTAACATCTGGCATATTCAGGTCTCCCATCAACAGTATCTCCCCTTTCTCTGCCATTCTAAGAATGCCTTCCATCATATCCTTGTCCATTCCTTCCCCCTGACATGGGGGTCTGTACACAACCCCTGTGCAGATTGTGGTGCCCTTTCCAGTCTCCAAGGTGACCCACAGTGCCTCCTCTCCTCCCTGTTTACTCTTTTGTTCAGTTGCTTTTATCCTTTCCTTTACATAGAGAGCTACTCCTCCCCCTCTTCTCCCCTGCCTGTCTCTCCTGTAGGTTATGTACCCTGGTATGTTAACATCCCAGTCATGGTTCTCTGTGTACCATGTTTCTGTGACTGCTACGATATCCAGGCATCCCTCTTCCATTAAGGCCACCAGCTCAGGGAGCTTGTTGCCCAGACTACGGGCATTGGTACTCATTACCCTCCATTTCCTGATGGCCTTACCCCATTTTGCCCCATCCCTGTCCTTCTTGCTTTTGTCACTTTCTCCATTTACACCTGCCCTTCTCCTATTGACACCTCCATGTTGGTGTTTGCCACATATTACCGTGATTGTTTGGGGGCTAGGATTTTCCTGTTCCTTTCAGTGCCTCCCCTTGGCTAGTTTAAAAGCTTGCCAATGAAGCATTTAAACCTATCACCTAGGATCCTGGTTCCCTCCCGGACAAATGCAGCCCATCATGCCAGTATAGGCTTGCATCACTCCAGGTGGACCCCAGTCCCCAATGAAGCCAATCCCTGAGCGCCCACACCAGTTTTTCAACCACTGAGTTAATCCCATGGTATGGAACACCCTAGCCTCTCCTATGCCATAGATGGGTAGCACCTCAAGAAGGTTACCGTCGTGCTACTTGACTAAGGCCCTCCCAATTCCACAAACTCTTCCTGCACTTCTCTAATCCCTTTCTTAGCCAGGTCATTTGTCCATAGGTGGACAATGACATCCAGCTCCCTCCCTGTGCAGCTGCTCTGGCAATCCTGAGGATTCACTCCTGTCCCTCAAGCCATGGCGCCAGGCAGGCACCTTACCTCCCTCTCCCTTCCTTGCCCAGTTCTACCTTCCTAACAATGGAGTCCCCCACCAGGAGTTGTTTCCTTCCCCTGCAGGGTCCCCTGCCACCCTCCTGTGGGTCTCCTTTGTGGAGGTTCCCAGCATCCTCCTTGGTCTCCACTGTGGGTGCCTCCATAGAGGAACCACACTTTGCCAGAATGGCATAGGAATTGTGTAGAGGTTCAACTGGAGGGATGTGCCTCTGTTCCACCACCCTCACCCTCCCTGAGCCCACTGTGGTCCAACCGCTCCTCTTTCTTGGCAACCTCTGAGGCAACGGCAGTGGCACTGGTGGTCCCTGGATGGAAGAGGAGGTCCCACAAATCCTGGCCAACTCAGCCTGGAGATGAGCAACCTCCTCCCTCAGCCCAGAGAGGTGCCTGCAGATGGGACACCGCATCCTCCAGAATATCTCCCGAAGACTGCTGCTCCAGCCACTGCACTGCACCACTCCAATCATGTCTTATTTCTGACCCTTAACTGTTTGCAATCCTTACTCTTTCATCTGTTTTTCTCTCTCTCTCTCTCTCTCTCTCCTTACTTTCTGCCTGTGTGCCCTTTAAGCTCCTGATTGTCCTGTTCTGAGACAAGAATATCCTATATTCTCAGTAGACCACTTACTTGTTCAGAGGCAGACCTCCAGCAGCTAGAGGGGCGGAGAGCTACTCTTGCCCTTCTAGGATGGTGGGTCCTTGGTGGTTCTGTGATCACTCACTTCCTGCCCCTAAACAGGAAGTTCCTGTTGTCAGTCAAATCCTGTGCCTATAAAAATAGAACTAGCTTTGGGTGGGGGATGGAGGGGAGGGAAGGAGAGCAATATAGTCCCAGTAGAGAAGTTCAGTCACACAGCAGTCCTTTCTCCTGCTGCCTTCTGCCAAGCTATTAGCAGAATCTTTCTAAGGCAGTCTTTAAATGTAGCTTCCTTCTAGCTAAGCCACTCCCCCTACTTACCAGATCTTTCTAAAAGTAATTTAAACCTCACAGCAGTCAAGTCCTTTCAGTCACCTGAGATTTACACCTAGATGATTTTTCAGTTACCCATTCAGTTCAGTTAACCCAAACACACACTTTTTTTTTTGTTTTGTATGTTAGTTGTTTTACCCTAAATTAAAGGTCCAAATACAAAAGTTCTTCTATTTTAGTCCCAGCAGAGAAGTTCAGTCACACAGCAGTTCTTTCTCCTGGTGTCTTCTGCCAAGCTATGAAAAGTATGCCTCTTTGCAGACGACACAAAGATCTGCAACAGGGTTGATACACAAGGGGGGGGTGGAAAGGATGAGGAGGGACTTGGCAAAGTTGGAGGAACGGTCAGAAGTATGGCAGCTTAGATTCAATGCAAAGAAGTGCAAAGTAATGCACCTGGGAAACAAAAACCAAGGGGAAGAGTACACAATGGGGGTAGTTAGTAACAACAACAAAAATGGAAAGGGACCTGGGGGTAGTCATATCAGATGACCTAAAGGTTAGCAAGCAATGTGAGAAGGCAGTAGGAATGGCTAGGGGATACTGGGCTGTATAGGAAGAGGCATCACCAGTAGAAAACAGGAAGTTGTTATCCCTCTGTACAGACAGTTGGTGAAACCCCATCTGGAGTAGTGCATGTAGTTCTGGAGACCCCATCTCCACAAGTACATAGACAGGATGGAGGCAGTCTGGAGGAGGGCAACTAAAATTGTGCAGGGTCTGCAACAGAAGCCATAAGAAGAGAGACTAAAGGAGCTTAATATGTATATCCTTGAGGAAAGGAGGGAGGGGGGACATGATAGAAACTTAAGTACTTCAAGGGAATCAACAAAGTCCAACAGGGTAGCATCTTTCAGAAAAAGAGATGTGCAAGAACAAGGGGACGCAATTTGAAGATAGAGGGGGGACAGCTCAGGGGCAAGGTGAGGAAGTATTTTTCCAGAGAGAGGGTGGTGAACACATGGAATGGCCTTCCTGAGGAGGTTGTGGGGTCAAAAACAGTGGGGGAATTCAAGAATGCATGGGACAGACTTAAGACAATTCTTGGGGGGTAGGAAGAAGTAGGCTGTTGGTTAACTAGGATCTGCAGCTTATCCAATAGGTAGGGGAATGGACAGACTATGTGGGCCAAGAGGTCCTTATCTGCTGTCAAAGTCTATGTTTCTAAACTCGGAAAACATTTAGGAGCAGATGAGACTACAGACAGAGTTAGATTAATATCCACTGGCTCTATGAACTGCTCCTCCTTGAACTGTAAGGATCTACATGCCTCCACTATCAAAAAAGACAAGGACTTGTCAAACAAAGGAGGTATGGAAATCCTTGATCTGGGTTCCATCCACTGTCCTTCCTCCTCCTCCTCAGAGGGAAGGTCCTCTTCATCAATAAGTAGATTTTGAAGGTCAGGAGTTTTCCCAAGATCCCCGAACTCCTCATCCTGAGCCACTAAATGTTCAGGGTCGGGGTTTGCCTGCACATGTGTCTCCTTAGCCTCTTCTCACTGTGACACACTTGGAAGTGCCTGGATGGGCCCCCCTGATCTGAGGGGCTTGGTTTGGGGTCAGATGTGTCTGTTTGAATGTCCTGTGGGACACTGGGGCTCAAAAGCTCACCCAGGAGCAATAAAAGAGATTTTTGCAATTCTGCTTTGCCAGTGCCGACTAAAGAACCAGTTGCCCCCTTCCTCAGCATGGAGGACTGACTGGAGGGAACCATTAGAGAAATATTGTGCTGGTAGCTGGGCAACACAATGAGGGCAATAGGAACCCAAGCGGGAGGGCCTCATCACCTTTTTGCAGGTCTTACACCTTTTCATAATTAATGGTCTCTGATAAGCCATGGTACCAAAGGATAATACTGTTTGTGAATATGCCCCTTTGTTAAGAAAAGAAAAAACTGTTTTACTTGAACTGGAAAATCATTTACACTAGTAGGAAGCTAAACGCACATGAGTATGACCTTGCGTGCATGGCAGTATAATCGCTAGCAATTGCAGTAATATACCTGGAGTGCAATTTGCTACGCAACTTATGTTCAATTTTTTATGCAGTTACTTCAAAAATTGATGTAGATGCATCAAGAATAGTCACATTTGCATAAAATGCTGGTGCATGAGTGCAAGGGCAGAAAAAACCAAGGGATGAAGAAGCACGCACCCAACCACCACAAGGCACAATGGCGGTAGCGCAAGATGTTCAGAAGGCTGAAGGAAAAGTAATCAAGCCTTCTGAACTACAACTTCACAGCCAAAAAACAATAGAACAGTGTTTCTGTTCTTACTTTTCCTGTTTTTCCTTTTTACACAAAAAACAAAGCAGGTTGACAACTGGGGGGGGGGGCACAATGCAAAAGCCATGGAGGAACCCACGGGAAACCTACGGTACCTCAAATAAAGATGTACCTGCCTGTGGCACCTTTTGTTTTATCTTTTTTTTGTTGTTGTTGTAATTGGAGACACTTAGACACCCTAGAGCTAGGCAATTATGGCCCCCAGACCACGAATGGAAAAGGGTAAGGCAGGTTAGTCCATTGGAAAGCTGCAGCTTAACAGGCACGATTTTAATTTAGGGGTGCTCCCTGAAAACAGGTAGCCTCAACCTGCTATGCAGAATTGCAGCCCCAACTGAAAATCCTGAAATTCTTGAGAGAAGGTAGACAAGCTACTTCCCCTGTGAATGGCATAGCTTAACTGGGGAGTTGCTGCCAATTGGAAATCTCATGTGCCCAGCATTCTAAAGCTTGGGCTGTGCCATTCCCCTGGTAGGGGTGCACTATATCCAGTTGTAATGACTTTCCATTGACAATGTGGAGTGCTACAAAAAAATCATATTAAAACTGTTTTACTGACTGGCCCGGTGGCACTGAGGGTTGAGGCGCTGGATGCCACATCTCGCTCCACGCCAGTGACCTGGGTTCGGGAACAAACTCGGGCTGCCGGGGTTTAGCCAGGGGGAGAAGGATTGAGCACCCAATGGCCTGTTCTCCTTCTCCAGGGAGGGATGGGGAGTTAGTCTGGCTGCTGTACCGCCACCACCTGGGGATCTCGGGGGGTGCTGGCACGGTCGGGGACAACAAAGGGGGTTGACGCTGGCAGAGGACAGGACTGGATGCACATCTCAATGTGTGTTGGGCTCATTGGTCCTTATTGCACACTGACGTCAAGGGAATCAGAAGGAGGAAAAATCCCCCAGACGGTCCTGGCAATGATCTCCCACTCCGCTTCTGCAATGCAAAGGGGCAGACTCCGCTGTGTACGCACACTTTCCTGATGTCCAAGAAAAGTAAGGGGGCCTTTCTTGCACCTCCTGGGGGGTTAACAGGGGGCTTGAAGAAACTTGAGGCAGCATGCACTCTAGGGGCAGACTCCTCAGCAGGTTGGAGAGTGAATGGCTTGGGGATCTGAGAGCAAGGAGGGTCTGGGGCCGTCGGAGGATAAACAAAGAGTTAAAAAAGTTTTACTTTATATGTAATACGTAAGAGTAGCAAGTCAATTTATAAATGTAATAATACACTCTGGGTTGTGTATTGAAGGGTTTGAATGCACTTTCTAGGGGCATAAAGACACTTGGCCTTCAGCCTCATGTCTCACTCTCTTGGAGTACCCTGTTTGTTGTGACTTATTGCATACATACTGCACAATACCCAAATAAGCATATAGCAAATAAAGCCATTAGAGTAGTTTCCTATGCATACAGTCTGGACAACAAATCAAGCAAAATAACTGGCCCTGATCCTGGTATCCTCCTATTGACTCCCCAATATTACTCCTGCCCACTTGTCTGCCACACTCTCCACTTCCACTGGGTGGATGCTAATTGCTCCTTCCCCTGCTGGTCCCTGCAACCCAAATCCATTCCCGAACTCAGTTCAGCTGAGTAGCAGGCAGAAGCCCATACCACTACACTACCTGGCCATCTAAGATGAGCAGTTTGATATTCAGTTCAGCAATGAGCTGTAACTCCAAAGTAACCACAGTAAGAAGCTAAAAGTTGCAGCAGCAGGACACATCAAACCCTGTGTATGGTGCTGGACCTAGCAGAGGGGACAAGATTCCCATGGAAACTAATGATTGGTTCTCTGAAGGTTCTGGATTCAAAAGTGGAAACATCTCTGCAAAGGCTAGGATCTAATCACTTTTGGCCTCAGTTACTGAGGTCGATCAACACTCCTTAAAATGCTGTCTGCAGTTGTAAGATTGTCCAGGAAAATGTAATGTTATAAGCATGCCCTCCAGTCACTGAGAACAACCCATGCTCCCCTAACATCAGAATTGTCGGACTGCTGTAGGGAACAGCAAGGGACAACTTGGCACATTTTCTGGAGCTGGAAGGACACTACTTTCTTCAACTGTGAGCTGTGTGAGAAATTCTATATTGCACTTGATATCTGCAACAAACGTGCACTTTTGCTTTAATTCTGTGGGAGGTGAAACTAACCACCCTTGGTAATTGCTTTTTATTCACATTTATTTAGTGTTTAACCAAGAAGGGGCTTGTAAACTCTGTTTATCTTGTTAGTAACTTCAGAAGGATTTAAATACTGCATTTGGGTAGGTCCTTGGAGGTAGCTAGATTGTCTACTAGGATTTGCTTGACAGTTAAACTATTTTTAAATGAATTACAGTTGGCTGAGGAGTTGAAAAGAAACTTGCAAACTCTGCTTATCTTGGAAGTAACCTCATAAGTGTTTGAATACTGCATTCTGGTTGTCCCTTGGGGGTAGCTGGATTGACTACTAGGATTTTGGGACAGAAACTATTTTTAAATAATTTACTGGTGCGTAGGAGTTTGTGATAGTTAAACTCTTTTTAACAGAGTTACTGGGGTTAAGGAGTGGTCACAGAAAAACCTGCAGCGTGAAACAGGAAAAGACAGTCTTTCAAGCAACAGAGGGTGGTGGATCTAGGTTTACATTTGTTGTTACAATTCTTAAGATTTTCAGTGCAGGAAGAGTTTAAAGCACAGCTGACTTATTTTGGAGCTGACAGCTCTCGGAGCACAAACCACCAGGCCTGTTTTGGGGCTGGAAGGTTTACTGTGTCTGACTTGGATGTGTGGATTTTCTCTGTTTTGATTAGCAGGGTATTTCTCTATCAAATTGTTGTGTAGGGCATCTTGCTGACAGGAAGGCACTCATTGCAGCAGTGGGTCAGAGCTTTAGCTGATTGTTTTGTGGGGGCACAGTTTAGGCCCAACCTTCTACCCTCACCCCACCCACCCCTGGAAATAGTTCCTTTATACCTGGGGTTCTGACATCATTTCCTCAAGAGTGCAGGTGCATGTCACTGTCATATCCTCTCTAGCACACTGCACTGACAATATAAGCATACACATTGTATATTATAAATATATATTTCTATATTACAAACCAATCACACACAAAAAAAAAAAAAAAAAACAAATGTGGGGAGTAGTGCAATGTAATGGCTGTGGGGCAGCAGTCTTCCGGGAGTCTTTCTGGAGGCTGAGATGCTGTCCTATTTGCAGACAGCTCTCTGCCCTGAGGGAGGAAGTTGCCCGTCTTCAGGCCACACTGGACAGTAGTACGGGGACCTTCCCCCAGGCCACACTGGACAGTAGGAAGGGAACCTCCCCCATCCAGGGAGCACCACAGCCACCTCCACTACCTCAGAGGTTGCGAAGAAAACACAGCAGTTGGACCACAGTGGGCTCAGGAAGGGTGAGGATGGTGGAACGGAGGCACACCCAGTCAATTGTTCCACTCCACAATCCATACACCATTCTGGGGGAGCATAGCTCCCCTATGGATGCACCCACAGAGGAGACTAAGGAGGCTGAGGACAGCTGTCACAAGGGAGGCCCACAGGAAGGAGGCAGAGGACACCACAAGGAAAGGAAGCAGCTCCTGGTGGGGGACTCAATTATTAGGGGGATAGAACTTGGAGGATCTGGGAAAACTGAAGTAAGTTGCCTGCCTGGTGCTATGACTTGGAGGGACAGGAAGCGCATCCTCAGGATCACGACAACAGCTGCAAGGGATTCTGAGCTGGACGTAATTGTCCACCTAGGGACAAATGACTTGGCTCATCATGAGGTTAGAGCAATGCAGGAGGACATTGCAGAGTTGAGGAGGGGCCTAAGACAAGTAGCACACACAGTATCCTTCTCAGAGGTGCTGCCTGTCAAAGGCATGGGTGAGGCGAGGGTAATTGGCACCATGCAGTTCAATGAATGGTTGAAAAAATGGTGCAGAGCACAGGGGTTTGGCTTCATTGGGGACTGGGGTTCCACCTGGAGGGACACCAGCCTAGACTGTCAGGATGGTCTGCATCTGTCCAGGAAGGGAACAAGTCTTTTGAGCAATCGGTTTAAATGCTTCATTGGCAAGCTTTTAAACTAGTCAAAGGGGGAGGCACTGACAAGCAGCAGAAAAATCCCAGCCTCTCCCTACAAAACAGGGTACTAAATGAGAAAAAGACCAAGGTAGAACGGTCAGTGGGGGATGCTGCAACAGAAGGTAAAGCCATCAAAAAATGGAGAGCAATGAGTACCAATGCCCGTAGTCTAGGTAACAAGCTTCCTGAATTAGTGGCCTTGACGGAGGAGGAACATCTGGATATCGTGGCAGTCACAGAAACATGGTACACACAAAACCATGACTGGGACGTAAACATACCAGGATACACTATCTACAGGAGGGACAGGGAGGGTAAAAGAGGAGGAGGAGTAGTTCTTTACATAAGGGAAGGAATCAAAGCAACAGAACAAAAGGGTAAACAGGGAGGAGGAGAAGAAGCACTGTGGGTAAATTTGGAGACAGGCAATGGCACCACAATCCGCACAGGGGTTGTATACAGACCTCCTTCTCAGGGGGAGGAAATGGACAAGGAAATGATAGAAAGTATACTTAGAATGGCAGAAAAAGGGGAGATATTGCTGATGGGTGATCTGAATATGCCAGATGTTAACTGGAGTGTAGTTGCAGCTGCCACTTCGAAGAGTGCAGTTATTCTAGATGCCCTACATGGGGCATGCCTTAACAATAACTAGTACTGGAGCCCACTTGAGAGGAGCAATATTAGACTTGATACTCTCAAATGGAGATGAGAGAGATCACAGATGTAGAAGTGGGTAGCCATCTGGGACTAGCGACCATCGAACAGTATGGTTCACAATAAACACAGCAATAGAGTCAAGCCATACAAAGACAAAAGTACTGGACTTTAGGAAGGCTGACTTTGCTAAAATGGGTGAGTGCCTAAGGAACGACTAGCAAATGGCAGGAAGGAGGGTGGAAGAACAATGGGGAATAATAAAACTGCCATCACAGAGGTAACGAGCCTTTGTGTGAAGCAAATAAACAAAACAAACCGATGTAAGAAACCACTATGGTTCTCAAAGAAAGTGGCAGTGAAGGTTCAAGAGAAAAAGAAAGCATTCAGGAGGTACAAGGAATTGCAGAAGGAGCAGGACAGAGAACTGTATCAGTTAAAGCAAAAGGAGGCTGGGAAGGCAGTCAGAACAGCAAAGGCCCAAACCGAGGAAAAGATAGCCAACTCAGTTAAGAAGGGGGATAAAACCTTTTATAGGTACATCAGGGAGCGAAGGAAGACCAAGGGAGGGATAGTGAGGCTTAATAAAGGGAGAGAGGGTGGGCAGAGGAGACTGTGAAAAGGCAGAGATACTAAACAAATATTTTGCTCAGTATTTACAAAGGAAGAGGGAGGTACATAAAACAAACAGTAGTAACACTCTGGATACAGAAGTTGATACGGCCCATTTACAGAAGAAAGGGTTCTGAAAGAACTCTTAAACTGAAGGTGGACAAAGCAATGGGGCCTGATGGGATTCATCCCAGAATTCTAAAAGAACGAAGGGTAGAACTAGTGACACCACTGACTACCCTTTTCAACAAATCATGGGAGTATGGGGTGGTACCCGAAGACTGGAGGAGGGCAGATGTGATTCCCCTTCACAAAAGTGGGAGCAAGGCAGAAGCAGGAAACTATAGACCTGTTAGTTTAACCTCAGTGATAGGGAAAATGATGGAATCACTTCTAAAGAAAAGAATCATCGCGTATCTAGAGGCCAGAGGGGCACAGGACCCTAGGCAGCATGGATTCACAGCGGGAAGGTCATGCCAGATGAATCTGATAGATTTCTTTGACCAAAGTAGTAGATCAGGGAGGGGCTGTGGACATGGCCTACCTAGACTTTAGCAAGGTATTTGACACAGTCCCACACAAAAGATTAATATACAAGTTAGCCAGCCTGGGAGTGGGTCCCAAGATGACAGCCTGGGTAAAGAATTGGCTGGAGGATAGGACACAGAGAATAATAGTAAATGGAGTCCACTCAGAAGAAAGGAGGTTACTAGTAGGTTCGCAGGGTTCAGTATTAGGACCCGGTCCTCTTCTCTTTATGTTTACACTTGCAGAAGGACTGGAAGGAAAGTATGTCTCTTTGCAGATGACACTAAGATCTGCAACAGAGTTGATGCACAGGGTGGGGTGGAAAGATGAGAAGGGACTGGCAAGGTTAGAGGAATGGTCAAATGTATGGCAGCTTAGATTCAACGCTAAGAAGTGCAGGTAATGCACCTGGGAAACAAAACCCAGGGAAGAGTACACAATGGGGGTGAGATACTAACAACAACAAAAATGGAAAGGGACCTGGGGTAGTCATATCAGATGACCTAAAGGTGGGCAAGCAATGTGAGAGGGCAGCAAGGAGGGCTGGGGGGATACTGGGATGCATAGGGAGAGGCATCACCAGTAGAAAACAGGAAGTTATTATCCCTCAGTACAGACAGCTGGTGAGACCCCATCTGGAGTACTGTGTGCAGTTCTGGAGACCCAATCTCCGCAAAGACATTTACAGGATGGAAGCTGTCCAGAGGAGGGCAACTAAAATGGTGCAGGGTCTGCACTGGAAGACATATGAAGAGAGACTTAAGGAGCTTAATATGTATAGCCTCGAGGAAAGGAGGGAGAGGGGGGACATGATAGAAACTTTCAAGTACCTCAAGGGAATCAACAAAGTCTGAGAGGGTAGCATCTTTCTAAAAAAGAGGTGTGCAAGAACAAGAGGGCACAGTTTGAAGATGGGGGGGGCGGCTCAGAGGTAATGTAAGGAAGTATTTTTCACAGAGGTTGTGGATGCATGGAATGGCCTTCCGGAGGCTGTGGAGTAAAATCAGTGGTGGAATTCAAGCATGCATGGGATAGTCATAAGGCAATTCTGGGGGGTAGGAAGAAGTAGGCTGCTGGTTAACTAGGATCTGCAGCTTATCCAGTAGGTAGGGAAGTCGGCAGACTGGGTGGGCCAAGCGGTCCTTATCTGCCATCAAATTCTATGTTTCTATCTTTTTTTTTTAATCTCGACTTTCTTTATCACTCCTACTGCAGAGCGGGTGGTGAGTCGTCCATCGTCGGCACACGCACCCCTGGACCTGGTCTGGCCAGCGACATGCTGTCCTCCATGCAGGCTAGCACACAGAGTCCTCCCTCTGGGGGACCTGGATATTGATAGCTGGGGGGCACACCTCTCATGTCAGGAGCTGCAGGGCACAGCCATCAGCTGCCATGATCAGCCGCAATTTTCCACCATTTTTTCCTCCCGCAGAGCCGATCACACAATGGCATCAGTGCATTTATGTGCTGACACCTGCCATGCTCCAGCCCTCAACAGTGCACGTTACTTGCAGTGCCCCTGGCCTCCGCCAGTTGCCACTGCAGAGTGATGCAATCGCCCCATCCACCCCAGAGGAAGGAGAGCAGTCATGGAACTCTTGATCCTCTCTCTTCCCTGCTGACCCCCAATGGCCCGAGTCCGCTCCCGAACCCAGGTCACTAGTGTCGCACAATGTGTGGCGTCCAGCGCCTCAACCCTCAGAGCCACTGGGCCAGCCCTCCTCTTCTGTCTTGAAGGATGGCTCCCAAGGGCAATGTCCCTGACTGAGGAGTTTAATGAGGTGCAATTTCAGAGAGTATATCAGGTGAACATGAGATGGGCAGCTGCTACGAACAACCAAGGGTTGAAGTGGTTTGAAAAAACTAGGAGTATGCTACAATCAGACTTGAAAGGTTTATGTGGGCACATGGGGATTTAAACAAGCATTATTTTTAAAACTGATGGTACGCCATACCACCATACCCTCCCCCCCGGTTCGACACCTACTAACAACGCAGTACATTCTAGGACTATCTTATTGAGGATGACTGGTGACAATGCTCAGAACCTCATCATGGCCATGGCCAGAGCTTGCTACCCACTGACGGTGGAAGACAAGGACATAAAACCATTCCTGGACCTCTTTTTGCAAACACACACCATGAGAAAACAGTTTGACTTGGTGTGGCAGAAACAATGCACCTAGGGCATTGTTCATTCATTCCTGTTCCCTGCCTGCCTCAGCATCATGTACTGTGGAAGGATTTTTCAATTTAAAGAAGTGAAAGATGCTGGGAGATGGGTAGAAAAGGACAGGAAGGAATTTCAGTCATGGGAGGAGGCTGGCCAAGCATCAGAGGAGGACTGAACTGTCTGTAGTTTACCATGGGCAAGTGGCACTAAAGGCAAGCAGCATCCTCGGACATATTGGTAGTGGTATTACCAGTAGGAAGTGTGATGTAATCCTCCTGCTGTAAAGGTCCTTGGTGAGACCTCACTTTGACTACTGTGTACAGTTCTGGAGACCTCACCTAAAAAAGGACATAGACCATCTGGAACCGTGCAGAGGTGTGCCACCAAAATGGCGCAGGGTCTGCACTACAAAACATATGAAGCTGGGCTCAGCAAGCTAAATTTATTCTTCCTCAAGCAGAGGAGGAACAGAGGAGACATGACTGAGACATTTAAATTTGTTAAAGGGACCAACACAGTACAAACCAGGAACCTCTTCAGGGAAAACAGGGCTGCATGTACTAGAGGACACAACATGCCCCTGGTGGGAGGTAAATTCAAAACAAATGTTAGGAAGTACTTTTTCACGGAGAGGGTGGTTAACACTTGGAACAGCCTGCCACCGCAGGTAGTGGCATCCAAGATGCTCAGCGAATTCAAACAGGGATGGGATAGACAGTATGGTCACCTTAGCAAGACAAACTGATAGTGGGGGTAGAAAACCCAGGCAGACTAAATGGACCACATGGTCTCTTTCTGATGGCAAATTCTTATGTTCTTATGTTCTATGGGTCTGTAAATACTCATGGGAGCATAGCTGGATTATTTGCATAGAGGCGCTCTTAAAATGCTAATGGTTGCTAACTAGTTACAAGAGTGCTATTGTGAATTTTGATATACTGTATTGTACTCCAGAGAGACTACCTTTATCAAATTGAATGTAAAATGATGCCTGTTTCATGGCGGAGTTGTCACGAGATTTTGCAACAGCACTGTTTTAATTATATTGCACTACTGTGTGCTCTCTCTAGGACCACAGCCCCTTTCTGGGTGGCAACTGATGGCTCCCACATATTGCAATCATGCATGCTTTTTTGTGAAGATTTTAACGATTATTGTTACATTTAGTGTGTATGAGTCAGCGTGGTGAGGCTTGAGTAGGGACATGGCTAGCTGAATGTAGTGCCTCTTGAACAGATTGCTTGAACAGCTCACTCCTGAAGGATTCATATAGCCATAATGCTTTCCACTTGGTTTTTATCCTTTTCAAGATATGTATGTGCATTGGGGAAGAGTTACAAAACTAAACAAAGTGAAAATAATCAGCATTCTGTTATTGCTTACATATTCTACATAGTGCCTGTTTGTAAACTGCTTTTGCATCTCATGCTTGACATGCCAGCTGTAATGGTTTTGTAATCGACAGGGAATGGAGGTTTTTTAACAAGCAGATACTGTACATTGTCAAAAGCTGCTTTGGTTTTCTATGACTGGCAATGATGACATGAGCTGTTTGCTTACTGTTGTCCTCTGTTGGTGATCAAGTAGATTGTTATTTAGTGTGGTCCTAGAAACCAGGAAATAGAATGAAAGAATATAATGCAAAATGAGAAAGATTTTTTGGGTATCTATCATCACCTTTTGAACTCTGATTAGTGGCAGTGTGTGATTGTTGTTGCGTACTCTGAACAGATTGTAAAGATTACCATTATATTTAGTGAGAATGTTCGTTGTGGTAAGATCTGAGCAGAGATGTGGCCAGCCAGTTGTGGTTGAAGAGATTCCCCCAAAGGATTAGCATACCCATGATTACTGCTCTGCACTTTTGCTTTAGGATACACACTGTATGTTATTGTTTTCATAAAATAACAAAATATAAGTTTAGAAAAATGGTCCGCAATACTTCATGTATGAAAGGTACTATTTAAAGTCAGATTCTATTCTAGCATGTTGTCAAGGGTTTTCTTAGAATGTGGATTAGTATTCTTCAGCATTATAAGTCTAATTAATTATTCATAAGCCTAGTGAGGCTCATGGTTGGCTACTGGATCGGTCATTAACATCTTAGAAATGACCAATCCAGTATCCAACTGACACTGTGCGGCACCCACGGCTCACGCTACTCTGCTTAAAACCTTAATTAGGTTAAAAATAAATGGGGAACAATAATTTTTACTGTGATTAGACTTATAATCACAATAACAACTTTGCAGCCACTAATTTCCTTGGATTAACGATGGGCTGGAGGGTGGTGCCCCTCAGCTGTGCCTCAGGCCACCTAACCGATCATTAATCCCTTGGAAATTACCAGCTTCGTGGTTGTTATTGCATAATTAACCCTCTTGTCTTGGTGTCAGAAGATCATGAGTTCTAGGGACTTGGACGAATATCTAAAGTTGACACGGCAGAGTCATCTGGCGGGGAGGGGACTGCACTGTTAGAGGTATCCTCTTTTGAGTGAGATTTTCAAAAAACTGAGGTTCCTTCTGCCCACTTCTGAAAGTTGCACAGATGGAAGTTTATGATCCTGTGGTTCAGCCAGCCAGATGGCATGGCAGTGGGAGCTGTCCGGGATGTTTCAAGACACCACGGTGTTTGCTGTAGGGTCCCTCTGGGCTCCAGTTTGAGCTACTTTTGTTTTTCTTATTCATGAAAGAGCTTATCATTCTCATGCCTGAAGTTGGTTTATACAAGTACATGGATAACATAGTTGTTTAAGGACGAGGAAGGGATTTAGCTATTTCATAGGAATCCTTAGAGTGTTATTTTGCTAATTTGTGTATTTATTGAATTTTGTTACCCAGGTAAACCCACTGAGACAATGGAGTCCCTTTTTCAGGGGCGACCCAGGTTAGTTACATAGCATTGAAATGTAGCACATTACAGTACAGGTCAAATTCACACAGGAGATTAGGGCCAAGAACAGAAGCCAAAACACAGTAATAGCCACAGTATCAATTAGTTACAGACAATTAGGTATATCAAAGCAATAGATTCAATTTAGGGACAAGGATGACAGTGACAAAGTGCTGGAGTCCACAGGAGAGCTTTAAGCCTCCTCTTGAATTGCAGGAAAGTTGGTCTCATGTGGACTTCTTGGGAAAGGGAGTTCCATAGGGATTGGGCAACTGCATCGAATGTTCAGAATTCTACAAAAAAGCTAACCATGTTTTACTCATCAACTAAAAAAAATTATCTGTACTATTTGTTGTCTATACTTTAGATAACAAGCCATTGTTAAATGTGTCAAATTATAAGTATTTGGGTTTATGGCGTGGCCCCCAATTACAGTGCAACTTTCATATTAGCTTTCTCTTAAGGAAAATTGGTCCATAAGTTGGCTTTTTGTATTATTGTAAAGCATTATCAAAACCACGATTATCCCAATTTTAAATTATGGGACTGCATATATGGATGTGCTTCAGGAGTTTTATCAGATCAATAGGATGTTCTTCATCATTGATTGGCTAAATAAATCTTGAATGTTCCCACAGACATGTACCAATGTTTTTTATTCAAGGAGCCCTAATGTCAAAATATTTAAATAGATATGTTTTCCAGTTTGCCCAGCTGAGTCTAGCTATGCTCACTGTGCCAGGTGTAGTGTTTTGTTTACTGACTTTTCTTTAACAAATGCATGCCTCCATTTTCAGTGTGGGGATCTCCATTTTCTCATTGTTTCTGCTGCTGCTTTCTGATCCTGTTTCCCAGGATGCACTAAATCTCATACAATTGTGACACGGGCTTTTTCTGGCTCAAACAGCTATGCAGTATAACATTAAGCTAAATAATAAATTATTTTTTCACCTGCTTCTCTGCATTACTGGTATGCCAACTGATAATATATGGATTTGTGGCCATTCCCTAAAATTCTATTTGAATTTGATGTTTGGGGTGGGATTGTCTAATGTGATTGCACCGTTGTCACAATCACAGTAGGGCACAGTGACAACACTTACAAGGACATATCCTGCTTTACCACTGTTAAGAAGGTTTTGAAGCTAACCGAGGGTAACTGGGGTATTTCACACCACTTGCTGCTGCCTGTTTTTGTTATTGTAAATTAAAACACATGCTGTAAAAACTAATGGGAAAAGTGACACCATATTCTCATTTGCTAATGCTGCTCTCAAGAACAAAGGAGATTTCACCTATCAGCAAATGAAGGCATCCAGATAGCTACAGGGGACAACTGCTGACAGTAAAACAAACCACTCAGACTTTTCAAACCCTTAACACCTACAGATATGCAGCTGACTGGTAACAAATAAATATATAACATTTACAATAGGTGTAGATTTAGGTCTCTTTTAAATTACTTAGACTGGTTGTCTCTAGCAGATAAGCAGAAATTTCCTTTGCTAACATTTAAGTAGCTGGCCCACTAGCAAAGCATCAGTGCTACCACTCACTATGCTGATGATTAGTACTACCACTCACTATGCTGATGATTAGTACTACCAGTCACTATGCTGATTATTCAGATTCAGGTTGCTCAGAGGCTGACAGGAGGATTGAGGATCCATAGACAATGCTCCTCTTTTGGGTTGGAGGACAGTGTGGTCTGCTTCATGGCTGCCACCTGGATGAAGCCAGGAGGTAGGGCAACCAGAGACACCAAGCTGGGAGGGGTGGGAGACTTAGCCTGATGCTACCAGGGCTGTGCACATGGACAAGGTAGCATATGTGATTCCATGCTGGCTCCCTCTCGAAGAAACTTTGGAGAACTCCCTGGCAGGCAGGATGATTCTGACCACCCGCATGCCCTGCAGTACTGAACAAGACAAAAACCCACCAAGTGGTCCAGTGCAAGTGGTGGAGTAAATCCCAGAGAAAGTAGGTGATGGGATGGGGGAGTTGAAAAAAGGGGGAGAGCCAGGGCACAAGGTAAGAAAAACCTATATGGAAAAAACTATTTATTTGTAAGTGTGTTGCTCAAAAAGTCTCTAAGTATATTACTAATCTTTACTGATGCATAATATTTGCTATGCTTTAAGAACTTCACATGGGCTTGAGTTTGGTCTTCTTAAAGTAAAGTCCTCTGTTGGATGTTGGGCTTTTTCTTTTATTGGGCCATCTGTTTGGAATTCCATTCCTTTCCAGAGGTGTCCTATGCGTGGTAATTTTTCAAGTATGCCTATGCTAAAAATTGGTTTATGGGATATTCCAGGACACAGTGCAATGACTGCATTAGGTTTGTAACATAAATGTTATGTTAATTGTTGAGAGGTTTTTATTTACTACTGTACTTATGTGGTTATGTACTATGTATTTTGCGGAAACTTTAATATTGAATTTATATAAATGTGTACTCAAGGCACCATTGAAATTGGCCAGTGGTTGTATAATAACTTAATAATAATCATCATGTTGGCAACCCAGCTTTGCGTCTTGCATTTGAAGTACTGGGAAGGCTGGAAGCAGAGGAACAAGCACCCCCACAAGACACCGTCTTCCGGGGAAGGTGGAAAGTGACTCTTACTGTGAAAATGGCATCTGAGTGACAAGGGGTAACAGTGCTGCTGGTAGCATTTGTGTGAGTGGGGGAGAGGGAAGAACACATGTTGAATAATTTAACATAGCATAGACACACAGGGCCTGTCCACAATGCACTGAAAATCTGTAACGTTTTGAAACCATTACAAACTGAAAGGCCCCGTCTATACTACCTTGGAAATCCCCTCTGTAACGTGACAGAGGGTCCAAACAGTTACCGTAACCGTTTGCATTTACACTGGTAACGTTACAGAAAGTGTTTTTGTAACCGTTACAGAAACCTGTTGTGAGGTGGTTTCAAAAATGGTCTCTATAATTGTTTCAAAGCTCTGTTTAACCCTGTCCACACTACACAAGTAAAATCCTGTAGTGTTTTCACAATGTTTTCCATGGTAGTGTGGATGCACTGTAATGTTTCCAGTTTGTACCGGTTTCAAACCATTACAGATTTTCAGTGCAGTGTAGACAGGGCCAAAACGTTACAGTGCATCCACCCTACCACTGAAAACATTACAGGATTTTACTTATGTAGTGTAGACAGGCCCAAAACAACAGTTTTGAAAACGCTTTCTGTGACAATACCAGTGTAAATGCAAACTTTTACAGTAACAGTTTGGACCCTCTGTAACATTACAGAGGAATTTTTCTGGTGTAGTGTGGACAGGGCCACACACACACACACATCCAAAAGCACACACGCTGACTCATGTAAAAAAGTTATATCACCTTTCTCCCCATTCTGCTATGATTAAATATGTCATTATTATTCAATCATTTATGTTCCTCCTTACCCCATTTCTACAGCTTTTTGCTTCTTCATTATCTCTTTATGTCATCACATCCCCATTCTGGATCCTCCACTTTGACATTCTTATTTTGGTGTCCTTCCACCATTGCTGCAACCTCGTTGGTCATATTCTAATGGTTGTAAGTTGTAACCATGATAATCTAATTCATGTTTCCTCACACACCTCTGTTACTCTACTTTTGTGACTCTGAAAACATTTAGTTTACCCTTATTAATGTCTCCTCCCTCTGTAAGAAAGTCTTTCTTATTCAAGACCCCACCCTTGATGGTGAACTTGATCATTCACCTAACGGAGACCTGCACAGTTCCTTCAACCTTTTGCCATTTGGAAAGGTGGAGGATGGTGGACTCATGAGGTGCTGTGGGAGTTGTGGAGGAACTTCTCAACTAAAAAAGTTGCATGCCTAACAGTATTTTGGATCTGGTATGCCTTTTATCTCAAATGTTTTATAAAAGCTAGAGCTATTAGCACAGTGGAGGGGCAGGGGGCTGATCCTGGTAGGAATGTGGAGCAGAGTGGGTTGGTTGTGGTTATGAGGTCAATGAGATGCCCTGGGATGAAATGGGCCCAGGAGAGGGGTCTTCCCTGCCTGGTTCCCATACCCAAGGGCTCCACTTTTTGTGGGCAAATAGCACAGTCTACCTTGGTTGCCCATCCTACTCGGGCAGTGTTATGCAACACTAGGTCGATTAAAACAAGACAGCAGTAATTGCTGATGTTGTTGGAACATCTGACTTGGTGTGCGTGACTGAGACCTGGCTGAACAAAAATGCTGGTCCTGTATTGGAGTCGGCTGTTCCAGCCAGGTACTCAGTGATACACCTCCCAAGGTTGGATCGTAGGGGCGGGGGTGTAGCCATCTGTTCTAAGTCGGAACTGGGCCTTGTAGATGTACCAGTTGGGGTCACTAGATCCTTTGAGTGTACTGTCGGTGCAGGTGTGGGCTGCAGGATACTTCTTGTCGACCATCCGCCTGGAGGTGGGAAGGATTTCCTGAAAAAAGCCACGGACTTCATCATCGACATGGTGTTGGAATCCCCAGATGGTTGGTTCTGGGGGATTTCAATGCCTCAGTCAATGACAAACTCTTGCATTTTGGCCAAGACTTCCTCCAACTGATGATGTCATTGGGCATTACACAGGTAGTTACATCTGTGACCCACAGTCAAGATCACTCGTTGGACCTAGTGTTCCTGCTGAGGATGGAGACCTCCGAAGTGGTGGTGGAGCCAGTCGGGTGGTCTGACCATCACACTATAAGGTTCAGTTTTGAGGCTCCCCCCAATAGTCCAGTCCCTACAGAGATGACCCGGTACCGCACTTTAAGGGCTTTGACCCCTGATGGTCTTATGGCAATGCTGGACCTATCAGGTAGACCGAGTATAAGCTTGGACCTAGGAGATCTGTTACTAGCCTATAAGGCAGTGATGGTGGCCCTGGATTCCATAGCTCCTGTCCGCATTTGCCTCCTCGGTCCTCTTGGTTTTATGGGACCTTGAGGGAACTGAGGAAAGTGGGACGAAGGTTGGAGTGATGCTGGCAGAAATCTGGCCTGGCTGATGGCAGACTTAGATTGATGGCTCATTATAAGGACTATCCATCTGCCATCTCCCATAAGAAGGCAGAGTTTCTGTCCAGGGAGATTGCTGCTGCGTGAGACCAACCAGCTCAGCTCTTCTGTACTGTCAACAGGCTGTGTAATCCAGCCTGTCTTCAGAATTGGGGAGTGTTTTCACAGAATAAGTATGATGAGTTCGCTCAGTTTTTCTCAGATAAGGTTGCCACCATCAGGTTGGAGATCTGTGCAGTATGCACCAATGGTTGTTGTGGCAGTTGGTGGGAGATTGCAGGTGCCCAGTTTCTCTGGTCCAACTTTGATCAGCTGGCGATCACTGACATTGTGAAGATTACCAGGGTATGCAACCAACTTAATGCACTTTGGACCCTGGTCCAACACGCCTCCCTGTGGGGTGTGTGGAGGTAATTGGACCAGTCCTAGCTGAGATAGTATGGTGCTCATTGGAGACAGGGGTGTTCCCGGACACCCTGAAGGAGGCAGTGGTGACTTCCCTTTTGAAGAATTCTTCTCTTGACCCTGACTGTCTCACTAACTACAGACCTGTCTCTAACCTGCCTTTTGTGGGCAAGGTTATTGAGAAGGTAGTCTCACTGCAACTGGAGGATCTTCTTGACACCCACGATGTCTATGATCCTCTCCAGTCAGGTTTCAGGAAGAGGCATAGTACCGAGACAGCACTGGTTTGGATACTTAATGATCTCCTAATAGCGAGAGAGCAGAAGAGTTGTTTGATCTTGGTTCTCATTGCTCTCTCTGCGGCATCTGACACCATGGACCATGGTGTGTTATTTGAGCACCTGTGGCTGATCTGTGGACTGTTGGGTACAGTCCTCAGGTGGTTTCAGTCTTTTCTCACAGACAGGACTCAGAGAGTGGTGTCAGGTATCTTTTCCTTGGCCCCTCTCCCCTGTCTTCTGGGGTACCACATGGCTCTGTTCTTTCACCCATGTTGTTTGCAGTGTATATGCTGCCATTGGGGGACATTATAAGGTGGTATGGGCTGAGTTTCCACTGCTATGCAGACAATACTTAGCTATACATGTCCTTTGAACCCGAACAGGGTGATGCTGCCTCAGTTTTTAATAACTGCCTCTCTGAGATCCAGGACTAGATAAGTGTCAACTGGTTGAGATTGGACCCTGACAAGACTGAGGTGTTGGTTGTGGACCCAGGTCATCAGGTAGAGGGGTCATCTGCTTGGCAGCCATTCGGACTTTGGCTGTGGGGGCTGCCAGCTGATGGCCTCTGACCAGGTGCGGAATGTGGGCGTTATGCTTGATGATGGGCTGACACTTAAGTCTCAGGTGTGGGCCATCATCAAGACCTCATTTTACTGTCTGAGGAATGTTGCCTGGATAAAACATTTGGTTCCACCGGATGATCTTCCAACGTTGGTCCACACCTTTATGACATCCGGCCTTGACTACTGCAATGTCCTGTACCTAGAACTGCCTGGGATGGACATCCGCCAGCTGCAGCTGGTGCAGAATGCGGTGGCCAGATTGTTGACTGACTTACCTAGATCTTGTCATGTCACACCTGTGCTCCGCAGCCTGCACTGGCTGATGGTTCAGTGGAGGATCACCTTCCAGGTTGGATTACTGACCTATACGGCCCTACACAGACAGGGACCGCAGTATTTGCAAGATCGCCTCTGCCTCTACTGCCCCCTCTGTCTGATCCGCTCCTCTGATGAGGCATTGCTAAAGGTTCCCAGGGTCTGTTTGAAGACCTCAGGGGCCAAATCATTCGCTTTTGTGGCCCCGACCCTGTGGAACTCTCTACCTCATCGGGCCAGAGAGTGCCTGACTGCTGAGGCCTTTAAATCTGCCCTTAAGACACATTTGTTTAAATTGGTATTTCCTGAAATTTTATATTTTGCTGCTCTTTTAACAATATTTTAACTTATTTGTTGGTTATTTTTTTTAATCTTGTTTGTACAAGTGCTTTGATATTCTTGAATTGCGCTTTTTAGAAATACATTTTTGATCGATTGATTTTATACGTCTGTACTTAGATGTGCTTTTTATCTTTTCTACATTCAGCAACAATCTACCAATGGAGGAAGATTGCTGGCCAGATGATTCCAGTGTAGCGTACTGATAAGGTGCTGTGTAAGTTGTGGAGGAGCTTCTCAGCCAATAAAACTGTATGCCTGACAGTATTTTGGATCTGGTATGTCTTTTAGCTTAAGAATCTTATAAAAGCTAGAGCTATTAGCTAATTTTGTATGCCTGTACTTAGATGTACTTTTTATCTTTTTCAGACCCAACAATGATCCAGCAACAAGAGCACCGCATTGGAAGCTAGTGTGACACAATTGCTTGGAGTGGACGTTCGCAGCTTGGAGCTGAAATCGAAGCGGAGAGCCAACAAAAGAGGCAATGCTTCTAAGGCTAATGTATATGCCTAAAACAAAACTATAAATGGTGAAAATAAGTGTTATCCATGTATTATAGAACAGGACAAAGTCCAGGAGGAGAAACTGACAAAATATTGTGTTTTTATATATGCTTTCACACCTAGCAATCTCTGTATTATCTATTGGAGGTGGAGGTTTTATATTAAAATTTATAGTATTCTGATATTTTTACTGTACTCTGATTTTCATTTAATTGGGTTTAATTGATGAACAGATGACACTAATTAAAGTCCAAATGTTATTACCTGAGTGAATAATTAGACAGGCGTACTGAAAAAAAAAAAAAAACAGGATTTACCAATCACAGTATTGGATGCAGAAGCACGTGTTCACATGTGTATAAAATGGATATTTTGGTCAGATACAAACAACCTAGAGACCTAAACAACAGAGGAGTGAAAAGTTATCACACATGAGAACGGGCCTTAAGCATAACTTTTTTGCAAATAAGATGAAATATCATGGTAGGATACGGTACTCACAAAAACTTTGTTCAAGTCTGTGATACAAGAAATAGAAAGCTGAATCCTAAAATATGAGGAGACAATATCGTTTAGCCATAAGCCAGGCTAAACGGTTAAGCGGTTATAGTTAATAGCTCCTTACAAGATACATGGTCAGACTGAAAAAGTAAGATTACACATTTGAAATGCACTGTATATAAGTAAGCATTAAGCCATAAGAAAGGATGGGTCTACTGTGGAATTAATCCATGATTGGTTGGGGGGTTGGGGGGGTTGGGGCTCGAGGCCACAGGCTGAGTGCCTCCAACCACCCAACCATGGATTAATTCCACAGTAGACCCATCCTTTCAAGTGGCTTAATGCTCTTGTAACATTAGTGCCATGTTACAACTGATATTAGAATATGTCACACTTATGAAATTTAGAGTGACTATAAGTAAAGGAAATTGCAAAATAACTAAACTATAGTGCATCATAGCACAGGGCTGTTATAGTGGTGACTGACTTTTTAAATAATTGATGGTATTGAAACATTAATGTAAATGTAGGCTTGCAGTTCATTGAGGCATGTTTTTAAAATACTTATATATTTTGTGCAGGCAATAATGGATAGTTAAAACTCACTAGCTCTTTTAATTACGTTACCTAGTGACTAACGCCAGAATGGAAATAATCGGTGAGTTATTCGGGAAGAAGCAGCATAAAAAAAGATCTAGAAGAACATTGGGACTGCAATAATCCAACAGAAAAAGTTATTTGCATGCTTGTCTTTTTAAAGCAAAAGCGACTCTGTAATTGGAACTAGTGCATATAGTGGCGGTAAGAAATCCTCAGAAGTTCAAGTGAAGGAGACGCATATGACTTATTCAGAAAACCTGTTCCTTTCAGGACATCACCCTATTTCTATTTAGGCCAACCTGCCAGTACAGTGGTTGTGCAAGCACTTGCGATGCCGGAAACCTGACTTCCGAAGCGAGCTTAAGAAGCTGGAGGGCCAGCCAGTGGGAGGAGGACTCAGCGTCCATGGGACTGCATGCCACCTCCAGGAGGGGAGGGGAGGGATTTCAATACTCAGTGCACTGATGAATGTGGGTTATACCTGGAGTGCCTTTTGACTTCTCCGATATAACTTCACTTTTTTTGCTCACTCTCGTGTACACGGTTTTCACCGAGACCTTGGGAGACTGGCAGTTTTTTCAAGTTGCCAACTAATTGGGCTAGGTTAGGGATGACGACACAGATGGTTAAAAGAGTGACCTCTGTGTTATATTCTATACCACCTGCCACAATGATCTCATGTGACACTTGACTGACCAAGACTATGTGATCTCAGTCCAGGAAGGCTGCTGTGTTCATTAAAATCTAAAGTTTCTTTAAGGACATGTTTACTTGTCAGTGGACAACGAGTTCATTCTAGTTCTATGAATGTCATTATATTTACTTTAAAACCATCTGTCTGTGGCTGGGACAGTCAAATATCTTACACCAGTCTTTTTTACTAGAATCATTGATACATAATCCAAATATTTATGTAGTAATTTTGGGCATAAGAAATTTGCACATTTAATTATATGAATATAATCTGAAACTGTTATCTTATAACTACTGACTTATTTCTTAGGTTATCACTTTCCAAACTAAATGCTCTAAGTTTCATAATATTAAATTGAGAAGCATTACTCAAGTCAGGTTTCATGATTAAAAATATTTACTTTTGATAACAATAATTTTAAAGCTTACAAGGCAGTTTTGACAGCAAGTTAATGGACACTCACAATTTTACAGGTATAATTACAGTTTTTCCTAAAGTGTCTATGAAACTAATGCATAACAAGGCAAGTTTCTTTTGGCATGTAGATAGGCAAATACAGGATTGTAAATCACATCACATTTTAGAATATTTCCATCAAGCCAGCCCGGTGGCGCTGAGGGTTGAGGCACTGGACACCACACCTCGCACAACGCCGGCAACCCGGGTTTGGGAAAGGATTCGAGACACTGGGGGTCAGCAGAGGGAGGAGAGGATTGAGCATCTGGAGGACAGCTCTCCTCTCCTGGGAAGGGGGGGCAGTGCTCTTTGCTGCTCTAGCAACCCCTGCCAGAGGCCGGGAGACTGCAGCACATTGAGGGGCGTAGATTAGGGGTATGGCAGCAGTGGCGGACATCCTGCTAGTGGGTGTGGGAGCGTGCCCATGCAGCTCTGGACATCACTACATGTCCATGCTTCCTGGACCAACTAAGAAAAAAACCCCTGGCTCAGGGGTAGGCGAAGGCGGGATCAGTGGACTCAGTCCCATGCCCAATGTCGGGCTCGCCACCATGCACTTCCGTTCTCCCTCTTCCTTCCGGCTGCTCACCTGGATTTTAGATAGAGCACCAGTTAGGAGATGGTGGCCCTACACTGAGGGGCTCAGAGCTGGGGAGAGTGAGCAGCTGGTCAAGGTAGGAGGGAGATCAGACCAAGCAGGAGTGCGGAGGTGGAGGCTTCAGACAGGCAGCAGCACCGAGCTCCAAGCATCCTCACTGGAGAGAGGCCACTGAGGTAGGAGCAATAAGCAGACATAAAAAAAACAAATATATATATATATATATTTCTATCAATTTTTTGAACAGCAGTACAAACAGAAAATAATATTTCCTGCGTTGACTAAGGTAGTCATTGATAGGAATAAAACAGAAGCCAGATTTGTCAGTCCTAGTTCTGATGCCTAGGATTCAGGTAACTAGACTCACCAGACCAGTAACAGATGTTTCCATGAAGTCCTAAGAGTAGAGGTGATCCTTGCTTCTCCCGCTAGTGCTCTCCTACCTTGGCTGGGGCTGTTGAGGACTTAAGTACTGTTTGCTAAAGTGCAGTATAGGCTTTTAAAGTTACAAGTGCCTCTTCTGGTTACTCAGGTACATCAGTTATGGCTCGTTAATTGGGTGCTGAATGTAGTCAACAACCCCATACGTCTGATTAATATAGGATGTTTGTGTGAGCTGTGACATTTAACTTGATGTCACAGTATTTTGGATAAGAGACTGTTAGGGAAGGGGAAAAAGGCCCCTAATTGCTAAATTGTACTACTCGGCTTAGAGGTGACCTAGGTGGTCTAAAGCTGCACATTTACTGGGTAAACAAAGCCCATGGTCAATTTGTCTACCAGATATCATGGTACCTCTGTCTCAGGCAAGGCAAGGTTGACTGCTCGGTGCACTCATGCGGTTAGTCAAACCACAAGTGTGATGGGGTTGACTGATTATTGACCCTGTATGACCCAAACTAATTGGTTAATAATATAGTGGCTATGCCCATGATCACATTGTGATCAGACGTGGAAAGTCCCTCGCAGGTGTTTGAAGCTTGAGAAGGTCATGCTCACAACTCGTGAAGACACAGCTTGTCTGGAAAATTACAAGTCTACCCTCAGCACTTAGCTGTGCTTAAAGTTACAGAGAAAATAAAAACTTGGGTTATGAGTTTTAAAAGTGTAGAAACAATCTATCAGGTTATAACTTGTTAATCGATTAGTACAGAATCAAACACACTAGAATCAGGTTACAAGTTATTGATCGATCAGCCCAGAATTATGCACACCAAAATCCATTATTGATTATTAATGGGAAAATACAAAACAGTTGCCCAAGCCTTGCTGGCTTGGCTATATTATTAGCATCTGCTGGGTGGAATGTCAGCAGCAATCCCTCTGGTCACTATACCCTCAACCTCCGGGTCCAGTTCCTCCACTCCTGGGGTGACAGGGTAGGTAAAGCCCATAGAACAAGTAGTCTGAGCAATGGAACAGGGAGAGTCAATAATGGGCAGTCCCTGCCAAGCAGCATGAAAGTTCAATGCCATAGGTAAGTTTGGTGGAACAGGTAAATTTAATGGGCTGATCCAGCAATGGATGAAGCCGAGGTGCCAGTTTCTGTGATGGGGTGGACATGTTTAGTGGAATGGTCAAATCTAATGGAGCAGGTGGACCTGGTGGCAGAGGCAGACCTGGTGGGGTCTGTGAGATGGGATTGCATGCAAAGCAGCACACCTGGCCCATAGCGGAGTACTGGGGGAAGGCTACCAGGGCCTGCCAAATTATGAGTGGAGGGGTGAGCAGACACCCGATGTCTTTCTGCTGGTGCACAGGGTGAGATCTTGGCATCATGGCATGCTGCATCATTACTGGGTAAACTACTCTATGCTAAAAATACCCCTGAGCCTCAGGACCTGGCTCAGCTGCTGACCCATCCATCACTGCCACGGGGGTACCCTAGGCATTATCGTCCCATGGGATGACTCTGCCACGAGGGGGTAAACTGGTGGAGTTGGAAGTCTCGTGGTGGTGTAGTGACTGGGGGGAGCAGGGCTGATTGAGGCTGAAGCGTCTGTCAGGGAGCAAAAATTATAAACTTAAAAAAAAAATTCTGTTTATATTACGCTGCAAAAGAAAGCCAGATTTTGGAAGAAATCAAACTTCCTAAAAGACAGCTACAAATGAAAACATTCTCTGTATTTGATATTCATATTTATTTCTCCACTTAAAGTTATATTGTCATCCAAATAGATAGCCATAGCTGTATGATTGTACTGTTACAGAATTTTAATGGGTGAGATTCATTAGGTATTTTAATCAGTTATACTTGGTTTGAACTAGGATCTGTATAGCATGCACAATTATTAAGTATGGGATGCCACCAAAACCAAAAAATGAGACCCCTGATAGAATAGGTAGACCCACAACAAGAGCACAAAGTAAGAATACAAATGTGAATAAACAGAATAATGACAAAGTTTTAAATACTCAAAAGAAAATTCTAAACTATTTTGTCACCCCGGGAAATCAAATAGAATTAGTGGATGGTGATAAATGCATCCAAATTAATTGTTTGTTTTTATTTATTTAAAAATTGGTAACTGGGAAAAGCACCATGAGCCGAGGCTCATATCCAGGTGTGACCTAGGAGAGATTAACACAAAAACAGGGGAGGAAGACAGATGGTACAAAGCATAAACGATAATGTATGTTACAAACAGGCAAAGGAAACTGTGTAACTATGTATTATTATGTCGACCTTAGTATGTATATATACCCCCCATTCCTTCGATGTGGAACCTTTGTAAATGAGTAGTTCCTGTTCAAAGGTATTTGTAATCCAAGATTTCAATAAAAAAAATAATAAAAAAAAAATACAAAGCAAAATTATAGGTAAGTAGTCATATAAAAGTACAATATATACAAATAATAGCCTGATATTTACAGAGAGCATAGCTGGATGAGTGAAAAAGCACTAAGTATGATGAGGCAATTAACAGATTAGGGGACCAAGCCTGAGGTAAGATAGGGGTATGAAACAGGGTGGGAGAGAAGTCAAAAAATAAGATTAGGTGGCTGAGGATGCTGAGACTAGAGGCGAGTGGAGGAGTTGGGAGGTGAGAAAGGGCAGAGGAATGGCAGGAGCATGGAGGAATGGGGATGGGGATGGCTTGAAGCAGGGATTTAAGGGCTGAGAAGGTGGTTGCGTGTTGGGTGTGCAAGAGGAGTTGATTCCAGTGGTGAGGAAGACGCTAGGAGAAAGTCGCTTGACCTGAGCATGTTCGAGGATGCGGAAGGAGAAAATATGAGCATCCCTGTAACAAAGGGAGTATGTGGAGGAGCTAATTGGGGATAGATGGAAGTTGAGGGTCCCAAACCAGAATTTGCCAATGAAGGTAAGGCTGTGTAGCTGGCACCTAGAGGGTAAAGGCAGAAGGAAGTGAGATAAATAGAGGGTACAGTGGTGAGTGAGAGGAGGGGATGAGGTGGCAAACTGGCAAAATGCATTAAGTAGAGTGTCAAGTCTTGCAAGAGAGGTAATAGGAGCAGAGCCATAGACAATATCAGCATAATCCAATACAGGGAGAACTGTTTTAATGACTAAGTCTTGATGAGTAGAAAGTGTGGAGCAGTCTTTGTGACAATAGAGGGCACTGAGTTTGGGGCAGAGCTTGGAACAAATGGATTCAATATGAACTGAGAAGTCAAGGTTGCTATCCAACCAGACCCCAAGGTATTTGACTGAGTTATCTGTCTGTAGAGGTGAACCATTTAGGGTGGTGAAAGTAGGAGGGTTTAGGGATTTGGACTTTCTTTGCCTTGAGTCAAAGAATATCGATACTGTTTTTTGGCCGTTTAGCTTAAACTGGTTTTGATTGAACCACTTCTGTACTTTGCTGAAGTTGCACTGAAGAGGGGCATTGATGTTGGAGGCAGAGTGACCAGAAAGGGATAGCACGGTATCGTCTACATATAGATGGATATTTGAGAGGGAGCAGACAGAGGGGAGGTCGTTAATGAATAAGGAGAAGAGAATGGGGCCCAATATAGAACCTTGGTGGACACCAGCAGTGATGGGGAAGGGGGAGCCTACAAGAATGGATTGCTGTCTTTGGTGGAGGTATGAGCTAAACCAATTAACAGCAGATGGAGCCAGGCCCAAGGATTGAAGTTTCTGGATGAGGAGGGCATGAGAGACAGAGTCAAAAGCTTTTGTGAGGTCAATGAAAATGGCAGCAGTGATGAGGTCCTTGTCCATAGCTGACTGGATTGTGTCTGTGACACGAAGGAGGGAGGAGACTGTGGAGTGCTGTTTTCTAAATGTGGACTGAGAGGGAGCGAGATAGTTATTGGCAGTAAGGTGTTCCAAGAGCTGTGAGTAGATTAGGGACTCCTGGAGCTTGGTGAGTGTGGGTAGGAGGGATATTGGTCTGTAGTTACTGGGTGAGGTAGGATGCCCCCCTTGTGCAGGGGAGCACGTTAACCAGTTTCCAAGCAGAGAGGATGGAGCTGGTTGATAGGGAGAGGTTTAGGAGGTGGGCAAGGGAGGCAGCTATGACTGGGGTGGAAATTCACAGAATCTTGGGGTGGAGGCCATCAGGACTGTATCTGGAGGGCTTAAGAGACGTAAGCACCTTATAAACCTCTGGGGGGAGATGGGGAAGGTGAATCCACTTCCAGCTGGGAAGGGAGGGAGAAGGGTTATGGGGGGGATGGGATGATCGGGTAAGGCGCAGGTGGTAAAGAAATTATTAAAAGTCTCAGTGATAGAGGCTGAATCAGAGACTGACAACCCATTAACTTTTACGGTTTGAGGGGTTTGAGTAGAGGGGGGTCAAGGAGGTTTTGGAGAACTTTCCAGAAGTTGGCTGGTGAACTGGATCTAGTTTGGAGCCAAGTCTTAAAATAGTTGGATTTAGCTTTTCTGATGGCATGGGTACAGGTGTTCCTGAGGGATCTGTAAATCTGAAAGTCTGAGGACAGGTGGGAGGCCTTGAATTTAGCCCAGAGTTTATCATGGGCTCTACAGAGGGAGAGGAGGTCAGGGGTAATCCAAGGGAGATGCCAACACTTTACACAAGCCTTTTTTAGGGGTGCATGAAAGTTCCAGATTTTGGTTAAGGTATCTCTGAACAGCTGGACAGCAGAGTGGACATTTAGGGCTGAGTACAGGGGAGTCTAATCTGCTTGAGATAAGTTCCGGAGTAGGGAGTATGCATCCAGGGTACGGAGAGGGCAGAACCAGATGTATTTAGGGGCTGACTGGGTGGTAGGGGGTTTTCTTGTGCAGAATGTGATGCAGTGATCACTAAGATTATGAGGGAGTACTCTAGCGGCACAGATGCGGTGGGCATGGAATGTGAGTACCCAATCAAGGAGTGAGTGGTTGGGGGATTTGGGGTGTAGATGTGTGGGCTCTGTGATCATCTGGGAGAGGTTTAAGGATTCAATTTTTAGGACATAGGGTTTGGAGGTAGTGGAGAGCCAGTCCAAGTTAAAGTCATCTAAGAGGATAAGTTCGCCTTTGTTGGCATGTGAGGAGATTGTAGTGATGCAGTCAATCATGGAGCTATTGGGAACTTTGGGGGGTCAGTATAGTACAGCAATGTGGATAGGGAGAGTGGAGGAAAGGGAGAGGAGAATGATAAGAAATTAGTGGGAGGCAGGCTGAGCACCTTGGAGTGAGATGGTACAGGAGAGGGAGTTCCTAGTGCAGATGGCCACGCCTCCACCACATTTCCCACAGTCCTGGCAGAAAAGGTTGTAGTCAGGAATAGAGAGGGCAACAGTCTGGGATCCTAGCAGACAGCCAGGATTCATTAATGCACAGTATGTCAGGGGAGTGTTGGGTGAACCAGACTTTTAGGTCATCCAGCTTTGGAAGGAGGCTTCTTGCATTTAGGTGGAAAATGTGTAGTCCCTTAGAATGTGCAGAGGGAGTAGGGGAGGGAGGAGGACCAGGGTTAAGTTATATGTCCCCAGATAAGAGTAGGAGGAATAGGTAGAGGGAAAAGTGTGTGTGGGGGTGTGCTTGGATCTTTTGGGGGTCTGAGGGTGGAGGGGGAGAGGAGAGGAGAGGAGAGGCAGGCACAATGAATGACTGCTTCAAGGTTTAGAGAAGGGGATGATAGCAAGCTGGAGTGGGTAGACAAGGAAGGAAGGAAGGAAGGAAGGAAAGGTGGGTAGCAGGGAGGGAGAAGGGAAAGGGATATAGAGGGCTTGATGAAGAGGAGGGTAATGGACAGGCTGAGGGAGGGGGAAGGGTAAGAAGAAAGATTAACTGAGAAGAGTGGGAGGGAGGAGAGGAGGGAGGGAGGGGAGATCAGAGGGGTTGCCCTGAGTATAGATATGGAGCGGAAGGGGGAGAAGGAAGGGGAGAATTTCAGGAGGAGAAGGGAGAGACAAAATAGGGACAGTGTGAACATGATTAGAGAGAACTGATGGGAGAACCGATTAGAGGATGAGGAACACCCTCTGATAACACCCAATTGAGGTGAGTGCAGTGCAAATGCCTGGAGTCAAGACTTAGGAGATTAAGGCTTGTGAGAGAGTGATGGATATGTAACTGTCTTGGTAGAAGTAAGAATAGTAGAGTCCCTCTAGTGGTGGAACTGTATAAGGAGCCAAAGGAAAATGGGTTGATTGTCATCCAATAAGAGACAACCACTATGGCTATAAAGTAAATGTCCAGATAGGGTGGGAGGCAGGAGAGGTGGGAGACACCACAGAGCAGCAGTGGGAACCAGTGTAGGAGCTGAGAAAGAGCAGTACAGCTTGAATGTTTAAGTAAATACTGCTCACAGTGCTCACAAATCAAATTACTATGGCTTGAATAATTCAGTAAAATACAGGGTCTGCGCTCCTGCTTAAATTACTAGGGCTTGAATATTTAAGTAAGAATACAAGGTTTGTGCTCCTGCTTACAGAGCACACAAATCAAATTACTTAGAAGTTGCAGAACCTCCACAGAAGCTCCAGCTCGCATTGAGCACAGATTAATTATATAAAAATGCAGAAGCTCCACAGAAGCAATTATTTCATAAATGCTGAAGCTCCTACTCACAGTGAGCACAGATTAATGTGAACCCAAATTAATTACTTCAAAGGCAAACGCACCGGTTCACAGTGAGCACAATTAAAATTCCCCAAGTTGCAGGCGCTGAGGAGCCCTATAGGCTGAGGAAACAGTAGGCGTCAAATATGAAAATAAAAGTCAAAAGGCACAGAATCTGGGGTGGGTCCAGGAAACTCCATACCTTACTGGCTGCAGGCGGGCAGCTGAGGAGCAGCTCTGTGGGCAGAATGCCCAGCGCTGGAGGAGGCTTACTGGTTGCAGGCGGGTGGCCGGGGAGCGGCTCTGCAGGTGGAATGCTCAGCGCTGGAGGTGGAGAGGGCTTACTGGTTGCAGACGGGTGGCTGGGGAGTGGCTCTGCAGGTGGAATGCCCAGTGCTGGAGATGGAAGGGGCTTACTGGCTGCAGGCGGGTGGCTGGGGATTGGCTCCACAGGCAGAATGCCCAGCACTGGAGGTGGAGGGGGCTTACTGGTTGCAGGTGGGTGGCTGGGGAGTGGCTCTGTGGGTGGAATGCCCAGTGCTGGAGAGGGCTTATTAGATGCAGGCAGGCAGCTGAGGAGTGACTCCATGGGTGGAATGCCCAGTGCTGGAGGGGGCTTACTGGTTGCATGCAGGTGGCCGGGGAGTGGATCTGCAGGTGGAATGCCCAGAGATGGAGGTGGAAGGGGCTTACTGGTTGCAGGCGGGTGGCTAGGGAGTGGCTCTGTGGGTGGAATGCCCAGTGCTGGAGGGGGCTTACTGGTTGCAGGTGGGTGGCCGGGAAATGGCTTAATGGGTGGAATGCCTAGCACTGGAGGAGGCTTACTGGTTGCAGGCGGGCAGCGGCTCCGTGGGTGGAATGCCCAGTGCTGGAGGGGGCTTATTAGTTGCAGGCGGGCGGCCAGGGAGTAGCTTTGTGGGTGGAATGCCCAGCGCTGAAGAGGCACTGTAACCCAATGGCTTATCATCCCTTATTAGAACAGGAAGGTCATTGCCAACAGACCCAGAACATCCATTACTGCTGGAGATTAGAGAACTAGAGAGTGAGGGAATACACGTTATAAAGGAAGGAATAATCCAACAGGAAGGTTTGTTACAAAAGGAGGGAGAGAGAAAAGGAAAAATTAAGGTGAGAAGAACTGATGAAAGAAAGGACAAGATAGAGAAGGAAAACGATGTAGGAAAGGGGATATGGTACACAAGAACACTGATTTATTGCAGGTATGTAAAATGTACAGGAAAATCTAGGCGGAGGTTAAAAAAAGCTCCTATCTTCAGAACTTTGAGAATTTCATATCATCCTATGTGGCAAGGTTGAGTTTAGAACCACCATGACTGGGGGTCGGGGGGTGGGTGCTGTGGAGCCCAAGCAATATGGCTGACTAAAGTTTGAGCTCTGTGCAATCTCTTGTGATATCAGCAGTAGAAGTGCAGTTAACCCGGTATTTGGAACTCTTGAAGTGCCCAGTTTGGTGGCAGAATCCTCCTCAGTCAGAATGGGCAACCCTAGAAGGACAAGGCATTGCCTGAGGGCATGAAAAGTAGAATAGGTGTGGGTCACCCCACCACGAGGCCGGCCCAGGAAAAAGCCTCAGAGCCGCAGGAGGCAGTAGTGGAGGAAACCCTTCAGACCTTGGGGTACAAAATTAATCGCCTCATTCAGACCGCGTCAGGTCTTGCCGATAAGGTTGACACTCTTACAAATAGAGTTGTCACCTTGGGTGTTTTGATGGACTCCATTAAATCCTCCACAGAAGAGAAGAGTAAATGGGCTGATGTTGCAGTTGGTACGGCAGCCACCTTAACAAAAGAAAATGCTAATCTCTGTACATGGCTGGAGACATTGGAGAATCAAGCCCGCTCTGCCAATGTCTGGTTAACAGGAATACCTGAAGGATGTGAGGGAGAGGGCTCCATTTGGTTTGTCGAAATGCATCGACCCGACGCCCCGTATCCTAACCCGGGCACCCAAAACATGGTTGCCCGACATGTACCTTCAACGAGTGAGAATCTTTAGGTATTGGGGATGGGGCAGAGCTCCACATGGGTGCAGGGGTGAAGCCCCAAATCACTTGCTGGGGTAAAACCTGATGTTGGGCAATTGTGGGTCGGATATGGAGTGTCAGGCCAATGCATTTTGGCAAATCATAGTATATCCAAGGGAGATCATCTGCCCCTCTTTCTGCAAGACTGGTTAAAACAGCAGTTCGGTAAATCAGTGCTCAGTCACCTGATACATATTCAAAAAGCATACCAGGTGACTCCATGTGGCAGGCTGGACAACCCAGAAGCACCCTGAACCATCAATATTGATGACGGATGGAGTAGGAAGCAGAGTTTTTTTGCTAGCATTAGCGCGACAAATGGGTCTCCTATTACAAGATGGGCAGACTGTTTGCTTGTATGCAGACCTGAGCTATGCTACCAGACAGAGGAAGAAAAGGATTGATGGGGTTAAAACCATGCTTCATGCAGCAGAGATACCACACAGAACTGTGTTCCCAGCTCATCTGAGTATCATCCACAAAGGTAAAATATTTATTTTTTCAGATCTAAACGATGCACTGAAGTGGGCTTATAGGAATGCCAAAGTACCATCGAACACTAGCCAACATCAGGAGTCCTCATCTGAGGATGAAGAAACTTGACTTTATATTGCTTAGTTCTTTCATTGCCCTTTTCTGGGTTGGTAAGGTGGATAATTGGCTGGTCCCCAGGTAAGGTATTATGATCGAAATTCTCCTTAATAACTATCGTTCAGTGCCTCTTGCTGATCTGGTGTTGTCTGTCATTTTACCTAAGCTGGTGGTTTGTTGCGTCTCAGATGCTATTGTTTTTTCACAGGTCACTGTACTTCTGATTGCTTACTTGTTATTTGTTTAGAGCAATTCAAATTCAGACTTTCACTATTAATTATGGTACTAGATACGAACATACGAATGTGCCAGCAGAAACAGACCACCCAGTCTATCTAAATCTGCTCGAGTGTGCAGCTAGCACTCTTAGTTTGCAGCTGCCCCACCTCCCTTCCCTTTGTCATCCCACTGCCACCCCCTACCTCCTCCACCCTCACTCTGCCCTGTTCCCTGTCCCATGCCCTTTTTGAAGCTGTTCACAGATTTACATGATACCACTCATTCTGATAGGGTGTTCCATTTTGCTACCATCATCTCTGTGAAATAGTGTCTCCTCATTTACTTCCTAAATCTTCCCCCCTCTATTCTTAGCCCATGCCCCCGGTGACCCCCCCTCCTTAACTTAAAGACCTCATCTGCCCCATCCTTATTGAGTCCCCTCAGATACTTGAATGTCTCTATCATGTCCCCCCGTCCCTTCTGTCCTCCAGGGTGTACATATTCAGGTCTCTCAGCCTGCTGTCATAGTCTCTCCCCTCCATACCACATATCATCCTTGTTGCCCTCCTCTGCACACCCTCCAGTCGCCTGATATCACGCTTTAGGTATGGCCTCCAAAACTGCCCACAATACTTTAAGTGCAGCCTTACCAGCGACCTGTAGAAGGGCAAGCTCACCTCTCTTCACCTGGATGAAAACCCTCTCACTATGCACCCAGCATTTTGTTTGCTTTTGCAGCAGCTTTCCTGCACTGGGCAGTGTAGTACACTTTGACATTGTAATGGCATGGATATATACCCTCCTTTCCTCTACTTGGGAGGAGGAGGGCACTTGTGACTCTGATTTACATGGTACTTTTGGAACAATTCCATGCAGCTCATGGCCTCTATCATGGCAATAGGAAATGTAGATAACTACGATTGTTTTAAACCACTGGGTTACCCCCATAAAGATGAATCAAAAATAGCACCAATCTATATTACTTGTACGTATTAGGAGGAGTGGTGCCCTCATTGAATGTTCATACCTTTCATTTGAATGCATGGTGCTCGAAGTGTGGCTTACTATATGTACGTCATTGTCATAAAACAATAAACATACAGTTAAAAAAAAGAACTGCCATCACAGCCCCCCAGACCTACCTAATTTCTGGCAGAATACAGAAATAGATTCACAAGTGAGAGATACTATAGATGCATCACATAAAAACTATCAGGCAAATGAGGCAGATCTGAATGTTATGTACGAAGCCCTGTTTGAAATGGTCTCTCTGCTGACGATTTATTGCAGAAGCACGTCATATACACTCTGGAAAAATAAAATAGACTGATGCTGGGGATAAGGAGAAGGATATGTTTGACAAATAGAATATTGCTGAAGCTAACAAAAAGGACAATAGAAGCAGTATTTGTAAAACTACATAAAGAATAGCAGAAAAGGGGAAGGAGAAATAAGGTAGCACGTTATAATGGCGACTGAAATTGAGCAACTCAGTTTTGAGCAATTCAGTTTCAGTGCCTGTGATGTGAGTTACCCTGAAAGGGTAGCGAGGTGCATTTATAGCACCAAGAGATGAGTAAAAAAAGCAAGATTCTAGGAGGGTGAGGGATCGGAAGAGGAGGGTTCAGAAAGGAGAAGGTATGTGGGGTGTGTTGCCAAGTTGCTCTTCTGGTGTGGTGGCGAAGGTGGTGGGCTGCACTGAGGGAGGTCCAGGGTTTGGGGCTGGGTAGGGCTTCTATTTTTTTGACTGTATGCGGCACTTAATTTTTTTTGTTCTGTCTGAGTTTTTCCCCCTTCCCAACATGCACCCCCCTGGAGCTGAGAATCATAACTTAGGGTGGTGCAGGGGGCAAAGTGCCCCCACATAGATACACTGATTTTCCATTGCTGTTGTCGGGTTCATTGGGGAGTGTACATTGCCGTTTTAATTTTCAGCAATGTACACTCGCTAAACAGTGATCACTGTTATGACATGGAACCAGAAATAACTATGTTGGTGAAAGATTTAAACATGACAAAACCAGGATAACAGGGGGACAAACACAAAAGGAAAAAGGTTGTAATTGTGAAGAAATAAATAATAAGTGTAAAAGAGAAATGAACATCAAATAGAAGTGAAGCTAGGGAAAAACAAAAAATCCACATGGGGGCAAAAACGTTAATGAGAAGCAGAGTAAAAATCATAGTAAATCATATAAAGTAATAGAATTAGAAACCTCTATTGAAGCAAGCAATAACAAAGAAAGAGAGATTAATAGGGGTCTCAGACTGGCAACAATTTATCTAACCAGTGCCCCAAAACTGAGAAAAGAGGCACGAGAGGCCTTAAAAATCATGGCATATAATCTGTGTAATGGATCACTAGGAAATATGTTAAAATGGCAAAACATTATAACAGCTTACAGATGTAAAGCTGGAGAGCTTACTGGAATAGTTTGCAATACACTTAGAACTCAGGAAATAAGAAAAGACGTACTGCAGAAAAGGCAGGACTTTGTACCAATGACAGTAAAACTAGACAGTGGGTGTGTTAATAAAAAGAACTAATAAACATAAGGAGGCCATTCCCAATAAAAGTAGGTTGACTGCAGAATAAGATTCATACAGTAACAAGGAAAGCCTATAAAATGGCAAGAAAATACAAAAAAAAACCCTCAAAACAAGGATGACAGAATACGTAAAACCGGTAGAACTCATCCACCACGCTTTGGCTGAAAATGATGACTTGATGTTCAACCACATGCAAAGGAAAATAAGAGGGAGGAAGAGTAAAGGCCCAAAAATTAATAATAGCATTGTCAGTTTCAGAGCTGGATGATAGTGAGGTGGAAACATCTACTAAGGAAGATACTTTACCTGAGTAGGATGTTACTGATGATACAGTTGCACTAGATTCACAACTACCACATGAATAAAAAGAAATAAAGATTAATAGCTGGATCATAGTTGGCCTAGGAAATGAATGTGACGGCTTGGAGTGGGTAAGAGAGATAACAGAATATGAGATAGTATTTTTTTCAGGAGACATGGTCGATAGGAAAAACGTCATTCTGTAGGGATATTCAAGTGTCAAAAAGGTAGCTATCAGAAGTAGAATGGTTAGAAGAGTAAAGGGAGTTTGATCTCCTTGATAGCTCGGCAGGGTCTGAAAAAGCAAGGATGTGGAGAAGGGTGGCCAGCATCCGCGCGACTAATTTTGATGATACAGAATTCATCACGGTTTATGTATACATACCACCTGCAAGTTTTGAGTGCATAAATCTAGACCCCTTTGAAAACCTGCGGGTACAAAGTCGAGCCATTTTTACAGATTTTCTAAGTTCACTGCTGATAATGAGAGACGTTAACGTAAGAATTGTGGCTAGCCAAGAGTTGTCTGATACTAACTGGCACCTTGATGACACATATAACATTCTTACTAGAAAATAACTTGATGAAAAAGTAAACAAATGTGGCAAAAAAAGGCTGTCTGTTTTTGCAGATAATTTTTTTTCTATACATACTTTTTTCATTTTCTGTTTTACTCCCCTTTCCCCCTGGGGCCATGGTGTACACATATGTGTACGTGCACGGAGGTGCACATGCATATGCCAGGATCCGGTGGCCCCTTCTGCCCCTCTCCAGACTTGCGTTGCCGCTCCTGACCGCCTGTGCTACCCACCGGACCTCCACCTGGTGGGAGCGGGACTATGGCAGAGTGGGCATCCACCCCTATGGAAGGGAGAGCCATAGCTCGATCCCCTTTCCAGACCCCCAAGATAGCACCCTGAGGTTGTTCCTGAACCCAGGTCACTGGCATGGTGCAAGGTAAGGTGCCAGTGCCTCAGCCCTCTGCACCACCGGGCCAGCTTGCAGATAATTTTTTAAGAGTTTTAAATGGGAGGGCCCCCAGGGAATAAAATTGGTAGAAAACCTTTCCCAACAGCTGCAGGTGGTACATTGCAGGATTTTTGTGCAACAGATGTTTTTAATTTTAATAAGGTCACTATGTTTGAAGTTAAAGAATGCTGGGACAGTGACCACTTCTCATTATTAATTAAACTAAGAAATGAGTGTGCCTTCTCTGTCAATCAAAGAATGGAAGGCCTGGAGCTAGCTAATAACCATCTGCTCATTCATAACCAAAACAAAATATGGTGGTCTCCTGTGTCTCTTTATAATGGGGGGCGAAAACAAAGAAGGCACAGGTAGAAAGGGTGCAGCAACAAGACTGCCTATCACCAAGGTGAGGCAAAAAGGGCACCATCACCTGATGACGCCAGAAAGCCAACCCTGTAAAGTATGGCATTGCACACAACTCGGTGCCATACCACACTCACCAGAGTTATTAGACCAAACTCCATGCCAGGGCACATCGGGGAGCAGGAGGCAGAGAGACGTCCTCACTGCACCATGCCCACAAGTCCTGTATGCCTGTCGTGGAGGCACAGGTCAGGAAGCATAGAGAAACCCCGGGAGCAGTTGTAAAATTCCATAAAACTGTTTATTTGTAGTTGCAGTAACATAAAATAAAACAAACCTCTTCAGAATAACTATATACAGAAGCAAAATAAGATCTCTTGTAAAAAAAAAAAATCTCCCTTGCAGCTCAGCTTAGCTGTTTTTGTAAGTCTTTTTAAACCCCCAACCTTTGCAAGCATCCTGTCCTTTATAAATTTCATGAGCTGCTAGAACATTGAGAACTTCCTGAGGTCCCCACAGCAACTGCAAAAGGCTTAGATATTTGCACCCAAGTAACCTCTAGCTTTTTACAGTTATCTCAAATTATAAATATATATACATTTCAACAGTAACACCATATTTTCTAAACAAAAGTGATCACATAATCAGTTTTATTTCCATATATTGAATTGCACATTTTCTTAAATTACCAGATCTAGATATGCAAGGGAGGAAAACAGACAGCAAGAGAAAACAGAGAGACAGGGAGAGGCAAAGGACTGAGAGACTATTCAGGTTGATCAAGTCCGAAGCCTCACAGGAAAATTTGGCTGTGTAACCAGAGAGAGAAGAGACAAAAGGAAAGAATACAGATCCTTGCATTTAAACCCTTTCTCCATAACAAATGGGACAGGGTCTTATTCTACCCTGTCACATATACCCCCCTTCCTTAAGAGGGAACCTGTTTTACTAAACAGGTTTCCAAAACTCTTTATTTTCCAATAACACTTGTTGCATTCAGACATTAAGCACATTTGTATCCATTTTTTAACAGTACAGCAAAAAGTACAGTTCAAACCCATACATTAGGTTGTTTTTTTCAACCTTCAGAACCCTCAATTCCTGATCCGTATCTTGACAGAAAATCAGCATTGCTATTCTCTTTACCAGATTTGTGAATCACAGGGAATTTAAATGGCTGCAGTGCCAGGTACCACCGTATGATTCTGAAATTTTTATTTTTCATCTGGTTAAGCCAACAGAAAGGATTGTGATCAGTTACAACAAAATGAGTTCCAGGCAAATAAAATTTGAGGGACTCCATGGACCACTTTGCTGCTAAATACTCCTCTTCAATAGTGGAGTACTTTTTTTTCTCTGTCATGCAATGTCCTACTTATACACAGAATAGGATGTTGTTTCCCTTCTATATTTTGGCTTAGGACTGCACCTAGGCCTACCTCGGATGCATCTGTTTGTAGCAGAAATGGTTTCCCAAAGTCTGGGCTTCTTAAAACGGGCTGAACATAATGCAGCCTTTATGGCTTGAAAAGTTTCATCACACTCTGGGGTCCATTTCATATTATTTGGGTATCGTTTCTTTGTGAGTTCAGTGAGGGGAGTAGCTAACTCAGCAAAATTGGGAGCAAATCTCTGATAATAACCAGCCAGCCCTAGAAATGACCTGATATGTTCCTTTGTTTTAGGTACAGGGTTGTTAGCTACAGCTTCTATTTTAGAAATCTCTGGTTTGACTTCTCCATTTCCCAACACATAGCCCAAATATCTAGTTTCCTGCATGCCTAATGCACATTTAGTAGGAATAATTGTCAGACCTGCATTTCTGATAGCTTGGATAACTTCTCGTAGGTGTTCCACGTGGCTTTTCCAGTCTGGACTGTACACTGCAACATTTCCCAGGTACACAGCACAATAACCACTGTGAGGGGATAAAATTGCATCCATGTACCGCTGGAATGTAGCTGGCGCACCATGTAAACCAAAGGGCATGGTGGTGAATGGATAGAATCCTATAGGGGCGGCAAATGCAATTTTATCTCTGGATTCTTCAGCTAAAGGTATTTGCCAGTAATTCTTGGTGAGATCGAGGGTACTGATACACTTTGCACTCCCCAGCCTGTCCACCAAATCATCTATTCTGGGCATAGGGCAACTGTCAAATCAAATTCTAACACTTGATTAAGTTTCCTGAAATCAAGGCAGATTCTAATACCCCATTCTTTTTTGTTTACAGTTACCATAGGAGATAACCAGTACTCCTCTACTCCTGTATGATACCCAATTCTTTCATTTTTTCAAATTTCCTTAACCACATCAGCTTTTAACTGCTCTGGCAACCTGTATGACTTTTGCCTAATAGAACGAGCATTCTTTGTCACTATTACGTGCTCAACCCCTTTTGCTCGGCCTGGTACCGTGGTAAAAGTATTGCTAAATGTCTTTAGCACATTATGAATGTCTGCAGTTTGTTCTGAGGTTAAGGAAACATTCACCTTTACAGCATCAGCATTTGCAGTTTGTTCTAGTCTATCATAAGCTATATCAATATCTTCTTTATCAGTTTCTGGTAAAACTAGCAAGGCAGCTTTTGGCATTTTTTCAACCCATTTCTTGAGGAGGTTTGCATGGTACAGTATATCTTAGAAGGATGTTTTCTGTCACTTAGGGGTCTCAATCTCACAGTTAACAGTACCAGTACTTCTAAGAACCTTATATGACCCTTGTCACTTCGTTAACAACTTATTTTCTGTTGTGGGCAACAGTAGCAAAACCTTTTCACCTGGCTCGAAAACGTTTTCTTTTACCCCATGGTCATAATATACCTTCTGCTGGTTTTGAGCCCCTTCCTGATTATTATGGGCAATTTCAACATATGTTGCCAGCTTCTTTCTTAGGAGACACATATAAGAAGATATAGATTGTTTCTGAGTGGGGTTATCATCCCACTTTTCTTTTCTTTTCTTTTATTTATTTAGTTTTTGTTAACCGGGTAGGTACACTAGCCATAAAATAACTATTTTCAGGCACGACCTGGGAGAGTACAACAAAATGAGAACAGTTGAACAACAGCAACATGGGTACAATAGTACAGATAGAGGAACAGTACAGCAGTGCTACAAAAATACAATGGGTAGAAACAACAAAAATTTTTATCACATCCAGTGGCCCTCTTGGCTGACTACCATACAGCATTTCAAATGGTGAAAATCCTGTTGATGCCTGTGGCACTTCTCTGTAAGCAAAAAGTAGGTACGGCAAGTATTGATCCCAGTCTTTCCCTTCCCGTTTTACAAACCTTTCTAACATGCATTTTAGGGTTTGGTTAAAACGCTCAACAAGACCGTCTGTCTGAGGGTGATAGGGGGAGATTCTTATAGCAGTGATGCCTAACAGTCTGTACCGCTCCTTAAGCAGTGCAGCACCAAAATTACTACCCTGATCAGTAATAATTTCTTTAGGTATGCCCACTCTGCTGAAAATTTTGGCTAGCTCTGCTGCAACATTTGGGGCTGTAACAGTACACATTGGAACTGTTTCTGCGTATCGAGTAGCATAATCACATACTACCAGGATACATCTATTACCCTTTTTACTTTTGTCTAAAGGACCAACCACATCCATTGCAATTCTCTCAAAAGGAACATCTATTAAGGGTAGGGGCACCAGGGGCACCTTGTCTTTTCTAGTGATTGGGGCTACTTTCTGACATTCAGCATAGGAATTACAATAGGTAGCAACATCTTCATGAATTCCCAGCCAATTAAATTTATAGAGCAATCTGGCAAGGGTGTGATCCCTCCCTGAGTGACTAGCCATTGGACTAGCATGTGCTATCTGTAACAATTCTGTTCTATACTTCTATGGTATAACCAATTGTTCTGTCTGTTCCTGTGTCTGAGGTTTAACCCAAACTCTGTACAGTAATCCATCAAATTTTTTAAACATTGGTCCACCCTTTTTTGGTTTTACCCCTAGCTGCTTGAAATAACCCTGGAGAGAAACATCATTAGCTTGCTCTGAAAGAAAATCACAATCAGTTATCAATTTAGTTTCAACATTTTCATATTTTAACCATTCATGTCCATCAGTCATTTGTTGCTATGATTTCTTCAGGCTTAGTCTTTCTTTCCTGGATTTCCAGATCTTGGAACTGTGCTCAAACAAGTCCAAATCAAAATCACTAAAAGGAAAAGTGTCCCCACCATCTGAAATTGTCTTTGCCTGAGCTCTTGTCACCACAGTTGCTGAAACATCAGGATTTATTCCCTCTTTGATCAATTCAGTAAATCCTGGAAAGTCATTTCTAATAATCACAGGTACAGGTAACTTTGGCACTACCCTCACTTTCATTTGGTGCGACACACCCTTAACAGTCAGAGTCACTTGGGTGGTGAGATAGTATCGAGTGTCCCCATGGATGCAGGTGACACCAGTACCTGGCCCCTTTGCACAGTGTTTTCCCAGCACTTTAACATGTACTAGGGTCTGTCTGCTTCCCGAATCAATGAGCCCCTTTACAGTCTTATTCCCCATCTTCACATCTGTTAGGTACATGCCCCAGTTTGCCAAGGACAAATCTGCTCCACTGCCATTCTCTTTATTATGCCAGTTTCTTTCAAAATGGCCTGGCTTATTACAGTTATAGCAGATAATGTGTTTTGACACAGATTTGTTACCCCCACCAGAGTTCTTAGCAGGTTTGGAATTTAAATGGGAAAAAGAGTTTCTTACCAGTGCTTGGCTGTTATCTCACTGCTGTGGTGTCTGTCTTGCTATTTGGTAGTCCTCAGTCAAAGAAACAGCTTTTCCCCCATTCTCTGGTCAGTGTTCCTTTACCCACAGCTGCACATCTGTACGCAAGATGTTGATGAATTGCTCCATGGGAAATGTGTTGATGATCTGTGAGACTGTTTTGCTTTCTGGTTAGATCCACTTCATCAGGAGTTCTTGGAGTCGGGTGAAAGCTTCTCAAGGATTGTCAACTGAGTTGTACCCCAGAGATTGAAATCTTTGCCTGTAGGTCTCTCTAGAGATGTTGTACCTTTTCAGGATTTCACTTTTCACTAGGTCATAGTTTTCTGACTGTGCAGTGTCCATACTGCTGTAGACAAGCTGGGCTTTCCCTGTCAGGTAGGGTACCACTCTGATTGTCCATTGCTGCTTTGGCCACTGGCAAGCTGTGGCAACTCTTTGAAAGGTTGTCAGGTATGCCTCAATATCATCTGAAGGACACAACTTTGTAAGTTTAATGGCCATTAAGTTGCTTACATTTTGGTGCTCATCTGGGTCTGTGCTGGATCCTCTGCCTTTGATAGTTTGTAAGGCATCCAGCCATCGTTGCTCCTGTCGTCGCATCTCTTCTCTCATCTACTGCTCCTGTCACTACACCTCTTCTCTCCTCAGTGCTTCTAACCATTGAATTTCTTTTTCTCTCTGTGTCTTAGTCTCTTTTTATTGTATAACCCACCATTTCAAAAAGTCCATCAGGCTTTCATGTTCTGTCACTGCCTGTTCTTTTTCTATGACTTGTGCTGGCTGCACAATCTCAGACTGGACTTCAGCTGCAAAATCCATACCTTCCTCTGTGCTTCCCTGGTACTGGGTCCAATACCTTTGCACAAATCTCCTGTTCTAGGGTATGCATGGCTTAAATCCCACTTAGGCTGACACCATCTGTCGTCGAGGCACAGGTCAGGAAGCACAGAGAAAACCCAGGAGCAGTTGTAAAATTCCACAAAACTGTTTATTTGTAGTTGCAGTAACATAAAATAAAATAAACCTGTTCAGTATAACTATGGACAGAAGCCAAAATAAAATCTCTTGTAAAAAAAATCTCCTTCGCAGCTCAGCTTAGCTGTTTTTATAAGTCTTTTTCAATCCCCATCCTTTAAAAGCATCCTGCCCTTTGTAAATTTCAGGAGCTGCTAGAACATTGAAAATTTCCTGAGGTCCCCACAGCAACTGCAAAAGGCTCAGGCGTTTGCACCCAAGTAACCTCTAGCTTTTTACAGTTATCTCAGATTATAAATATATATACATTTCAACAGTAGCACCATATTTTCTAAACAAAAGTGATCCCACTATCAATTTCATTTCCATATATTGAATTGCACATATTCTTAAATTACCAGATCTAGATATGCAAGGGAGGAAAACAGCAAGAGAAAACAGAGAGACAGGGAGAGGCAAAAGGACTGCGGGACTGTTCGGGTTGATGAAGTCCAAAGCCTCACAGGAACATTTGGTTGTGCAACCAGACAGAGAAGAGAGAAAGGGAAAGAATACAGACCCTTGCATTTAAACCTGTCTCCACAATAAATGGGACAGGGTCTTATTCTACCCTGTCACAACGCCCACTTGAGGTGCACCCACATTATGGTGACCCTTGTTTCCATGCCCTTGTTCCCGTGTCCTCTTGATGGTATACTCTGTCCTGTATCTAGTGATTTTGTTAAACATTTTATGGAAAAAACATTTGGCATATCTAAATGTGGAGTTTATCAAAGGAACAGTAACTCAAAATGTTGGGAATTTAGATTTTATTTTTGATCTATGATAAGCTGTCAATGGAGTTGTTGAATGAAATGGCACCAGAAGAGAGAACAGTTGGCACAGGCATACGCAATAATCAGACAAGGTGGTTTAACAAAGAATGCAAGAACATGAAATATCTAATCTATAGAGTTAGTAAGGGTATATGGAAGGAGTGTGATATTAATTACAACAGAGCATTAGTATCATTAAAAAACAATATAGGGCAACAATAAGGAAGACAAAAGTGGATTATAATGAGACCCTATAGGGGCAGGCTACAGGAAGCCATCATAGAAAAGGACAACAAAGCATTTTGGGAATTAGTAGCAGTAGGAACATGCAATATGGAAAGAAATATAGTTGCAGTGGTTGACTATACTAGCTAAGAGTATTTTTTAGAGAAAACTATAAGATGTCTGATGAGCCAGAGGCAGCAGTGGAAAAGATAGAAATAGGTGCAAGTAGTATGCCCACAGCAATGGAAGGAAACACTGAAACTTGGATGGTTGAACAACAAGAGGAGGCCATCAAAAATAAAATACAAAAAAAAGGCCCCTTGGTATGAGGGGATACCAACAGAAGTATTCCAGACATTGCCAGAAGTATGGGCATACTGTACATCCTTACATTTCTCTTTAATAAGATAATTAAACTTTAAGAATCCGAGAGGCATGGTCAGAGGGAATCACAGCACCACTTTTTGAAAGAGGGGATCCAGATGGCCTATTAAGCTAGAGTCCAATGACTTTATTTTGTATTGGCCTAAAGATTTTTACCCAGATCATCCTCTCCAGACTAGAAGAATAGGCGGATAGCCAGAACAATTTCCTGGAATTACAATTTGGCTTCAGGAATGGGAAAGGAACAATCAACAGTACATTCACTCTTATTTGGCTACAGAGTAAATACGTTATTGATACAGAAACTATGTTCGGTAAACTTGGCTGTCCATGGTGCCTTTGATAATGTCAGCAGAGAGACACTATGAAGTATGTTGTACAGACTTGAGAAAGATTCACTAGTATTGAACATACTAAAGTTAATACATTCTAACAACATAGCTTACAACAGAATTGGAACAGATGGCAGACTAACCTCTGCAATAGAATTTAAAAAGGGCATTAAACAAGGGTGCCCTTTGACATCCTCTTTATTCAACACTTACATAGATTACTTTACAGAGGAAATGGATAATGTGTACAAGGAAATGGGTAACGTGAACACTTTTGCACCTAGTATAGGTGAATGTCACATTCAGTTGATCTGCTACATAGATGATATTGTCTTGGTTTCACAGACCTTACTGGGACTCAAGAGGTCCCTTACTATAACTATAGATAATTTGAAAAAATTAAATCTTGAAGCTAATGTGAGTAAATCTGAACTGATGGTTTGGGCTAAGAGAAATCACAAAGATGCCACATGGAGAGTAGTGAATTCACAGTGTGAGTTTGTAAAATAATATAGATATATTGGCATACTTATGGGATAACATGATTAATGAGATCACTATATAGAGGTGACCTAGAAAAAGGAAATGCAATCATTCAAAGGTATCATAAGATTTGGTAAACAGTTTGCAACAAATTAATTTGAAGTAATGATCAAAAAACATTTGACACTAAAATCAATAATCAAGTACTGTATGGTAGTGAAATATGCAGACTGCTGCACAAGTCCAGAGGCAGTAAAAAAATTAGAAGTAATTCAAGTGGCAGGCCCACTGGTGCAGAGGCAGTGCATCCATCTGTGACACCAATGACCCAGGTTCAAAAACGGACATGGGACGTCGAGGGGGCAGCCAAGGGGGAGAAGGATTGAGCATCCTAGGGACTGCTCTCCTTCTTGAGGTGGAGGGGGGAGTGTGTCCAGCACATCACGGACCTCTGGCAGAGGCTGGGGGGATCCATTGTGCTGGCGCCATTATCTGCAGGGGGTGGGGTGGACACGGGATGTCATTGCATGTCCCCATCCCCAGGTATAGCCACATACAAAGTCCCTGCCCCGAGCATGAAGCCCACTCCGCCGCTGCTCCTGTTGCCAACAGTGTCTGCCAGGTGGGGCCCCACTCCCATTGCCCCACCCTGGGGGGTAAGCCAGGGTACATTATCGTGAACCATGGAGAGGGTCACCTGCCCGGTGGCCCTACCCAGAGGTGTAAACCTGGGCAAGGGGTGGGTGGCGAGCAGGTGGGAGCTGAGCTCCCTTTGGGGAGTGGGACAGCCAAAAAGAAAAGAAGTAATTCTAGTGGAGGAGGCAGAACCACACTCTATATTGAGTGATATATGGGTGGAGTCATTTATGACCAAAAATAAAAATAACTGGTTCTACATCCTAAATCATATCATAACAAGACTAGATATGTCTTGTATATGGGACCCTTACAGTTTAGAACATGTAGCTGAACATGTTAAAGAAGCAGAACAAAGGATAAAAGACCATTATTTTCAGTCCATTTGCAGGAAGCTGGCTGACATACCCGGCCTCTTTTTACGTTGAATAGGCAAAGAGTACAGGGGTAAGGAAATGTATCTAAGCTTTTATGAGAAGGAGAAAAGCAGAACTGCTCTGTGCAGGTTAAGAATAGGTATTATAGAGGAAGGATATGCATTGCATAGACATTGTAAATAATGGAGAATGTATTTGTAAATATAACAGTACAATGAGATGAACCATACAACAATTTTATTGGACTGTAGATTACTAGCTGAGGACAGGAAGAAATGGTTGGTTCCCTTGGGCAGTGTAAAGCATGCTGATGATAAAAATAAGGCTGCAAATTATTTACTGTTCTCTGTATCCAAGTCTGTAAATTTTGCAACTGCTAGCTTTGCACACAGAGCCTTATGTAAATTATCTTCATGAAGTTAGATTAGATATATGAAATATTTAAACCGATAGTTCTCTGTAATGACATTGTGTTGGGGTGAATATTAAATGTTACGATTTTAAATGGTTTAAACTTTTTTGTATGTTAGAACATGTTTTGTTGATACATTCTTTTAAAAAAAAAAAAAATTGAACCTATTGCATCTCTCTGTCTGAAGATGCTCTTCCAGATTATCTGTGCTTTGAGAAATCAATTACCATTGGTCTTTGGGATGATATTGCTGTTATAGTCTATGAAATGTACCTCTGTGTCTTCTAGTAACATAGCATGGAAACAGAAGGGACTATGTTATCTTGTCCATGCCTCCTGCTGAAGGCCAACAACTAACATTGATTTGATATAGAAACATAGAAACATAGAATTTGATGGCAGATAAGTACCGCTGGCCCACCCAGTCTGCCCATTTCCCTACCTAATGGATAAGCTGCAGATCCTAGTTAACCAGCAGCCTACTTCTTCCTACCCCCACCCCCTAGAATTGCCTTATGACTGTCCCATGCATGCTTGAATTCCACCACTGTTTTTGACTCCACAACCTTCTCCGGAAGGCCGTTCCATGCATCCACAACCCTCTCTGTGAAAAAATGCTTCCTTAAATTACCTCTGACCCACCCTCTATCTTCAAATTGTGCCCCCTTGTTCTTGCACACCTCTTTTTTTGAAAGATGCTACCCTCTTGGACTTTGTTGATTCCCTTGAGGTACTTGAAAGTTTCTATCATGCCCCCCCTTTCCTCGAGGCTATACAAATTAAGCTCCTTAAGTCTCTCTTCATATGTCTTCCAGTGCAGACCCTGCACCATTTTAGTTGCCCTCCTCTGGACAGCTTCCATCCTGTCTATGTCTTTGTGGAGATTGGGTCTCAGAACTGCATGCAGTACTCAGATGGGGTCTCACCAGCTGTCTGTACAGAGGATAATAACTTCCTGTTTTCTACTGGTGATGCCTCCCTATGCATCCCAGTATCCCCCAGCCCTCCTTGCTGCCCTCTCACATTGCTTGCCCACCTTTAAGTCATCTGATATGACTACCCCCAGGTCCCTTTCCATTTTGTTTGTTGTTAGTATCTCACCCCCCATTGTGTACTCTTCCCCTGGGTTTTTGTTTCCCAGGTGCATTACCTTGCACTTCTTAGCATTGAATCTAAGCTGCCATACATTTGACCATTCCTCTAACCTTGCCAAGTCCCTTCTCATCCTTTTCACCCCACCTTATGCATCAACTCTGTTGCAGATCTTTGTGTCATCTGCAAAGAGACATACTTTTCATTCCAGTCCCTCTGCAATGTCGCTTATAAAGACATTGAAGAGGACCGGTCCTAATACTGAACCCTGCGGTACCCCACTAGTAACCCCCCTTTCTTCAGAGTGGACTCAATTTACTATTACTCTGTGTCCTATTCTCCAGCCAATTCTTTACCCAGGCTGTCATCTTGGGACCCACTCCCAGGCTGGCTAACTTGTATATTAATCTTTTGTGTGGGACTGTGTCAAATGCCTTGCTAAAGTCTAGGTAGGCCATGTCCACAGCCCCTCCCTGATCTACTACTTTGGTCACCCAGTCAAAGAAATCTATCAGATTTGTCTGGCATGACCTTCCGCTGAATCCATGCTGCCTTGGGTCCTGTGCCCCTGGCCTCTAGATACTCGACAATTCTTTCCTTCAGAAGTGATTCCATCATTTTCCCTACCACTGAGGTTAAACTAACAGGTCTGTAGTTTCCTGCTTCTGCCTTGCTCCCACTTTTGTGAAGGGGAATCACATCTGCCCTCCTCCAGTCCTCGGGTACCACCCCAATCCTCCCATGATTTGTTAAAGAGGTTAGTCAATTGTGTCACTAGTTCTACCCTTAGTTCTTTTAGAATTCTGAGATGAATCACATCAGGACCCATTGCTTTGTCCACCTTCAGTTTTAAGAGTTCTTTCAGAACCCTTTCTTCTGTAAATGGGCTGGTATCAACTTCTGTATCCAGAGTGTTTCTACTGTTTGTTTTAGGAATCTCCCTCTTCCTTTGTAAATACTGAGCAAAATATTTGTTTAGTATCTCTGCCTTTCACAGTCACCTCTGCCCACCCTCCTCCCTTTATTAAGCCTCACTATCCCCTTGGTCTTCCTTTGCTCCCTGATGTACCTATAAAAGGTTTTATCCCCCTTCTTAACTGAGTTGGCTATCTTTTCCTCGGTTTGGGCCTTTGCTGTTCTGACTGCCTTCCCAGCTTCCTTTTGCTTTAACTGATACAGTTCTCTGTCTTACTCCTTCTGTGATTCCTTGTACTTCCTGAATGCTTTCTTTTTCTCTTGAACCTTCACTGCCACTTCCTTTGAGAACCATAGTGGTTTCTTACATCGCTTTGTTTTGTTTATTTGCTTCACACAAAGGCTTGTTACCTCTGTGATGGCAGTTTTATTATTCCCCATTGTTCTTCCACCCTCCTTCCTGCCCATTTGCTAGTGCATTCCTTAGGCACTCACCCATTTTGGCAAAAGTCAGCCCTCCTAAAGTCCAGTACTTTTGCCTTTGTGTGGCTTGACTCTATTGCTGTGTTTATGTGGAACATGCTGTTCGATGGTTGCTGGTTCCCAGATGACTACCCACTTCTACATCTGTGATCCTCTCTCCATCTCCATTTGAGAGAACCAGGTCTAAGATTGCTCCCTCTCAAGTGGGCTCCAATACTAGTTGTCTAAGCATGCCCCTGTAGGGCATCTAGAATAACCCACTCTTCAAGTGGCTGCTGCAACTGCACTCCAGTAAACATCTGGCATATTCAGATCACCCATCAGCAATATCTCCCCTTTTTCTGCCATTCTAGGTATACTTTCTATCATTTCCTTGTCCATTTCCTCCCCCTGAGAAGGGGGTCTGTATACAACCCCTGTGCGGATTGTGGTGCCATTGCCGGTCTCCAAATTTACCCACAGTGCTTCCTCTCCTCCCTGTTTTCCCTTTTGTTCTGTTGCTTTGATTCCTTCCCTTATGTAAAGAGCTACTCCTCCTCCTCCTCCTCTTTTACCCTCCCTGTCCCTCCTATAGATAGTGTATCCTGGTATGTTTATGTCCCAGTCATGGTTTTGTGTGTACCATGTTTCTGTGACTGCCACAATATCAGATGTTCCTCCATCAAGGCCACTAATTCAGGAAGCTTGTTACTCAGACTACGGGCATTGGTACTCATTGCTCTCCATTTTTTGATGGCTTTACCTTCTGTTGCAGCATCCCCCACTGACCTTTCTACCTCGATCTTTTTCTCATTTAGTACCCTGTTTTGTAGGGAGAGGCTGGGATTTTCCTGCTGCTTATCAGTGCCTCCCCCCTTGACTAGTTTAAAAGCTTGCCAATGAAGCATTTAAACCGATTGCTCAAAAGACTTGTTCCCTTCCTGGACAGATGCAGACCATCCTGCCAGTATAGGCTGATGTCCTTCCAGGTAGAACCCCAGTCCCCAATGAAGCCAAACCCCTGTTCTCCACACCATTTTTTCAACCATTCATTAAACTGCATGGTGCAAAGTACTCTCGCCTCACTCATGCCATTGACAGGCAGCACCTCTGAGAAGGATATTGTGTGTGCTACTTGTCTTAGGCCCCTCCCCAATTCTACAAAGTCCTTCTGCACTGCTCTAATCTCATGTTGAGCCAAGTCATTTGTCCCTAGGTAGACAATGACGTCCAGCTCAGACTCCCGTGCAGCTGTTCTCGTGATCCTGAGGATGCGCTTCCTGTCCCTCCAAGCCATGGCACCAGACAGGCACCTTACTTCAGTTTTCCCTGCTTCACCCAGTTATATCCCCCTAATAATTCAGTCCCCCACCAGGAGCTGCTTCCTTTCCTTGTGGTGTCCTCTGCTTCCTTCCTGTGGGCCTCCCTTGTGACAGTTGTCCTCAGCCTTCTTAGTCTCCTCTGCGGGTGCATCCATAGGGGAGCTATGCTCCCCCAGAATGGTGTATGGATTGTGGAGTGGAACAACTGACTGGGTGTGCCTTTGTTCCACCATCCTTACCCTCCCTGAGCCCACTGTGGTCCAACTGCTGTGCTTTCTTCGCAACCTCTGAGGTAGTGGTGGTGGCTCTGGTGCTCCCTGGATGGGGGAAGGTTCCCTTCCTACCATCCAGTGTAGCCTGGAGGAAGGATACCTTACTACTGTCCAGTGTGGCCTGAAGACGGGCAACTTCCTCCCTCAGGGCAGAGAGTTGTCTGCAAATAGGGCAGCATCTCAGCCTCCAGAAAGACTCCCGGAAGACTGCTGCCCCACAGCCATTACATTGCACTCACTACTCCCCACATGTTTATCTACTTTTTGTGTGTGTGTGTGTTTGTGTGTGTGATTGGTTTGTTATATAGAAATACATATATTATACAATGTGCATGCTTATATTGTCAGTGCAGTGTGCTAGAGAGAATATGACAGTGATATGCACCTTGCACTCTTGAGGAAATGATGTCAGAACCTCAGGTATAAAGGAACTATTTCCAGGGGTGGGAAGGGGTTGGGCCTAAACTATGCCCTCACAAAACAATCAGCTAAGAGCTCTGACCCACCGCTGCGATGAGTGCCTTCCTGTCAGCAAGATACTCTACACAACAATTTGACAGAGAAAATACCCTGCTAATCAAGCAGAGAAAAATCCAGACATCCAAGTCAGACACAGGTAAACCTCCCCAGCCCCAAAACAGCCTGGTGCTTTGTGCTCTGAAAGCAGTCAGCCCCAAAATAAGTCAGCTGTGCTTTAAACTCTTCCTGCACTGAAAATCTTAAGAATTGTAACAAACATAAAGCTAGATCCACCTCCCTCTGTTGCTTGAAAGACTGTCTTTTCCTGATAAGTCTAAGTTCCTTATTTCACCTTTCAGTTAGAAGTAGCCTCCACCTGCAGAATATCTGCTACAAACCAAAGACAATTGTAAGGTTCACCTCCCTCTGTTGTGAGCACAACTCGCTTTCTTGCAAATCCTATGTTCAGTATTGCAGCTTCCAGCCAGAGGTAGTTTGACTTGAAAAATATATGGACATACATCCAAACTTATCTGCTGGAATGCTATACTCACTAATGCAGTGTAACTAGCTTATCAGCTGGAATGCTATACCCACTAATGCTGTGTAACTAGCTTATCAGCTGGAATGCTATACCCACTAATGCTGTGTAACTAGCCTATCAGCTGGAATGCTATATCCACTAATGCAGTGTAACTACCTTATCAGCTGAAATGCTATACCCACTAATGCAGTGTAACTCTAAATACCATTTTACCTCAGGAGTCTTTCTAGTCCAGGCTTGAAAACCTGAACAGTGCTAGCTACTGTAGCTTTCGCAGCCACACATGGTAGCTGCTCCACATGTTAACCAGCTATTGATTTAATTAATGCTTTCTGATGTTTCCCCTTCCCCCCTACTTTGAGTGCATGTCCTGTAGTTCTGCTTGTGCTCACCAGCTCAAACATCACAATATACTCCTTCTTTCCTATCTTGTTTTATAAGTGGCAAACCCTGATGGTGTCTTCTCTCAGCCATCTCTTCTCTAGGTTGACTATGTGGAGAACTGTATGCCCACTCTTTCTATGTGGTTCTTGCCCCTAAGGTGCTAAGTAGCTTGCTGGCCTTGCACTGGACCTTCGCGATCTCTTCAGCATTCTTTCTGCAGTTACCTGAACTGGAAGCAGTACTGTAGGGGCCCGATTTTCAGAAGACCTGGCATGGCCCACTAACTAAAGTCCCCGTGGGCAATTCCCTGGTACAGAGAAAATTCTCACACTGGCAAAAATCCTATTTGCAGCATTTTTTTGCACGAGTCACATTATCCTTTTTGGCGCAGGTGTGCAAAAAAATGCTACATCTGAAAAATCTGCACAAACTGCTATAAAATGTGGAAAAGATCACAAAAATGCAGCCTTTCTGAAAACTGCACGTGTCAAAAAAACTGCAGTTGAGTTGGCAAGGATACCTTCCCTTTTTGCCACATGTGTGCAATTGTTCCACTTTTGAATGCTCAGCCCAAGAACCATGTGTATGTATGTATGCACTGCATATGTTCCACATTTTGCTCTTTTTCCCAAATTTTGGAAGACATTGCCACACCACATTCGCACTTACCTCTCAACTGCCCCATATTACGATGGACGCCCCTAGTTATGCCCCTTAAAATAGCTTTTTGCCACATGTAAAAGATGCGGCCCCCACAGAAAGACTGCAGTAAACTGAGATATTTATAGATCATAAATGTTCATGCTATCTTGTCACCGTAGAATGCCTTGCATTTCTTTTGGTTCTGTATCCCCCTCAGTCTGACCATGATCATGTTGCATAACAATGCTTTTGCTCTTTGTTTGCTGCGATCCCACTTTGTTACCTTGCTTTGATTACTGTTTGGATGTAACTACCTTTACAGTTTGTTTTTCTTGTGTGTATTTAAGCCTGTGTGTAACTATTCCTGCTGGACTATGTTAACCTGTTGACTGCTGCTGTCTGCCCTGGGGCCCATACGCAAACAAAACGTTGCACCTATGGAGGGTATCCCAGTTGGAATAATTTCAAATAACTAAATGATAAATAAATGTAAAAAAAGCAGCAGAAAAATTCATCAAACTTTTTTATGTATTGCACATCACGATAGCCTCATGTAGGTGCAACACCTAATACAAAAGGCTTCCACGGGGACAGAATCCACTGCAGAGTCATTTACATCTAAAAGAGTTGCTGACACCTCAGTGAACACTTTAAAAAACATAATATTTAGGTATAATGTGGCTTGTACTTCATGTATCATGTCTAGCTTTCTCGTCCCCGTTACTTATCACTGAGGAAATTTGCATGACTACCTGATCTTTATAAAATGGCAAAACAATCTAGAAGCTCAATTGGCTGAGAGGCATCGCCTAACCATGCAATAAACTCCTAACACTATATGGCCATGTGCTGGATCTAATTGCCAAGGCAAAAAAAAAAAAAATCATTACCTACAAAATCAGGGACTATTTCATGTATATAGTTTGTTATTTAAAATGTATTTAAATAAATGATTTATGTAAAAAAAATACATTAAAAATGTTTCACTTTGCTGGCCCAGTGGCACTAAGGGTTGAGGCACTGGACGCCACACCTCGTGCTATGCTGGCGACCTGGGTTCGGGAACAAGCTGGGGTCATTGAATGTCGATGGGGAGGGAAGGGGAGGAGTTGGATCGAGCAGCTGGGAGGCAGCTGTCCTCTCTCAGGGAGGGTCCCTGTTGCTCCCACTGCACGGCCGGCACCGGGTGAAGCCTGATGACGGTGCACATTGGGATGCAGCACATAGTGGGAGGGTGTTGCGGGTCTGCAGCATGTGCGTGCCTCCACATGCGCATGTGCAGCTGTGACCAGGGATGGGAGAAGACAAGTGGAAAATGGTGCCGACCGGCAGGATGATGCCGGTCCGCCAAAGGCTCTGCACCCAGCCAGCTGGGCACCTCCATGCCATCAAGGTGAATGTTGGGGTGACGGGGCTGGGGGGATCGGTAGAAGGGAGCCGATCAGCATGGGGAATATTTCTTTCTTTCTTTTTTTTTAGTTACATATTTCCTCATTCCTCTACTGTTGGGGAGGTGTTACCAATGGTTCCTCCCCAATCCAGTCCGGCTGCACAGCCCCTTGCTCCACCCAAACCCCAAGCTCTACCCTTTTCGGTACCTACACAGTGATCTTTACCACGGTGGGCACACACCAGAGCCACCGCCACAGGATCGGGGGGTCCCCGATCCAAGGAGCATCCAGGGAAGGACTCAGGTGGCACCACACAGCCAGCCATCATACAGCCCATCGAGGTATTTTTTTCTTCTTCTGCCCCTACACATGATTGTGCAATGACGTCAACACGCCGAATGTGGATGTCCATCGCGCACATCCCCAACATGCTCCCAGCGTCGGTGGCACCTCCGGTCACCACTAGAGGCCACTACCGCACCAGGATGCCCCAGATCCCACCCCAGGGAGAGGAGAACTGTCCTCTGGACGCTCAGTCCTACTCCCTCCCTGCTGACTCCCAGCATCCGGGCTTGTTCCTGAACCCAGGTTGCTGGCGCGACGCGAGGTATGACATCCAGCGCCTCAATCCTCAGCACCACCGGGCCGGCTTTATTTTATTTATTTAGTTTTTGTTAACTGGGTAAGGGCACTAGACACAGAGTGACTGTTTTCAGGCCCAACCTGGGAGGTTACAAGGTACAGGTAGGCAATTTGGAGACACATAACAATGAATAACAGATTTGATACAATACAAGGTTACAGCATTTGATTACAATACAGAATACGAGGTTACAGCAATTTCAGAGGGTAACATGTTCACAGAGGATATAAGTGCTGAGTCCAGGTATGCTAAAACAAAGGACAAAAGACAGATCATTCAAGTTTAAGTGCAGCGCCTGACATGAGAATCCTAATTCCATGAGAAGACAGGATAAACCAATTTAAGGAGTTAGCAAGGGTGGGGTAGATAGGCAGGAAGAGAGGGGAGGAGGACGATTAGTATAATAGGAAGAGTATAAGAGACTAGAGTCAGAATGCGCATACATGGGGTAGACTTAGTGACCAGGGAATGAGGTGTCAGAGGCGAGTGGTTTAGGGAGGATTGAAGCAAGTACAGGGGAAAAATTCCTAAGAAGAAAACTGTGCCATTTTTTGAAGAGTGCGTGACTGGGTGCACTACGGACATCCAGGGGTAAGGAGTTCCAGTAGCTTGGGGCTATAATAGAGAAAGCACCGGAACCCTTAGTTGTTTTTACCTGTGGCACTTGAAATAAGGACTTTTCAGCGGACCATAGCCCGTAGGAAGATATCAGAGGGCGCAGCATGGAGGCAAACTCATCCGGTATAGTGTGCCTGACGATATTGTCTGTCAAAGATTTTAGTGCAAGGAGATGGTGAGCTGATGGGGAGAGCCAGCTGAGATCATGGCAAAGCTGACAGTGATGCTTTAGGCATGGGGACGAAGAGGCAAAATGACAGATATTAAATAGCATAAATAAAATAATAAAAAAAAAGTTTTACTTTACATATAATACAAACAAGCACCAAGCCATTTTAAAAATGAAATAGGCCACTCCAAGGTGTGTATTAAAGGATCTGAATGCGCTTCACAGGGGTGTAAGGACACTTGGCCTTCGGCCTTGTGCCTCACTTCCCAGAGGTGTGCATTAACATTTTTTAATGCACACCCTGTCATGGCTTATTGCTTACTTATCCCTTAGAGTTCATCTGCCTTTGTAGCTTACTTTCTACTTCAAGCATAATCTTCTATTGTGACATCCCAGTCTGTTGCCATGGGGAGTAACTGTGATGTCACAAGCAGTACATTATAACCTCAGCTAGGGAATAAGAAACAAGACAAATGAACTGTTCAGGAACAAAGATTTTGTTTTCATGTAAATGACCCCAGTAATATATGACTGGTGATGTATGCAGTGTAACATAGACAGCCAGCTCAGAGTGCTCGAGTGCTGTATTCATTTTTTTAATTACATATAAAATATATGATGGGAAGGTCAGTTTGAGGAAACTACTGTCTTACTGGAACCGACACATCAAGATCCCCCAGGGATAAGTTCAAAGGACAGGAGGTATTTTAAACTGCAGAGATCTGGGGTGCAATTACCTTGTCAATTTGCTTTCATTCCAGGAAATAAGATTAGCCATTCATAATGCCCTCAGGGAGATCCTTTGACTTGCATAGTTGCCAGGAAGGACTTGTGGGGAGGGGTGTCGGAGAGAGGCCAGAATGGACTTGAAGAGGTTTGATGTCTGGGCCAGGCAGGCTCCAGATGAATTTGGAAGATCAAATACACATTCCCCAGGAAGCCTTGGGAGGACATCACAGAACCTGTTTATGTGTGTGTGTGAGTGTGCGGCAGATATGTCACTTATCATTTTTTTTAAATCTTGTTGGGACATCCTGTGTGGCAACATATAACTTTTAATACACCAAGGTGGAGTTTAATGATCTCAGAGAGGAGGCCGGCTCAGAAATCTTTTATCCAACTGAGCAAGCCTTAGAGACACACAAGACAATTTCCTGATTGAGAGAAGAGAGACCCTCAAAGCACTGAAAGAAAGTAAGCATTAGACAAGATTAGTCTGAAGTTATAAATTGTAGGAACTGTACTTTTTTACCTGTTTGTTTTAAGGCTGTATGTGTTGGGATATATATTTGTTGCGTAATTATTGTTCTGTTTTGATATTTTTAAAGTAAAGATATTTTTTTTACAAATGAAACTGCTGGAGTGCCTTGACATTTCTTTTTATTTTAAGTGGAGCTTTTAAGGGTTATAAGTACACTGTGTATGGGCTTATTGTATACCAAACTGGGAAATGGATAGAGTTCTCTAAAAGTCTTGCATAGAGTTCTAAGAGTTTATTTGAAAGACCTGGTTGGGTGCCCGTAGGCAAAGATATCTGGCCCCCCGAAGACAGAATTATCTGAGCCTGATAATTGAGTACGCTAACAAGAGGTTATCAGTTTGAATCCTTCCAGAGACTAAGGTGACTTGAACCCACAAACAGACAAGAGGGTTACCCTGTCTGTTCACTGTACACAACTCATATGCTCAGAGGTTGGCACTTTGGGAGTAGAGGGTTGACTGGCTGAGCGAGTTTGTGACAGATTGGTTGGCAGTAGTGGCATAAAAAATTTGATGGTATAAGCTTCATTGTTCAGTGTGTTAGCTTGAAACCGTTTAGCTCACTTGAAAAAAAAAAGGCAGTGTTTTATTTAAAAAGGAAACAGAACTATATCCCTTGACTTACAGTTAAGTTCCCACCCATTTTATTTTTTTTCCTGAAGTGCCAGTCAGTATAGTATTAGTAGTGAGAGAAGAAGAAAATGGCTTCCGACTACAGCAAGCATACTGGAGATTTCTTAAAGCAGTTGTGCGGGGACAGGGGAGTCCTGTTTGGGGTGAAAGCCAGTAAGCAGAACATCATAGAGGCCCTGATGGTAGCAGATACCCAGAACAGTGAGTCACCAACCGTGACTGAAAGGGACCAGACCTCGAGTGTAGAAGAACTAGCGGCCAGTGAGGGGTCCCAAGCTGATGAGGCAGACAGCAGGGCCACTGTCAGTGAAGGGCCACAGCAGCAGGGGAAGGTCACCAGTATCCTGAACCCAGAGGTACTCAAGCTGCAAATTGAGTTGCGGAGGATGGAACTGGAGGCAGAGCGACAACAGAGGGAGGTGGACCATGAGGCAGAGCGACAACAGAGGGAGGTGAACCGTGAGGAATGTGAGCATCAGCGAGAGGCAGAGGAGAAGAGAGAGCGAGAACGCAGAGCTGCAGAGGAGAGGAGAGAGGAGTGCCAGTTCGCAACACGAACTGGAGAAGCTACGACTCCAACCAGTGGCACCAGGGCAGGTAAGTGGCTTGGGTTTAACTAGGGCTGCAGGACTGGGTTACAAATTGAACTCTAAATTAATAGCTGAGTTTAAGGATGGGGAGGACATGGACACCTTTTTAAATTCTTTTGAAAAAGTTTGTATTCAGGCTAAAATTCCTAGAGAGTCCTGGAGCTTCCAGCTATCCCCGCTACTTATCGGAAAAGCTTGGGATGCATTGAGTCACATGGACAATAAAGACAGTGATGATTACAGCAAGTTAAAAGCAGCACTACTAAAAAAGTTTGAATTAACTGCTGAATCATACAGAGCTAAATTCCGTAAGCTCAGGAGAAGCACTGATATGAGCTATGAGGAGCTAGCCATGAAACAACATCAGTTTTTAAAACGTTGGTGGAAAGGAATTGAGGCAAACACTGTTGATAAAATTGAAAATGTGATTTTATTAGAACAGTTTTATTGGGCATGCCCAGCAGAGTTAAAAACCTGGCTAAAGGACTGAGATCCAGAAACAATGCAAGTGGCTGCTGAACTCTTGGACCACTATGCCAAGAGCAGACCTGCTCTGAGAGCGAATGGGGCGAGTGTGGCAGCGCAGAAAGGGAAATGCACGCCTTCATGGCAGCTAAAACCTTCACTGTCTCCACCGAAACCAATTAGCCCCAGGTTTCAAAGAAAAGATTTCTCCAAAGTAAGAAATGTTTGTTGGTTATGTAAAGAAACAGGGCACATTGCCAGACAGTGTCCAAGAAGGGCAAACAATAATACGCAAAGTAGTACCAGAAAGGAAGTGAGTTATTTGTGTGTCCCTGGAAGCATGCCAGTGAACATGAGGGAACACATGCACCCAGTCATGGTAAATGGCGTACAGACGCAAGGGTTAAGGGACACAGGGGCATCCCTGACATTGGTAAAAGGGGATCTGGTACAGCCTGGTCAGCTTATACCCAATAAATATGTAACTGTACAGGACTTTGTGGGTGTAGAGAAAACATTGCCATTGGCCAGTGTTCTCCTGGACTGGGGTGAAACGGGGAACTGTGCAACAGGTGGGTGTAGCTAACACATTAGCAGTGGATGTGATCCTGGGTAACAATCTCCAGCAGGGGGTGGTATGTGCAGTTACCCGTAGCTAAGCGGCCAGGGAAGATTGTAGTTCCCTGAGCCCCCCAGAAGCCATTGGGGAAGATACTGAGAGGTTGGTTCCCCAGCCTGTATCTCAAGAGGGGGAGACTGATAAAAAGTGGGTAGAAATTTCCCCAGGAGCAAGTAACCACCCAGCTACAGAGGGTTACTCCAAAGAGGGAGGGGTGACCCCTTGTCAGAGGGTAGGAATTGACAGTGATCCTGAGAGCCCTGACGCTAGCGCTAGGGACCTTAGTTTAGCGACTGAAGGGGACTTGCCCCATGCCTTGAGAAGGTGTGAGGGGTTCGCAGCTGCTCAGAGGAGTGACCCTAGTTTAGAGAAGCTAAGGGCTTGGGCAGACTCAAATGGAGAACAGGGAGGTGACGGAAGACATAGGGTTTATTGGGAAAATGGACTTATGTATACACAGGCAGTACAGACAGAGGGAGGGAGGGATGCTAGGCAGGCAGCTTGTCGCTCCCCAGGAATATCGTGAGCAGTTGCTCAAGGTTGCCCATGATATTCTCTTGTCGGGTCATCTGGGAATCGATCGCACAATGCAGCAGTTGGCCCAGAATTTCTACTGGCCTAACTTCACCCAGCAGGTGAAGGAGAATTGCAGATCTTGTCACCAGTGCCAAGAAATAGGGAAGGTGGGCAAGAAAACCCAAGCCGCCCTGATCCTCTTTCCCATAGTGGAGGAGCCATTCCAGAGGGAGGGAATGGATATTGTGGGGCCTTTAAATACCCCCAGCTCCTCAGGGAAGAGATTCATCCTGACTGTGGTGGATTATGCCACCCGGTACCCAGAGGCAGTCGCCCTATCCTCTCTGAGGACAGACAAAGTGTCAGATGCCTTGCTTGGGATTTTCTCCCGTGTTGGGTTTCCGCAGGAGGTAATCACTGATCGAGGGGGTTCCTTCATGTTGGACCTAATGAAATGTCTATGGAAGAAGTGTGGGGTGGTGCAGAGATGCATGACACCACATCACCCACAAGCCAATGGGCTTGTGGAATGCTTCAATGGTACCCTAAAGTCAATGCTCCAGGCGTTTGCTGAACAGCATGAGAGGGACTGGGAGAAATACCTTCCCCACCTGTTGTTCGCATACAGGGAGGTGCCCCAAGAGTTGACAGGATTTTCCCCCTTTGAACTCTTGTATGGACGCCGGATACGTGGGCCCCTAGACTTGATCCAGGAGGACTGGGAAGGCAAGCATGCCACCCAGGGAACTCCCATTGTGGATTATGTCCTTAGATTTAGGGAAAGGCTGAAGGAGCTTATGGGGACAGCTCAGAGCAACCTGGCAATTGCCCAACAGAAACAAAAGGTATGGTACGACCACAGAGCCAGAGCTCGCTCGTACATGGTGGGTCAGGAAGTCATGGTCCTTATTCCGGTCCGGAAAGACAAGCTGCAAGCTGAGTGGGCAGGACCGTACAAAGTGGTTAGGAAGGGAAATGACGTAAACTACATTGTGGAGTTACCTGACCGTAGACTGACAGCAAGGATGTACCATGTCAACGTGATGAAGCCATATGCAAATAGGGCAGACATGGTGTCTGGGTAGTGTAGTCATGGGAAGGGACAGATGTAGAGACCCCCTTCTGGACTTGCTGGAAGACAGTAAGTGGGAGTCCTCTGTGGAGGCAGTAAAATTGTCTCCCCAGCTGACCCCGGGCCAGATCCAGAAAGTGAGGGAGGTTTCAGACGACTTTGCCCCCTTGTTTAGCGCCAAGCCTGGACTAACCCCCTTAGCAACACACGATGTGGAGACAGGGACACAGACGCCCATACGGCGGACAGCATATGAGGTGTCGGAGGCTGTCCAAAAGGACATTAGGAGGGAAGTGGAGGAGACGCTGGATTTAGGGGTAATCCAGAGATCCCACAGTCCCTGGGCCTCACCCGTAGTCCTTGTACCCAAGCCAGATGGCTTGACTTGTTTCTGTGTAGACTATCATGGACTAAATGCAGTCACGAAGTCAGATGCCCACCCGATGCCCCGGACGGTCGATCTCCTGGACAAGTTGGGGGGGCAACCTACCTTACGACCATTGACCTGACAAAGTGGTATTGGCAGGTAGAGTTGACAGACAGAGCAAGGGAGAGGTCAGCCTTCATCACTCCGATAGGCTTATTTGAGTTCAAAGTAATGCCTTTTGGAATGAAGAATGCCCCGGCCACTTTCCAAAAGTTGGTGAACCAGGTGTTAAATGGTGCTGAGGTGTACCTTAGAGAAGTGCTGGGCAGAATACAGAGGGCCGGGCTCACTGTCAAAGCCGAGAAGTGCCAGGTGGCCATGGGAGAAGTGGCATACCTCAGGCATGTGGTAGGCCGGGGACAGCTCCATCCTAACCAGATAAAAATAGATGTAATGCAGGCATGGCCCAGGCCAGAAACTCAGAAGCAGGTCAGGAGTTTTCTCGGGACAGCAGGGTACTATCGAAAGTTTGTACCAAATTACAGTGCCCTGGCTGCTCCCCTATCTGACCTGACAAAGAAACGGATGCCCAAGAAAATTACCTGTGGTCCAGCCTGTGAGGAAGCCTTTACCAAACTGAAGGAAGCACTGTGCAGTGCTCCTGTTTTGACAGGTCCAGACTATAGCAAAACTTTTGTAGTTCAGACGGACGCCTCAGATGTGGGTATTGGGGCAGTACTAAACCAGACAGCCAGCGAAGGGAGGGACCACCCGATAGCCTACCTGAGCCAAAAGCTGCTCCCCAGCGAACAAGCATACTCCACGGTGGAAAAGGAGCGTGTTGCCCTAGTGTGGGCCCTAAAGAGATTGGAGCCATACTTGTATGGGCAGCCTTTTGTGGTGCAGACTAAACATAACCCCCTGGTTTGGTTTTCACAGATGGAGAAAAACAATGGCAGACTGCTTAGATGGAGTCTTGCTTTACAAGGGTATGATTTGAAAATCGTACATAGGGCCGGAGCCAAAAATAAGAACTCAGATGGACTGTCTAGGGTCTATGAGGAGTGAATGGAATTGGGAAGCTCATCCTATGTAGGGGATGGATCCACCAAATTCAGTCTAGGTGAGGAGGAGTGTGACATAGACAGCCAGCTCTGAGTGCTCGAGTGCTGTATTAATTTTTTTTTATTACATATAAAATATATGATGGGAAGGTCAGTTTGAGGAAACTACTGTCTTACTGGAACTGACACATCAAGACCCCCAAGGGATAAGTTCAAAGGACAGGAGGTATTTTAAACTGCAGAGATCTGGGGTGCAAATTACCTTGTCAATTTGCTTTCATCCCAGGAAATAAGATTATCCATTCATAATGCCCTCAGGGAGATCCTTTGACTTGCACAGTTGCCAGGAAGGACTTGTGGGGAGGGGTGTCGGAGAGAGGCCAGAATGGACTTGAAGAGGTTTGATGTCTGGGCCAGGCAGGATCCAGACGAATTTGGAAGATCAAATACACATTCCCCAGGAAGCCTTGGGAGGACATCACAGAACCTGTTTATATGTGTGTGTGTGGCAGATATGTCACTTATCATTTTTTTAAAATCTTGTTGGGACATCCTGTGTGGTAACATATAACTTTTAATACACCAAGGCGGAGTTTAATGATCTCAGAGAGGAGGCCGGCTCAGAAATCTTTTATCCAACTGAGCAAGCCTTAGAGACACACAAGACAATTTCCTGACTGAGAGAAGAGAGACCCTCAAAGCACTGAAAGAAAGTAAGCATTAGACAAAATTAGTCTGAAGTTATAAATTGTAGGAACTGTACTTTTTTACCTGTTTGTTTTAAGGCTGTATGTGTTGGGATATATATTTGTTGTGTAATTATTGTTCTGTTTTGATATTTTTAAAGTAAAGATATTTTTTTACAAACGAAACTGCTGGAGTGCCTTGACATTTCTTTTTATTTTAAGTGGAGCTTTTAAAGGTTATAAGTACACTGTGTATGGGCTTATTGTATACCAAACTGGGAAATGGATGGAGTTCTCTAAAAGTCTTGCACAGAGTTCTAAGGGTTCATTTGAAAGACCTGGTTGGGTGCCCGTAGCCAAAGATATCTGGCCCCCCGAAGACAGAATTATCTGAGCCTGATAATTGGGTACGCTAACAAGAGGTTATCAGTTTGAATCCTTCCAGATCTTGAGACTAAGGTGACTTGAACCCACAAAACAGACAAGAGGGTTACCTTGTCTGTTCACTGTACACAAATCATACACTCAGAGGTTGGCACTTTGGGATTAGAGGGTTGACTGGCTGAGAGAGTTTGTGACATGCGGTTGGAGAGCTATCATTTTAATGCTATAGGTCAAGAGCAAAGGTTTCATCATACATGGGCACCAATGCTGTATGCTATCTAATCTAATGCACTCTCCTTTCAGGAGCGGAGCTTCTTAGGCCTAATTCGTTTGTGGGGTCCCCCTTCTGCTACTGATCTTAAATAATGATGTTATATCTGCATTACTAGCTTATTGGTATCCCAGTATGTTTCGCCACTCCACTCTATTTATGTGCTAGTTCCCAGGACCAGTAGTTTTTTTTCTGGATGTGCCTTTAGAAACATAGAAACACAGGTAGGGCAAAAGGGCAGACTAGATGGACCTAGTGGTCCTTATCTGCTGTCAATTTTCTATGTTTCTATGTTTTTAGAAACATAGAAGTTGACAGCAGATAAGGGCCTCTAGGCCCACTTTGTCTGCCCTGTTACCCTGCCTATAGTGACTCAGCAGGCCCTAATCAGTCTGCAGTCCCTTTCCCTTACTTTGTCAAGATCTCTTTGTATCTGTCCCATGCATTCATAAAACCCATAGCAGTTGCTGCCTCTACCACTTCCGCTGGCAGGCTGTTCCATTTGTCCACCACCCTCTCTGTGAAAAAGTGCTTCCTCACATTACCTCTGACCCCCCCAGCTTCATACTGCGCCCCCTCATCCTTAAGCATCTATTTCTTTGGAAGATGGTCCCCTCCTTTACTCTGTTTTTCCGCGTGAGGTATCTGAATGTTTCAAATTTGTCCCCCCCTTTCCCTCCTTTCCTCCAGTGAGTACATATTTAACTCCCTCAGCCTTTCCTCATAGGGTTTATGATGTAGGCCTCTCACCATTTTTGTTACCCTCCTCTGTACCACCTCTACCCTGTTTGTGCCCTTCTGAAGATGGGGTCTCCAAAACTGGATGTAGTACTCGAGGTGAGGCCTCACCAATGATCTTTACAGTGGGATTATTACCTCTCCTTCCTTCTGCTGGTGATTCCTCTACCTATAGAAACATAGACTTTGACAGCAGATAAGGACCGCTTGGCCCACCTAGTCTGCCCATTTCCCTACCTACTGGATAAGCTGCAGATCCTAGTTAACCAACAGCCTATTTCTTCATACCCCCCACAAGAATTGCCTTATGTCTGTCCCATGCATTCTTGAATTCTCCCACAGTTTTAGACCCCACAACCTCCTCAGGAAGGTGGTTCCAAGCATCCACCACCCTCCCTGTGAAAAAAGACTTCCTCACATTGCTCCTGAGCCACCCCCTCTATCTTCAAATTGTGTTCCCTTGTTCTTGCGCATCTCTTTTTCTGAAAGATGCTACCCTGTTGGACTTTGTTGATCCACTCAGGTAGTTAAAAGTTTCAATCATGTTCCCCCTCTCACTCCTTTCCTCAAGGGTATACATATTAAGCTCCTTTAGTCTCTTCTCATATGGCTTCTCTTGTAGACCCTGCACCATTTTAGTTGCCCTCCTCTGGACTGCTTCCATCCTGTCTATGTCCTTGTGGAGATGGGATCTCCAGAACTGGACACAGTACTCTAGATGGGGTTTCACTAACTGTCTGTACAGAGGGATAACAACTTCTTGTTTTCTGCTGGTGATGCCTCTCCCTATACATCCCAATATTCCCCAGCCCTCTCTACTGCCTTCTCACATTGCTTGCTAACCTTAAGGTCATCTGATAGGATTACCTCCAGGTCCCTTTCCATTTTTGTTGTTGTTACTACCTCCCCCACCATTGTGTACTCTTCCCTGGGTTTTGTTTCCCAGGTGCATTATTTGCACTTCTTTGCGTTGAATCTAAGCTGCCATACGTTTGACCATTCCTCCAACCTTGCCAAGTCCCTTCTCATCCTTTCCACCCCCTTGTGTATCAACCCTGTTGCAGATCTTTGTGTCATTTGCAAAAGGCATACTTTCCTTCCAGTCCTCTGCAATGTCACTTATAAGGACATTAAAAAGGACTGGACCCAGTACTGAACCCTGCGGTACCCCACTAGTAACCCCCCTTTCTTCAGAGTGGACTCCGTTTACTATTGTCCACAGCCCCTCCCTGGTCTACTACTTTGGTCACCCAGTCAAAGAAATTGATTAGATTCATCTGACATGACCATCCTGCTGTGAATCCATGATGCCTTGGGTCCTGTGCCCCACTGGCCTTTAGGTACTCAACAATTCTTTCCTTCAGAAGTGATTCCATCACTTTCCCTACCACAGAGGTCAAACTGACAGATCTGTAGCTTCCTGCCTCTGTCTTGCTCCCACTTTTGTGAAGGGGAATCGCATCTGCCCTCCTCCAGTCCTCAGGTACCAGACCATCCTCCCATGACTTGTTAAAAAGGGTAGTCAGTGATGTCACTAGTTCTTCTCTTAATTCTTTTAGAATTTTGGGATGAATCCCATCAGGCTCCACTGCTTTGTTCACCTTCAGTTTTAGGAGTTCTTTGAGAACCCTTTCTTTTTAGAAACGACTGGGATCGACCCCCCTAACCAGAGTGCTTTTGTTAATTGGATTAGGTACCTCCCCCCTTCCTCTTTTGTGAACACTGAGTAGAAGTATTCGTTCAGTATCCTTGCTTTTTCACTGTCCCTCTCTGCCCACCCACCATCCATTCTATTCAGCCTCACTATTTCTCCCTTTGTCTTTCTATGCTCCCTAATATACCTGTAAAAGGTTTTATCCCCCTTCTTAACCAAGTTGGCTATCTTTTTCTCAGTTTGGGCCTTTGCTATTCTGACTGCCTTCCCTGCTTCCTTCTGCTTTAACTGGTACAGTTCTCTGTTCTGTCGTTCTGTGTTTCCTTATACTTCCTAAATGCTATCTTTTTCTCCCTAACCTTCCTCGCCACCTCTTTTGAGAACCATAGTGGCTTTTTCTTTCTTTTTGATTTGTTTATTTGTTTCACACAAAGGCTTGTTGCCTCTGTGATGGCAGTTTTGATGTTTCCCCATTGTTGCTCCACCCCTCCTTCTTGCCTGTTTGCTAGTGCTTTTCTAAGGCACTCTCCCATTTTGACAAAGTCAGCCCTCCTGAAGTCCAGTACCCTCACTTTTGTACACTTTTGTATGGCTTGACTCTGCAGCTGAGTTTATCGTGAACCACACTGTTTGTTGGTCACTTGTTCCCAGATGGCTACCCATTTCTAGATCTGAGATCTTCTCACTGTCCCCCTTTGAGAGTATGAGATCTAAGATTGCTCCCTCCTGAGTGGGTTTCAACACTAGTTGCCTGAGGCATGCCCCCGTAGGGCATCGAGAATGGCCCTGCTCTTGGATGTGGCTGCAGCAAATGTGCTCCAGTTAACATCTGGCATATTCAGGTCCCCCATTAACAATATCTCCCCTTTCTCTTCCATCCTAAGGATGCCTTCTATCATATCCTTGTCCATTCCCTCCCTGAGATGGGGGTCTGTATACAACTCCTGTGTGGACTGTGGTGCCATTTCCAGTCTCTAAGGTGACCCACAATGCCTCCTCTCCTCCCTGTTTACTCTTTTGTTCCATTGCTTTTATCCCTTCCCTTACATAGAGATCTACTTCTACCCCTCTTCTACCCTCCCTGTCTCTCCTGTATGCTATGTACCCTGGTATGTTAACATCCCAGTCATGGTTCTCTGTGTACCATGTTTCTGTGACTGTCACGATATCCAAGCATCCCTCTTCCATCAAGGCCACCATTTCAGGGAGCTTGTTGCCTAGCCTATGGGCATTGGTACTCATTACCCTCCATTTCTTGATGTCCTTACTCCTTTTTGCCCCATCCCTGTCCTTACTGCCTTTGTCGTTTTCTCCATTTACCCCTGCCCTTCTCCCTATCAACGTCTCTATCTCGGTGTTTACCTCACTAACTACCCTGATATTTTGGGGGGGATAGGATTTCCCTGCTTCTTTCCAGTGCCTCCCCCCTTGGCTAGTTTAAATGCTTGCCAGTGAAGCATTTAAACCTATCACCTAGGATCCTGGCTCCCCTCCTGGACAGATGCAGACCATTGCACCGGTATAGGCCTACATCACTCCAGATGGATCCCCAGTCCCCAATGAAGCCAAACCCCTGAGCTCTGCACCAGTTTTTCAACCACTGATTGAATCCCATGGTATGGAGCACCCTAGTCTCACCCATGCCATAGACAGCCAGCACCTCCGAGAAAGTTACCGTGCATACTACTTGTCTAAGGCCCTTCCCCAACTCCACAAATTCCTCCTGCACTGTTCTGATCCCTTTCCCAGACAGGTCATTTGTCCCTAGGTGGATATCCAGCTCCCTCCCCTGTGCAATTGCTTCTGCAATCCTGAGGATTCACTCCCTATTCCTCCAAGTCATGGTGCCTGGCAGGCATCTTACCTCCCTCTCCCCTCCTTCCCTCAGTTCTACCCTCCTAACAATGGAGTCCCCCACCAGGAGTTGTTTCCTTCCCCTGTGGGGTCCCATGCCACCCTCCTGTGGGTCTCCTTTGTGGAGATCCTCAACATCCTCCTTGGTCTCCACTGCGGGTGCCTCTATAAAGGAACCACACTCTGCCAGAGTGGCATACGAATTGTGGAGAGGTACAACTGGAGAGATGCACCTCTGTTCCACCCCACCCTCCCTGAGCCCACTGTGGTCCAACCACTCCTATTTCTTGGCAATCTCTGAGGCAGCAGTGGTGGCCCTGGTGGTCCCTGGGTGGGAGAAGAGTTCCCCCAAATCCTGGTCAATTCAGCCTGGTGATGTGAGCAGCCTCCTCCCTCAGCCCAGAGAGGTACCTGCAGATGGAACAACACCGCATCCTCCAGAATGTCACCCAGAAGACTGCTGTTCCTCAGCCACTGCACTGCACCACTCCCATCATGTCTTATTTCTGGCCCCTTAACTGTTGTTTTGAATACTTACTCTTTCCTCTGTTTGTTTTATTTATTTATTATGTATATATATTTTCCCCCTACTTACCTACTGCCTCCATGCCCTTAAAGCTCCTGATCTTCCTGTTCTGAGACAGGAAGTTCCTATATTTCTCAGTAGTTTCCTTTCTTGCTCAGAGTCAGACATCCAGCAACTGGGGGGACGGAGAGCTACTCTTTTCGTTCTAGGGTGGTGAGTCTTTTGTGGCTCTGTGATCACTCCCTTCCTGCTCCCAAACAGGAAGTTCCTGTTGTCAGTCAAATCCGTGCCTATAAAAGTAGAACTGGCTAAGGGAGGGGGTGGATGGGAGGGAAGGAGGGCAAGATAGTCCCAGTAGAAAAGTATAGTTCTAGCAGCACCTCCTTCCTCTAGCTGTTCTCTGCCTGTTCTCTGCCAGAAGCTATCTAGGGCAGTTTTTAAATCCTAAACACCTGGCTTCTTTCTGGTTAAGCCACTCCCCCTAATTTATAGCTCTTTCTACACCTAGATAACTGCACAGATAACAATTCACTTTAGTCAACTCAGACAAACACCTAGATAACTGCTCAGATAACAATTCACTTCAGCCAACTCAGACAAACACACTCTTTTTTGTTGTTTGTTTTTATCCTAAATTGAAGGTCCCACTAGTAGAGTTCTAGTTCTTTAGTCCCAGTAGAGACTAAAGTAGAGAAGTATAGTTCTAGCAGCACCTCCTTCCTCTTGCTGTTTTCTGCCTGTTCTCTCTCTATGCATCCCAGCATCCTGCTAGCCTTCCCTGCTGCCTTGCCACACTGCTTTAACATCTTCAGGTCATCAGAGATGACTATCCCCAGGTCCTTTTCATGTTTTGAGCCTGCTATTACCTCCCCTCCCAGGTGGTAAATTGCCCCCAGGTTTCTGTACCCCATATGCATTATGACACTTTTTTGCATTGAAACCCAGCTGCCAGTCCCTCGACCAGTCCTCCAGCCTTTTTGGGTCTCTTCTTATTGTATCCTCCCCCCGAGTGTCCACCCTTGACCACTCCTAGTTTTCTCAGGTTTCTACTCATCCTTTCCACTCCCCCTGGAGTGTCCACCCTATTGCAGATGTTTGTGTCATCTGCAAAGAGGCAGACCTTCCCTTCCAGCTCCTCTGTAATGTCACTTAAAGACATTAAAGAGGACCGATCCCAGCACTGATCCTTGAGGCACCCCACAAGTCACCCTCCCTTCCTTGGAGTGATCTCCATTTACCACCACCTTCTGTCCCCTATCCCCTAACCAATTTGTTAGCCAGTTTAACACCTTTGGACTAATCTACTCAGCTTGCTTGCTTACTAGTCTCTTATGTGAAATGGTGTCAGACACCTTACTGAAATTTAGGTAGGCCACGTTGACCGCTCAACCATGATCTAGTTCCTTGGTCACCCAGTCAAAGAAATCTATTAGATTTGTTTGACATAACCTCCCCTTGTAAGACCATGCTGCCTTGGGTCTTGTAACCTACTGAATTCAAGATATTCCATAATCCTTTCTTTCAACAATGATTCTATTAACTTTCCCACCACTGATGTCAGGTTGACTGTCCTATAATTGCCAGCTTCCTCCCTGCTACCACTGTTGTGTAGTGGAACTACATCTGCCCTCCTCCAGTCCTCTAGAACCACTCCCATTTCCAGTGAGCTATTAAATAGGACTGCCAGTGTTGCAGCCAGTATTTCCCTAAGCCCCCTCAATACCCCTTGAGTGCACCCCATCTGGCCCCATTGCTTTGTCCACCTTCAAATTAGCATGTTTCTTCAGGATTCTCTCCTCCCAAAGAGTACTAGTGTCCACCTCCTTCCCTCAAAAGCTTTTGTTACTTTTTTGTGGCCCCCCCTCCCCTTTTCCTTCCTCTGTGAACACTGAACAAAGGTATTTGTTCAGAATGTCTGCCTTTTTCCTGGTCCTCCTCTGCACAGCCCCCCATCCCTTTTTAACCTTACAATCCCCACCCCCCGGTCTTCCTCTTTTCACTACATATCTAAAAAATGTCTTGTCCCCTTTCGTTACCTCGTAGGCTGTTCTCTCTTCAGTTTGCGTCTTTGCACTCTTTACTACTTTCCCTGCTTCCTTCTGTTTTCCCAGACACACCTCCCTATACTCCTCCCTCTGCACCTCCTTATACCTTCTGAATGCTACCCTTTTAGCTTTTACTTTTTCAGTCACCTCAACTGAAACCACCACAAATCAAACGTTTACAACTGTGACTTTTGCCAGCTCCTTGCTAAGTAAATTCCTGTTGCATTTTAACTCCGAGTATGACTCCTGCCTCTCCTTGCCAGGTGCCTCCATCCAAGCACCTGGGAACCTAGAGTGTCCCCTTGCCACAACACCTGATTGGGCTGGCACCTGCGCCCATGAGGAAGAACCAGTTCCCGCTTCATGACCCGACGCACCCGGGCAGGACGTAAAGGAACTGATTTCCAGTGTTCTAACCTTGCATCTGCATGTTTAATCATGTGTACCACATTATAAGGGCAATGTCCAACATTGTCCAGTGTCGAACTGGCTAGGCCAGAAACCTAGAAACTAGGTGGGCCCCTCCCACAGAGCATACTTTGATGTATAGTGTGTACTGGCGGGAGGGCGGAAGACAATGGCATAAGAAAGCAACAGTGTGGGCCCTTTTGTCTTGTCTATAAACTGTTCTTAGTGCTTTCAGGGGAAGAGTGGCAGCGAGAAAGCAGACGAAGAAAATAATTAGCACTTGGTGTTGTCTAGGTTAGGTAGGTAACTGGAGTCTCACTTCCCTCTCTCAGCATGACTAGCCAGGCAGTTGACAGCTACAGTGTCTGTATGGGGGCTGTCCCCTTTGCCTAATGTATGACATAATATACATCCAAGGTCCAGTCTAACATACCAGCAGCCATGCAGTGGAATCAGTCTCACCAGGTAATCTGACTCCCTCACCTCAGAGTGCACATAACCAGTTTTTACAAGCTGGACAAGGGGTTGGGGGTCAGGCGCTGGAAAGAGAGAGTGAAGCATGAGATGGTGCAGTGGCTTTCATTGGTTGGTTGGTCGACTTGTGATCCCAGTGTGGGACGTCACTGAAATGGCAGGCAATTCCACAGCTGATTTCTGGGCTGGGGCCAGGCTCTTTTCATTACTTTGGTGATCAGTGATCTCCTAGCAAGAACTTAACCTTGCAGAGGGAGATGGTAGAATTCAAAAGATGAGAAACTGAGGCAGCGATTGGATGACGGATCATTCATCTCTCCGGAGTCCATCACAACCTTACACGCACCAGAGAAGTTGGAATCAATTGTAAGTTATAATGTTTATTCATGTTGGTTATATGTGTAAGAAGAATAGACAGCCTGCAACTCAAGGGGTTCCCTGCACCCTGAATATGAGTGTTTTATTTAAAATATAAAGTATTCAGAAGCTTCCTGTGCCCACATGCTTATGGGAGTATTGTAATCTCACAGTTCAAGGGACTCCATTCACCCCGTTGCTATTTGGGATTTTTTCTTAAAGAGTGTGCAAGCAATTGTTAAACACTGTTTTCAAGAAAATCTCCTCCAGGAAAGAAAAGCAATGCTTTGCTGATGTGTTGGCTATGTAATTAACATTCTCTTTGTCTAAGGAAGGGGAAGGTTTTTTTGTTCCATTTTATGCAGCCGGTCATCAGTACATTGATCAAGTATGGATATATATCAGGGACACCATGGTAACTGTAAAATCTATTCAGTTGGTGCGGGCAACAGCAGTATAGCTTTTATTCTAATTGGCGTGCCTGCGAATAACACCTGCCCTCTTTTCTGAGATCCTTATTGAGAACTTTCATCCTTAATCCAGTCCGCATCCCTTGTTACTCTCTATGTTACAAAAAAAAGACTCAGTAGCACGTTATTACACGTAGCTATACCCTCGTCAATTGTGATGAGAGGCGGTTTGTTTGCTGTTTACTTTTTGTCTTTCATTTTTGCCACTGCCTCAGTTGCCATCCTGTTGCTAGCCTGTAGTGCCTCTCGAGTGAGCAGACAAGAAAGAAAGAGCGAGAGAGAGAGAGACAAAGAAAGAAATAGAGAAAGAGAGAGAGAGAAAGAGACAAAGATATAGAGAGAAAAAAAAAAAAAAAAAAGAGTCCTGCTGCAGGCAGTGCCTCTCTTTTCCAGGAGTCAGGAGGGAGTAAAAAATTCAAGTCACACAGCTTCCAACTAAAAGAGTTTCATTCACTGAACTAAAGCTGACTGTGATGTAAACTGTTGTTCAGGGGTGTGGGTAGCGTTATCAGCGCACCGCTTGGCTTGCAGCTTTTTAACTTGGAAGTTATTAGGAAAAATTAAGAACTGAGCAATACAATTATCTCTGACCTGACCTCTGACCTGAAAAAAATGATTTATAGTGCCCAGTTCTTCTTCCAAGTAATAGGCCAAACCACGTGCTGACAACCCCACCACCCCACCCCCAATCCATGCAATTTGTCATAGGCACAGCTCTGGTACAGGTTTGTTTCTCGTATTGCTGTTTTTTTTTTTATTCCCATCTTAGTGCTCTGTTGAGCTTTTGTGGCTATTAACCCCAACCCCTCCCATCCACTTAGAGCTTCCACTCCCTCCCAAATCGTCCCATGTTGGACAGCTGGCAACAACAGACCTGATCTCCTTCCTGCCTAGCTGTCTGCTTGAAATGTGCCTTTCCCATTCATTTCGATGGGAAAGTATGGTAAAAATCAAAGTCCAAAAAGGCTTTTTTTCTGTTATTTAGAACTTTTGTATTTTTTTATATTTTTGTCTAATTTTTCTGTCTAGTGCTTTTCTCCCTCCACCCTCATGAACCATATGGGTGACAACTTTGGTAGCTTTGGCTGCTTTGGTAGTTATTTCCGCACTGCTGTGTTTTATTAAGCTGTTTGGTAGTTATTTCGGCACTACTTTTTCCAGCTTCGTTACTCTTCACCTCCTACTTTTTTCCCCTACTGTCTCCCTCTATTTATTTATTTTTACTTTTGTTAGTGCTCTCCCTCTGTAATTTCTTGGTTCCCTGGCCCCTCCCTGCTATGAATGCTGAAACCCTTTCTTCCCACTCCCCCTTCAGCCATTGATGCCCTCTTACTTAACTGCAGAGGTTAATTTTCTTTTGTCACATTCTTTTACAGGGTCTGAGGGCTAGTAGAAGATTCTCTTCTTAACTTAGACACCAAAAAAAGCGCAGGGGACGATGGCTTGGAACTCTTTTTCCTAAGGTCAGGCTATGCCCATCTCACTGCCCCAATTCTCCACATCTTCAATCTTTCCACTACATCTGCTACTGTGCCGTCCTGCTGGAAATCAGCACATGTCCTCCCTCTATTTAAATCTGGTGACCCATGCGATGTAAACAACTATAGGCTATCTCCATATTGCCTATCCTTTCTAAAGTTCTCGAAAACTGATCCATAGTCAGTTAAAATCTCACTTGAAGCCTTCTCTCATTAACCCAGCTCAATCTGGCTTCCGGCTAATCATAGCACAATCACTGCACTAGCAAAAGTAACCAATGATTGGATCTCTGCTATAGATGCTAAGAAGGTAACTGGTGCAGTCTTTTGGACCTCAGCAAAGCTCTTGATACTGTTGATCACAAACTATTAGTCAATTGCCTTGCAAAGTTGGGTTAACATACCATACCACCCAGTGGTTCTTTAGCTACCTAACTGGAAGATTCCAAAAGTAAAGGTGGAAGGCTTTTTCTGCTGCCTTGCAGTTGCAAAGGAGTCCCCAAGGATCCATCTTAGGCCCTATCTTGTTTTCTTTGTACATTAATGACTTAGATGCTAACATATCTACGTCCAATCTGCACTTTTGCAGATGATACTGTGTTGTATACTTCGCTCATCGTTATCTGAAGTCAAGGAGTGCTTCAGCGGACTTCGCACAACGAGCATAATCTAATAAAGGCAAGCTTCTGCTCAATGCTAAGAAGACTAAGCGATGATATTCTCCGCAGTGCTGTCACAGGCCTCCCAATACCCTTGCTCAAGACTTCATTGTCACCATGCTAAACGAGCCTCTGGAAGTTGTAACCAAATTTAAATATCTGGGTATCTGGATCGACAATAAATTATCTTTCAATGACCACGTCGAAGATGTCTCTAGAAGGTTAAAAGCAAGGTCAGGTTTCTTCTACAGAAATAGGCCCCTTTTCCCCCTTGAAACTCGAAACAAGCTTGTACAGGCCACTTTTCTCCCCCTACTCGACTATGGCGATGTAATCTATTCCTCCACCACTCTTGCAAATCTAAATAAACTGGACATCCTTTATCACCGTGCAATATGGTTCATTACCAACTCCCCTTACCGTTTGCACCACTGTGACTTATATGCAGCTGTTGGTTGGACATCCCTTACTACTAGACGCATGCTCCATGCTGGGCTATGGACTCTTAAACTGCTCCTGCAGAAATTGCCAAGCTATCTCTCTTCCCTTATTAGTATCTCACATAGTGCATACTCGTTAAGAAAATCTGACTTTATTATGCTTGACATACCAAGGTCGCGGACTTCCTTTGGTAGCGTGCTATTCATATGCCCTTCCCTCCATTTGGAACCAATTACAAACCGTGCTGAAACTAACTAGCACAGTTTCAATAAACTTCTACAAATCGCTAAGTTCAGCCAAAATAAAGACACCTGTAACTGTCATTAAGTCTCTTCCTTCCCCAAGTGTGCTATATTTATCCACTGGTAAGGTATAATTGATTTGTCATATTCTTTGCTTTCCCTTCCCCTTCTACTCCTGGCTTTATCTATGCTTACGCTCACTGCTACTCTATCAAATCACTCCTCCCCCATATCAGTTGTAGTCTGTTGTTTGTTCTAGCTGCCATAATATATATATTGCACACACCAGTCATCATGTTTCATTTATCAGTATGCAACCTGTAAGTCAACTTCCTGTTTTCATATCAATGTTTACCACCTGCGGTCACCCTATGTGGTACCCTTGTATGTATATCCAGCCTGTATCATGTAACGTGCATTTCGTGTATATACTGTTATTACCTATCTGTGTTTGTACTTTAAGTGTTTATGTCACAGGACCTCCTTGTGAATGAGCTTGCTCAATGGAGTTTTCCTGCAATAAACTTGAAACTAGTTTATGGCTTTAGTCCTCCCCAGCCCCCTCACTCTGATCGCTGCCGAATCCTCCAGTGGAACCAGCCTGCTGCAGTGAAGGTACAGGACAAGCTCCCTTCTGAACTTGCCACCTTTCTGGTGCACTCATGCCTGGACAGCTGAATTTAAGCCCCTTAAATATGAATCAGCTCCCTAGGAGTTGCTACTTGTCCTGAATTTAATCACTGTAATAATTTGTACTAGCTTCTTGAGAGCTGCTGCTTGTCTTTGACTATTTTTGCCCCCCGCCCACCCCCACTCTCTATTAAATGCTCTATTGCTTTGCCTCCTTCCCTAATTTTGACTAGCAGTACTGTAGTAGGTAGGTCCTTTCCTGTCCACTCAATTTCTACTTCTAACTGTGAGATCTCTGGAACTCGAGGAGGACATTGGGGATCAGATCCAACTCTCTAGACCTGAAATATCTGGCTCAGATAAACCCTATGAGGATGTCTACCTCACTCCTATTCCTTCACCTACCTATTCTGTTAATTCTGGTGCACCAAACTGGCCTGCTTGAGGTAGTGCAACATCCCCAAGGTCATCCCGTATTCTCGGAGTATGTGCACTATGCCACTGGCACATCAGCTTCAAACTCTATTAATGGAAAAATGGTTTCAGTAACTGGTCTAAGTACACCACTGCTACCCCCTGGTAGATTAACATCTAGCTTCCAACATCATCTCTCATACCTGCTTACTTTCTCTAACTTCACAGCAACAACCAATACATTTAACAGAACCTCCTCCTGTAGAAGACAACGGAAACAGTACTTAAAACAACTAAAGGCATACCTACTAAAACTAATTCTACTGCTTCTGCTCCTGTCTGGAAATGTGCACTCTAACTCCGGCCCCGTCAGGGCAATGTACTGTTGCAGTACAAAAATGTCCTTTACGCTCTTCCTCACGCCTATCAATATAAGTAGTCTTCTATGTAAGTTAGACAACCTCAAGGTATGGATTACACAATACAACCCTGTTATTCTTTCTGTTGTAGAAACTTGGTTGTCACCCAAAATCCCTGATTCTGCTATCACCATACCTGGCTACTCTACTTTTAGGCAGGATAGGCTCACTAAAAGAGATGGTGGCTGTGTTATTTCCTTAAAATAAACTCTAATGGGTCACGTCCTTGAATTGCCCCGCATAGGAAACTCCTCTCAGGCCCTGGTCATCAAGGTACTCCTAGGGTCACAAAAGAAAACATTAACTGTGCTATCTGTTTACATACCACCCAAAAAATCTGCCTCTGGCATTCATAACGTCATGGAATATATTCAGAGTGTGCCTAGGAACACTGAAACCATAATACTGGGAGATTTCAATGTAAACTGACTCTCATCTGACATTGGACACATTAAAGATGCTATCTCCGCCTTTCACCTTACCCAGCTAGTTAACATCCCGACCAGAATTAACTATAGAACTGGATCAAGTACCTTATTGGATTTGGTTCTGTCTAGTCACCCTGAACGAATCACAAATGTCTCTGTATTCCCTGACACCTTAAGTGACCACTCCCCTATACTTTGTAGTTGGACGAACAAGTTCAGCAAATCTCCACCTAAGGTTATTCTCAGTAGGGTCCTAACTCCAGGACACCTAGAACCACTCAGATCACACTGACGAGGCACTTGATTTCTACATCAACCACTTTAATGTTGCATGTAATATCCACACCAGGGGTTGATCTTAACATTGTTTTACTAGCATAAACACTAGTGCAAATTGACCAGGGCTAGAGCAGCTAACTCGCTACTTGCTCGGCTTGACTAGTGCAGATTTTCATGGCTGTTAATGAAGTTTCTAGTCCTCATGCTAATATCTCTCAATGTTCCAGATGGCCAGGTGTAATTAACAGCTCATTAAGAGCTGCAATTATCTGGCAGTTCAAGAGAGGGATCCCACAAATGACTCAATGTGAGTCATTATCACTCCACTGTTAAGACTTTCAGCTAGTGTCCAGGGTGTGATTAACGGTAGAGTGCTGTTAAGTCACTAGGTTCCAGTTTTCTGAATGTGTCTATGTCTAACAATTTGTCCAATATTATTAAGACCAGTGCCCCTCATTTCTCTACATTTTGAGTGTTTGTATCCAACATTTCAGTAACAAAATGCAAAGAGGTATACAGGATCGGCCCTGCAGGTGGTGGGTTTTATCCCAGCCTCACCATAACTTCCCTCTCCCAAATCTCTTAACTCTGTTCTTTCCCCGGACACCATTGCAGACCAGACTCTGAAGTGACCATCCATAGATCCATAGCTGCCATTACTGGCAAGTGTATGGGGTCCACAGCTCTTCTAAATGGACCATGCCAGCCATCACCATCCATACAGTTCCACCCTTATCCCACTCAGCATGTCCTTTCAGCCTAAAACAAAGCTTTGGATCATGTATGGTACAAAAATAAACCTTGATAAAATACATAATTTGAAACCTTGAAATAGGCATTCCTGGGGTGCATAGATCATCCTATACGGAAATAGAAGTAGTATAGTGTTATGCCTGCGTACTGTTTCCCCTGGGCTGATGAAAGGACAATGTTAAAGAAAAATCTGTTATTGTTGGGGCAGAGCATATTAAAATCAATGATTTTACAAATAAAAATGTCATAGTTTTCTATTTTCCAAGCCCCTTAGGTTTGTTTAGCCCCCACCCCAAAGAAATCTTAGATGTGCTCCTGGCTCACTTGAGACTGTACAAAAACTTTAAAAAGCGCACGTCTCCAGTTGACTATAGGGTGAGGACTGAGAGTGTCTTTCTCTGCCTGACTCTGTTCATTGTCCTGTGGGTGGTGGTGACAGTGTGGTGAGGTGCATGATGATGTTAGCTATTGTGTGCACAGAGCTAGGACTGCTTGATTGAACATTTGCTGTTGTGATATCCTCTCACTGTTTGGTGTGTGTGTGGGGGGGGCAGAAAGAGAAAGAGAGGAGGCCATGGTACAAAACAATAGGGGGGTGTCACTGTCTGTGATGGATGGCATTGCAGTCTTTTTTTTCTGCTGGGGAGCTGGAAGCAGTGTGGGAGCAGGATACATGTGCAATAATTAGAGTATTTCTTGGCTTTATTTGCATTGTTTCCTGTATAAGTGAGCAAAATTTACCATTATAATTAAGGGCTAGTGCAACCATCTGTGGGCTAGTGCAATTCTGAACCAACTTGCCCTGCTGGCTAGTGCAAAAAAAGGTTAAGGTTGACCCCTGATCCACGCCCCTCTAAAAAAGTGGAAAGTTAAGTGGGTGTACAACCCTTGGATAACACCTGAACTACTGGGACTTATGAAGACTAGGGACCACCTCTGGCACTGGGTCAAAGCCACAGGCAAACAAGCAGATATTCAGGCTTATAAAAAATCCAGAAATGTTTGTACCAGAGCCATCCGTTTTGCAAAAAATCAATACTTTCGGGAGGCACTTTCCAACTCGTGGGGTGACAGTAAACATTTCTGGAGCAACATAAAGGAAGTCACTGGCTAGGACCTCAAGAGAGCACCCACCATACCATGCTTAACATTGACGGAAGCCCGACTCTTGACCCAATGGCCACAGCCAATATTTTTAATGATGCCTTTACAGACCTCAGCAGTGTCCTTCCCCCTGATTTTTTCATGGTCTCTGCCCCTGCCACCTCCCCAGTCTGTGATGCTCAGCAGCAGGCTTCCCCCCTTTTTACTTCAATGAGGTTACTAAGCATGAGGCTAGAGAGTACATACCCAAAGTACTCGGTAAAGCAAGATTCAGTGGGGACAATCTAGATCTCAGATTTCTTGTCCTCACCCTCGAGAAAACTCTTACACCTCTTACCAAGATTCTGAACCTTTCTCTAAGGCTTGGGCAATTCCCCAAAAAATGGAAACAGGCCCTAGTAACCCCGGTGCACAAAGGTGGACATAGGGCACAGCACATAAACTACAGGCCAATCTCCACTCTACCTCCTCTATCGAAAACACTAGAGCGTATAATTGCAGATTAGCTTGTGGAATACCTGGACAAATACAATATCCAATGTCCCCAGCAGCATGGCTTTCGAAAAGGTCATAGTACTACCACTGCACTGTTAGAATTCACTGGTTTCATGCATAACGCACTCGACCAAGGCCATCTGGTTGGGGCTGCCTTTATCGAACTGACAAAGGCCTTTGATAAGGTGAACCACTCACTGCTACTCGGGCAATTATCGCTCACAGGGGTGTCAAATGATGCTGTCAGCTGGTTCAAAAGTTACTTAGAAGACCGTTCGCAGCAGGTCAAGATAACCAATGTCCTCTCTGAAAGGAAGCCAGTCCATTCTGGAGTGCCTCAGGGATCTATACTGAGGCCCCTTCTCTTCAGTATCTACTTGAATAACCTCCCATGAGCCTGTCATGAACAGATTCTGCTTTACGTGGATGATGCCATGATCTATTCTAGTAACCCTGACCCTAAAAGCCTCCAGGATAACCTTCAACACAGTTTCTCAGAAGTGGAAAAGTGGTTCAGCACTCAAAAACTAACTGGTGCTAAACTATAAAAAGACCAAAGTGATGCTTTTCAACAATGCCCATAAGAAACACAAGTCCAAACCCTTGTTCATCATAAACTGCATTGGCACCCCACTTGAAAAGATCCACTCCCTCAAATATTTAGGGGTCACTGTTGATAGCTCACTCACCTACTCGCAACATATTGATAACATAACTCAAGCTGTCAACATAAGGATTAGTCTACTCCACAGGCACAAGCATAGCCTCACTCCCAAAGCACTAAGAATAGCAATTTTCAGCTCTGTCATTACCATCATCGATTATGGGATGGTTATTTATAGCTCTGCCTCTGCTACATCCCTTCACCGGATCACTGTTGCTCTTAACAAAGCATGCAGATTCCTTACTGGGGCTGCCCGCCTCACACACATGTGTGACTTATAAGCTCAGACTGGGTGGCTTCCATTATTCTGCCGGATACAATATCAAACCTGCTTACTTGCCAAGAAGGTACACCTTGGTCTGTTGCCCCACAGGGTCCAACAGCTCCTTAGCCCTTGTCATAGTACCCAACATACTTGCAGCTTGGCAACTCAGGCCTTTACTGTTCCCAGATGCTGCACCACCTTAGGTCAGAGGTCTTTTGCTTACAGAGCCCCCCTCTGGCTCAACTTCCTGGGTATAGACATCTCTGCTGAGTCAAAACTTGGCCCTTTCAAACACAAACTCTGACAACATCTATTAGCAAACAGTATATATGACTGCCGCCCTTAGCAGCCTTCTGCTTATTTTATCATTGTACTCATACCTTTCTGCACTTTTAACTCTTGGCACTTCATTTCGATCCTACCTTTGAGCCTTTTCCCCTCCATCCCTCACCCCTGCCTCTTCTCTGCTCATGCATCTTCAAGTTTTTCACTTGCTCCTCCTCACCTTCCCTCTTCCACCCTCCACCCATTCTCTTATCTCATGCCACCTCTGTTGCAACTTCTTCCCCTCCTTCTCCCTACGTTTCTCTCTCTTACCTCTCTCCCACCCATATTACTGTTTCTCTTGGGTTTTCGACAAGGCCTGCTTGGCTGCCCCATCTCCTGACTAAACACCACCTCTTCTCCTTATACTATTAATTTGTCTTCCTCCTCCTCACTTCACCAGCACTCCCCCCTTCTCTCTGCATTCACCCCATTTCCCTCCTTCTGCCTCCCCATCCTCTCATCTCTCTGTCCCCATTACCTCCTTTGTAACTCTGCTCCTTCCCTCCCCACCTCCTGTGCAACTCATCTCCTTCTCCTTCTTGTTTCTCCCATCCCCCACTTTACACCCCATTACTTTCTCTCCTAGATTTTGACATGGCATCCCAGGCTGCCCTCTCTTCTAGCCCATTCTACTGTTATATTGAGCAAATTCAGTGCTATTTTTTTTTAACCCTATATTTATGCACCTAATCTTCCTCCTCCCTCCACTCTCTCGGACATCCTCTATCTGTGGACCCGCCAGTCCCCACCTTGGTCTGCCCCTAGAGTGCCCTGTCTACACACACCCTGAAGACCCCCGGTATACCCCCCAGGTAGGGGTGGAAAGGAACCCCCTGTGCTTACCTCTCCAAACCAGCATACTGTGTGCGTGTGTATGCACGCGTAGAGCCGGCACAGCGGAGTCTGCCCTGATGAGCCCACAGAAGTTCCCAGGGAGGTGTCATCACCTAGGAGGGACTGAGGTGTTTTTACAGTTTCTTCCTCCTCCTGACATCGGCATGCAATGAGGGGCTATGAGCTAGGAGGCACATTGAGATGTACCTCCTGCTCCGCCCCTCTGCCGACATCCACCCAATCCCTTTACTGCTTCTCCACCTTACTATGCCATCCACCCGGGTTCCCGTAGGTGGTGGCATTGCAGCGGAAGCCTACAGTTAACCCCCCCCGGAGAAGGAGAGCTGCCATCGGGCGCTCTATCCTTCTCCACCCCGGATGACCCTCGGCAACCCGTGCTCATTCTCGAACCCGCGTTGCCAGCGTGGTGCGAGGTGTGGCGTCCAGTGCTATTTTGATTGCTTTTGATGTATTATTTTTTTTAAGCATATTCTTGATATCTACTGTTTACTTATCTATTGTTTACCTTGTTTTGTTTTTGTGCTACAGATGTGGAACCTTTGTAAATGACTTGTATTGCTCAAAGGTGTTGTAATCCAAGACTCAATAAATAAAAATAAATAAATAAAACTTTCAAACTGCCCCTGAACTTGGTGCTCGCAGCGTACCTAATGAATACCATCTCAGGGGTGATTTGAAAGTTGACACCCACGGGGTTCATAAGGGAGTAGGAGGAAAGAAGCACTTGACAGAAAAAATGAGAAAAAAATATTAAAAACCAAAAAAGCTATGAATGACAGAAAAAAATGCCTTTTTAAACTTAGAATTTTGCACTTTCCCATTGAAGTGAATGGGAAAGGCACATTTCAAGCAGGTAGCTGAGCAGGAAGGAGGGCAGGCTGTTGTTTCCCAGTCATCCAACATGGGATAATTTGTTTCATGCGATTGCTTCTGGGTTAGTGGGACTGGGGGTGGGGTGGGGTGGAGTGGTGGATACTGAGTGGGTGAGTGGGTGAGAGGGGTTAGGAGTATAAGTTTGGAGAGGGAAACTGGGCAAGTGCCACTTATATTTGTATCAGTTGCGAGGGTGAAGTCATATAATATGGTTAACCTTGAAAAAGTGCCCATTTAGGCACAAAATGGGTTGGGTGGTCGAGTTGGGCTGTGGGGAGTGAACCTTGTGCTATACGCCTTGCACGTCTCATTCTGAGTAGCATAAATATTTATTTTACACTTTATATTGTTGTCAGTCTAAATCCTTGGTAGTGTGAGTGCAAGGTATTTCAAGGTGCATGATTTAGTGGTTTGACCTCACATGCCACTGCTCCTTGTTGAGAGACCCTTTTTGTTGGATGCCTAGTAGAATATGGGTAGACTCGATGGACCATCGGTATCTTTCTGCTGACAGATTCTATGGATTTTTTTTTCATTATTTACTGTGAGTCTGATTGAATGGGATTTTGACTTTCCTCGGATGGGGAAGAAGGAATGCATTCGTAAGACAGAGGGTGGTGGGATGGGGTCAAAGTTACTATTAGGAGAAGTGAGAGGGCGTAGTGCACAAGTGTGGCTTCAGAACAGGGGTAGATGTAGGTTTATCCCTTTTGGGCTTGTTATTTAAAAAAAAAATTACATGGTTCTTTGCTGAAGAGCCTTCTTCATTTGGCAAAGACTATGTGAAGTGCCACTTCACTATCAAATTTGCTGCTGAAGTAACAGTGTACCTACAGGAAACTGAGCAAAGCAGGTGCACTGCCAGGTCAAGAACTTCTCAAAGTCAGGAAACTTTGTGAAGAATTTGGCCTTAGCAAAGTTTCCTGACTTTGTACTCCTGTTTACTATACTACTGGAACATATATTACGTTGTCAGGAACTTTGTCTTTGGCTTTCTGTCTTGGTAGGAGAAAAAAATGATGAACAGGTTGGAGAGGATTATCTGACTTCTCCCCAAAATTATTCAGTGCCCTTATTTCAGATCTCACCAGTCATGCCATAGCGGATGGCAGCTGAGATGTTTGGGACTGCAGTAATTTCCTGATCCATTCTGGAGAACAAATAGAGGAACCTGAGGTGGCATGGGTGTGATATGTGCAGGTGTTTGGGGGTTGGGGGGTAGTAGCATTATTGGTGTACAGTTTTGCAGCTTTAACTTGAAAGTTAGTTGGAAGAACAGAGCACTGTAATTATCTCTGACTTCTCTCTCCAGAAAATGACATAGTACTCATTGCTTCCAACTAAATTTCAAGCTAAATCTGCAGAACTGCAGTCCAATAACTATCACCACCACCCCAGACCCCTACACGGTTTACATGACAGATGCAGGTCCTGTGAGAGAAATTCTGGGCCCTGGGAAAAGTTCAGACCCTGGGGCCCCTATGCAGCTGTGTACAGTAGCATGCTGGGTGGCCTGGGCCCCTCTTTGATGCCCTGACCCTGGGAATTGTCCCTGCCCCCCCCCAAAGGGCCCTGGACATGCCTTTGATTCCTCTAGTTGTTTACCAGAACAGATCCAGAATGCTGCAGTCCCTAGCATTTCTTCTAACACAGCTGGTGAGATCTAAATAAACAGGAATCTCCAAGGCTTTTTATTATTCAGGTTGCATTTATTCATCTACAAGGTTGACAGCAGTGTCCTTTTTTTCAGAAATGGCTGCAAAAATTGCTTGATCTTTCAAGGTATGGTTCTGCACAAGTGTATTAGGCTCCACCAAAAGCTGCAATAGAATGCCTACATTTTATCTAATTTGATTATTTTACAATTGGACATTCATTTTCCTTATTTGTTCATTATTAAAACCTCTTCCACAGTGAAAGAATTTGATAGTGCCTGGACTCTAGTACCAGTAAAAGAATAGCTTTCTACTAAATGGAATAAATGCTGTTATTTTATGGTTGAATATTTGTATATAAAAGCTACAATTTGGCCGGCCTGGTGGTGCTGAGGGTTCAGGCGTTGGATGCCACACCTTGCATCACAGTGGCGACCCGGGTTCAGGAACGAGCCCGGTCAGCTGGGGGTCAGGAGGGGAGAGAGAGGATTGAGCATCCGGAGGACTGCTCTCCTCTCTCGGGGAGGGATCCAGGGGTAGCCAGATGCAGCAGTGGCCCCCAGCAGAGGCTGGAGGCACTGCAGCACACTAGAGCTCAAGAGCAGGGTAGATGTTGGGTGGCTGTCTTCTGGACGTGGGTGGGAGCACTCAAGTCGCAGGCTGTACAGCATTGCACGTCCCATGTCTGGGGCATAAAGGGAAAAAAATCTGACTTGTGGATAGGCGACGGCACCTCCACTCTTCTGACCACACTCCACTGCTGGTTGCACTCCTCTCCTGGGCCGAGCCCAGCCCGGCCCGAATTTTAGATAGAGCGCCTTGGTCGGATAGGGCGACCCTGCCTCGGGGGGCTCAGAGCCAGGGGGATAGCCGGGCTGGTGCCAGGAACTAGGAGGCTTCTCAGGCACGGAGGTAGAGTTAGGTGCATTGGAGGATGTCTGAGAGAGTTCCACAAGACGGGGTATAAACAGAGTTAAAAAAAAAAGCTACAATTTGTACTCTGGGACATACCACTGTCAGTAGGGCCATCATGGCCCCCTTTTCAGGTGGGCCCCTTGCTATCCAGTCCAACCCTGACATTGTCCCACTCCAGCATTTTGAGAGTCATCCTCCCACACATACAGTACCTTTCAACTGTCACACATTATGAGGTAGATCACTCATTTTACCTCTCAGAAACTGTCTATCCCACATAATAAAGGTGATATTCCACATTTTCCACTAACACTTTAAAGCAGAAAGCGATATTATACAATGGCAAGAAAATTTCCTGGACTGTGATTGGTCAGTGTGTCTCTGACACAGTGAGGTTATCTGAGCACAACCTCACTGTATTACATTGTTGGATTTGTTGGATTGTTCTTTGATTCTCTCTTAAGAAACAAAGATATATTGTCACACTAAAAATCTACTAAAAACATTTTTAATTTTATTTTTATTTTGTATAACAACAAGCCATTGTATAACAGCAATAATGCACTCCAGGGTGTGGGTTGTGCTGGGATAACCTTTCTTCTGGGACGTTGGATGCACTCGGCTTGCGGCCTTGTGCCCAACCACCCAGGCGTGAGGTTATCCCACCACAACCCACACCCTGTCATGCATTATTGCTTAAATAATATATGATGCTGAGTTATCAGCAAATATTTTAAATAAGAGTACACTGATATTCGGTGTTCTGAGCTTGCAATGGCTTGTTTATTATGTCACTTATTTTGCCCATTTGGCACACATCTTGGCACACATTTGGGCGATGATGAATGGTTGAGAGGTAGGGCACACATTTCTGTGACACTTACCTCTAACCTCAGTATTAAAATTCATAGCACTGGCCTTCAAGATTCACACAAAATTGCCAGAATGCGTAGCACTTTCTTATTTTGAAAAATAATATGTCTACAAATAGTGAGCCTCATATATTAAAGGAATAATGCCTGACAGGGTGGGAGTTATGCTGGGATAACATCCCACCTCGGGTGGTTGGGCCCGAGGCCACCGGCCGAGGGCGTCCAACACCCGAGAAGGGATGTTATCCCAGCATGACTCCCACCCTGGAGGGCATTATTCCTATTATACAATGGCTTGTTGTTTTATAATAAAAAAAATAATTTTAAAGAATGTTTTTGTTAGTGTGTAAACATATTTTTGTTTCTTAAGAGAAAGAGGAGATGATCATGGAGGGGATGGGGATCGAAATCATCCAAACAATCAGCAGGGATGTTATGCCAGGATAACATCCCTGCTGTGATAGCCAACTGACCAATCAGAAACCAGGATTCTTTCTTGCCATTGTATAATTAGGACTAAAGGATGGTTCTATCAAGCTAGTTCAAAGATTTAATAGTTTGTCCAGAAATAGCTCTAACATTATTATTAAGAACGTCGGTAAACCTTTGCGGAACAAGGGCACATATGAGTGTGAAATCAGGGCGCTATACGAAATTCATAAGCAGTTGAAAGGTATGCTGTGAGAAAACATTGAGACTAGGTATGCAGGTGGATGCATTTAGAGGATGATATTTTTAGAGGTATGGTGCACTGTAGCTTTAAAGGCTTTTTGCTTGGGTCGCTGCTGGGGTCAGCTAGTACTGTGTGGATTGCAGTAAACTGGTGATGATGGAGAAGAGGAGGAGGGGAGGACCATGTGAATCAGCTTTGCCACTGCCCACAATGCGGCGCCGCTGACGTCACCTCGGCAGCAGGCTGCTGTCAGTGCTCTACGGACGGAGCGGCTGGGAGGGTCCGGGCTTGCCTAGGCTGTCTGGGGGCTGCAAATTCCGGGGAAAAATCCGAAATCGCATCGGGCAGACCAAAGGGGCAGGGGAAGAGCAAGAAGAGGGGCAACAGCCTGCCGCATCGCCAAGGATTCCCTTTTTGTGTTTTTATTTTTCTGTCTGTTTTTTTCTGATAGCATAGGTCGAGCTGGTAGTCAGGTGCATCACTGGGAGGAAAAATTAATCCTTTTTATTTTTCTCAATACTCGGAACGGAGACCCATCTTTTTTTTTTTTTTGTTAAAGATGGGTGGAATAAATACATTAAGACGTTGCTGATTGGCGGAGCGAAGAAATTGGTTTCTGTTATGAGGGACCTCTAATAATAATCGTAAAAACACTTGGACCTTAATCCGGGATATATTGATATGTATGTTATTACAAATTTGACGTTTATACCATAGTATAATAGGACACGGAAAGATCTAACCAGAAAAAAATTGGGGATATGCCATTATTTAAGAGGTCCCTGATAGGGACGTGTATGGATTAAACGATTGTGAACAGTTTACTGGTATTCAAAAAATATACATTAGAATAAAAGTGAAATATCTAGAGACTGAGGCCATTAGCCAGTGTGGAAAGCCTCAACAGCAGCTGGGCTGCAGTTTTCTGCAGATATCTACAGACTGAAAGAGACTGAAATTTACATACCATTTACTTTTTTACCCCTTTCCCTATTTTAGGTTTATTTATTTATTTTGCACTTCCTGCATTTTTTTTTTCTTTTCTTCTTTTTCCTGGGGTGCACTGAGGTGCGTTAGCCCGCACCCCAGGGTCATCCTCCCTGGCTCCTGTTGGCAAGATGATGGAGATACAGATTGACGATGGGGTGGTGTACCAGGATGACTATGGCTCAGGCTCCGTCATGTCGGAGAGGGTCTCTGGCCTGGCCAACAGCATCTACCGGGAATTTGAGAGGCTCATCCGCTGCTACGATGAGGAGGTGGTGAAGGAACTGATGCCGCTCGTCGTGAATGTGCTGGAGAACCTGGACTCGGTGCTGACGGAAAACCAGGAGCATGAAGTGGAGCTGGAGCTGCTGAAGGAGGACAACGAGCAGCTCCTCACCCAGTACGAGAGGGAGAAGTCTCTCCGGAATCAGGCGGAGGAGGTAGGTTGGCAGTGGAATAAACAGCTCTCATTTGTTCTTTGGGGGAAGGGGGCACTACAAATCTGCTGAAATGTCAGATATGTTGTTATACATGTTATTATGGACCTGGGGCTTATCCAAATTGGGGGGGTCTACTCCCCATTTTTTCTGTGACTTCCTCCTGTGTGTGTTTTTCGAGGGGGGGGTTGTAAATGAATTGAGTTTATATATGAACTGGCATGATTCATACCATAGGACTGGGAATTACGTGCCACACACCTCATTTTCAAGAATATGCTGTTCAGTGGTTCAGTAAAAAATTGAGGGGATTGTCATCTCCCTCTCATACAGTTTTGTAAGAAGAGGGAAACTTATTTTCTGTGTGCTCTGGAACTGTTATAGAAAGCGTAAGACGTAGCATTCATCTCACAGCTCTCTGATCAACTGGAAGTGTTGCACCACTGGAACTCAGGAGTATCTTCCCTTGTGTGCAACTAGCTAGCCTGTCCCGTGCATCTTGAAGCTGGTTCATAGCTTCAGTACACTGGCCTGTATTGATGAACAAGCAGTCCCCCATGTTGTTCAATGGGGCATTACTGAATTGGGTTAGTAAAGGCAACGTAACGTGGTATTATCACTGAAGGTTGGGTCTGTGACTACAGGCCACTATCCATTAATTTACGAGAGAGTGCTGTGGAGCAAAAAAACAAAAGGCACTGTGTTTCCAGAGTTCCAGAGATGTATACTTCAATAAACATTGGTAACGTGAGCTGTCCATGATGCTCTCCAGGCCTGCTGTCAGTGACTCATCAAACGCTGTCATGAACCATGAAAGTCTCAGAGTACATGGACGATGAACCCTCTCTGTAGTGTACAGAGGGAGTTTGGGGTGGTAACCTAAGAAAAGAGACCCCCATGCCACCTAACGTGGAACAGACAAGGGGTCTTAATGCAGTTTTGCGGTCCAGAGCGATATTTTCTCTCCACGTAGGACAGAGGGAGTGGTGGGTGGTACGCAGAAGCATGTTTCGCTTAATGTGAGACAGCAAACAAGGAGCAAGACTTTTTGTGATGTTCCTGTTTACAGAAAAGATGCTCAGCTCTCCAAATGATTTATGATTAACTTGTTTTGTCATCAATGTTTTATACAGTTTTCACGGAACCAGGAAGTTGCTTGTGTAGAAAACCCTGCGCACTAGCTATTGACCTATCCAAGCAGGACTCAGAGCTTTGTATACATGCAGTGACACAGCCAACATTCTAGAATACGTGTTCTATAAAGAGAGTTGTGGAAACGGTTGTCTATAAAAAAGAAAACAATATAGAAAACAGTTTCTCACATCTCTTTTTTTCAGGTACAGTTAAATATGGATGAGTTTGGGGGTTGTGGATAGAATTTCTGAAACATACCTGAGAATTGTCTTTATCCCACGATTATGCTTAACGTGGAGTGTCTTATTGTGTTTATAAAATGGTTCCTTTGATTTTTATTTTAAGAACTAAGTAATGAGGTTCAGAAAGTGAAGTATTTCTGACCTGTGCTGTTGTGATGCTATAACACAGAGTCATGTGGTCACATCTGACCAATCATAGATCTTGTTTTCTCTTATTCATTTTATAATTTTGAATCAAGTTTGGCTAGATTTAAGTCTTTTCATTCACAAAGTATCGCAAAGCACATTACAAAGCAATTCATTAGATACTGGCTGTGTTGGGACTCTTAAGAAAGCAGATTGAGATATAGTTATACGTGATCAGCAATGTTCTGCACACAGTCGTGAAGAAGTTATGGATTTACCAGTGGGAGGTCATGTCAGATGAACTTGATTGAATATTTCAGTCGGGTGACAAGGGCCGTGGATAAGTGTCAGGCAGTAGATGTTCTGTACCTAAATTTCAGCAGCGCTTTTGACTCCGTTCGACATGGGAGGCTGGTAAAGAAACAGGGTGACCTAGAGATAGAGGACAAGATAATGAGGAGGGGGCCGGTCCACTGGTGCAGCGGTAGCACTACTGCTTGTGGTGCTGATGACCTGAGTTTGGGAATGAGCTCGAATTGTCAGGGGGTGGCTGGGGGGGTAGGATGAGCATTTGTGGGACTGCTCTCCTCTGGGGTGGAGGACTGTGGTGCCTGGTGATATGGCAACTTCCAGCGGAGGCTGAGAGAACACCAGCCTGGGACCACACATATAGGGGGAGGCAACAGTGGGTGTCATCATTCCTTGCATGGGTGCATACATGGCTGTACGCTTGCCGTCATTGCATGGCCATGCCTCCAGGGGAGACCACAAAAGAAAATCCCTCTGGCAAGGAACGCAGCGTGACACTCAGACCCCAGCCTCCGCTCACCACCAAAATGACTCCAGTGTAAGTCTCAGCTGAGGTCTCAGGCTGATTAGGTCTCTCCCTGTGGGGGGCCCCTCTGTTTGGGGAAAGTCATGGTCCTCTCAGAGTGGTACCCAGGGGAAATGCTGGAAGGGAAGTGAGTGGCTGGTGAGACCTGGGACAGATAAGGGGCACATCCCCACCCTGGCCAGAGAGCCTTTAACAGAATTGAAAAAAGGAACCAAGGAGGTAAACAATTGAGTGAGTGGGAGGACCCAAAGGATAGTCCTAAATGGAGAGCCCTCAGAGATAAAGGAATTCATGAGTGTGGTGTCTCAGGGTTCAGTTATAGAACTGGTCCTGTTCAACATATTTATAGATGTGACATAGGGAAGGGGGGGGGTCAAGGGTGAGATATGCCTCTTCGCAGGCGACACGAAGATCTGTGGTAGAGTGGACAGTGAGGAGGGGACAAGAGCCACGAAGAAGGATCCGGAAAGACCGGGGAGTTGGTTAAGGGTGGCAACTGAAATTTAATGCAAAAAATATAAGGTAATGCACATAGGGGCCAAGAACCTGAAAATGGAGTACAGCATTGATGGGGAGTAGCAGAGCACACAACAGAGGAGATGGCTCTGGAGGTGACAATAATAGAGCACTGGAAGGCATCGGCACTGCATAGTAGGGCTGTAGGAGAGGCCAGTTGGATGCTGAGATGCATCAAGAGGGGAATCATTAGCAGAAGGAGGGAGGTAATGCTGTCCCTGTCGAGATCCCTGGTTTGACCACATCTAGAGTACTGTGTGCAGTTTTGGAGGCCACACTTGAGGATGGACATGGATAGGCTGGAAGTAGTGAAGAGAAGAGCTACCAAAATGATACAGGGACATCAACAGAGGTTTTACAGTGAATGCTTAAAGGAAAACTGTCCTTACTGTTGGCTCTGCCCCCCGATTAAGTTTTTGCCACAGCCAAAACATGTTTTTCTGCAGTTTACTTACATTATTTTTACTTTGTAAAATGTGTGATCACCAAGCATGGCGGACGCTGTGCAGTTCCATTTCAGTACTGGTGCGGCACCACTGCTTACCCTAATACAAAATGCATTAGGAAGCGAGCTGCAAGGCAATCAAGACTGGTAGTGAATGGAACCGCACATCATCCGCCATGTTTGATGATCGCAAATTTTACAAAGTTGAAATAATGTATGTAAACTGCAGAAAACAATTTCTGTTGCTGTGGCAAAAGCTTAATCGGTGGGTAGGGCTTTCAGGGGCGGGAGTGTTACAATAAGAACAGTTTTCCTTTAAAGAGCAGCTGACAACTTCAGGAGAACTTTAACAAAACAAAATATTTAAATAAAGTTCAGCTTGTATTTCACATTAGTTCTTTATTCCTCCTCTCCATTATTCATTGCTGAGGTCAGTTGCATGAAAACAGGATTTTTGTTCCAGAAGAGTTCATCTACTTCTGTTGCTGTCTCCCTACCTGAGATCATAATGCACTGCTTGTGACATCACAGTTACTCTCATGGCAACAGATTGTGATGTCACAACAGAGCATTATGACTTGAAGCAGGGAGTAAGCTATAGAGGTAGATTAACTTTAAAGTAACTGTAAGGGATAAAAATCATGTACTCATGCACATTTCCTCAGTAATAAATAATGGGGAGGAGAACTCTAGAACATATATGGAATACAAGCAGAATTTTACCTACGTATGTTTTTCGAAGTTGTCTTTCAGACGTCAGTAGCTCTTTAATGGTTCTCAGTAGGTACAGTCTGGAGGACAGGAGGAACAGCGGAGTCATAAATGAGATGTTCGGGTACCTCCATGGGATGAATAAGGTGGATAGCAGTGTGAGTGGTAACACAGGCATCAGGAGAGCGCTATGAAACTGGGGGAAAAGGGATGCCAGGAAGTACTTTTTTACAGGAAGAGTCATGGCAGACTGGAACAAACTTCTGGAAGCAGTCATCTGCGCTGAGACAGTAGGAGTGCTCAAAAGGGGCTTGGATAGGCTCATGGGGAAAGTGCATATGGGGGCAGTTGGGGGGGAGGGGAACCAGTGGCAGATCTAGGAGGTAATGAAGGGTGCGGCCACACACCCCATTCTGACTTGCTTGCGGATGTTGCATTTCACTTTGTTGAAGGACTCTGATTCATTGATTTGATACCTGTTGATATTAAATCCTGTAAAGGAAAATCTCCTAGCGGAATATTAGGGCATGGTTTAGACAACAAGTTATTAATGGTAGGAATTGTTGTTAACAGTGCAGCATGTTAACTATTTTAATTATATTTGTGTTACCTGTGTGTTTATTTGTATTGTAAAGTCTGTATAAAAAGTGTACCTGTTTGCACAGGACCTCCTTGTAAATGAGCTTCGGCTCCACTGAGTACATCCTAGTTCATATATTTATATGAATAACATTTTTTACTTACTTACTTATTATATTCAAAGCTACGGATTACATTTGAGTTTCCTGTCAAAAATGTAACAGAAATGATAATAGCAGACAATATAAAAGATTAATAAAAATGAAAAAAAAAATTGCTAATCGGGTATGCCGAGGGGAAGAAATGAGGACTAACTAAGCAGGCTTGGGTAGAGTAGACGGGCTGATAGGCCTTGATCTGTTACCATTTTCTGTGTGTCTGTTTGTGTATAGGGACCAGTTCTTTGGAGAGAGGGAGCGTTGGCCAGGTTACTGGTATATCTCGTTTTGTTTTCTTTCTTTTGTTACTGCTAGTGAGTAGTGCGACCCTGTTGGACACCTCCATTTGTGTAATGAGCCTATCACATCTGGTCTGTGGAGAATAGACTATAGCCATTGTGTAAGGCGTGAGTTCAGACTTGGGGGGTGAGATATTGGATTACACCATTTGCATCAAACCCCACTATGACAGCTGGCATCACGGCACTGAGAGCTTGGATGTCCACACACTGTCAGCCAGGTTTCTTGCACTGTGGGTGTGCACTTGGAAAGAAAAAGGAAAATGCCAGGTTGATGTGCGGGATGATATCCCCAGTACCCACCACCACTGTGCCAGTGTGCTTTTGACACTACAGATCTGCCCCCGCCCAGCTACTGTCAGATTCAAGTACCCTATGTCTCTGCTGGTGACAGCAGAGGCTCCTGTGATGCATTCACCAGACGGTGGATGGTGAAGGTGCCTGGGAAGGGGGTATCTGGAGGTGCTTCTCAGGGGACAGGGGGGTGTTTGGTGGTGCTTTCCAGGAGAAAACAAGGTGCCTGTGCAGGAGTGGGACTGTGGGTGCAATAGGAAAGAGAGACAAAAAATAGGAGTAATGGAATTAAAACAAAACGAATACAGCTTTGCAGGTAAACAGAAGTACAGCTTTCAGCAAATGAATGTGTCAACACAGTGGTAGCATTACCCACTCATGATACCAATGGCCTGAGTTCGAGAAGGAGCCTGAGTCACCAGGTGAGCAGGATTGAGGGTCCCACAGGATGCTGTCCTGCTCTGGAGAGGGGAAGGTTACCGGCTCCTGTTGTTTCACCTGGGTGTTAGCGGGTGGCAGTGCTGTTGGAGCCTGCGCAGTAGGGATCCTACCCTACAGCAGCTGGATGGTGCACATCTGGACACATGTCAGGGCTTTGACATCCAAGAGAGGCAGCATCCCAAGGGGTGTGAGAGAAACAAGGAAAAGCACCCTGTCTGTGGTGGCAGGATGACGCTCCCTTTACAGGCCTCAGACTACCAACTGTGCACCTTTCCTCAACACTAGATTAGAGGCGTTTGATGAGGGTACTGCCCACTCCCCAGATGACAGCCCACCATGGGGGTTGGAGCCATGGGGTCACAAGAGGAAGGGGGTAAGAGAAAGCAGGTGAGTGGGCTGGAAGGATGCTGTAAGCTGGGGGTAGGTAAGTGAGAAAGGGCAGAAACTGAAAGTAAAATGGAGGTATAAATGACTAGCGTGGGACCATCAATTTCCCCTAACAGACTAGACCCCTGGTATGTTAGACAGTCTGTTGAAGAAGAGTCTACAGCAAATGACCAAGTAGGGTCAGTGGTAGCTAATTTAAGGTAGGGTAAAGTGGCAGACTAGATGGGCCTGGCGGTCCTTATCTGCTGTCAGTTCCTATGTCTCTCCACTGGCTGAGATTCCTGGATCAAATGCTTACAGGAATGGACATTATGACCTTTGAGGAATGTAAAGGGCAATTTGGTTGGTCCAACAGGGGCCGCTTTAGATATTTTCAGGTGCAGAATTACAATCAGATGAGGCTGAGAGTGTCTAGGGAGGAGCCAGGAGAGGTTCTGGTATCTCCCACGTTAGGACATTTAATTAACACAGTAGCTTAGAAAGGGGTAATTTCCAGGGTCTACTTAAAGAGGACAGGAAATGAGTTCTAATATGCAGCTGTTTATAATGTTACCACTTAAAGAAATAATATCCATAAGCCTGAATGAATCATAGGTAACTGTACCTGAATAAAAAGTGATATGAAAAACAGTATTTTGCATTGTTTTGATTTTATGGTCGGCATTCTGCTACAGCTCTTTTCACAGAACTGGTGATTTGGAGTTTTAATTATGTCACGATTTGAGCAAAGAATTATAAGCATGGTTCTGATAGGGCAATAGCTCATATTTAGCATTCTATACTCAAACTGTGACATAGTAAACACTCCAAATTACTGGTTCCATGAACAGAACTGTGCAGAATGTTGTCTCTAAAAAGAAAACAATTGAAAACACAGTTTTTCACATCAGCGTTTATTAAGGTACAGTTAAATATAGTTCATTTGGAGGCAAAGCATATCACTTCTCATACTAGGAACATTACTAACTGCTGGCAATCTGCACAAATTTGCTGTCCCCTTTAATCAATAATGACCTCAGAGTCAGTCATTTTAAAGATTAACGACCAGTTGGGGGAGTATGCCTGAGGCACAGCCTTGGGCCACCTCCACCCAGTTGATCGTTAATTGAAAGGAAATGACCGGTTTCGAGGTCATTATTATATTATAAGTCTAATCGCAATCTTCCTTTGTGTTTAAATTACGTTTTTAGTGGTGGCGCGAGCGCAGTTTTTCTGTGGCAGTAATAAGCGAGAAGGGCTGAGTGGCTGCTGCGCTGGTCACTTCTAAGAGATTTCAGACTGGCACGACAGCCAATCAGCGATGTCAGTAGCATCATGAATAATTAGACTTATAATAGTACTTATTGCTCTGTAAGAAACCTGCTGCCATGCACCTTAGCCATAAATGGGACCAGGAAGCAGGTTTTCCCATAATGAACAAGGAATGCAGTAGGGTGTGGGAACGTTTGTTCAAAACCTTCTCATCTCCATAATGGCATGAATATGCCTGGAAAATGAAAACTAGGTATTTTCATACCCATAGGCGTAGAGTTTTTGGGTAGGTGCCAGGCTCGAGCCGCCCCTGGGAAAGCTGAGCCCCCTCCCGGATAGCGTAGTCTAAAAATAGGTTAATTGTTTAGGCCAATAGTTCTGAGCATGAGCCCCACCCCAACCCCTGGGAAAACCTAAACTCTACACCCATGTTCATACTCCCACACGAATAGCTAAATAGGACCAAGCAATTACTTCTGCAAGCTGCAGACATTGTGGGGAAACTCAAGCTAATCACGTGCGTATATTTAAACCTACCTGGCCCTAGTACCCTTCTGACAAGAACTCACTCAAAGACTGAAGGACCTTTTTACCACATTGATACAACTGTGCTTCCAGGACCTCATCTTACGGCCTCCACCCCTGACAATAAAGGGAGCCAGCTTCCTCTACATGTGGTGCATCTGTATTCCAGCAATAGGTAAGGCTATAACCAGGACATGACCACTGTCAGCAGACTGGAGGTGCATAGTTGATGACATAGACGAAATAGAGAGATTAACAGCCCCAAGACAGAACAGAAAAATACATGAAAAGGTGGGCTAGCGGGAGCATAATGGAAGTAGGCAGACAAGAAGGGGAGGAGGTAGACAATGAATAAAAACCGCAAATAGCCCCCATGGTACAGAAAGCTGAGTGACTGCAGGGAAGACAGGGTTCTTTTGGTTGTATCTATATGTAACGGAAAGGAGACCTGCCCCTCCCCGCCAACAGAAGATTGTCAAGTACTATGCTGACACGCTGGAACGCACAGTCGCCTCATGTAGTTAGTAGTAGTAAAAGTATTTTTTATTGTTTTTAAGTTATAATGACTACTTGATTTCAGAAAATGTAATGGAATGCAACTTCTGTACTAGTTGAATATGTTGTACCTCATACCTGTTTGAAAACTACTCATTGTGAACTTGTGACACACAGTCTGGTGTGTGCCTGTGTTTTATCGTCCTTATTAAAGTCAGTATAAAAGTAACTGAAACTAAAAGGAAAAAAGCTGTGGAGGCTGAAATAACTAGGTGGATGGATCTTCCTTTATCCTTGATTGGTCGGGTAAACATTGTCAAAATTATAGTATTGCCAAAGTTTCTTTACATCTGTATTGCAGCAGTAGGTAAGGCTATAACCAGGAGATGGTTACAGGCTGAACCACCGTCAGCCGGAGTGCCTCCAGGCACGCTTACCTGACTCCTTTCTGTCAGACCACGCAAGCCCAATGGTCCTTCAGGTTTCGTACTCCTAACTGGTTAAATAAACTCCCTGTCAACATCCTAGAAGAACCTAAACTGGGCCCATTCAAACAGAAACTTAGGCAACTCCTCACTGCTATTAGCAGCTGTGATTGCCACACTTAGGCCCTTTTCGACCTCACACGTTGCCTTCTCCCTGCACCCTCACCACCCATCAATCATCCTACCCCTTCTCCCCCTCTGTTTCCCTGTTCCTGCTACTTGTCCCTCCTCTCCCTTCCCCTCCCCAACTCTCTTTCCCTTCTCCCTAGTGGCATGCAATGTCTTTTTTAGCAAGGCATACAGTGGGTGCTCGGAGTAATTACAAAAGGCCGGGGCTCTGGGGCTGCCTAGGCCCCCAGAAACTATAGAATTTTTCATGCTTTCTGGTGCATTTTGGGGGGGTATTTTGTTACATTTTAGAATGTGTATGCCACCACTACCATTACACCACTGTAGACGATGCAAGGGTGCCTTTGGGGGCTTTTGATGCCTTGCCATGTACTAGGTCTCATAGGAGGGCGCTGTGGAGGGATCTTTGATGCCCCAGCTGTTGCAAGCATGCCCAGAATATGGGTTTCAGGTTATAGTGACGCCACTCCACCAGGTGTAAGAGTGCCATGGAGGACTCTTTTTTGCATATTATTAACTGAAGCACAACAAATATAAACAAACTTTGTACAAGCAGGTAGAAATGCAGTGCAGTTCCTTGTACAGCACTGAGTCCTGCTTAAATGTGTGCCAGGTGACCATAATTGTTGGCTCTGCCAGGTCCCCCATCCCGGCTGCCAGCTGGCCCCTCTCACCTCTTTGACTGTAGTGCCTTTTCTGATGCGCAGCCCACTGTGCAGCTTCTCCATTGCTAATCTGACATCAATCGAATTTCTCTGGACTCTCAAGCATAGACACAGGGATCTTAGAAGTAAAAAGGGTAGGGGGGATGGAGGCAACACAGGGTCTGCAGTGTCTAAGTAAGGACAGAAAGAAAATAGGGCAGACTGGGTGGCATACCTCTCAACCTTTTATCACCCAGATGTGTGACAAGAGAATAAAATGTGTGACACATTATCAAACATGACGTTGCAAGCTCAGAATACTGTGGAAATTAGTGCACTAATGTTAATAATGTTTACGGACAAGCTAGCATCTTATATTATTATATATTTCTGCTTAAAAGTGTCAGTGGGCAGCGTGGAATGTCACCTTCTCAATGTGGGACAGAGGGTTTCCGAGGGATAAAATGAGTGACGTACCTCGTAATGTGTGACAGTTGAGAGGTCTGCTGGGGGGACCATGAGGCCCTTATCTGCCAACACCTTCTGTGTTTCTATGTAAGCATGTGTGGGATAAGCACATGGGCATAATAAGTAGAGGAAAGGGAGGCAGGAGAGGTGCTGGTGTCAGACAGGATCCGAGGTCGGAATAGGCAGGGAGAAAAACAGGGCAGGCAGGATGGGCCTACTGGTCCTTTTCTGCTGACAAAGTAAATAAATGCATTTATAGAATGGGATTCAGAATATTTCAGAATCCTAGCAGCTCCAGTGGTCTAAGTGCATCCACCTGACCATTTATCATTTTATTTCAAGTGTACAGTTTATGGCCAGAAAAGACACACTAAGTCAAGGCTTGTTTACAGGTGCATCCTGGGAGCTCAGGGAAGTTAAGTGACTAGCTCATGGTCACACAGTATGCAAGAAATCTCTATTATGCACACAGTTTGTAGCTAGAAGAATCAGCATTTATATAGCGTTTTTCATACACAGTATCCCAAAGCGCTTTACAAGCAATGCTAGATTGGTAGTGAAGTGACTGAATGTGTGGTGGCGGCCATATAGCACATCACCCACACACAGCCTGGGTAATTGCATGAACCGGTTTATGGGAAGAGGGATGTTGGCCAGGACACCGGGAATGTTCCTTGCTCTTTGCGAAGAGTGCCCTGGGTTCTTTTACTTCCACCTGGACAGGCAGAAGGGACCTCGGTTTAACGTCTCATCCAAAGGATGGCACACCCCAGCCCCCAAAATACTGCACTCAGATGCAAGCAATTTTAGGTGCAAGTCCAATCCCGTGTGGGACAAGAACCCACGACCTTCTGGTCTAGAGGCAGATGTGTTACTAACTGAGCCACACTGACAAACTAACCTGCCACAATCTACCTAGCAACACTCTAAATGAAAATAAAATCTTTTTCCATTTAAATGTAAATGTTGCCACTTTTAAACACAAAGCCCTACATTAGGACACTTGTTTCTTCACAAACGCAAAAACAATACATTTCCTAGGTTCATTCAAAGGCACTCAGTCTTCATTACTAAACTCACATATTCTACCTAGCAACAACCTAAGTGCTGGAAAATGAAACCTTTCTTCATTAGGGGGAAAAACGTTTTCCACTTGACAGGTGCAAGAACCAAATCAAGGGCATAGGTTTCTTGAGAATTAATCCACTTCTGGGGTGTCACTTGGCTGCTGGCTTGTGCAGTTCACCAGGGCCGGCATTAATTCTCTAGAAGCCACATGCCTTGTTGTGGGTTTTTGCACACTTGAATAAGACCTCTGACTGACTGTTGCAGAAACAAATACCATAAGCATGCACATTTTGTTTTCAGCACTGTAACTTCAGATCCTTGGCATAGATACGGAACAGTGTCCATAGTACTGCATGCATCAGCCATGGGGCTGCAAACACCGTACCCCTGTATTTCTCCCATTTAAGTAGTTCACTGTATAGGACAATGTAAGCATTCCTTTATATGCCAAATTAAAATAATTGTCTTAAAAGAGCACAAGTTTTCCAAACACAGATGTACATAGCATATCCGAATATATAACATGCTGACATTGTATTAGTACTTTTGAAAATGTCACACAGATTTTTAAAACCACATCTTTTCCTGAGCAATTGCTCATCTCTACCATGGCAATATTATTACATGATGATAAATATATATATTTTTTTAACCAGGACTAGCACACTAAACTGAAAGCTTGTTTACAGGTGCGACCTGGAAGCACAGGGAAGTTAAGTGACTTGCTCAGGATTACACAGTATGCAAGTGAAAGCTGTGGGATTCAAACCCAGGTCTGGTCTGCTGACTGTCACCAGATTTGCAACTTGGAACTTTAAACCACTGCGCTATACTGTATCTTACCTATGTGTGATATAAACACAGCTATCTAAGGTTGGCAGAGACGTTTGCTCCCATGAGGCCCCCTCTTCATAAGGATTAGTAAAAGTGTATTGAAAACATGTAGAAATATATATCGACTTCCGTACCCTACCCAAGGTTCCATGTTATTCCCTCAGTAAGGGGTGGGGAACATGAAAAAGTAGTTGTCTACATAGAATTTCTTTTGCTAGTCTCAGTAGTGTTGCAGTAGAATCCCAGCCATCCAGAATGACATAGCAGTAATGATGGAACTATACAGCTATTTGATGAGGGTATACTGGCAAGACAATGCACATTTATTTGTTGGGCACCCATCCCAAATGGCTCTGGATGCCGTACAGTGAATCAGAAAAACAAACAGGACATTAACAAGAGAATTAGGAAAAAATATAAAATAACAAAACAATTCTAAATTTCAGCTGATCAGGGTATCTATTATTTGGGCCTAAAAGATAGTTTCAAAAGATAAGTTTATAATAAAATTTAAAAAAATGTTCAATGAAGGGGCTCCTCTGATGTCAGGCCACAGGAGAGCTAGTTCCGTAAACAACGGTGCAACAACTCCAGAGGCCCAATCCCCCAAAGATTTCAAACGGGATTGTGGAACGCTAAGGCGACCCAGATTAAAAGAACAAAGGTGTAGACACACAATTTTGCAAACTGCCCCCCACAGCACAGATAGTTGCACTTGTAAAGACAGCATGCCCCCTTCCCCGATACCACCCAGTCATCCAGGATAGGACTGGAAAGGACACAAGGGTGAGCATGGCAGTAGAAGTTGCAACATTATTCTTTTGTGGACACAATGAGCACAGTAAAGGTACTGGGATCTTAAATTCTGAGCCTACCACATGGTCGGGTAAATTGTCTTCTTAGCCAGATCTCCAAAAGTTCCCATGGTGATAAACATAAACCGCGAATGGTTCCGGCTGTTTTGTACATCAGTCTAGTTGGCTGAGGGAGCAGGCTGATTAGACATATCGAGGGAAGCACCGTGGCCAGGGCTTAGGACGTCTGCAGTGCTAAATGTGGTCACACTAAGAATTTAAAGGGACAGTAAACAATGTCTCATAATGAGAAAAAAAAAAAAAAAAAGAGTGATGTTAAAAAGGGGGAACCATTGGCAATGGCTCTATTACCGACTGATGTTGCTGTCAGTCACATTCGGAGACTGATTCCCCTACTCAGAGAGACCCATCACATCTGATCGCAGCACTGCTGCCTGCTGCCACTGCTGCTGCACCGAAGGGGCCAAAACTTTTAAAATAATACCTGCCACTCTTTCATCTCTGACTTGCAACCTGGTCAGTGGAATGGTACCCAGCTTCTAACTCTTGTGTCTCTGGTTGTGCCAGAGGTGACGTCCCTCTTCTCCTCCCTTTTGCTCCGTTTCTTCCTCCAGATTCAGTACACATCTTGCATGCCTCAGCCACTTTTTCCAAGGCGATGCTAGCAGAGAGGGCAGCGGCATGGATGGCGTCACTGTCACCTAGGCAATGGGATGCAGTTTGTAGCGTTGTATACCGTTGCCAGTAGGACAGCCGAGATCGGCACTGCTGGAGCTCCTGCTCTCCATAGAATGGATGGGCTACCATTAAGTGTACCTGACTGAATGACATAACAAATAAATAATAAGATTAGAAAAAAAAAGAACACAAATTTATGGGCATGCAGTGCATGCCTTGCATACAGTGAATGCATGCCACTGCTTCTCCCGTTCTGTGCTCCCTCCTGTCCTTGCACTTCCAGTCCAAACACTGCTCACAGACCCCTGCCTGCCCTTTCTCCCCTACCCCCCACTGTTCTACTCCCACCCCGTCTCTCCTCCCATTACCCACTACACTCCCTCCCAACCCTCTGTCCTCCCTCTCATCTCCCAGTTTTCCTCTTGACAATGTCAAATCCTGACAGCATCCTTCCCTTCTCTCTCCCCTCTGCACTCCTATGACAATGTCAAATCCTGACAGCACCCTTCCCTTTTCTCTCTTCTTCAGCAGTCCTATGACAATGTCAGATTCCTGGCAGCATACCTCTCCGCCCTTCCCCCTGTGTACCTCCTTAAGTCCCGAAACCTACTGCACTTCTTACTGAAACTTGAACGTAAAAGTTTAACCAGACTGTAACTCTTGCTGTAACCTGAATTGTTGCCTCTTTACATGTCTGTAACTTTTATGAATGATTGTACCCCAACTCCATGTATCATGTATTCCACTTGCTTTGTATGTAGTTCTTTGTTGAGTTGTCTTTACTGTGATGTGGAACCTTTGTAAAAGAGACTTTGACTCAAAGGTACTGTAATCCAAGACTTGAATAAATAAATAAAATAAAATAAATTAATATTTCAAACATTGCCGGTAACTATGCCAGAAATCTAATTCTATATTTAAGAGGCATATTAGCCCTGTTTTTACTAGATTAGCTGGTAAAAAACATTTTGCAATACCTAGAATGAAAACTACTATGGGACAAAAATCCCTATTGTATATACTCCTTGCATTTTCACTTTTTTATTATCTGCTTTTGAATGCTTAAACAACTCAATAAATCAAAATCTTTATTTAACCAGGCAATCACCGTTGAGCAATGCTCATTTTCGAGGTGGACCTGGGTTTTTCAGTAAGAACAATATACAAAAAATACAATATATACAATAAGTAAACAGTAGGACAATATACATCAATTACAATTTATGCAATAAGGAAACAGTAGGAAACAACAGTAAGATATGTATAAGTCAAAGGATACTACAGTTACAAGCAGAAACACAATTATAAAGTATATAAAATGATCTAAGGATAAGGGTCAGTAGTACAAGGCTAGCCTAGGAGAAAACTTTGGGAGGAAAGGATTCAAAATGCATAGTGATACCAGACAGGCCAGCAAGATCAATGGCGGGGGGAAGGATGGTAGTGGGTAAGACTTAAGGGATAATGATATGGGACAGCCACAAGTGCTAAAGTTATATGGCTCAGTCCAGAGAGAGGGTTTAAAGCGGGTAAGAGAAGGAGGGAAGGGTTGGAATTCAATGCTGGTTCTAAGGTCCAAGGGATGTGGAAGTGACGGATGAGGGAAATGTGAAAAAGGGGGGAGGAAGAGGGGAGCCAATTAATATATGTGGCCAATCCTAGTGAGTTCTGTAACAACAGTGACTCGGAGTGCACTAGGATATTTAGGAGATCTTGAGTCAAGGGAAACAGTTACAAGATTTCTTATTAAGATGTAAGTATAGTGATTTGAAAGCTGCTAAGCTGATAAGGTGAGTAAATTTCAAGTTTTTTTGCAACTTGTTCCACATTTGAGGTAGCGTGTAGCTTATGGCTGCCCTGCTGATCCGTGATTTAGCCTTGTATACAAACAAGGAACTATAGGAGGTACTTCTCAGAGCATACCTGCCAAGTTCGTATAATGGTAGACAAGCAGAGATATAATGGGGCAGTTTTTTGTAATAAATTTGTAGGTCCAAGTTGCAGCATTTCTCTGTCATCTATAACTATGGGATAACCGTCCCACTGCAGCATACAAGGAACAGTGATGGGTGAAGTGAGGAGTCCTGTGATAAACCTCAAAGCACGATGATAAAGCATGTCGAGTTTGGCTAGTGCACTGGCAGGACCCTGGCTATATAGGAAGTCTGCATAATCTATTAAGGAAAGAAAGGTAGTTTGAACCAATCTCAGCTTGGCGTCTCTTGTGAGAAGATTATTGATACTAACGAAAACACCAAGTCTCTAAGTTTCTTTGTCAGCTCTTCTATGTGGTCAATGAAGGAGAGTCTGTAGTCTAACAAGACCCCCAGATATTTGAACTTTGTTACGTATTCCACCTGTTCACCTAGGATAGTGGTGATCTGTGGGAGTATCCCAGTGGTAGCAGAATTTGGTGCATGAGGAAAGGGGGCAAGAGGAACTTTGCTTTGGTTTTCTTGACATTTAGAAGTAACTTCTGGTTTAGCAGCTGAAGCTGCAACAGATTGAATTCACATTGAAGGGCTTTGCAGGCAGTGTCAGGGGTAGGGCTACTAGCGTAAAGCACTGTGTCGTCTGCGAATAGATGTATTTGTGCTCCTTTGAAGATAGCATCAATATTGTTAATATAAATAGTGAAGAGCAAGGGACCCAGAATGAAGCTTTGTGGCACACCCCTCAAAAGGGGTTTTAGAGGAGAAACTTCCCCTTCCACCTTTACTTGCTGAAGTCGACCAGAGAGATAGTTAGCAAACCATCTTAAAGATACAGAATCCAAGCCAATCTTCTGGAGAGACGAAAAGAGCAGGCTGTGGTCTACAGTGTCAAATGCCTTAAGTCCAAAAATACTGTGCAACGTTTTTATTATCCAATTCATTTTGCCAGTCGTTAGTCACCTTGGCTAGAGCTGAGATTGTACTGTGCTGTGCTGTGCTATGCTCTAAAGCCTGATTGTAATGGGTTGAGCAGTTTAGCTGATTCTAGATGGTTCCAAAGCTGGGTGCTCACAATTTTCTCCAGCAGCTTAGAAAGGATTGGCAGTAAGAAGATTGGCTTGTAGTTATTGAGGTCACTGGAGTCTCCCAACTTAAACAGAGGGACCACAAGTGCAGTTTTCCAGATGGGTGGAAGGTCACCCCGTGACAGGCATAGGTTAAACAGATGCGTGATTGGAACTGTGAGGACACCGTAGCCAACCTTGAAGAAATATGGGTCTATGAGGTCGGCTCTGGCGCTTTTCCTAGTGTCCAACTGTAGCAGGAGATCTTCGACTTCTTTCAGTGATGTAGGCTGCAGGGAGAATGTTGGGCTGAAGATAGGTTTTTCTTGAGTATCCTCTCTAAGTTGTGAGTGGAGAATACTGACGGGAGAGGTATCGAAGGCTAGCCCTGCAGTGGCAAAATGATTATTGAGAAAGTCAAGGATAGTCTGTTTATCAGAGATTACGGAGTTGCCAATCAATATTTTATCCGGTAGGGGGTTATCAGTGGTATGGCCTTCTGTATCCTTGATTATTCTCCAAAATTTGGAGGAACACTTAGTTGAGAGCTCCAGCTGTGAACAGTAAAAGTTAGCTTTTGCTTCTCTAATCATCTTGGTGCAACGGTTCCTTGCCCTTCTGAATGAATTCCAGTCGTTTGTGAGATTAGTTTTCCGGGCAGTTCTCCAAAGCACGTCCCTACTCCGTAGAGCATTTTTCAGATCCTCCATAAACCACCGGCAGGGTTTATTCCTGGTGCAGACTTTCACAAGAGGGGCATGCTTGTTTAGAGCCCCTAACACAATTTCAGAGAAAATGTTGTATGCCGTAGTCAGAGATTTAGCTAAGTAAAAGTCCTGCCAATGCAAGGAATCTCTTAGCTTTGTGATAAACCTACAGGGACCAAAGTTACATGTACACCTTTTAATAGAAACTCACTGTTGTCTTTTAGGATGAAGTTTAAGGATTATCTTATGCTTGAAAGTGAGTGTGTTTTCAGTCAATCAATCAATTCTTTATTTGTAAAGAGGCGCCTTTCTAGAACCAAGGCGCCTGTACAATAAAATCAAACACATTAATAAAAAACAAGATAAAATTAAACTAATAAATACAGTAGCAGCTTTAAAAATCAGAAAATGCCAGGCTAAAAAGATACATTTTCAGGGCAACTTTAAAACTTTGGACGGTCAGGCAATCTCGCACCTGACGAGGTAGAGAATTCCACAGGGTCGGGGCCATAAAACTAAATGACCTTGCTCCAGATGTTTGTAAACAAACCCTGGGAATCTCTAGCAATCCGTCATCAGTGGATCAGAGAGGGCGGAGGGGACAGTAGGGATGAAGGAGATCTTGCAGGTAACTGGGTCCCTGATTGTGTAGGGCCTTGTAGGTAAGCAAAGCGACCTTGAAGGTGATCCGCCACTGTATCAGCAGCCAGTGCAGTCTGCGGAGCACAGGCGTTATATGACTGGTCCTAGAGGTACCAGTCAAAAGCCTGGCTGCCGCATTCTGCACCAGCAAGTCCTTGTTAGTTAGGCAGTAGCCATGATTAGTTCCTACTGACAATGTAAGGTACACAAATTTTGCTTTAAAAAAAGGCCCCATTACAGTATATGGAGCACAGCTCCGCACTCTACAAATATTGATGTCAGAAAACAACATAGTGCGGAGGCGGATCAGAGGCGGGCCCCAGCCTGAAGTGATACATGGAAGTGGAAGGGATCAGCGTGGCTCGGCTCCATGGAGCCAAATTATTATCCCTTCCCTTCCTAAATGGAGGCATGGAAAATTTCAAATTTTGACACCAGCGGACTCAGAGCCCAGTAAGGGATTTTTATGCTTCTGGGGGGAGGTACTGGGAAAGAGCACGATAGTTGCTCTTTAAATTGTATTATTGGGCTGAGTAGCTCGGTTCCCTTTGCCCGTGGTTTCTCCTAGAGTTATCATGCCCTTCGTTAGATATCCCAAAGGGGCTCACCAGACATCCTAGATTAATGGATTTACTTTTTATGACTTGTTAGGTTAGGAAACTGTACTTGGCTCATTTTCTGCCCTCAGAAATCTGGCACATATCTGGTATAAAACTCATTGTCATATCCAGTGTCCACAAGGGGTTGCTATATTGATGCCACTCTAGGATCATAGATTCTCTCCCCCACCATGTTTTTCAGGCACAGTTCTTAGTTGTGGGCCCGACAGGGCATACAGTTTATTGACCATCTTTTTAAGGGTAGCTCTCTTCATCCCTTCTCTAGGCTACAGGCCAAGCATAACCTCCCGTCTTCCCATGTATTTAATTTTTTTGCAAATGAGGCATTATTTGCAGTCTTTATTGGGTAAGTCCTTGATACCTGATGAACCTTCCATGATAGCAGACTGTCTTGATGGCCTGGAGTGGGTGAAGAAACTGTTTTGAGGCTTTATTCCACTTTGTGCCACCACATGCACATACCCAATAATGGCATGAGAAGAAAATGGTCAACTCAGATCGTCAGTATATGGAGAAAGACTGGTCCATGATTTTAAAAAAGGTGTTATGTCTCTCTGTTTGCCATAATATGAAACATACCCAATATTTCTTAATGCAGCGTGCATATTATACATCCTGTAAATGGGCACATTGCATCCTTGAGACACCCTCATGTAGTCAGCAGTGCGCAGAACCCCAAGTGGATGCTCTTCATATGTTTTGGGTTTGTTCCAGCCTGAGGGCATGCTAGGACATAACTGAACAAGAGCTGGGATACATAGTGCAAAACCTCGTTTCTCTAAATGAGAGGACAGCCCTCTTGGGGGATATGTCTTCCTTTGAGGAGATCCCTCTGGGGACTATACATTTGTTCATTCGGTGGGTGTTACAGTGAAACAGGTCATCCTCATACACTGGAAATCCAGTCAGATTCCTAGTTGCAAAGAATGGCTCAATAAGTTCTCTTCTGCTGCTGCACTGGAGAGGCTAGTGTACTCGTCCTGTCAATGTTTGGGAGCCTATGAAACCATATGGTTGAAATTTGAAGAAAATATTTCCCCATCAGGTATGGGCCGGCAGATGAACGAGGGTCAGCGTTAGCTACCAGTCCCTTTGGGGATGTTATAGACTCTACGTATAGAATTCTATGTGGTGCCTCAAGTTTTTCGTTTTCCACTGTATGCTCAGCTATGTACCAGATATAATAGTCATATGCTTTTTCCTGCTAGCTACAATGTAATCTAACCACAAGCATGGCTCTTTATCGTTTATTGGCTTTCCCAGTACTTTGTACTTTACATACGCTTTTTATTTCTCCCAGTATCTGTATTCTTGTGCCATTATTATGAAACTTAATAAACACTTGTTTTCAAGAAAGAAAATGAAGAGC